>CM045448.1:12482384-13082384 GCA_024666655.1 Dascyllus trimaculatus | reverse complement strand
GACTGAAATAGGTGATACCTGCGTGACACATTAGTCTCTCCAGTTATCTCCCTCACCTTAATACAGGTGTCTTGGTCCACATCCTGCGGGGCTCCGTCGCCCTCGTGGTCCCCCTGCGAGCTGTAGTTGTTCCAGTCGTCCCTCGGGGGGCGCTTCCGGTTCACCACCTTCAAGGGCTTCAGGTATCGGGTTGAAGAGGAGGAGGAGGAGGACGAAGGGAAACATTTAGAGGATGACTAAAGGAGGATTGTATAATGTTTGGTGCAAAGGACAAAGGGAGCAGAGGGACGGTCAGGTGGAGGAAGACGACAACATTCAAAGCTAAGTGAGGCAGCCTGGATGCATCAGCGAGGGAGTTACTGCAAGACAGATGTAGTTCACCTTTGTTGCTGTAATCAAGCCAACCATATGTGCTCGTACTTACCACGGCCTGGTACCTATTTTGGTTGTGATTGCTGGAGCCGGAGGTCAACATTGCTCTGGGCTCCTGTTCGTCTCCAATCTCATCGCTCGAGAAAAACTCGCTGAGCTTCTGAACACTGCGGATTAAACAGAGAAGTGAAAAAACAAATCACAACTGACAAAACAGGTCACCTATAATGAAAAATAAAATTAAATCCTATAATCCAGCCAATAATATATACAGTGAATGGTCCCTTATGCTTTACTCAGTCTTTAAATTAACCCTCTGAACCCCAAAACCAGGCAGCTGGTTTGAGAGTCACTTTACCTTTACAAAATTAGAAAATGTACAAGATCTATCAGAGCCACAAACTGAACTGGAAAAAACTTATGTTAAATTGTGATATTTCATCAAAATGGCTTTATTCTACTTGCTACATATTTAAATATTTACCAAAAATAAATCGTTCTGTAAAAAAAAAAGAAAAAAAAAAGACTCAACTGCGACTAACAGTCACCTGCAAAAATTCAGTGACTCGGTTGAACTGCAGGCTGTGCAGCAGCATAAAAGAGCAGATAAGAGACATAAGAGAAGTATGGGAACAAATTAGAGAGACGGAGAGCAAAATAAAACAAATTTGCACAACTAAATAAATGTAGCATGGCTCCAAAATGGTAAAACAGAAGGGCAAGTTGTCAGTAAGTTTGTTGGCAGATACATTCATCATGGTGAAACGTCGCTTAAGAGTTGATGCATGGAGTAGTGTGGGAAAAACCTAATTTGAGGAGGGTGTACAAATATAACTATAACATGTAGAGCCACAATGTAGGCACTTGGACAATCTCGAGCATGTTGATTCCATGTTTTCTTTTTTAATTTTTGTAAAATAATCAAAAAAATTAGGTTTTGTCTTTTTCCTTTTCATGATCTATAGCATTCTAGCTTTGTATTACAGTACAAACAACATTTTGGAGTTTTCTTTACTTCTAGCCATAGTTGTGTTATTTTAAATGAGGTGCACAACTTTTTTACAGTATAAAATGAGCCCACAGTGAGTAGAAATGTGACAGGAGCAAATAGCGTCCATAAACTGCCTGGTGTTCAGAGGGTTAAACCTTCAAATTAGCCCACTCGCATTCACCTCATGATACCTCTTTCTGTTACATCTTTCATACACTGATTCAAATTGGGAAATCAATGGAACATGGTTCACCAGCAACGGGTTTATCGATTTGCTTTCTCTGTCTGTCACACACACTCACGTATCGCTACATCACTGGATTAAATCACTTATGTTTAATTTCCGTTCCTAAATGAGTTTAAATGCTTCCCTCTGCTGATGCATGCCATCGAAATCCAATTCCTAGATCTGAAACCAATCTCTCCTGGCACTAATTTCCTACATTTTATTCATTTATGTATCCCATATGACATACATGAGAGATCTACAGTAAGATACTCCAATGAACCCCGTGTGTTAGATCAGTAATAATGCTGGCAATATGAGAAATCTCACACTGCCCAACTGATTATGTGTTGAGAATCTCTCATGCAGCATCAAAATACTTAGTCAGAAACACTGAAAATGAAATGTACTGAAGCATATTTAACAATGGACAGTGACTTTGCAAATCTCTTTCCTCTTTGAAGAAACATTTTCTCATGTTGAGTGAAGATAAGCTCAAGTGTTGAGTCCACACTGGAAGTTTTTTTTTTCTTGCTCGTCCCTGATAAAGTGTGTCAGATCACACCGTCCCAAAATAGGCATCTCAAAGGATCACAGGCAGCTTCCACATTCATCCTAATTAAAATTAGGTGCTGCAGAGCTGCTTACACCAATATAACGGCAGAAGATGGGATTTTTAAACCAAAGAAAATGTGTTATGTGCAATTTAATACACCTATTACAGCATGTGACAGACCTATGATCATTTCCATTCGGTCCAGGCCTGAGATGATTGGATTTGAGGTGACATGCCCTTATTATGTGCAAAGGAGAAGGGCTGTGCTTCAATAACTGTAGGAGAAATCCTTAGAGGACTGCTTTAGAGTAAGAGTGAATTCATTCATACTTGATGACCCAACTGTTCGAGGCAGACGCCTTAACTAAACCTGGTTCTGTCGGAGGTGCCCGCCCCTTCATCCTACGGCTTTTTTTCGTTCCTTACCACCGTCGCTGACTGCTTGGCCATAGGGAATCCAAAAGCAACTTTGGATTGTTGGGTTTTCTGTTTTCTGTTCTGTGTATAATTTGTAAGGTCTGCACCTTACTATGTAAAGTGCTTTGAAATGACATGTGTTGTCAATTTGCGCTGTATAAATAAAACTGAATTGAACTGAATTGAATTGATTTTGCTAATGACCAGAGATGACCAGCTGATGTATCTGCAAGATGTAAACAACCACTTCAGGTAAGAAATCAAAGAGATGTCTACATACTGCCATCCTCAAGTGTGCCTGCTTTTTTGCAATTTATTACACTTGTTTTCTATCTAAAGTGAATCACCAGGGCACATTTCCTCTGCAGATGAAAGCATAATAAAACGGTTGCAATTTGCATCCTTCGCTTCAAAGACCAGCAAAAAAAAGACATGCCTACAACAATTTAACCACTCGATACAGTGAGTTAGAATAAAGGAGGATGACAGCGTTGGAGAATTGACTTGTGCATGACCAGTAGCTGAGGGAGACGCATCTTGCAGCTCTGCAGTGAGCTGATTTTGTGGTTGCCGAGCTAATTGTTTTGCTAACTGCCAAATTGATGAAACGTGTGTCAGAAACCAGTTTGCAGAGAAACAACAGAGAGGGAAGGCTTATGTTACACTAACAAAGGAGGACCCAATAACACAGCTGATCCATCTACTGCAGGGAAAGGTCAGCATCTAATCATGCTGTGCTTCAGCTTAACTCTCCTTCCGCATGACTGTTTTCAGACACTTCCTAACAAATAAACACTCAACTAGAAAACAAACCAATCAGTTCCCCAAGTTTGCCTTCAGATTATGAATCTGTGTACACTGTAATTTGTGTAGGAATCTGCATGACGATATGTAGTTTAGTTTCTCACCTCACCAGAGCCTTGACAGTGGAGCGCACCACGCTGGAGAGCAGGAAGAGGGGCGTGACCAGGATGTGAAAGAGGGACAGAGAGGCAAAGGCCACAGCTGGGGACAGATCAGCGTCTTCGGAAATGTGGACGTGAACCACAAACGTCTGCAGGATCAGAGGGAGGACAGAGCAGCTGAGGTTAGTCTCACAAGCAGGAATATCAAACCATAAAAATGCAGACAAACTCCTCTCAAGAATTTCAGGATTAAATCAAATTAAAGACGAATCATTGGTTCACGTTTGTCCTTCAGAGTCGTCCAGCTTCTTGGTATCTGTCTGACTTTTTCTAATTTGTCACCACTCCAGTCTGCAACAATGAAGGACTTCTATAAATACATTCAGGATTTAGTGAGGTGCTGTCAGACAGTCCTCCACTGTGTCACTGCGAAATGTCACTGGACATCTTAGAGTCAGACTGCCTGGCACTGTCTCCGCTCCGTCCTTCAGACAGAGGACAGACAGCAGGATGCACCCTGGTCAGCAGTTATTATAAGTACAGTCTTGTGTCTGATCACGCAGGGTATGTTTCTTTTATTTTGTTATAATGCGTTACTGAATGAATCACTATCCCATGATTGTGTGCGCCCTTTTAAAATCCTAATAATACCTTAAATGGCATTGATCAGCAGTTAACATACCCTTGAATGTTTGGCCTGACAATATACACACAAGATGCCACACCGGTTAAATGGCTATTAAGGCAAGCTTCCGAACATGGGCCTTTTTGATTGTGGTTTGATTTTGCGTATAAATAATCTATGAGTTGCATTAAAGCAAAATAACTGCCAAAGGACCAGTGAGAAAGTGGAGTTAGCCTATTTAATTTAGGAAAGGGATATAAAAGAATATCTAATCAAAAGTGTTCAAACTGGGTAAATTAGTGGAAAATGTGAGGTTCTGTTGAGGCCAACACTCAGTCAGGTGGAATAACAAAGATTTCAGACAGAACTGCAAAGGAAAATTGGTTGAC
Organism: Dascyllus trimaculatus; assembly: GCA_024666655.1. Classification (NCBI taxonomy): domain Eukaryota; kingdom Metazoa; phylum Chordata; class Actinopteri; family Pomacentridae; genus Dascyllus; species Dascyllus trimaculatus. Next base: position 13,077,903 of record CM045448.1, on the reverse strand, counting down.
AGGCAAGGAAAAACCCAGAGTTTCAACGGAAATGCAGGCTTCTCTATGTAAAAGTGGTGTAGCTATTTCAAGACAGTAAGGATGTACCTGAACAAAAATGAGCTCCAGGATTAAATTTCCAGAAGAAAAAAAAGCTGCTACGGCCTGTTTACAATATGTCAAACAGCACCTGATGTACGCAAGCCAAATCCAAATCATTTGGAGTGATGAAACCAAAATTAAATGTTTGGAGATGAGTCAATAAGGCCTGTGATGAGAAGTGCACTATCCTTCCTGTGAAGCATAGACGTGGATGTTTTTGAAGCTGTAAACTACAGCAGCACAGGGTGTTTAATCAGAAGATGATGGCAGCATATTTCAGAAAATATGAAGGGATCATTTGTATTCATTAGCAGGAACGTTGTGCGTGGGACATACTTGGACTTGCCAACATGACAATGATCCAAAACACAGAGCCAAATCAACTCTTTAGTAGTTGCAGCATAAGAAGTGACGGTCCTGGAGTGACCAGCACTCTGATCTCAACATCACAGTGTCACTTTAAAGAGAAATTAAACAAGAAATTAATGCAAGATGACTCAAGAATTTATAGGACCTGGAGGTGTTTTGCCAAGAAGAATGACAGCTTTACTGTCTGAGAGAATACATTTTAGCATGACATCACTGACAGTAGTAGAAGGTAAGTACATTACTCAAATACAAATACAAATTTGAGGTACTTTACCTCAGCATTTCCATTTTATGCTACGTTAAACTTCCCCTACACTACATGTCAGTGGAATATATTCTGCCTTCCACTCCACTGCGTTTTTCTAGAAGCTGTAGTTACTTTTAAGATGAGGACTGTGATGAATAATATAACAAGCTTTTAAAATATGACACATTGGTAAAGGTCAAGCTACTGACTGACAAACGTTTTGGCCTTCAGTGTCTCACATGGTTTCCTTTTAATAAATGTTCCAATGATCAAATATATCAGGAAAAATGAAAGATTTAAGAAAAGATTAAAAAACTTAAAACAGATTTGTTTATCAGAACTTTGTTTTCTCTTCTTTCAACTCACAATAATCATCTAAAGAGCCCTCAGATTTATCTGCTGTCCCTGTATATAAAACTGTATATTTTACTATATGAAGTAGTTTAAATTAGCTCATCTTGCAGCAGGTACAACAGTGACGTGCTTCTTATACACTGGTAATTACGTATTAATTATCAAATGATACCAAACCAGCACTTTTACTTTATTACTGTAATCACATTTTGTTGATAATGCTTCTGTACCTTCACTTAAGTAGGATTATTCATCACTATTTTCACTTAAGTAAAAGATTTGAATGCTTCTTCCATAATTAGTCATGGGTGCTAAAATAAGCACAGTATGGAGAGAAAAAAGGGTTTGCAAACCTTTGATCTGGTTCCATCTTAGTATTTTCTTTACTCCTACATTTGGTTTAATGATTGTGCAATTCTGTGATGCCTTGTAGTTCAACATGAATCCCATTAGGAATAAAATAAACATGTTTGGCTTGGTTACTTAGTTTTCTTTACCAATTGAGACACGTTTTACAAATTCTGCCGGGGTCTGTAAACTCATGAGCAGAACTGCAGACACAGTTAATTTCGGAATAATTAATATTTCATTTTAAATTGAATAAATAGAAGAACTCACCGTCAACACAGCTGCGATGGGAATAGCTGCATTCATGAAAACTGAAAGCAGAGCAAAAAAAAAAACAGGAAGATGTGACGGCTCTTCCAGGATTAACCAGATAAAATAAACACATTTTCTATTGCTTTTGTAACAGCTCTTTGGATTCACACTCATAAATACATGACTAGCATGTTGTTCTGACCCAACATTCTGCAAGCACATGCAAAGTAATCTCAGCATCCTGCGTTTGAATCTTGTCAAATGCATTGTCTCCATTGACAATAAAGCAGCGAATACAAAATATATGTGGAATATTATCTAAAAACTGCATGGTTGTTGAGATAAAAACAATGATATTAATGCAGTGAAATAGCTCGAGTGCTGCATTAATGGTGAATAAATTCAGGTTTGTATTACTGTAATTAAAATTTCTGTGCCGCTAATCTCATAAAACTGTCAACGAGGAAGTTATAGCTTCTCACTCTTCTTAAATTTGCAATCATTCTTTTTATGTTCTTATAATATTACAGGGCTGAGTGTTGAAAATGATGAGGAGGAGGGTGAAATAAATCTGTGTGGAGGGACCGTACTGTGCACTAGTGTCTTAGAGAAATGAATGGAAGTGCAATAATCCTTGCTAGTAATGGCTAAAATGAATTATAAATGTAGACTGGAAATGCTGAATGTCTAATAAACTGAACTTAAAGTAGAAATACATTATAGTGACGCGACATGAAGCCTCCCTGTGAATTGTAATTTTCGCACTTTGTCATAAAGGTGAGATATAATGAGTGCAAAGGGACCAAAGCGTCGTACTGGATATGGATGTGTACAGAGCGAAGGCCTGCAGGCTGGTGAGCTCTTTGCCCCGGGTTTCCTCCACGCTGTCACAGAAAATGTGCTCCCAGGCGTACAGCTTCAGCAGCTTGATGCCCCGCAGCAGCTCATTGGTCTTCTTTAGTCGCTCACTGGAGTACTCCTGGAATCAAACACACAGTACAAGGTTGACACCGGACTTGATTGCTTTCTGGAAACAAGTGGTGCTGGAAGCATCTGAGATAAAAGCAGAAGAGTGAAGAAAAACAGCATCATTCCGTTTGAGTGGTCTTATTGAATGCAGATTTGTGGCAGATGGAGGCAGAAGAGAGGCTTGAGGCAAAAATGAGCTTATTTAATGTGAATAATAAAAAAAAAAAGTCAGTCTCTCCTGGAAAAATCACAGGCCTCATTCGCCGAGGAGATCATGAGTGTTAAATTCAAGAGTCTGGTTAGAATCTAAATTGAATGACAAGATGAAAATTCAGTGCTTCGCCAAATTGCATGGTATAATTAAATCGAACTGAAAATTCAGACTGAGCCACAGACGCCTATCTTATACTGCAGAATAAAAAAGACAGAGGATTGCTGGAGTAAGCAGGATTCATCCTCTGGGGATCAGAAATGCTTGTGCAAACTTTCACAGTGATCCATCCATTAAAGCTGAAGTAAGCAGTATTTTTCACATCATTGGGTAAAAAAAATCAATGCTAACCTCTCAGCATGTTGTTGTAATTCAAGCAGTTTCAGTGGAAACAAGAGATCTACACACCCTTTTGGTTCAGTTTTAGAAAATCTAGTGAGAGGAGATTTTATCCAATCAAAAGGCCACGAAGAAAGTAATACATAGTGGTGCAGTGGGTTGGATGGTGGAGCAGGGCTTAGATCCCAGATAAAGCCAGAAATAGTAAGTGACTTTTCTTATCCATGTAGTCACTGTTTTCCATGTGATTATTTTTTCATGTTTGAAGCATGTGCTTGTGTGGTGGGAGGAGCTTAAAACAAAAATGGCTGTTTATTTTCAAATCTGCCTACTGTAGATTTAGTTCTTGAAACATTTCAGCCCGAAAGACAGACTGTGCCATCCACAGCAGCTAGCATGACCAAATGTAGATGAAAACAGTCTGAAACAGACATCATGGGTGCTTTATTCAAATCTCTAGTTAAACAGTGAATCAGATTATTGAAGGGATGAAAGGACAAGATGAAGGTCAAAGTATTTGCCAAATTGCATGTTATAATTACATCTAATGGAAATTTACTCTGAGCTATAAACATCTATTGTATGCTGCAGATAAAAGAAAGGTCAGAGGATTACCTGAGTAATGCAGTCCATCCATTAAAGCTGGGGTAGGCAATATTTTCTTACATTACTGGGTAAAAAAAATTAATGCTAATCTCTCAACATGTTGTTATTCAAGCAGTCTTAGAGAAAACTAGAGTTCTGCATCTTCTTTTAGTTCATTTTTAGAAAATCTAGCCTGTGAGAGGAGATTTTAACCAGCAGAAGTGCATGGAGGGAGTAATAAATGTGGTGCAGTGGGTTAGATCACGGGTGCCCAATCCTGGTACTCGAGGGCCCCTATCCAGCATGTTTTAGATGTTTCCCTCTTCCAACACACCTGATTCAAATGATCAGCTCATCATCAAGCTCTGCAGAAGCCAGATAATGATCCTGATCAATTAATCAGGTGTGCTGGAAGAGGGAAACATCAAAAACATGCTGGATAGGGGCCCTCAAGGACCAGGATTGGGCACCCCTGGGTTAGATGGTAGACTTTAACTGAGGAGAGTGGAGCTTAAATCCCAGATAAAGCCACACATAGATGGTGACTTTCTTTATCTATCTAGTGTGACTATGTTTTTCATATTTGAAGCATGTGCTCTTATGGTGGGAGGGGCTTAAATCAGGAAGTGCTGAATATTTTCAGATCTGCCTACTGTAGCTTTATTTCTTGAAATATTCCAGTGTGGAGAACAGACTGTGCCATCCACAGCAGCTAGCATGGCTAATTATAGATGGAAACAGTCCCAAGCAGTGATGTAAAACAAAACACAAATGACAACACCTACCAGAGTGCTCTTTTGTGTTTGGGACAGTTTAGTGGCCACAAAGTACTGTACAGGAGCTAACACAGCGATGACGGTCGCTCCAATCAAGGCACTGATTCCCAAGAGGTAGTAGAGCAGGATCACTCCCACAATAATCTGAAATACACACAAAAAACATTAACCTTGTGGGGAGAGAATAGAGGAATACAAGAGGTTGCTTTCGCTTACAGAACACTCCCCAGTGACCTTATGAAAACCATATTAATGCACTGCACCGCTTTGTAAAAAAGCAGCAACCTTGAGAGTAATAGGAGGAGCAACATACAGGCGAGAAGACGTCATACCAGCAGCTCATATCTAATGTGATATCACCCCTGGACAAAGCAATGTAGAGTGAATGGTTACACTCACTCTCACTCACTCACAGGCTTACAAATGAAGGAACATGCAGAGCAACATCTTTTTACAAGGTTGTAGATTTCATGTACACTTTACTCAACATTTATATAACCAAGGTAGAGGTTACTGATAAAAATCAAGCTTTTTTCATCCTCCAGTGCTCAAATTCAGTGTTTCCATCTGTCCTTGCCTATTCTGCAGCCCCTGCCCTTGGCATCACATGAGCCCACGGCGGATTCAGAAATCTCCAGGAGATAGAAAACCAGATTGAGATGGATGCCACATTTCACACCCATGCTGCCGCCTTCATCTGCCACCAGAAAATGTGGGTGAAAGGTAGCGAAACATGTGATTATTCTCTCTGTTTGTATAAAGGCTGCCTCTGAAGGTGTCGGTAATGTGTAAACGCAGCATTTTTCAAGGCGATGCACATTTGTGGAGTCACCAACCCCCCACATTGTTTCTCTCAGCTCCTCGCATCAATCACACCTGATCGAACAGTGTGTTGCTGTTAGAAGACTCTGCTTTATAATGACAGTGTTTCTGTCAGCATTTCAAGATCTACTGACCACTGGGGAAGAACAACTGACCTGCTGGTTGAGCTACGAGCTACATAAACAGTCACCAGAGCGACTGCAAATTATATATGGAAACAAATTCCAAGGAGATACATCCAACAATTATTCTAATATTTCTGTTCCACAAAAATAGCAAGGCAAAGGGACTATGATTACAATCTCTTGAGTTAATAACATGGCTAAAAGCACGATAGACAGGCAAATTCTCTAATAGACACTGATATGAGCTTTAGAGTCAATAAATGAGGAGTAAATAGAGATGAGAGACAAAAAGAGCCACACGTTTTGCGTACAAAGGGTATCAACTGAATCAGCAGGCAGCTACATTCTGCTGAGGCTTTGATTCATCATCAAGCTTGTCACAGCAGATGTTTTGGCTCGCCATAGCAGGAGAAGCAATTTATTAATTAATAGCATTGAAAACAACTGCATTCTGTTTAGGTAAGCTGGGATCCTGTTATTATGCATGCTGGCTGTCGTGACTCATTTGATGGAATAGAACCATTGTTGACATAATTGCCAACCAATATGTCAAAATGCCTCCCCTATTAATGTCACAAATTAAGACTGAGCACATCCTCGGTCACACAGTATAAATTATACCAACACTGAATCACAAAGGCATTTACCCTGTTAGCCTTAGTATTGCTGGCGGAATATAAAAGACATTTGACTGGTCATAGGAGGAAAAACACCGGTGTATTGACCAGTACTGCTTTTTTTGGGAGTAGGAAATTCTGATATATCGACCAATAATGTGTGTGCATACAGTTTTGACCAAAAATTTGCATAAGCTTGTGAAGACCATGTTTATCATGGCAGTTGAGTTTCCAGTGACTCCTTTAACCCAGAACTTTCTAGGATGGAATCACTGAAACCCACAAGTCAGCAATGCTAATATTTAGTTGAAGTGTCCATTGGTCATTTTTAACTCAGCTAAGCACTTTGGAAGCTCGTGGTTGCATCTTTGACCTCTACTCTTGACAGAATTGGTGTAGTTCAATCAAATTTTCTGACTTTCTGGCACTTTCTTCATCACAGTCCATGGGTCTTGAAGTCAGGACTTTGAGGGGACCAGTTGAAACCTTAATTCTAGCTTGATTTAGCCTTTTTTTTAAATCCTTTTGATGTGTGTTTGAGTCACTGTCTTGCTGGAACATCCAACTATGTTTTGGATCCAATCTTCTGGCTGATGATTTTAGGTTTTCCTAAAGAATGTGGAGATAATCCTCATTCTTCATCATTTCATTTACTTTGTGTTAAGCATCACTTCCTCTGGCAGCAACGCAGCCATAACACTGGCACCACCATGCTTAAACAGACAGTGGGTTTGGTATTCTTGGGGTTAAGGGCCTCACCTTATGTCCTCCAAATATATATCTGGTTGGTGTGGCCCAATAGTTCATTTATTGTGTTTGGGTTATATTGAAAAGAGAAAAGGATGGGGTCATTGTTTATGAACTTTTCAGCACTGTATTTCATAAACATCGCTTGAATCTGCACCACCTTCTGCGTCATAGAGTCATAGCCTCTCTGGTGGAACTCTTTCTAAATTACCCCAAAGCACCCTTTTCTGCATTATGTTCTGTAAGAAAGCTTTCACTGATACTGACATATCCATAATAGGCTGATATCGCCTGATAATATCGTCCTACCTGTCAGTCGGGCATCATTTAGTAGCTTTAGTTTAAGGTCCTGGTACTGGTGGGACACGAAATGCTACATCTTTGCTTTTTCTAGTACGACAAATGAAAATGTTATCTGGCCTCATACTACACACAGTATGCTAAGACAGTAGAGATGAAGTACTGAGCTGGTTACTGAAAGACGTTTTTGGAAGCAATTCCTGTAATTGTGTGTTGGACGCAGCAACAAAGGGGGCAAATCATCCTGAAGTCCTCTAGTCAGGGCAGTCACTTACTGGCACATCATGAAAAACTTGTGATAACCAGAAACTTCAACAAAGATGAGAGCCACAGAAATTGATAAAGAAAAATCTGAGATCACTGGCAAACTTCAAAAGCTCAGTGACACATCCCCTCAGAGCAGGAGGCAGTAAAGCTTCAGCACAATGGATTCATTCACAGTCTGGGGCAGATAGGTGAGTACAGACAGTGAATACTAATGCTGCTAAACCTCTGAGAGACCAGCAAGCTTACAGTGCCAGCAAAGGATGGAACACAGCCTGTTTCTGAATAGCTGAGGCTTTCTTTTTATTCCTAATTATAGTGGCTGCCTGTTGTGTGGGCTCAAAAAGAGAACCCAGATGCAGACACAGAGGCAGGCAGGTCAGGCAAACTAAGGTCACTGTGGATGAATAACAAAAAGGAGCTGCAGGGTTTTGGAAGGTAAAAATCCAATAAGAGGCCAACTGAAGATAATTCAACAGAAGAAAAATAACCAGACGAATACAAAAAGAGAAACCAAAAACTCGGGAAACAGCACAGAGACACAAGGAGGCAAGAATGCAGGCAGGAGAGCAAACAAACTGACAAAGTGCAGAGGGTGAAACTGAAGATGAAATACATCAAGGTAACTGGGAAAAGGTGGGGAAAAAAACATGAATCACAGGAGCAGAAGCAAGACAGAGAAGGAAAGTAAAACCGACCGAGGCAGACAAGAGAAGTAACAACAAAAATGAGACAGGGGAAAAAGGAAAACAGATTGGAAGCACAAAGGAGAAACAGAAGAAAAACAAGAGACATGACAGTAACAACAACAGAATTCTGAGTTTACATCACTACCTTCACTGTCTATTAGTGGATTCAAAGCCCTTTTTCAATTAGAACTTGATGCTTTATTCATGCAAAATGTTGTGGAGCTGCATCAAATACTGTACCTTTAAACTGTCTGCAGGAATTATAACATGTGAAAATACAAGAAGATTACCAAGCAGTCAGCCCATCAGAAAACCAAAAGATTGTACCATTAGTTGGAAAAAGTGCCCGTATGTAACGTATGTTTGTGTGAACAAACATTACTCAGGTTGTGTTTTCAGGCCACAGGACTCGTCTCTTTCGTCTTTTCTTTTGCCATTTCAAAATGACTATTTATTTTCGAGCCCTTTCATGTAAGAGGTAGACACGTCCGTGGGACAGTGCTCCCTGCTATAAAGAGATAAGAGCATGTTTTCTCTCCAAACATAACACAAGGTGCCAACAAAGGCTTAAATAAGCCAAAAATAAATATCAGCCCAAACAGAAATGTGTAATTGTACTTAAGCAAACGCCAATGGGCCTGCCCTTTTCTGCAAAATGTCAAAGAAATGCTAAAAAATACATATACAGACTGAAATGCTACTAATCTTCACAATGCTTGCAGCAAATCCCTCCAAACAATTGCCTAAAAAAGGTCTATGATATATACATCTTTCTCTAAATCATATCATTTTATTAGTTTTTGGGATTTTCTATTTCTGGTTTTCCAAAGTCTTTATCTCCATACACACGTGTTGACACAGTGTAAATAAAAGAACAATATGAAGCAATATAAAGCAACTGAGTTTCTATTTCAGACCATTTTTATACCTGATCTGGTTCGAATGATAAAGGCCAGAGGGAAGAAAGACTCTGCAACAGCATGACATGAAAAATGGTTTCTTGTTGCGACGGAGAATGAAACATATATGAGGTTTAAAGACGCAGCCCTGAACTCAGCAGGTTTGCTTTGATACTGAATTTCCACGAGAAACTAATCAACCTCCAGGGTTTGCTGAAAAAGTAATTTCATTATCATTTTCAGCTGCGGTTTCTCCTGAAGCCTCGTTGGTGTATTAATGACCACACAGCAATACTGCATGTCATGAGTAACACAACCCACCTATAGGACAACACAAAACATGAAGGTCACAGGCTTCCAATCGACTGCATATATTTGCATTGAATCTATTGTGAGTCCCTCAGGGGTTACAACACGTATGCTCAGTTTTCAGGCTCTGCATCTCTGGACATAACCCTTTATTTCCCATGTGATCGTAAAGAAAGCCTTGGTGAGACAGCATGCAGAACAACGCACAACAATCCAGCATAGCAAAAAACACATCTGAATGAAGCTTAATACATCAGGGTGCAAAGAAAACACTTGTAATGCAATGCAATAACAGCAAGGCAGCAAACCGGCAAAAATGTAGAACTTGTAACATAATTAAACTATGCAATGTGACACGGTGTAAAAGCTACGTGCTGCATTCACTGTCAGGTTCAAAGCAAACATCCAAACCGTGACTCCTCAGCTTGTGCTGCTCTGCTTTCTCCATTAACATGATGATGCCCGTGAAATGTTAGAAATGAAGACAACATTAAGGTTTCACTGTTCAGATTTTGGCCTCTAGGTCTTGCTTTGTTGATGCACTGCTGAAGGTTTCACACTGTTTGACTGATCAACAGGAGGAAAACAAGTAAAAATGGATGGAAACAACACGAGGTTTAAAAGGAAATGCATTTGACACATTTGTCAGACCTCAAGGAGAGATAACAAACACCACTCTCTAACATTAGACTTGGTCCCAGGGACACAAAGCACATTTTGGTGAGTAACACTGAATTTAACCACAACTGCTGTTTGTTGGCAAGAAAACTCCACAGGGCATCTTTAGGAAGGACTCAGCTGTCTTCTGCTTGTCAATGAAACATAACTTGCACAGACGTCTCTGCTGCGAACACTGAAATTTGCTCTTTTCAGACAATGAAAGAAAGGCACACAGCAGGGTGAAAGTGTAGGTTCAAGAAGCAACAACAGCCGGATGGTGTGTGAAACATCGATACCTAGCAATGCAACGCTGCTCTCGGTGGATGAACCACAAAGACGTAAACCAAGCAGAGCAGACAAACGTGTTTCTCACCTGTACTGGCATGGCCCACAGGTTGGGACAGAGGAAGAAGAACCACATGAGCTGGTTGGTATCTATGGCGACCAGGTTGCAGATCTGAGCGACAGTTAGCTCACCCATCGACATGTTGGAGGTGCACAGACGCATGATCTTGTTGTAGATTTTTGTCTGGGGGGAAACCAAGTACAAAAAAGGGTTCACACACCAAAATCAACAGATAAAATAATCCTTATTTACTTCAAACTGATCAGTATGAACACATCGGGAAATGGAGAGATGTTTTCTTCACAGTCCATTAGTTTCATGCCTAATTTTAACTTTTGATCAACATGCAGTGTCAATGAACTAACATTCTTAGGTTTGCCTCACTGAAGACTTCAAGAAGTTTGTTTCCAACATTTAACCCACTGAACCCCAAAACTTGCTGGTGGATTTAAAAGGCTTGCTGTCTGTAAAGAGTGTTAAAAATGACCAACTTCACACCATTTATCAGAGCCAGAAACTGTAAAAACAAAAAGAATCACATTAGATTTTCAACTTTCTGACAGTCTATGAACTAATCATCTGGGAAGTGCTGTTCTGTCAGGAAACTACCTAAGCTTAAAATTTAGATTTTTCAGCAAAATAATTTTTATTTTGCTTGCCTCATTTTTTAAAAAATCGCTGAAAATAAACCATTTGCACTAACCAGATGCTGTAAAAATAATAAAACATTCTGCTCTTCTTGTAACAACTGAAAACTTTTCGGCTAAACTAGGCTGAACTGCAGGCTGTGTACACAGAGCAGAGAGTAAATAGGCAAACAAATTAAACATGTAAAGAGCCAAATATGTACAGTATGTAGAGTCACCAATTATTTTTCCAGTATTGGTAACATCTGTGGGCACTTGAAAAAAAATGTAGCTGTTGATTTGAGGTTTTTTCAGCTTTTCTAAAAAAAAAAATGGTGAAATAAGTCTAACTTTAGCGTTTTCTTTTTTATCATTTATGGCATTATAACTGTGTCATACTGCACAAAACACATGTTTGAGCTCTCTCTACTTGTAGGCATGGTTTTGCTGTTTCTATAGAGGTGCAGGACTTTATATTACAGTGAAAAATGAGCCCACAGTGAGTAAAAATATGACCAGTGCAAAGAAACACTCAGCAGCTGCTTGAGGTTCAGAAAGTTAAACACAGGTTAAATTACACACAGATTCATTAGACAGATCATACAGTTAATCAACTACTGATGTGGGCCAAATGAGTGAACAATAAGTCTGCACAATTAAAGATTCATGGAGACACCCAGTAGAAACCCAATAAACCCTTTTTATAAATCTGTTTTTAAGTGATTAGACAAAAGGTCACACATCACTTGGAGGTTTTTACCTGTATGGCCCCTCGCAGGTTGATGCCTGTTTCAATGGCCACATAATAGGAGGCCTGGAGGAAGGTCCTCTGAAGGAGCAGGGCGAAGAAGAGCAGCACAGCCAACACATATGCATTTTCCAGAAACTCCTTGGAGGAAATGAAATAGATACCGAGCAGCCTCATCTGGAATTGCAGGAAGGGAGATTGGAGAAGTGGAGATATTGACTGATATATCAATGCTAAGCAGGAACCAAGGACGGTCACGTAGGCTGACCCCTTTGGGATTGAATTTGACTTGAAGAGTGTCTGTCAGTAATGAATTTCTACCAAATCTGTTCCTGCGTATCCATTTAGAACTCCATTTAAGATGCATCTCTTCTATTTCAATTACACTGAAATGAAGTGGAGCCCTCAGACACACAGCCGATACGTGGGTGTGAGCTGGAAACCCAAGAAGAATGTGGTTCAGTTATAGCAGATGGACACGGTATCTCCCTCAAAGATTAATTAATTCTGCAATAGGGGGGGTGGCTCATTCCCCCAGGAGGGATCGCGAATTATTGATTAGAAATGTGCCTCAACGCCGCTGTGACTCAGCCTTGAAGTTTCTCTCGGCTTATTCCTTTAATCCAAATAAAAACACAGTGTGACCAGCTTACAAAGTGGCCTATTTTTTAGTCTTTGCTCCAAACTAAAGCACTGTATAGCAGGTCTTCTTTACTGTTCTCAAATTAACTTTCCACTGCATCGCTTGGATGGAACTTTCAAATAAATAACTGAGGAGTTATTCTTACAGATGGATGCCTGAGTGACTGTCTGCCCTGCATGGAATCTAAGAAACTGAGACAGCTCCAGAAGCAATAAGTCTCATAAATATTTCAGGAGGCTTAAATTAGTGCACCATCGGGCAGGTGTACTGGGGAGAGAGACGGCATCATAAACGTCTCACCAAAGTGTGGCCTTTGAGAGGCGAGAGGAAGCCATGTGATGAGTCTGTCTTGTCTGAAGCTGGTAATCATGGCCTGAATTTTCTAAAATCACTATTACAAATGCAATAAAAGCCTGAAACTAAGGTTTTTTCCTGAGATTTTGAACAAATCAGTTGAATTTCAAACATTATGTTTGTCAAAAAGACCCTTTGGATTCATTTCTGGAAAGCAAAATTGCCTCTTACCGGCTGCTGAATGGTCCGATTGTCTTTGCTGATGTGGTGGACGATGCCGGAGATGCACAGAGGACCGGCAAAGCCCAACAGGTCGGCCAAAAAGCGGAATGTGATGCTGAGGATAAGAGGTCTGCCGAATGCTTTTCTCAAGGCCTGCCAGATCCACTTTGGACCCTGGGGCACTGTGCCCTGAGGCCTCTGAGAGGAGATAAAAAAGAAAAGAGGTAAAAAAAAATATGAGCATGCAGAGTGAATACACCAAGGAGAAACTCAGACGCTGAGTGTCATTTACTGTACACAGATAATCTGCAGAGGCTTATTAACAATTACAGCTTCTTTTAAAGGATTTGGATCATCAAGAATCTAAATTACAAAATTTAATCACCAGCTATAAGAGACACATTGTTCCATTAGTGTAATAAAGAGAGCTATTGGTGAAGTTGGTCTTTTTAGTGAGACGGCATTGCCAGTTCTCCGAGGAGTAGAACTGGCAGCACAACAAAAGGAGAAGAAACTAGGTTAGATAATAAAGGCCTGCTAACGGAGCGAAGCAGAGAAAATAACTGCATGAAGACAAAAGCTGAATCAACACTTGAGAGCTGACGCAAAAACCAGCAGAATGAGGTCAGGTTGAGGGCTCCCATCCCCTCCACTGCTGCTGCTGCTGGGATGTGGTGATTAACGTTTTCACAGTGGAGCTCATTCACACTCATATATATATAACCGCTCTAGAAAAATGATGCTGGAAAACCATATCAGTGAAGTAGAGGATTAAACAGTAAGTGAACACCGTCTCTGATTATTTCATTGACATTAAATCATCAGTTCAGACTTGAAACCACAAAACCCACCAGTAGGTTTGAAAAGCATGTTCACTCTTTAAAAAAAAGCCAAAATTACCCCATTTATCAGAGTCAGAAACTGTAAAAACAGGTAGAATCATCGGATGTTCAACTTTCTCATGGTCCTTGAATCACTCATCTGTGACATGCCGTCCTGTTGGTAAACTACAATAAATCAAGCCCTAACCTTCTCTTCTCATTTAAAAAACTGTCAAAAATAAGCCGTTTGCATGAACCTAATCCTGCCAAAACCAAAAAACTCTATGCTCTTCAACACATCTGTGAAGTCATTAGTCTCTCAGCTGCAACCAAGAATCACATGACAAAAAATCAGGGACTATTCAGTTGAATTGCAGGCAGTATTTACACAGAGCAGATAGGAGACAAGTAAGCAAACAAGTTAAAAATGTAAGTGGTAAAATATTTAAAGTCTGTAGCGTCACCATTTTTTCAGTGTTGGTAGCACATGTGGGCCCTTGAAAAATGTTGTACATGTTAGTTTTTTCTTTTTTGTAACATCATTAATCTATTATTTACATTCTAACTTTCTAATACAGCATTTTTCTGAGTTCTCTACTTCTACCAGTGGTCATGCTGTTTCCATAGAGGTGCAGGACTTTACATTGCAGTGAAAGGAGCAAAAATGCACAGAAACTTCTTGGGTTCGGACAACAACATTACATGACAACAATACGTGCTTTTACTTTATATATTATATATCTTGATATGGTCAAAATCAAAAACATCAATCTGCCAAAAGTGACAGATAATACTGAGCTGTTTCTATAATTTCTGTACACATTTTATACACAGAGAATAAAGCAAATGCCTGCATATTGAGGTAATTATTCTCAAGCATCCTTGGGCAGATTGTTTTTTCTTTTTAGATGATTTATGACAGTGTAACATTATAAAACTGCACAAAAGACATTTCTGAGTTCTCACTACTTCTAGCCAATATAAGGTGCAGGACTTTATATTGCAGTGAAAAATGAGCTCATGGTCAGTAAAAGTATGACAGGAGCAACAACCAATAAATCACTTGGAGCTCAGAGGGTTAAACAGATTGTCAAGGCAAGCTGAAAGAGCTACTGATATATTTATATTAATTAATAATGTCCCCAATGTCACAAACAACACAGCAGCTTGTTTCAGGAGGAAAACATCTGGACCGTCACGGTGCAGTAAACAGTCCCAGAGCATTTCCTATGTGTTCGTGCATCTGTGTCCATATGTGTATGTTTCTCTGCAAACACAACTGCGTCACTCGCAGAACTGTGAGAACAGACGTGACCGATGTCATGCGTCTGTCTTTCCACTCGAGCTCACATTGAACCTCGGCGTCCATGTGCGCATCACACACACACACACATCGTTTTCTTTCTACCTTGGGTTCAAACAACCGGGAAGCGGGACGTTTCATTCTCACACACTCAGAGTGAAACCAGCTTCCCATGAAGTGCAGTGCTTTCACCCCCGCAGGGGTCAGGATGTCGCCTCGTTCACAGTAGAATGGGAATGACCCGGTGCCTCTTGGTCCTCCTCCACCGCCACCACCCGTCCCCACAGCCCCACTGGGACCCCTCAGTCTCTCTAATCCCTCACTCCTGCCGGAAGGAAGCAGGGGTTGCGTTCACACCGGACGCACACGCAGCAGTGACGAATCTCGGGTGACCTTCCAAACACTGGAAAACAATGACCCTGCAAAGGAGGCCCTTCACCTCCGACCCCTGACACGTGCTCAGACAGAAGAAGGAATAATGTGCAACGAAGAAACATCCCCAGCTTGGACGTGCATTAAAAAGACTGGAAGACAGCTGCCTCGGGCAAGAGCAGGAGGAAAAAGATGGTTTAAAGTCTCCACCAAACATATCACATTGTTATTATTATCACTATGTCATACATTTATTCATCTTTCTAGGGATTTTCAAGCGCTGCAATGCAAACAAGCCCATTAATTTTGCATAAAACTGACTTACTGGGAGGAAACTCACAAAGAACATAACATGCAAACCAAACACAGAAAGTAAATCAGCAAACTCAGCCTGTACGACACTGAATCACTGTGCTATGTTTCTGTTGGAAGTATTTTTAGATCTGGCAACATGAGGGAGAAAATACTACAGTAGGCAGTAGTGCAAACCAAATTTTATCTAAGTGATATATGTGTCGGTCTGCATCTTCATTTGTATCTTTGCTCCTATTGCACATAAATGACACCTCTATCTCAATATATCACAAAATTTAATTAAGGTTGAATGACAAACACCAGCAAAACAAATGTAGGCTTTAATCAGTACCCTTCTAACACAGCGTCAAGAAAGAAGTAGTGTTATATAGGTACAGAACATTTAATACACTCAATATTGTGATGCCCTTATTCTAAATAAAAGAGGACCTAAGAAAAGCCTCAGCTTGTGTACATGCAGTGAATGCATCCTTGTGTCAGCGTGACATTTGTGTTTACACCACTGAGCAATGCAATCTGTGACGTCTGAATAAAATTGAATGGTTCCCAGTTCAGCTGAGTCATCACAGGAAAGAGATTAAAACTGTTTAACTGAAAAAGAAGAACATTTTTATGGGATTCCCAGATCACTTCATGCACATGTCAGACTGACCTCAACAAACAAAAATAAGAAAATTAAGAGGATGATCATGCTGACAAATGGGCTAAAATAAATTCAAGTGAAGCCATAAACAAGCTGCTTCCTAAGCTCTTACATAAATACTTAAAACCTAATGTGTGTCTGAGTGGAAGAGCCAAGTTGATCCCTTATAGATAAGCATCAAATTTAACTGTGACACCAGTTCTCTGCTGTTTCATAATCTGCCCAATGATGCTTGATAATGACGATGCTTTTTTTTCCCTGAATACAAATTGTGGAAAATAATTAACCAGGGACCTTCTAGCTGTGAGGCAATGGTGCTAACAACGGAGCCACCGTGCAGCCCCAGTATGACACCGTTTGAATGTAGTAAATCATAAAAAAATTTAAAAACAAAAATTGTATTTATTTGCCCAGAGATGTTATAAGTACTGGAAACAAATGCAACTCTATGTACTATAGATATTTTACAAACTTTTGTACATTTTATTTGTTTCCATGCTTGTCTGCTCTGTGTAAACACAGCCTGCAGTTCATCCTAGTAGTCACTGAATTGTTGTCATGTGACTTTTGTTGCAGCTGAGTCAGTAATGGCTTCATGGCTACAGAATCTGGTTTCAGCAAAAGGTTTATGTGGGGCAGTTTTTTAAAATGAGACATGTAGAATTAAGTGATATAGATGAAATATTATGATTTTAAGCTTAGATTTAAATATGTTTTCTAATGAAACGGTACATCACAGTTGAATAGTTCAAGGACAGTAGGAAATCTAACTATTCTTTCTATTTTTACAGTTTCTAGCAGTGTCAAATTATGGAGTTTTGGTACATTTAAAAAACAACAACAACAGCAACAACATGCTTTTTAGAGTTTTGGTGTTCAGAGGTTAACTTTGAAAGAAACAGCTCAGTGTAATCATATTTTTTATTATTATTTTTCAGCAATACTAACACGGGGATGGTATTGATGCTTTTGATTTTTACTATATCAAGATGTAGTTAAGGAAAAATTACACATGTATTGGCTGTTGTTGCATTAAAGACATGTAATATTTACTTGTAATGTTCTTTATCTTGTACTGCTTGAATGAGTGTTTCATGCTTTTGCACAGTGGTTTTGAGATGGTTTAAAAACCAGACATCAATCCCAATTCTGTTCATAAAAATCCAATAACTTGCACTCACCTTCTGGTCTTCAAAGGCCTTGCGTAGCTTGATGTAATTTGTGAGCGCCCTCATGGCGATGGGCAGTTTGCCGATGACCTTGAGGTCGATTGGTCGCCTGTGAGCCGAGGTAATGAAGGTGTTCATCCACCAGTAGGTGGCTTTGGACAACAGGTTGACAAAGGGCTGCAGGAAACGAACGCCGAGGTCCTGGAGGTCTTCGGGAGGCTTCACCTCTGTTGGGTTGGCGAAACACATGTAGCGCTGTTGGCAGGGAGAAAAGAAGTTTGATTTACTGCTCGACTCTCTGCAGCGGCCTGAAAACTGGAGCTGATGAAAACATTACAAACCACAGATTAGACGTTCAACGAAACAGAAACACCAGCTCATCTACTGAGATAATGGTTATAATTTTACACATACTGCATATGAAACATACATCACAATGGCTGCTGAACACAGTCTTATTAGCGTGCTTAATTACAGCTGCTGAAGGATGCCTTTATTGTGCATTAATTAGAGGTTGTCTATATTGCTATGGCAATCGCGGACTCTTGGTGTTCCACCACTGCAGTAACTATAGGCTGGAGCTCTAAAAAAATAAAAGAAGTCAACAGAACAGAAATTAACAGATGTGGTGCAGGGAAATATGACTCACAAAGTGCTATATGAGGTTATGTAACAGAGCAAGCAGGGAGAGAAAAGGGTGTTTTAGGCTTCATGGAAACTAGGTTAGAGAGTGGCAGAAGGAGAACATCCAAAAAGTATTTATAACGCCATAAATTCACAGAAATAATGCTGGGTCATTTGCGATTCTGCCTTCATGGTTTGTTTGAAAATGGGTCGAGATTAGAAGTTAATATGCAGCAATTACATTCTACAAATTCATGTTTGTCAGCGTTTCTTCATTAATCAGCGGCATTTGATTAAAAAAATAGAAGGACTAATGCTTTTTAGTGATGGAAGCTAATTAAAACCAAGAGAGGACTTTACATGATTTAAACTTCTGATCATAAATGTGCTCTAACAAATGAAGCTCCAATAGGCTGAGCGCAAGCCATGATGGAGAATCACTTTCTTTTTCTGTTCTCACAGGGGAGTTTCATTCAATAACAGATGTGGGCTCAGTGCCAGAGGTTAACAGAGACTAGCAGACTGCAAACTGTCCAGAGGAAAAAAGACTGAAAGGTGTCTGACATTTCCTCTGCTGTGTTCAGGAAGGGTCTGAAAATGTCAAAAGCTGAATAATCAGAAGATATGAAAACAGTTGGTTTGTTGTTCGATCAATGAAATACAGCTAGACACACAATAAGGGAACATCATAAAGTTTGCTTTGCTGTCAGAATCAGTTTTAAAGAAACTGTTGACCACATTTCTGTCATATTTAGGTCTGGTGTACTTTTGAACCACATATGAGCCCAGAGGGTTGTCTTATCTGGGTCATAAAGCTCAGAGGGGCTCTTTGCCTTTGTGTAATCTTTCAGTTTTGCTTTCATTCTTCCTAATACGACTCTCATTGTCTAGTTATCTGGGGGTTTTTAAAAGTTTTTTGTTGCATTTTGCTTGAGAAGTTTTAGTTTTTGTTGCTTTGGGATGCTTTTATGTTAATGTCTGTTTGCTGGTCAGCGACTGTGTTGATCTCAGTAACTATGGAGCTGCAATAAACTTTTCATCTTGTGAAGTCATCAGGTCAAAACTTCCATCGGTTCAGTATTTTGGTTTATTACCAAACACACGAAACACTAATTACCAGTCAGTCCTGGCTGTGTGTTTTGTTTAGTGCTAATTAGAAAATGTCTGGGCACCAACTACAGTGGTGAACATGGTAACAACATGGATGCATAAAGG
This sequence comes from Dascyllus trimaculatus, assembly GCA_024666655.1. NCBI lineage: Eukaryota > Metazoa > Chordata > Actinopteri > Pomacentridae > Dascyllus > Dascyllus trimaculatus. The sequence continues at coordinate 13,058,599 of CM045448.1, read as the reverse complement.
AGAACTGGATATATGACTCAAAGAAAAATGGTGTCTGTTCGCTTAAATGAAAATTGCTTGTCTGGCACATAAACCATAAAGCTACCTCTGGCTTACAGGTTTGCTTCATGCTCCATTTAAACCATTTTTTATAGGAATGGAAAGGCTGAGACCATTACTCCCAGTGGAGTAGTACAGACACTGACATCTCATTCTGTTTTGTTTTTCTGTGTAGATCAGATAATAAAGTTTTTGGTCACTTGCTTTCGTCATTCACTTAAACAGGCATGACTGTCATGTCAAAGTACACCATGGGGATTCGGATATAATAAGCTTTTTAATGCAACCCTTAATTTACTTAAAAAAATATATGTATTTAGAATAGCTGTTGCAAGTTATGGTTTTGTAATTATTGGTATTAAAATATGGTTTTAGGATGTAACTCCAGTTCTCATGTGTGTAGCCCTGCAATGGGCTTCACTATTGGCTGCATGGGGATGGGATGGTCCCCCTTTGGCTTCGCTGGACCTGCTCATGGTTCCTGCTTGGCCCACAGACTTTACTTTGTGATGATGTCAGGAAAATAAAACTCTGTTCTAGTGGCGGAAGTATAAAACAGCCATGGATTAAAAAATAAAATCACAACAGAAAGAATAAAAGCTGACCGTGTTGTAATTGGAGGTGTCAACAGTTTTACACTTGAGCCTTTTGTAATGGTTCTCTATGGATAAAATGCTTTTTGGGCCACAGGGGATTTTTCCATTTAGGCTACCCTGAGTAACCACCAGGAAAAGTTGTCAGCAATGTTGAGTGGCATCACCGTATCCAGAGCTCCTACTACATCTATTATTATTATCATTCTGAGCATGTTATTGTCTCTTTGTCTCTTTATAAACATGTCATTCAGAAGGACTCATACTGTGTGCTATATTGACAGCAATGACAGCTGCCTGAGTGCCGTCACCACGTCACATGCTCCAATATAAACATTAGCTTGTTGACAGTTTTAAAAAAACAAGTAGCATCACAGCATCCAACCTATTTTTAATTCATGCTGTGCAGCTTTACTGATCGCTGACCACTGGAGCCATTTGGGTTTAAGGCTGAAAGAAGTTGAGGTGACTAAAGGCTTAAAACAGGCTATAATCAGATGAATACACACGCCTGCACACACACCAACACACACACACTCACCCTGCCCAGGATGACATTGATCTCTACAGCTAGTAGGAGTCCATAGAGCAGCACCAGCAGTCCAGTGATGCAGTAGCGGAGCTGCCTGGGGCCGATGCCGTGCTCGGTGTATTTGGCAAACTTGACGGTCTTCATGATGAAGGCCAGAACCCAGTAGATGAGCAGGGCTGAGGAAATGAAGCATGGATCAGTGCACATAGCAAATCACCAGTCAAGCTGAAAGGATAAATACCCTGATGACTGAATGTATTTACTGAGCAATTTCTCTTGTGCAGGCAAATTTCACTTCAGTGGCTTCAATGAAGAATAGAAATTCATTTAATCAAACCTTAAAATCACAACATTTCATCAAAAATGTTAAAATATGTTTTATTTTTCCTGTCTCTTTTAAAAAATCACTAAAAATAAAAAACTTTGCTCTAAAAACATTCTTTAAAAAATAAAAAAAAATTCTTTGCTCTTCGTTGCAACTGTGAAGCCATGAGTGACTCGGCTGCGACCAACAGTCAGATGACAAAAATTCAAAAAGTTTTCTGCTGAAATGCAGGCAGTGTATACGCAGAGCAGAGAGAATGGAAAGAAATCAGCATGTAAATAGTTACAAATCTATTAATTAGAGCCACCACTTTACTTCCCAGTGTTAGTAACAGCTGGGAGCACAGAGGAAAAAGAATATTATCTACTTCTTGCATTTGCAACGCTTCAACAATAAGGGTCTAGTCTAGTCAGTCTCTGGTGTAGCAGCTGCTAAGGTCAATATCTATAATCCAGCAAATAGGTGACAATAAAGTTGTTTTTGTACCAAAGGGATTATTTGATAGAATCACACCATGGCAGTCGAGTAGCTTTATTGCAAATATTGAGAGCCCGGTTGTAAAAACTCACTGCTGGGTAACAGAGGAAATAGAGTCATCCAGTCCCGCTCCGCAGCACAATCATATGAAGTGTTTATTTTACTGTGATGAAGAACACCTATAGCGTGACAACAGCATCAGCGCAAGGGTCAGCAGCAGAGTCTCAGTTTGGAAGATTCATTTCTGTCTGGCTGTGATATGGAGGCACTGAAGCCCAAGGCAGCTCGCTGACTTGATGAGTGAAGTATCATGAGCTGCACACAGATGAGTTAATGATGCATGAAGGGAAGGAAAACTGCACGGACATTTGAGGAGCAGCAACAGGGTGATCATTGCACCAGGAAATATGGGCGTTATATGATGACAACTAATGGACGAAGGTGAAGAGTGATATTGATCCATTTCTCACAAGACATTATTATTATTGTTAACCCCCTGAACCCCAGTTTAAAGGTGATTGAGCTCCTGTCACATTTTTACTCACTGTGGACTCATTTTTCACTGCATTATAAAGTCCTTCACCCCTACAGACACAGCACAACCATGGCTAGGAGTAGTGAGAACTCAAAAATGTGCAGTATGGCATAGTTATAACGTCCAAAATCATGAATTTCTTTGTTTTTTTTGTTGTTTTTTACAAAATTTGAAAGAACATTAAATCGAGACATACAATGTTTTTCTACATGCCCCACAGTGTTACCAATTTTAAAAAATGGTTGCTCTACATACTGTGTATATGTTTTAGGCTATTACTTTTTTTAAATGTTTGATTTGTTTCCACATTTGTCTCCTATTTAATCTGTGTATACACAGCCTGCAGTTCAGCCGAAAAGCCCCAGAATTGTTGTCACATGACAGCTTTATGATTGTACCAATGCGTGAAGAATTTTTACAGAATCTGATTAAAGAAAATGTTTCATTTTTGGCTTTTCCTTAAAATAACACATGTCAAATAAAAGGATTTTGATTAAATATTGCAATTTTAGGCTTAGATGTGGTTAATTGACCCACATGATTAGTTCACAGGCAATCCAACATATTTTTCTGTTTTTACAGTTTTTGACAATGAAAGATACCATGCCATTCAAACCCTTCAGCAGGTTTCGACACAGATAGCTGCAAAACATTATGTCATAATAATTGTCATAATAAACACTTACTCTGCTCAATATCTCTGCAATGGAAATATTCATCTACTGTGCGAGCTGTGCTGATCTTTCTTTTAAACTCATCTTCTTAATCATCAATATCTGCCCAGAGCAGAACAGGTACACTGGATGATATCCCCCTTAATCATTTCACAATCTTATCTGAAGGTAATGAACCATTCATGTGTAAATGGCTGTACTGACCCTATTAGCCTGTTTTATCATTATATCAACCCAAAGACTGGAATTTTAATCAGCTGTTGGTCTGGATTAAAAGTGCAATGAGCTAACAAGGGTCACTTTCATATTACATACATTGGCTAATCATGGCTTTACAAACCCTGATCACAATTCAGTAATATCTTCACAAGACCTAATTAGAGTTTGATGCTACAAAAGGCTCTTAATTTAGTTTGAAACCCTGACTGAGTAGGATGCTTGAGTAAAGCTACCCAGAGGCCAACAGTCAAGACAAAAAGGAGCAAGTTCCTAGAAAAGACCTGATTGTTTTCACTAAACATTTCATGAGTAAATGAAGATAAATGAAGAAGAAATCATGCAATGAATAGCTGAACTGAAGAATACAGTACCTAATAGTAGTTTGGGGAAGTTGGAGGTCTCGATGTTATGATAGTAGACGATAGAGGTGATGCCGGCCATGAAGGCCAGAGCTGCAGGCATGTACAGGTGAAGGTGGAGGGACTGGCTGAACCTGCAATAAACATCACATGGAAAAGAGATAGGTCAGAAAACGCACAAAATAACAGGCAATTATGTGCAACAGTGGTATTAAATGTATTTTTCCTAGGTTGGAGAATCTATAACATCTCATTTCTTTTGTATTATCCGTAATGTGTTTCTGGTTGTCAAAGTAGCACAAAAGGCAGATGTTAAAAAGGCCCTTCGGTGTGGCAGGTGCATCATTAGGCATAAAATTTCCCCTTCAAGCACACACAGACATAAACAACTATCTCGGGCTCTTCAGCACAGCACTGAAATCAGTGTTAAGAAGCCCAGTGATGAGGTGAGCAGATGGAGAGCTCTTCTGCCTCCTTCAGGAACAATCACGCTCCCCTCCAGTTTGCACAAGAGACTGATCAACAGTTATCCTGAAGACTGTTACGTATGGACTCACAACATTAGACAACAACCGGACACGGAGGCTCCAGACGAAGAAGGAAATATATAACAAGGAGTAAATAAGAAGCAGAGATGGATTCACTGTCCAGCTGTGGCTCTCTGAGACTTTACATGTGATTGATGTTTGACATTTGGTGCACTGACGAACTCATTAGCAAGCAGGGTTAGAAAAAAAAATCTACATTTAAAGGCCTATTATATGTCAGATGGCACTTTGTCTTTTCAGAAGCATATACTGCTGCATTTCTGATAGCCATGTTCAAACAATCCCATCACACATAAACTGTTCTTTTGTTCTTGTTGCCTCCTGTTGGTCCTTTTGTTGTCTAACACACCAACAATCTGTGCTGTGGAGCTTCCAGTACAGTCCAGCCCAGGGTTAACTCTCTGCAGCTCATTGACTTGCTTTCAGTTGGCACCAGTTACAAATGGAGCACATATTGCTCCTGATAGCTTTGATGGTTCTGTCTATATTGTGCTGGCTGGTGGTGAAGCTGCTGGCGAGCTATCAGAAAGGCTAAATGCTACAGCTTGGCTCCTGTGGTTAGTAACAGCCTTTGTCTTTGTCTGTCTGTGGTATATTTCCTCAGCAGTATCTATAATTTATACAAATCCACCAAACTATGCATAAAAACCTGTTTTAAAATATTAAATATAAACCTTCCAGAGCCAAACTCCCACCTCACTGCTGTCAGCTTTAACTAGCTTTTGAACATTTTTAAAAGCTGAACCATGACACTGAAGTTTTCTTTCATACTCCAAATTAAAATTCTGCCAACTGATGGCACAGTGAAGCGTAATTTGCTTTACGTAAATTAACGACAGAGAAAATAAGGCAGGTCTTCTGAGATGTACCAAACATCTCAGCATCTGATCTTCGGTTAAGAAAAATGATTATTGCTAAAATTCCATATCCCATACCTAAACCGACCTCAGTGCACAGTTTAGGCAAGATACCACCTCTTTGGACAAAACAAGAGGAGAGGAAGAATCATATTTTTAAAGGAAGAATCACAGGTTGCCTAATATCCTCCATGGTTACCTTGAAAACATCTGCAGCAGACTGCGGCACAGATACAAAAAATGTCATTACACCCATAACAAAGGAATCTGACATTAGCAGACAGCAGGTTAATAGCATCAGATCAGAGTGTTCCAGATGAATTGGACTTGTATTTATATTATTGCTGTTTGCTAAATCAGCTCTAGCCAGTCTGACAAAATGACAGAGATGTTATTAAGAAAAGACTCGCCACTTAAAGAATCCTACATAGAAATCTTCTGAAAGAATTCTGTGAGGCCAAAGATGGCAGCTGTATGACACATGTCCCGTCCCGCCACCCATAAAGCCAACTGTCTGCTTTGTAACAGATGAATCGGGAAACATCCAGCAAATCGTGTTGTTGTACCGACTGAAACTGTGCATAGACCAAGTTGTAAAAGTATAATCTGCAGAGAAAATGCTTTTTAACCTTATTGGGGTAAAATCACTACACTTTCGAAAAACACACATTTGACTGATGATTTTATACATACATTCTTTATTTCCTAGTGACTGGCTCCCTCCGTATTTAACTAGACAGGGAGCTGGTCCAGCTCAAAATAATTACTGTTTCTAAAGTGTTGTGTCTGTGCTGAAGAATGGTCTGACTGCACCTCATCATCACTTTGTTATTGGGGGAAAATAACGCTCTGCATTGCCTGTGTTTCGTGAAATCAATCTCTGTTTACTACATAGCGCTAAGCCCAGGGTGCAGCAATGGTGCCCCTGCAAAAAACTGTTTTGGTTGAACACCTGCATGCAGGGAGACTCAATGAAAGAACCAAGCATGGCCCGCCTTATCGCATGATCCAAATTAGTCCGTAAAAACCTGACATTTTTAGCATGGAGATTGTCGCTTGGAGGTTGTTGTTTTGCTCACGTCATGAAGAAGATTTTGGAAAATGGTTGCATTTAGATAGAAATAAAGGAAAGGAGACAGCTGCATGAGAAGCGCTGCAGAAATGTCAGATTTATACCAAACATCTACATCCAGTGAGTCGGGCTAAGCTTGAAAAAATTGCCCAGTAATGTTACCAAGATGACTGAGCGTGGCGAGACTTGACTCTGCTTTTCATCTCAACCAGCAATTATATTAATTTATATTAACATTACATTGTGTAGAGTTGACTCTGTTGACTGGATGCTGAAGAACTAACATTATTCTGTTGAGAAAGGCTGGTTCAGTTTATGTTTTTATCAACACTCAGTTTTCAATGACTTGTCTCTTCTCTTCGACCCATTTCTCTCTTTTTCCATTTTACAATCCACATCAAACACACTGAGGCTGTATAGCTATACTGAAGCTTCGAAGAATTTGCATTGATTATCTTTAGTAATTCACGTTCCCAATAAATCGTGTCAGTCGCAGTGGCAGCTATTTCCAAATGAGCGTTATGAAGCAACTTTTACATGGAGATAGATGGTGTTGATAAGGTCCTGATTGCAGTTAATTGCATTCACCTGCCATCATGGTTAGATAGCAGCGTTTGATTAGATGAAAGTCACTGAGACCCACCTCTACACAGCAATCAAGACAACACAGAGCAAAATTCAATCATGGGGCACACTAAATAAAGTATATTTACACTATGTCAATGCTAATTTTTGTATAATGTAAGAAAACGGTTGTTGCGAGAGGCCAGCAATCACATCACCAGCACCACGAGATCATGGCATGTAACAATCAACACGCGTGACTGAAATCACAATGACGCAGCAGGGTTGGGTTATTAGTTTGCCAAACATACCCATCAGAGACGATGCCTTCCGCGACCTCACAGACGAGGATGAAGAGCAGGACGAAGGTGAGGAGCCAGCGCAGGTTGTGTCCCGGGAAGTGCAGCCAGGTGCTGTGGTGGATGTGGACTTTTGAACTCTGGCTGCCCCAACCTCAAACAGGGAAACAGGAAATAAAAGTTTTGAAAAGCATCATTTACATACACCGATCGGGCATAACATTATGAGCACCAGCCTAATATTGTGTTGGTCCCCCTTATGTGCTCAAAAATGCTCTGGACCATTGGGCATGGACAACAGGACTTTTCAGGGTGTCCATTGGGGTCTGACAGTAGGATGTTGGCACTGGATCCTTTGGGTACTCTGACTTGTACAGTGGGGTCTCTGTCTATCAAAGTTGTTCCACTGCATCCTGTTGATGCTTGATCAGAATGGGGTGTAGGAAGTTTGGAAGTCAAATCAACATGTTGGGCCATTGTCATGTTCCTCAACTTGTTTGATGTTTTCTCCATGTGGTGGGGTGCATTTTCCTGCAGGGGTAGGCCAGTGATATTTGGGAGTGTGCTTGCTGTGGGACAGTGTTTATTTGGGCATCTAAGTCTCATCAACACGGATGTCAAAATCCAAGGTTTTCCAGCAGAACACCACATAGTACCAATATGATCAATGTTATTCACTTCACCTGTCAGTGGTCAGAATGCTGTGGCTCATCGGTGTATATACAGTCGAGAGGCACTTATCAACACACAGAGAATGATAACAGAGAGGGAGATGAGAGTATTCATTTATCTATGTGAGGAAACCTGCACTTGAAAAACAACCTTGTGTTTTGAATGAATGCTCCCTGAGCACCATAAGCTCCATGACAAACTGCTCTCATGCTCCGAGCAAACTCAATAACTTCCAGAAGATACACTAGAAAGATGGCAGCCTGCCAGAGTTAACTTTCGGGAGCTCAGAAAACTTGTGTTATTATCACTGTGATTGCATTTCTTGTTTATGGGCAGGGACGTCAGTGAGAGTGGATGGCTTCTGTCCTGAGACCTTTCAGTCAAGTACTTTAGCTCTTATTGTAGCTACAACTTCTTCTTTGTCCTTTAATCCTTCGTTCCCTCACTAAGACAGATGTTGGTGTCTGCTGAGACTTTAATGTAACAGCAACTGAGTCATCAAAGTGCAATTTATGTTATTAATTTGAGTCCCTGCTGTAATTATGTAAATGACTCATCTGCTTTTTGGCACCTTAGCAGTTTATCTCACTGAGAAAGTGTTGGCACAGGCTGGCATGCACTGCCCGTTGTCCTCTTCATGTCTTTTTCACACATCCAAATTCACTGAGTCTGCTCAAGTGCCGTACCGTATAATTAATCAAAATATTCACTCTAATAAAGTGTGTACAAAATGCATATGAAATAATCACATTGTTGGTATACAGAATAAGCAGCATTCATTGCATAAGACACTAATTCACTAACTGTGTGTGGTTTAATTATAATTTACAGCAGCAAGTAATTAGGCGTCATTCAGGGTCGTTGGTTCAACACTACAGAACAGTGAGATGCAGTAATCTTCTTCTCTGGCTGCTGCTGCTACTGTAGCATAAACAGCCTCATGAAGGTGCTGCAGGTGAAAGCATCCACACTTTCCTCTTATGTTCGTAGGCATGACGTAACTACTTCAAAGAGCAACACAATACATCGCCGCAGGGCACAATGGAGTGCAGATAATTCACAGAAGTCTGACTTGAGAGGCTGTGTCAAGTGGCTCGAGGTGAAGAGAAAAGCTTTCACACCCCTCAGGTTTGTCTTTGGTGATGCTGAAGATTTGCTCAGGGTGACAGAAAGAGTGAGAGAAATTCCTGCAGCTTGTAGCGAGGTCATCTCATCATGTAACCACAGGCTGCCTTTTAGTGCTTTTGCACTTCCACATTAGGGTTGCTCATTAAAGTAGCTTTATTTTGTGACATGGTTTGAAAGAAGGAAGGCAGAAATATCTTTGCAAGGTTTCTAGAGACATCCACTGGTGGAGAAAGCATCAAGATCTATTATTTAGGCAGAAGTAGCAATGTGATAATATGAAAATAATAGTAAAAGTCAAAGGAAATGTCACTTAAGTAGAAATAAAATGTGTGTAATTGATGTCTCAATTAATTACAAATTAATTTAAAAAGCCAGAGAATAGTGAAAACAGTGCACACAAAATCTAATCCTAGAATAGTATTTAAGTTAACTATCACAGCAAGAAATGTCCAGTTTTGCAATTTAAAAGCTGCCATTAAGAAATGTATGATGTCTATGTGTATTTGTGTCACATATAGTTAATGCATGACTTCTGTATAACACAGATTCCCCATGTTCTTCCACACAGTCAACAGGAACACAGAGCAAGTGTCAAAACAGTTATGTTGAGTGACAAAGTGTTTTCTTGCTTCCAAAAAAAAAGGAACTAAACAGACACATACACAAAACATACACAGCGCACAGACACTCTGACATGAAAGGGCAGGTGACGAGGCTGAAGCATGCGTGACCGTCACAGCAAAGTGAGTGTAGCCGATTACACGTCGCCGATGACACTAATAGAATGGCCAGCAGCCAAGAAAGTGAAGTCAAAGGAGGAGGTGTAACTTAAGCTGGCATCTGTTTGCCTCTGTGCATTGCATTTCATCAGAGGACTCATATTTGCTTGCAAAAAGTATGTCCTTATGTCCTGCCACTCAGAAAGTGGATTTTTCCACTCTTCCACTCTTCTTCCACTCCTACAGATACTCAGATATTGTGCTTGTTTTGATGGAAGAGTTATAAAAAAAAAGGTCAATAGTGAAATAACGGTTGAGTGTATTAAAGTGTACAGAGTGTAAATAAAACATTGATAGAATGTATCATCATTACAGGGAGGAGTAAACAAGCTGGTAGGGAGAAAACTGAGAAGGGCAAATAGAGAACATGTGGGAGCCCATCAATCTATATGCCGACACATCATCTGAGCATGTGTGTGCTGAATGTGTGTTCTGTGCGGGAAGGCAAAGAGGGTCTCACCTCTCGGCGACACTCACCGATGAAGAGGATAGGAAAGGTGATGAAGAGGAGGAAAACATGTGGGACCACGTTGAGCGCATCCAGGAAGCAGCCGTTGTTCAGAACGCCCCCGTCCACGTTGTAGGCCACCGAGTTGTTCTCGCTCCCACAGAACGCCAAGGACATGGTGGAGCCGGGACTCTGCAGGGAACCGGCCGGAGCAAAAAAGAGGAGGAGGAGGAGGAGGAGGAGGAAGAGGAGGACCAGAGACAGAGGAGAGATAGGGAGTTAAAAGAAGAGCTTCTCAGAGCATGTTGTCTTTTCAAAAGGGACTGTGTCTTCAGTAGATCCCGGTAATTCCCAGAGCGACCTCCTTCCTGTCCCCTCTCTAATCCAGCTCCCAAATATCAGCTCCAGTGACAGAGAGGAGACGGAAGGAAGGAGGGAGGAAGAAAGGGTGAGAGTCAGTCACAGTCCAGAACAGCAGCAGCAGCTCCCTCTCCTCTCCGGCAGTCTAAGCAGCTTTCCCGGACATGCTGGTGAGAAACATCTGCATCCCGTCTGCCTGCAGTCTGCAGACATCCTCTAAGGCTGAGGCTTCAGTTGCACACAGCGCTGCACAGCTCCACTGGAATGCATTTGGACATGCTCACATCGCTCGTACATACGCACACACAAACACACACACACACACACACATGCAGCTATAGCAGCGACTGCATTCTGCAGTGCACCTGCTATTCCTGTCTCTTTGCAAACGGGAGCTCAAAGTCGACCTTGGAAGACGAGAGAAGAGGGGGCAGAGTGAGCAGGCGAGCTGGACGGCTGAGCCACTGAAGGTAGGAGGGTGAGGGCGGGAGGGAACTATGAGTGATGAAGAGAGAGGAGAGAGAGAGAGGAGGGGGATAGCTGCTGGATGAACAGAGAAAAGCCACACAGAGGTACGTGTGAAGCATGAGCAGGAGCTTACAATCTAAATCCCACCAACACGTTTTCAGGACTTACATAATTCTACCCCCTTATTCATGTATTACCATCATACCAACTCAGCAACAAACAGCACATTGACTGAATAACTCGGCTTCACATATGAAAAATAGTGGCATATAATATTTATGAATCCCTGGGATGGATGTGCCGCGCGTCCGGTTCTGCAGGGAGGAATCCCACCACAGCCAATGGCAGCTGACTTGTACTGAGGGATCAGCAAAGACCCACAGAGAAGCAGATTTGAATAATCCATCTATCAGCATGGACAGACTGGAGGCCTTTTCATTGTAGTTAAGATGATTTGTGTTAATATAATCATGTTGACCTTTATGTAATAAAAACAAGCAGATAAGCGTAAATAAATTGAGCAGTTCAGATGTTGCTGTTTCAAAAGCCTGGATGGTAGCTGTGGTGCAATGATGTGAAAGATATTATATGACAGTCGTTCAGCTGCTGTGGTCCTGTGTGAAACGCTGACACCAATAATAAACATACATGTGCTCTCGGTGGTGACTCAGACGTTCAATAACAGAAAACTCCAAATGTCTGGCTGCAGGTTTGTATTTCCATTAGACGTTGTTTTTGGGGAAAAAAAATCCATTAAAAAACTGCTTAGGGACAAACTCCTGTCAGAGCTCTTAGACATGCTATAAAGAACAACCTTCAGTGGTACGTCTACTACATATTTCCTGAGAGCCACTGGAGGTTCTAATAACTTTGTTTTACGTTTCAGAACACAGCATTTCTGGGAGCAATGAATGTGCACTATCTAAAAGTGGTGAAAATGTGGTAACAAATATGTAAAGAAAACCCTGTTAAAATGGCAAATGATGGCAAATATCTGTAAAATCTTATTTTGTAGCTGATTTAAATAGAGTAAAACTAATTTTATGTTCACACATAGGTTTGGCATGCTTTTTCCTTCAGTCAACATGTAAATTAATATTTTTTTCTGTTATTTTACTGGAAATTATCTGTAAATTAACAAAGCTGGGGAAATCTGTAAATAAAAAAATATACATTTACCATTTTTCAAACTCAGATATACATAATTTGTCTTTAAATTAACAGCAAATAATAACCATATCATAATAAACAAATGATTTTTACTGATTTAAATCCAGTAAAATGGCGTTATTTTACAGTAAATTCCCATTTATAAAAATATAAATTTTGATGGAGACTTTATTTACAGTTTTAGCCTGTTATTTTAGAGTTAAAATGTTTTTCTCTGTGGTTTTACTTGTTACTATTATCAATAATTTAACAAAACACAGAAAATCAGTGAAATAACAGTGAATTGTTCAAAAAATACAGTTAAAAAATGTTACAAAATGCTCCTTTTTGCAGTGTATGAAGCAAAATGTAAGGTTTCTGCAAATGTGCATTTAAGTGGAAAGAAAATATTTTTGATTTGTTGCAGCGAAAATGATGTTCTTATGGAGAAAACAACAATACAAGTTAATTAAAGTGCAGATTTTTCTAGTGCTGCCACATGTCTTTGCAAGCTGCTCTTAACTAAGGAAGGAGCTGGAAACAACAGCAGTCTGATACTACATGGACACAATGTAAACACAGCTGTGGATCTTCACTGCAAACACAAAACTGTGTCTAAAGAGTATTTTAAAAAGTACTAAAGCCACAGTAGGCAGCAATCTAGAAAGGCATTTCCTGCAGCTCTGCCCTCTGTGCCCTAAACCAGTCCCACCAGTTGGGCACGGGGATATGCATGAACTTCAAATGTGCTTAATAACAGTCAAGCGAACAGTCAGTTTTGGCTTCACACGGGACTCAAACCCCTCTCTCCAATGTGAAAACCTTTTGTTTAACCCATTCTCTCACCACACAGTTACATTTTCTAAAGCCTTAAAACAAAACAAAACAAAATGGAGATACCAAAGTTTAGTTTCTTTTGAGGATTTTTTTGCCCAATGGTGCTCCCCAAAAAGCTGCCTATACCCCAGCTTTAATGCGTCATCATCTGAGATCCAGCAAAGGCCGGCGGTTATTTTGGAAGCACTGCAATGTACATGAAGATGTAAAGGGACACCCGGCATAGCTGGACGTGAGGAATTTCCAGATGATCTTTCATTTCAACGCCCGTGATGAGGAATTTGGGGCAACTGCAGCCCTGCCCACTCTGAGCTGCTTCCACAAACAACTGAAACCAGTTAATCAATAGCATAGTGTAGAAGTCAAAGCCTCAATTAAAAATCAATTTATGATCAAGTGCTGGCTGTATGACAGTCCTTTCCTAAGGCTGGTGTAACTATGTGGGTTATAGTTCTGTGGTGCCCTACATCGGAGATCAGCCGTGGTCATTGCTGAATGGAAGAACTGAAGCATCAGCAGGGATAAAGAGAAGATGAGCAGCAGCCACTCAGGGAGACGCAAAGAAAGAAAAAAATCTAGATTCTCACAGGACGCATGAAGAGCAATGCAATCCAAAAAATATTAAACATCAGAGCAGCCCCAAAAATAGAAACTGTGCTGCAGTTCTGTGGTCTGAAAACCCCTGATGCAGATAGATGCAAACCAAGCATAACAGGTTTAGCAGGAGAGAGCGTTTGAAAGAAGTGTGAGGTTCTTGTCTGTGCAAGTAAAGTGAGGGTTAGAGGTGAGTGATGAATTAATCTGTGTTATCTATCTGGTAGGTGTGTTTCTCACCTTTTCCCTGGAGAAAATGAGGAAGGAGGAGGGGGTTACTTGGTGTAAAATGCTCTCCATCTGGCTGTGATGATTTGTAACCAGCTCTGCTTTGCAAAACCACCACGAGCCGATATCTTACACTCTTCATTAATTAGCCCATGAAAGCCAGTGATGCATGATCCTATTAGAATTAGCTACACACAGGGGTTTCATTGACTAAACAGCATTCAAAATGACTAAAATATCAATATTTAAGTTGCTTTCAAGCTCAGGTCTGCAGAATATGCATGCATTAAATGCAAACAGTGCTCATGTGTGAGATAATTCTAAAAATAAGCTGTGCCTCTGTGCAAAAAGAAATCAAAGTGAGCAGGTGACACAGATCCAGCAACACTCTCCACAAACATCTTACACTATCCACAAATTAGCCCAGGATGAAAGCCACTGATGCATGATCCCAATATAGCATGCCACACACAGGGGTTTCATTGACTAAACAGCATTTAAAATGACTAGAATATCATTATTTTAGCTGCTCTCAAGCTCAGGCCTGCAAAATTATGCATGTATTAAATGCAAACGTGTCTCCAGTGTGCCTGTGTGAGTGTAGTTGAGAAAATTCAAGATTAAGCTGTGCATTTAAGGTGCAGCCCTCTGTGCAAAATGAAATCAAAGTGAGCAGGAGACACAGATCCAGCAACACTCTCCACAAACATCTTACACTGTTCACAAATTAGTCCAGGATGAAAGCCAGTGGGGTTTCATTGACTAAACAGCATTTAAAATGACTAGAGCATCATTATTTCATCTGCTGTCAAGCTCATGCCTGCAGAATTACTCATGCATTTAAATGCAAACATGGGTCTCCAGTGCGCATGTGTGAGTGTAGTGGTGAAAAATTCAAAAAATAAGCTTTAAGGTGAAGTCCTCTGTGCAAAATCAACGTGAGCAAGTGACACAGATCAAGCAGCTCTTACCGGCTTGTATCGTGAGATCATGTTTCCAGCCTCGTTTGTTCTCTGACTTCAGATACACTCCTCACTACTGTCACATCCGTCGCCCGGATGGTTAGAAATGAGGCTGAATCTCCCAAAGTGCAGTCTCTCATGTGCTCACAGTGACCGGCTGGTCGCCGTCCTGCTCGGGTTTGAGCGGCCGGCAGCAGGCGTCGGTTCCCGGGTGGAGGCTGGGAGCTGTCCACGGTGCTGAACCCGGGGACCGTGGAGGAGAAGGAGGAGGAGGAAGGAGGAGGACGAAGAAGAGGAGGAGGCAGATCTTCCAGGGCCACCTCTGGACCCTGACATGAACCGGGGGAGCCTTGATGAGCAGCAGCACGACGGTCGATGCGACGCTGAAACTCGCAACAGACTAAAGTCACGTATGCAACATTGAACCAGGCTGGAGTGAATGACAACACAGCGGTTACGTAAGAGAGGAGTGGGATGAAGCTCAGAGTGAACACACATGTGGCATTACATGATCAGCTGCACGCACTGCATCTTCTTTAGAACTAAAACTTCCATGTACCAAACTCCCAGACAATCTGACCTATTTAATGACACTGGGGTTTAACCGGAGCACAATTATGAGCAGTCAAGACTGAGCAGCTCGATATTCAAGGAGCACTATTGCCCCCTGTGGACATTTTAATCTACAAAACTCTATGGCTCCCTGTGGTTCAAGCAAATCGATGCAGAGATGATGAAAACAGCAGATGGAGAAGATGAAGAAGCAAGAACTGAACCAGCAGTTGACCTCCTGCTATCATAAAATGAGTAAAATCACTGTTTATGACTCTTTAAACCAGCAAAAATGTGAAAAGCAGTATAGTTTTAAGCATATTTCTATACTGTAAGTGAAAGTTATGACTTAAAACTACATAAAAATGGATGTATGTGTTTTAAAAAGCAAGAAAAATAAAATCAAGCTCACTTTAGCTAAGTAAAATACTGTTTATCTGCCTTAAAACAAGCAAAAATATGAAAAGTACTATAGTTTTAATTACATTTTATATTGTAAGTGAAAGTTAAGATGAAAAGCTACATAAAAATTGATGTGTGCATGTTTAAAAAAGCAAGAAAAATAAAATCAAGCTCATTTTAGTTGAGCAAAAATACTGTTTACCTGCTTTAAAACAAACCAAAATAGGAAAACTACGATGGTTTTCGCAAGAGAACCTACATTTCAAGTTAAAGTCATGACTTGAAATTACATAAAAATGTAATTTCTATACATGTTTGGGGGGGAAAAAGGCCAGAAAAATTAATTTTAAAAAATGCAATTAAAAAGACATCCATAGGATTTATAGATGCACTGTAAAAAATAAGAGGTAGAAAACAGGTAATATTGAAGCAGCTTGGGGGGACCAACAACACCAAACAAATAATAAAAGCATTGTTTTTATGGCTTCTTCTTTTACATGTTTTAAAACAATTAAACTGTCTATAATATATAATAGTATATAATGATTGAGGATACATATGATAATAAATGTATTTTCACAAGTTACAAGTGTTTATTGAGGTTATACACTGATTCAAACACATTCCTGCAATGCAATTTTGCTGTGAAAGTCTCTGAAATCATCCTTGTCATTTAACAAAAGTAAACCTTTCTAAAATCCCAGAACCAATACTCGTTTTTCTGTTGTCATGAACTGTATCTAGATCTTTTTTATAAATATATTTACAGTGTTAAACTTGAATTCAACGGTTTCATCTAATAAAAAAAAAATTACAATGAATATGAGCATGTATTTTAGCAGTCTGATGTAACAAACAATATTCAAAACAAATTAATTTTATGGTCAATCAAAGTTAAAATATTAGACACGTAAATTGACTTTTCTATTTTTGTGTATTTTAAAATTACAGAAAAAATCTGAAAAATTAAAGGATAATTACCATAGAATTGCAGTTTTTTGTTGTTGTGGTTGAATTTTTGTCAGTGTAGAGACAAATCTGGATTACATGCCAGAAAATCACTGCATGTCACCTGGTCATGAAGTAAATAATTAAAAGGCAGACAAATTAACACCCAAGCTTCTATTTTTCTCTGAACATGCTACTTTATCTTCATAACATTGGCTGCCCGTCTCACTGACACTAACCTGTAAATAGTGTTTTAAAAAGGAAGCAGAAGAAGCAAAGAACCAAGAAGCTAATTTTTAGTCTGAACAGTCCTTTATTGGACTTTGAAAAGGCAGATTACAGAGGTGCTATTGATTACAAATTGCCTTTTTCAACTCAACCTTCATTCTTATACTGACAGATGTAAGAAAAGCCATGTGTGTCTAACTGAAGTCAATCATTTCCAGCTTTGACATTAATGAGGATATTAAAACAACTAAGACGATAAAAATGCGTATTTGCAGAATCGTGTCTCAATACGTGGCAGGGAGCTCGATCAACAAAGAGCGATGAGTGTTGTTTTAAATAAGGAGACGGTGAATCTCTTCAGGAATCAAGAAAGAAAAGCTTCTTCTTAATCAGCCTGGGCTTCTTGGCAGAATGTAGATGAGACTAGAAGAACGTCCTGCAGGAGAAGAGAGAAGAGTCGATCAGCAACACGTCATTCCGTCACATCTGCTTTACCCAACTGTACAATAAAGCCACTGTAATTTAACTGCTATGGAAAAAAACATAACTGCTTTATTCTGTGCCTGCTTTAGTCACTGCACAACAGACCAACATGCATGCAGGTGGATTACAGAAACAAAACAATGTGAAAATAAAAAATATCTTGCTCCTTCTGTTGAACTGCAAAACTCATATTCTCTGGCATTTTTAATAGAACCATCCTGATCCAAACCCAGGAACACGTTAAGTTTCAGAACATGTAACAGTCCCGCTGACCAACATCAATCAGAACAACTGCTGAAGGCTGGCAGAAGCCCTACGCTGCTTTTACAAGCGGCCGTGACCTGACAACGTGGGACAATACCACAGAGGCCACACGCGTACATACGTGTTTATATACGGCTCAGTGGGTCAGGGTTTGGCAGATATATGGTGGGACGGGTCACTGATCGCATTATTTGTAAATGTCTTCACTCAAATAGCATGGCTGTGTTGTTAAAGAGCGCAAATGTTGCCTTGAGGAGAAGAAGAAAACTGGACGTTGTATTCACTGTATAAGGTCCCTTTATGTTTCATGGAAGTAGCCGACTTTCTTTGGTTTCTTCTGATTGACAGGGAGACTGTCACATGTCCTAAAGAACAAAAAACGAAAACCACACCAAACAACTCCTCTGACGTGCACTGAAACAGAGGAGGACTAAGTGGATTACCGGGCCGAGGGTGAGGTAGGAGGAGAGGGAGGGCTAGTGCTGAAGCAGGTAGCCATGTCTGTACAGTGTTGCACTGCCTTCAAACACCTTTCTGTTCACAGTGGGACTGACTGATGCTGACTTAGGGCTGCATACACATGCAACACACACAGATACACGAGCCACAAACCGTAAACTACTGAACCAACGTCATTATTTCAATAATTCAGTGTTAGCTTTTCATATAAAATGCACCGAAATGCTGCGTTTGAATAAATGATAGAAACAGGAATGCTTACACTTCATCTTCGTACTCCTTCGGAGGGGACACAGCGATCACAACATCGATCCAGTCCTGAAGGCAACAACCCTTTCATTATGCTAATGACTGAATCAACAAGAAACATGAATCCCATCAGCCTGAGTCTACAACATGAGGTTTAACTATAATCAGTGAGATACCATGTTGATGTAGCTGCTCAGGTGAATCATTTTTATTTTTAAAAACATGGTGCGTAGCATTTTATTTCAAGTCTGACTCCTACCCCTCCACTATTCCAGGCTCGGGCCAGAGAGTTTTGTCCCTCAGTCAGAGTAGCATCAATCAGGATCTTCCCATTGACAGCCATTAGTTCGTCCCCAGGGACAATCCCACCTATAAAAACACACATCTGAGACGTTTAACTGCCAATCATTATACTCACCATGGAGGCAGAAACACTGGTGGAATGATTAAGCATAAATACAGGCACGTTTTGACACTATACTGGATGAGATGTAAACCAAATTGGCAGGTGCACCAAGATAATACAACAGTCTAAGATCAAGCCTGCCTTTATTGATTTTGTAATTTTTCTTGTTTTAGATTTGTTTGTGTGATGTAGGTAAACTGTACTGTGTTAATCTGAGATGTGTTTCTTCTGTCTTCTCCAAAATAAATGAGGCGAATAAAATATTTAAGTTGAATATTTAATTGGAAAGTGAGTGTAAATGAGAGCATTTTTTTCCACTTGCAGGGATAGAAAAAAGTTTTATGTGCAGACATTAACAAGAAAATTATTGTTTAATGTTGCATAGTTATTTGTGCTTTAATAATTCAATAAATAAAATAAAATATGGGCCAATTCTGCTGCAATTTAAAACAACATAGTCATAAGTTTCATAGATTTTGAGTTGTTATAAAGCTGAAAATGAAAGCTGACCGTGTTTATCGGCAGCGCCACCTTCGTACACCGAGGACACCACCAGCTTTCCCAAAGGAGAGTCTGCTCCTCCCTCCAGAGCCAAGTCGAGCTGTCCGGCCTTCAAGATGGATTTAAAAAAAACAAACATCAGCAGTAATTTTTTAAACATTCCTCTGATCAATAAACCATCTGAAGTGAAAGCCGTAAATACCTTTTTGATTCTCAGCAGTCTCACATCTCGGCCAGCTATCTGGTCTGCAGAGAACTAGTAAAAAAAGTGAGGATTGAAGATGAAAATAAGCACAAAATAACTGTCTGCTGCATATTAAGTAGTAAAATGATGAATATAGGTGGCAACTTAAAAGAACGGCTTCCTGCTCTCTGAATATACATGAAGCTATGCTCAGCAAAAAATTACAATGCAGGGACTATAAGATTATAAATTATGGGGACTGCTGCTTGGGAAAAGGTCATATTTGTCAAGATTTTTAGGGAAACAGTTTGCCAGCTTCTCATATTCACACAGAAACCCATTTTATTTAAGTAAATTTACCGTAACTGGTCCACTGAAGAGCTACTAGAAATCAACTAGTTTAGTCTAGCTAACTAAATCTAATTCTGTTATTGAGGAATCTTAATGTGAAAGCACTTTTTTATGCAGAGCAAGTTTAAATGCAGCTTTTGTGTAACCTCATTCTCAAGGGCTGCTGCTGTATTTAGTTCAAAACATTTTGCAGTCTTCAGAAACAGCAGCTATTGTGATTAACTGATGGTTGTGCAGTAGCAGGCACATTCTGTTTCCATTTCTGGGTGGATCTCAGACATGTTCGGTGCACTTTGGTTTTTGAAATTCCACATTTTCACTGCCCTTCCTGTGTTTCTAACAAGATCCGGCATACAGTACCATGGAGTAGGGATCAAAGTCTTCAACGTGTTTCTGAAATCCCTGAAAGAGAATCAACATGCAGCTCATTAACCCTAATCAATACGTCAGCAGGAATTGAAGAAGCACAGCATCTCTGCAATCATTAGAGTGCAACAAGTCACTGCATGAAGCACTGGTCAGATTTCCTTTGACAATCAGTTCTGTCTTCAAGACCTAATGCCGCTCTGAATGAAGGGAAACCATGGAGACGCTCGTGGTCCTCATTTTCAAAAAGCGCAGTGGCTTTTAAAGCTTCACACCTTAATTCAATAATGACTAGACTAATTCACACTAACACGTGCACACAAAGAAAAGCACTCCCAATCATTCCTAGGACAGCTATTTAATTTCACTTGAAGGGAAAGGAAACAGAACAAAGCTCTCACAGAAAAGACATCATATTTATTTAGCTATGATGAGTCAGAGAGACATTTTTCTCCCTGCAGAATAAACACACATTAATCTAAAAGCTCACTTCCTGTTGTACGCAGATGCTCAAAGTGGGACATAAAAAATGAACTCATTTGTGACATTGTTTATACTTATTGTGGCTGGAGCCAGCAGCTGAAACCATCTAACCGACGTGGTATTTAGAATAATAGATGGATCTAATAAAAGCAAGCGAAGTAAAGGCCTTTCTTCCAGCCACGCACGCCGCACTTCCATATGTAGACAGACAGATTACAACCACTTGGAGTCTTCAATGAGTCTTTACAGAACAGTTCTTGACATCAAAACCACCTTCAGTTCAACAAGCATTCCCACACTGCATGTTCACAGTGCTACTGTCTGCTCCAGATCAATCAAAGCTCAGTCATGCACAAGCGACACAACTGCATCAAAATGCAATGATGCAGCCAACAGGGAGGGTACATGATGAAAAACAAAGGTTCACTGAGGTTCCACTCAACCATGAGAAAATCCGATGTGTGAACATGGAGACAAAGAAAAGAAAGACAAAAAGTGGAAAAGCACTCAGGAGTAATAAAAGAGTAAAAGATCAGCTGATGGGAGAGGGATGGATTACTTGTCGTTTGTTGTTTGATTTAAAGGAAGAATTGAAAGGCACCATCCGTTTCAGCATTTCCGGAGGCTGAAACACAAGATGAGGGTTGTAGACAAGACAAAATCACTTCTGTAGCTCAACAGTTTTACACATTTTACATAGAAACTTAAGACCAGGTTGAAAAGCTGTGGGTTGCTGCCCTCCCTGTGACATTTCAGGATCCATTAATCAGCTAATGATTTTTTTTAATAAAACCCTGAAAAATAATAATCCCAGTGAAGTCAAAGGACTTTTCTTTGTCCAAATCTAAAGATACATTAATTTTACTGGAACATAACAGCAAGAAAACCGGCAAATTTTTACATTTTCGAACCTGGAGCCATGAAATATTGGCCATTTTTGCTTGGAAAAAAACCCCTAAAGGATGGATTGACTATCAAAATACGTATTAATATATCTAATCCATTTGTTGCATCTCTACAGTCAACTACAGCAATTACTCGAATAAATAAACAGCTTTGAAACTAAATCAAAAACATAAAATGTGTATCGAGATTTAAATTTGAGGTAATGAGGAGTTTTAATTTCATTCAAAGTAAGATAAGTATAGCATCGAAATGATAAGGTTGGTGATCTATTTTTTATTTAATGAACAAATACCATGAAAGTCTCAAATACGTGTTATCTGATTTTCTAACAAAAAACAACATCAACAACAAATGTAACCTAAAACTGTATTTGCTGCGGGCTACTAACATTTACGGATGTATATACATTGATTGAGCTACAGTTACCTTACAGAGAGTGTAGGATAGTTTCAAAATGTACAGCAACACTTGTGTTTATCATAAAGAAATGAGTAATGTATAGTGTGCCATAGACAAAAAGGGTATACAAGTCTGTTTTCTTTTCCTATACGGAATGAATGAAGGATGTACATCAGCTGTCTAGACTGCATATACAGTCTATGATCAGGTGTAAATGTGTGCTAATGGAGATACAAGGCGATGATCGATGGAGCAACTACCAGCTTGCAGATGATTGGTTCTGGCCGATGACAGCACACAATATGAACAGCCAATATAGCATAGCAGAGTCTTACAGAGACAATACTTGTTGGTAGATCAATTATTATTCGTTATTGTTTTATAATGGAATTTGCAGACACCTTGAGACACAGACTATTACTGGCTTCATATTTCTCAGAGCAAAAATGAACGAAGTGACAGACTGGAATTGAAGCTAGGTACAGGCACTATAGCATGTGGATCATCCCAGTGAGAATATACTGCACCAGACATGACAAAAGATTATTAAACAGCATGTTACCTTCATGTCAATATATATAATTCAAGTTTAAATCCAGTCACGTCTGGTATATCCCAAAACATCAATAGCAAAGTCGTGAGCAGATGCAATTTAGAGCCAGTTTATTTCCCAGCTCATGTACTTATTCAATCGAGGTAAAACATGCCAAAAAGAAAGTGAATGATTGATTGCATCTCTTGCTGAGGCTACCACAGGTGGTATGCCTTTCAGTGTGGATTTTTACCTCCAGCTGCTGTAAAGAGGTAGAAGTGCGTGTTCTCAGGTGTCACTGTGACTGTACTAAGCGAGGCAGATGGTTAATGTATAAGAGAGAGTTTCTCATTTGACGTGTCTGAAGTAAACATGGTTTGAGAACTAAATAATCTCATCTGCATCAGAGTTTCTGACAAGGAGGAGAAGTGGTCACCTGCATAATACAATAACCGCCGATTGGGTTTCTGTGAAACAGATGCAAAGTCTGGAAAAGTCGGCAACACTTCAAAAATAAGGGGTAATTAAAACTTCAGCCAGCCGTTGGCACACTGTGTAGGACGTTTTATGAGCCTATAAAGATGGATTCAGGAGGAGGGTAATGGCTGCAGTGTGATGTGTTTCATACCAGGCCATCAGAACGGAGTGCAGGTCTGTGTGGATCTGGTCGCTGGGTCTGCGACTGGGGCAGCATGACGGGTTTAGACATGACAGGGGCCGTCTGACGCCTCTGGTTGGGGGGACTGGGAGCTAGTTGCTATCGGTGAAAGTACAGGTTTCCAAGGAACAGCAAAGTAAAGGTTTGTATGTTGTGAGTCTTATGCAGCAAAAGCATCTTCTTCTGGTAGGATTGTACAACTTTATGGAGCTCAACATTTGAAAAAACACAAGAGTTGACTGCAAATGCTGACATTTTTATAGGAAGACACTCACCAGGGGGCTGCTTGAATTGGAAATACGACTGGCATGGGACGTATTTCTCATCACCTGCACCACAGTGACATACAATAAATCTTTCAACCCCTTGACTCAAACAGAGAACAATATCGGTCCAACACAAACAATCAGACCTGCTCTCATTTTTGCAGATATCACAACATAGCTGATGTTTCAGAAGTCCACCACACAAATTGTACCACCCTACTTTCATCACCTCTGCGGACTACAAACCATGCAAAATCCCACATCAGTCAAACCTAGCTGCCCAGGTCAGTCATGCATATGTTGCATTGGTCTCTCTTCATGCATAAAACATCCCAATGCATTAAACACAACATGCATTGAGAAAAGTCACGTTTTGCAACTGAAAACTCTCAGAATCAACCCCTCCAAAAGACTTAAAGGTAGGAAAAACTCATCGAGTTTCTCACATGAGGAGCTCTAACCTTTGGACTAGAGGGGTAGGACATTTCACTGGTGTTAGACGAGTAAATCCCTCCTCTGGGGAGATATCCGCCCGCCTCCCACTCACTCCTGTGCTCTGGAGGACTGGGAGGATGCTGGAGGTGATGGTGGTGATGCTGGCGGTACCCTCTGAGGGTGCCCACTCGTTCCTCAGAGTGTTGTGGTGGAGGGGGAGGCGGGGGAGGGGGAGGCGGTGGAGGAGGAGGCGGGGGTGGCGGCGGAGGTGGCCGTGGAGCAGGCTGAGGGGATGACGGGGGACGCGAGGAATGAGAGGGAGGAGGGGGAGGGTAGTGGGAGGAAGGCGGGCGAGGGGGTTGGGAGGGTTGAGGCTGTGGGCGAGGCCGGCGCCCCCTGTTGGCTAACGTAGACGTGGTGGACGGAGGTTTCCTGGCGCTGGGCGGAGAAGGAGGTCGGCGCTGGGGAGACACTCGAGAGGAAGGCGGGGAGTAGTTCGGGATGGTAGGGTGCAGCTTGGGGGAAGGTGGAGGGAGAGGCAAGGGAGGGGGAGGCTGGCTGGTGCTGGGCTGGGTGGGGGCCAGTCTTTTCAGAGGACCCCTCAGGCTCTGATCTACCTCGTCCAGGTTAATGTCATCCAGATCGGTGGTGGCCAGGTGGAGGCCACCGGGGAAACGCTTTACCTTCGGCTCAGAGGCAGGAGAGCGCGGCGGGGAAAGCTTAAAGTTACAATGGAACAAGACAAGTTTCACCTCACGTATAAATTCTGCTCACAAAAATGTTAAACAGCTGTCCCATTATTTTTCTATTTTGCATAAATCATCTGATCTGAAAGTCAACATACCTAAAATCATGGTGCAAGTTCCCCTTTTATCTATAAACTGTTTGCCCTTTGGCAAACTGAACTCAAGTGCAACACTGAATATCAATAATTTCTAAGCATAAATATGTATTACACATATTTATGCAAATAACCAACGAAGCATTGTGCAGGGGAACTGCTTTTAGTTATTGGTCTTTTTCTGAACATTACTGTAGAACTGCATCAATTTTATGCCTTAAGAGCTCTATTTTTTTCATTGCAATGATAAAAAAATGACGTATGGCAGTAAAACACTATACGGAATAACAACTGCTGAGTGTGGAGAGGTTCTGACAGAGGAGGTCTCACTCTGTACCTCTGGGGATTCGTTCTCCACACAGGAGATCTGCTCCAACCGAGTCTGACAAAGACGCTCCACCCAGTGTTGCACTTTCTCTGATTCCTCTAGATCTTCCCTCTCCGTCTCTGAAACCTGGTGCAGAGGAACACAGCCCTTCACGCATGCTCAGCGATCAAACAACCAAAGCAAACAACAGGGCCGTATGGGAAAAACTGCAAGCAGCCACATGTATGAATACTAGATGATACAGTAAATCCACTTGAATGTAGTGTTTGCTCTTTAATCCCATCTCTTTTCATACCTCCTGAACCAGCCGGTTGATCTTAAGCTGCTTCTCTCGTTCGTACATCTCCTCTTTCTCTTTGGCTAGTTTCAGCTCAAACTCCATCTCCTTCTTGCTTTTCCTCTGCTCCTGCAGCGTGTCTGTGTTGGACGTTTTCTTCTTTTTCTTCTTCTTTTCTCCTTTCTGGGGTGTCATTGGTTAGTCAAAATAAAAAAGCAGGGGACAGACGAAATCTGCCAATCCAAACCGCACACCGTGACATGCAAACAGCCAGTGACACCACGCAGTGTATGACAGAATAAAACCCAGAAAACAGCTTTCATTTTGCAAATGGACAAAAGGTCAGATCTTCAAATCAGCAACTTTATCATGATGATGTAAGGACTGTTAAAAACCAAACTTCACTTTTGTAGCCACTCTCACAGCAAACTGAAGTCACACAGCTGACAGTACCTTGCGTATCGAAGGCAGTTTCCCCTCATATCGATAAAACCAGCCAAATGCTAAGAACGGAGATGAACACAAGTCACTCTAATGATAATTAGTTCAACTACAACCAAAGTTTAATCACAGTCACGCACACTGTTTCCAAAAAAGGAAGACACAAAAAAGGAGCCACAGCACAGCACTCAAAGAGAAAAGGGAATAACGTGAACCTGTTCCATTCAGGTACTCTGAATAACCACAACGGCACACTCAAAATTAAAAATGCAAACAGCATTTTAAGAGTTCCTGAGCTGGAATTACATCTCCATATTTAACTTTCAGCACCTTTAGAGATAAAAAATTTAAATAACTGAAGTAATAATTGAAAAAGCGGTCTCCCATGGCTACATTTTGGTTGTCAAAGGAAATCTGGCGCTTGTCTTTGTATATGTTTGGTTTGCTGTAACACTGACAGTTCAGGCTTCAGACTCACTTCTCTGTACTGTTCCTCATCATCGTCGTCCTCTGTGAAGGAGCTGGCTTCGTCGACTTAGAGAGGTAAAAAAAAGCAGTACAGCATGCAGCAGTGGCAGAAAGAGACAGAAAGCATGCCGAGAAAAAGTGTAAATGAGGTGAAACACGGGTGAGTGTCAGAACAGAAGTAAGTTCAGAAGTAAACAGAGATTTCATGCATTTTAAGGAAGTAGATTGTGTCGTGGGTCCTTACGAGAACTCTTGGCTTTTGGAGTCGGGGTGGATTTCCTCTCAGGTGGAGCAGGAGACCGACTCTTTGGACTCTTCGGGCTTTTGGGCCTGTCTTTGGCTCCCCAGTCTTCCTCCCACTCTCTGTTGTGTTTCTTCTCCACAGCCTCAATGCTACAGAGATATGTCATACATGTTAAATCAACACCAAAGAACCACTTTACGGCCGCTGAAAACAAAAATTATTTGTGTACTTTTCCATCTCCTTCTTGTAGCGCTGCTCTTCCTCTGCAGTCTTCTGAGAGATGTCCATCTTCCTCCTGCCAAACACATAGTAAATAAACAGGTGTAAACATAGATCTCAGCCTACACAACATGCTAGTGTACACAGCGATAAGCACAAGATATATGACTTTAATCCAGTTTATGGCTGCTATTACAGTGTCAACCCAGCAACACATGATATGCAGCCACATAATTCATCCCCAGATGTTGCTGGCATCCGAGCGCCAAGAAAATCGAGTGTGTCCTTTGAATTTACAAGCGCTTGAAAATCTGCAAGCGATTTAGTAAAGTGAACATAAATCTGTATGATGATGTAACAACCAAGCAATACAAGCTAAGCCAACTGACAGATGATGTTGGAGTCTGGAGGCACAGGAGCCTGCCTCTAAAGCAAATAAAGATTTTAGGAAAACAAGAAGGGAGTGACAGTCAACTCATCTTCTATTGGGTGTTGACAGTAAGTCTCTTTTTGACCCTATAAAACTGATTGTTTTACCCATTTGTTGCTTTTATTTTTTTTTTTTGAGAGCAAGTTCAGCTTTGTTTGCTTTGCTCTCCAGACCTGCAATGAATTTTGTTAACTGTCTTTCCTCTCATAAGTTAAAAAGTAACAGTGTTTAAATATTTTAAAGAAAATTCATATTAATGTTTGTTTGCTGCAGAGTGTTTGCCCAAACTTTTGCATATATTATATCAGGTGATTATAGAGCTGGTACTTTCTCATAGTCAGTAAATCCCATTTATAACCAGTTTTTCTGTTCAGTTAATACTCTTGATTTCAGGTGAATGCAGTGATTTGCTGTGCATGAAGGTATTTCATAAATAGTCAAAATACACCGATCAGGCATGACATTATGACCACCTGCCTAATATTGTGTTGGTCCCCTTATGTGCTCAAAAATGCTCTGAACCACTGGGCATGGACAAGAGGACCTCTCAGGGTGTCCTATGGGGTCTGGAACCAGGACCTTGGCACTGGATACTTTGGGTACTCTGGCTTGTGCAGTGGGGCCTCTGTCAATCTAACTTGTTCCACTGCATCCTATTGATGTTTGAGCAGAATGGGGTGCAGGAAGTTTGGAGGTCAAATCAACATGTTGGGCCATTGTCATGTTCCTCAACATGTTCCTGATTGTTTGATGTTTTTTCCATGTGGTGGGGTGAACTTTCCTGAGGGGGTAGGCCAGTGACATTTGGGAGTGTGCTTGTTGTGGGACAATGTTTATTTGGGTGTCAAGTCTAATCAACACAGATGCCAAATTCCAAGGTTTTCCAGCAGAACAGCATATAGTACCAATATGATCAATGTTATTCACTTCACCTGTCAGTGGTCATAATGCTGTGGCTGATTGGTGTATGCTATTACTGATCAATTTATAGGTTATATTTTAGTAAACAGCTCTGTATTTACACATTAAGCAGACATGAAGCAACATCACTACTCATTTAGCATCATGGTTTGTATTCATCCCTCTTGCTTCAGCTTCTTGATATCTTGCTCACTACAAAGAGGAGAAGAAAGTGCTGAGAGTGAACCAACATACTGGATTAAAAGGCCATTAAACCAGTACTTCAGCTGAGACACTAAAACACTGCATAAATTTGAAGGAGAACTGAACCAAAAAATATATAATCACCCAAATCTGCATACCTGAACTTCTCCTTAGCTTTATGGAGTGTTGTAGTGTCATTTTTCTTGGTTCAGTAGTACAAGGAGCAACTTTCACATTAGAAATGATATAAAAAATATTTGTGCAACATTAATTGGACTTTGCCCTTTGGATATTTATTGTAATAAATTGTGATCTTAACGCTGAATGACAGCATCTCTTTGAACTGAGTCACATCAAAGTAATACGTGACAATCTTCATAACTACCACGGAGTCAGCATCTTACATTACCAGGCAGACTGTAACTTCCACGTCAGTCTGCACTCCGCAGAAGATTTGTCTGTCTCGTGTCAAGTCAAGGTTAATTATAAGTTGTGTGCTGTTCACTCACTGTCTCTCCTTCTCCTGCTGCTCTTTAATGATTTTGTTGGTCTCCAGTGCCACCCGCTTCTGGTGCATCAGCTCCTGCCGATCCAGCTCCCTGCGGGCCTCCACTGCCATACGCTCCTCATCCGTCATAAACAGCTCGCTAGCCTGAGAGGGTGACAACAACGATAATCAGGGAAATGCATGATGTGCAGCAGGGGTCCTCAAACTTTTTTCTGGCTCTGGAGACTGGCAGGCAAGTCCAAACCAGTCTCCCATACCAGGGAGAGGAAGGAGATGTCAGTTTTTGTCATTTGACATCTTTGAAGCCTTAGACTCACTCATGTTTAGCATGTAAGGAGCTTCTATAATTGGCCTGTGACTACTACTACATTCAGTGGAGCTCTTACAGATGCTTCTTTTTTGCATTTGTTTTAGTTTTAAGTCAACATTGGAGCAGCATGAACTCTACAAGTTTGTGCAACGCATTTTATCACAGCAATGTTCCAAAGAGCTTCTAGATGTAATAATAATAATAATACATTTTATTTGTCAAAAGCGCCTTTCAGGACACTCAAGGACACTTTACAACACAAAAAAATATACATGTCAAACAGCAATAAAACACAATAAAATACAAAGGCAATGAATAATGATAAAATCAGGCAGTAAAATCAGACGGTGCAGGTGAAAACAGACGGTGCAGTTGACCTCAGGTGGGATAGGCAGTTCTGAATAGGTGGGTTTTGAGTGTGGATTTAAAGAGAGTAAATGAGTCAATATTTCTGAGGTCAGGTGGTAAGGAGTTCCAGAGCCGGGGAGCAGAGCGGCTGAATGCTCTGCTCCCCATGGTGGTGAGACAAATGTCAGTAATAGTTAGCTTTCTCAGTCTCCAAGTGCCTCATAAATGTTCAACAAAGTCAGGAGACTGGAAGGAAGTCCATGACAGTTAACTCTCCTTTGTCTTCTCTGACTTCAAGTCAAAGCTTTGAGGTGTGTTTTGGGTCATTATCCTGCTGCAGCATCAATCAATCAGCAAGTCTAAATCCAGAAAAATCCAACAACTGTGGGTTTGATGTAATGCAAGACCTTTCGTTCTCCTGCTGGTCTCCTCATATACACCCTTCCATCACTCCCATAATGTTCAAAATTGGATTCATCATCCACCGTGAAATTCTGCTGCGTGTCAGCCCACAAATTGTTTGTTTCCCCTCCTCAGAAGTGGTTTAGAGACGCTATTCATCCTTAGACCCTGTTACTAGACAGTGTTTTTTTTTTACTTTTACTAATTGGAGTATTATGTTCCATATATGTGATGAAGCTGCCTATCATCTCTCAGTAAACAAAGATTAATGTACTGATCTTCTGATGGTGTTGACACTTGAGGCCTGCCTGACTGTGCTTTCAATACAACTGAGTGTTCTACAGTTTCATCCACTGCCCACTTGGAAATATTCAGTCTAGTCATGACTTGACACTAAAAGAGTTGCTTTTTGCTTAGAATAGTAATTTGACTTCTGACGCTTTCCCTTAGCTCTAATACTATTTCCCACTGTTGCAATGCTACTGAGTGAGCAATATTCTGCTACAAACCTGAGGTACAGACATATTTACAGCAGATGAACAAGAGCTGCAAATTAATTTAATAGAACAAGTATTATAGATTAGATCATGAGTGTCTGAATGCTGCCTCAGTGAAATGCCACCCCTCATGGAAATGTTACTTTTTCTACTAAGGACTAAACATGGTCAATGCCACAAATTGGCAGAATCTTTATTCTTCATGTTACATGTCAACATTTCTTGTGTTTTAGAGTGTTTGTACATCAAACTTTCTGAATAAAATATGGAAATATCACACTATTTTAATTTAGTCTTTTAGATACTACTGTATACATAAAAGCCTTTAAAGTACTACTACTACTTGAAATACACTGTCTATTGTACATTGCAGACTCTGCTTGCAGGCCATTTTCACAGATAAATGCATCAGGCAGCCACCAAGGAAAACAGTGAATAAGAAGGGACGGCTTGTCTCCGTTACAAAGTCTTCAACACTGAGTCCTGGAGCAAACAACCTGCCGGGCGACTTGACTGATGACTAACGTTGCTCCTGCAGACAGCAGGGCCGAGGCACAGGCTCGGTAATGTGATGTCTCCAAAACAAATAGGCACATTATTCTTCGCAATGCAGGAATGCAAAGGAGGGGAAACAGAAGTTTTGTGTTCTATGACGGATTATCCTTGAACTGTTTAACGTTCTGGCAGAAACACATTTTCTCATAAGTGACTTCAAAGGAAACTAATCAGACTTCATCCAGATGCCAGGTTTCTTCTAATCAAACATTGTCCTATTACGCCAGTCACAACACAAGCAACAATTCTATTCATTTTGAATGCATCGTTTTGTACTGCTATCACAACAGTTGCGACATCATACCATGGAAAGTCTTTAAGTTCTTTGTGATTTCTCATATTTCATTCATATTTAACATCATAGAAACTTGGGACATCTCTGGGAATCCCATTAACTTGAAACTCTACATTTAAGAAAAACACAAAAACATGTATCCATTTATAAAGAACTATTATTTAATAGAATTAAGAGTCTCATATGTATATGCAAATACATACATTAATCTCTGTGATGTTAAATGCTGTGACTTTGAGTGAATTATAGTTACTGGATATGAGTTACATGGGAGAGTACTTACAGCTCCTGTCAGAACTGTGATAGTCAGACTCCTGCTGCTCTTCAGGACTCTCACGGCCTGGAAATATAAAAATAGAAGACCCCTATTTAATCTTAATTTTAAAAAAAGAGTTATTGAGAAAATACAGGTATTATATTACCTATCTATTTGAAGATTGAAAGTTTCTTGTTAAGTATGTTTTATGTGTATTTATTGGGGTGTGAATTACCCACAACTCCAGGTAAATACTAGTAAATTAGCCAAATAAAGGATTTTCTCTCTTTGGTTCTGCAGCTCAGTGAGTTAAGCTGAGGACAAACACTGGCAGCTATGGGAGGCTTAACTTCTACTGGCATCAGAAGCATAATTTAAAACACAATCTTTCACAAAATGGCTAATCTTCGTAGTTTCAATCGTAGCATCTGGACTTGCTTGAGTTTCTCGAAGATGTTTCACTTCTCATCCAAGAGGCTTCATCAGTTCTAAACTGACTGGTTGGGAGTTCCAGATTTTTATACTCTTTAGGAGCCGT
Organism: Dascyllus trimaculatus; assembly: GCA_024666655.1. Classification (NCBI taxonomy): domain Eukaryota; kingdom Metazoa; phylum Chordata; class Actinopteri; family Pomacentridae; genus Dascyllus; species Dascyllus trimaculatus. Next base: position 13,026,748 of record CM045448.1, on the reverse strand, counting down.
TAACATTATTGAAGCTTCAATCTGCTGGGTGTGTGTTGCCGGTCTCTTCATTATGCAAGTCCTTAGGTCCTTCCCTCTCACAATGGGGTTCGTTAAGCCCCTTTGTGGTAAAGTGTGAATGGGTTCTGTTCTTCCTGGGTAGAGAATGTAATACTGCATTGTAAACAGGTGAATGTCTCAGGCCTCCCCCTCTGTTTAACGAAGGTTTTTCCAGTTTAACACAGACGGCTACCTTCACCCCTTTCTCAAACCATCTGTCTTCTCTGGTCAAAATTCGTACACCGTCCAGATGCTGCGATTGAAACTAGGAGGGTAACCATGACCTGGATGACTGAGAGTCTTCACAGACAATATGGCTAATAAAGTTGAACTCCAGCTGTTATTATCGAAAGTGGATACATAACTTAATTTTCGAAAATTCACCTCTTTGTGGTCCATGTTGGTGAAATCCACTCCGTTCACCTCCACAATCTGGTCTCCCATCTACATTTTAATTTAAGACATAGATTAAGTTCACAGCAGGCAGTTTCATGAGGGCCAGAGGTGTTAAAGTCATTGTTTCTTTATATTTTTAGAAATCACCTCAAGTCCAACTTCTGCAGAAAGGGACCCTGGCTTGACATTACTGATGTAGATACCAGGTTTCTGGGTTGGACCACTGGTGATGCTGATGCCCATACCCTTAGTCCCCACCAGACTTAGGAAAACCTTCTTCTCCTTAATCTCCTTCCCCCCGATGGACGCCAAGCCTGCCACACTGCTCTTCTTCTCCTGGGACAGAACACAAAGACAGACATGTGAGCTGGATGCTGAACAGACACTCATGAGGAAAGAACTAAATCTATCTCTTACCCCCGACTCAGACACAAACTGGTCAACAAACTGCCACTTGAGGGGTTCATCAGAGGAGCTGGAGAGATGAGAAAAAGCAATGAGAACAAAGTCACCTCTGCACAGCAATATTATTCTATGGAAGCAAAATTTATTCTTTAGTATTTATTCAGAACTAATTTTGTTTATATTCATTTGTCTGCTTATATATTTTCATTTAAAACTGTTTCTAGTAGTGTAACTGACATTACATGTACGTGCTAAACAACATGCACTTTACACAAGAGGTCACAGAGTGACCATAGGAAGAGGGCCCAAAGCCTTATAAGGAATTGTTCAAGTTGTTTTCTGTGGCCATATAGAATGCACAGTATGTTCAACTCCTCCTATAGGCTTGGGCTTCATGCACACGTACAAGGGTATTACTTAAAATATAGCTTTTTATGTGTATTTTGGCCTTTTATCCCCACGCAGGTCACTGAAAGCAGACCTTTTGGAAAACCCCATCCAGATGAAGATATTCAGAAGCTGTTTGAAGTGTGTAGACAGGGAAAAACAAGCTGTGGGTTTGTGATGTTAGAGTGTGTGCAAATAGCTCGGCAGATATGGCCAAAATGGCACCAATGCTAACCTTGCTAACAGGACTTTTCACATGCTTATACATTTTTTTTACTCTTCCAGAGGTGTCAGAATTAGTCCCCACATAGGATTCCTCGTTCCTTATAGCACTAAGTACAAAGACACTTCCCACTTGTAGAGTATTTGTTCTGTGGAACAACAGTAAACATACAGTAAAAATGAGTATCTTACCTTTTCACTGGGATCATGCCCACATCTGCACAGATAAAAACATATATGTAAAACAAATACCGTAACAGATGATAAACTATATTCAGTTTTATGTAAGTCAGTCATGCTACTATTGTTGAGTTTGTGTTTGACGTACGGCGAACTTTGAGCGACACAATCTTCTTAGTCTTGATGAGACTGATGACCTCCTCGTGGATGCAGGAGGAGATGGAGTATCCATTGATGCGTACAATCTCATCACCAACCTATAAATCAACCCAAGAGGGGATATTGCAGATGACACATTCAATTTTAATATATCAGTCTGGATCACAGATGAGGTAATTGCTAATCCAACATTTACATCCCTGTCTGCTGAATATACTGTATGCACAGTGTGATCTATTGGTTGGTTTGATCCATTTACAATTTAAGTCCTTTGGGTGATACCTTCCTTAGTGAAAGTGATTTACAGTCAAACATTTGGTTTTTATGCTTCATTCTCCATAACACTGAGGTTGGTTTTACAGTTTACATGTGAAAAATAACTGTATTCTGGTAAAAATAACAATTCTAATTACACATCTTTGTGAAAATTTTGACTAAAATTTAGTTTTTAAAACACTACATGCTGTGCATATATCAGACATTTGCCAGGGCTACATTAATTCAGTAAGGAGGCTCAGGGCAAATGCATATATTCATAATTAATCAAATTACCTCCACCTTATTACCATAAAGTAAACCTGAACCCAGTGGATCAGAGCCATTGTTGGCTTTGTCTGGTTAGTAATCCAGCCTTGGTGGTGGCACTTTGTGTTTTCTGTTTGTACTCAAACATTTACATTACTTACTTATTTGGGAAATTCATTACGTCTTTGTTGTTTCTATTCAAATGATAATATTTTGACAAGGTAACTGAGACCAGCAATAGAACACATTTAAGATTACCTTCCGTATTTTGAACTGATAATGAATAACTATCACTCAATATCTCTGTGAGCAAGAGGTGTCATTATGAACCAGAAAAAAGGGCCTTCAGTCTGGCCTGAATTACAACATCAATCTAAACAAGTGGACATTAACTTTGTCTGTCATGACAGGATCAATCTCTTTTATGTAAGGTAAATGTGCACAAAGCAGGACCATCAGTGACAGATAGTTGATGGGGAGGTATTTATCAAACGTGGTGCTTTACCCCACCTAGTGGATTTTGGTGTTATGACACCAACACTGAGACAAGCCACACACAAAAAAATTGACTGTCAGAATAGTACAAACACAACAATGGCAACCTGCAGAATCCACACATCAATAAATATATTCAATGTATGGCGTGTCATAAACAAAAACACACAAATAAAATAAAATCTATTAAAATACCACTTGCATACACATGTTTACTACATAACTGAATAAAAATAGTATAGCATGTTTTATTTAAGCTAGTTATATCAAATGTAACAATGCTACTATGAATAGAAAATAACTATTCTAAATATTATTAGCTTATATTGTACAGTAGATAAAGTCTGTATTGTGTTGTAGAAGTAAAAAAATAGGTAGTAACAAAAAGAAAATACTACTTTTGACTCATGGGTACATACTTGAAGGCCAACATTGTCTGCCTGTCCGTCTTTGACAATCTGTGATATATAAAGACCACAGCCAAACTCCAGCCCTCCTCGGACACTCAGACCCAGACCATCTCGATGTGTCCGATCCAAACGCACCTCTTTCAGCTTCCTGCTCAACCAGGACAGAGAGGCAAATATTAAATGTAACAGAAAATGTAGAAAAGACAAGCTACGATGGTGTCAATATGTAAACAAAGATGTATAAAATATCATGTTGTACTCACCGTGACCTCTTGGGGGTAAGCAGGTCGTACTCCACCTGGTGTTTGAGCGGGATGAGAGGACGGATGGCGTCAAACAGGGGGAGGCGCTTTGGTTCATTGATTACCAGCTTCAGGTCTCCCACCAGCACTGGCAAGTCCATCGACCTGAGAGAGTGAAAGGTGGATTATTGCTAGCCTTACACCAATCTACACTGTCTCATACTACAGGCAAAAGGCATTGTTGAAAAAAAAACCACAAGCTACTCAGCACAATATGAGAATGAGTGAGTTTACGTTACACACTAGTACAAGAAACGGGGTTTTGAAGAGAAGTATGTGCTAAAGATATAGTAAATCACTGTTAAGGGTGTTAAAAGAGTTCCTTAACAACCAATAAATGTCAATACGATGTACATTTCTAAATTATATGAGCTACAATACAATGAAATTGAGAATACAATGAAATTCAGTAAAGCAAAGTTGGAAATTAGACCCCATAACTTATGATAGACTTGTCTATTTTGTGTACATTTTTTGCTACTTTAATCGGTTTGATGATTATTATTTTATCTATACAATAGCTAAAAGGATTCCTTCACCCAAGAGCTCGGCACTGTTGAGATCAGGTACCTGTATGTGCTGTTTCAGAGGCTTCTCTATTCTAACAAGAATACCATTATAGAGGAACTATTGTAGCACAAGTTATTAGTGGTCACGAATATTGTTTTTTCATGGCCAATACCGATTACTACTAGTCAAGGAGGCATAACAGATATTTGCAAACTGATCTACATTGGCAGTAAAAATCGAAATATTGGTTTGAAACTTTAGAACAATACAAACTCCAATACAAAGCTTCACTGAAATGCCTCTGTTTATTTATGTGTAGTATATGTTTATTTTAACATTTATCCTTCAGATTGGAAAGGTGAGTGCATTAGAGCCAAAACAGTTCATGTTTGTAATTATTTATTTCATTGAGAATCAGCAAGAAGAAATAATAATACGGATAATTAGCGGAAAACAGTGAATATTAGATCTGATAATTGGTCAGGCCATTAATCGTTCAACCGCTGCAAGTTGCAATAATCAGCCACAAGAGAAGTTATGCCATCTGAGATACACATTAGACACAAAATATGAACTTAAATCTTATCCCACATATTCTTCTTTCTTGTCAAAATTTGGCACCTACATTACCCACAACCCTCAACCAGGCATTGTAGGAGTGTTAGCAGAGGCTGCAATAATCTCAAGCAGACATAATTAGCTGGTTTATAGAGATCTGGGAAGCTCACTCTTTTCTCCACACAATAAGATTTTTTAAATTTCCATACATATGTAATTTTTTAGACTTAGCACAATTCCCTCTGGAGTCACCAAAGCACTTTAAAAAACTTTTTTACATAGCAGTAGTACTAACTCAATTTATGTTTTAAACTACAGTGCAGGTATAAAACTAGAATATCTTAGTGATGATGGAAAAGACATTCCAATAATCTCTCTGTTATAATTCAAAAGGAGACAAAAGACAATTAAAACAGCAATTAAAGGAGCAATGTAGAAGCACAAAATCTGTCCATGTGGCCTCCTTGGTGAATTATTTATACGTGCCATTTTAGCCCCCTTATGGAGGATGGACATAAAAAGGGCTTTTGTTGATAACTGGCCAGGCTTGTCGGAGCACAGTGGAAACTGATCAGAGGCTTAACCAACGGGGCCACAGGGCTCTGCCTCTGTACAAAGATTAATTGAAACCTAGACCACCTCCCCAGCCCTGTAAGACCAGGCTGTTATCAGAAACCATGATGGAGAGCACAGTTTAAACTGGAGGTCTATGTGCACCGAAACTGACTGGAAAATTTAATTATGAACATGTTAAAAGTTAGAGAGAGGGTGAAGGTAATTTTAGCATCATTTTTACCTGCGGCTGTAGAGGCACAAGAAGGAATTCCAGAAAAAATTGTGAGCATTAACTTATATTTTACATTTGTGTAATGAGGAAACACTAGTAAGAGTGTAAGAATGAGAAGAGAGAGTAAGAATGTCAACACACTGGCTTCAGAATAACCCTTTTCATCAGTTTCTGCTCAAAGTGGGAGTTGTTTATGGACACGATCTATTCAATAACATTTTAGTCACATATATATATAAGGGTAAATTAAGAAAATGCAACACACACACACACACGCCAAGAAGAGGACGATGGTACTCACTTGTGATACATACGGAGGACATCGTACAGGTAATCCTTCTCTGCTTCATTTTCAATCAGCAACTCCACCTGCAAGACAACACAAACATCTGGTGTTATCCTTCTTCATTCAGCCCACTGACACACACTGTACCTCTGCTGCGGTCCTGTCAGCGCCACAGGGGGCGACCCGTGTCATCCGTCCCATACAAACCTGATGACGGCTCAGCTGCAGAAGGATAGTTTTGAGGAAACGCTTGGGCCAATCGCTGATGTAACACATTTTGCTTTTTCTTCCAAATCTGCCCGAAGCTAAGCTGAGAGGCTTTTCCCTGATCAGAGTTTTTTTTTAAATTATTATTAAAGTAAAAGCTTTAGTTAAAGCTCGTCTTTGGGATGAGGAGGCTCCTCGCACTGAAGCAGGTGTAAAGGACTACTCTTGTCTCATCATCAAACCGCTGGGAGAGAATAATGGCAGTACAGCTTAGGAGAGGCTGCAGTAGGAAGGTCAGCAGTGTCACCTTACATCTCCGACACAAACAGAGATGTACATTCACACCCAACATTCACACGCACATGACTAATCTTGAGCAGTCTGAGCTCAAAACTCCAGTCCAAACACATGTGCACATAGGTATTCTGACAGTTGTGTATCATTTAATACTGGGGTTAAAGTATAGGCAGATAAACTGAATGACATAGGGTGTGTGTGACATAGACTTTATTGCAGTCATAAATTTCTCTTGCTCAGGGCAGTGAGACACAGTCACCCACGCCTGCAGATTGAACTACATGCAGACTTTGGCACCATAAACCAATAAGGTTGGAGATCGCTCACCAGTCAGATAACAAACATAGCAAAAGCACTACCTACAAGAACCTAAAACAACAAAGAAACACAAAAATTCAAGTCTAAAACTGGCACAAACACTCCAACAAACATAGATTCAATGGCTACAATAAGGTCCCTAAAAAGAAACAAAGCCTGGTTGTGCCGTGTTGGCCCCTCAGCCTCTAATTAAACCAGTAAACTGTCCCATCTCTTCCACTCAGCTGCTCATATCCAACACATTACCTAATGCTTAGTTGCCCTTTGTGAAGAGCCTACAGTATGGGACCCTGCTCGTCTGCGTGCAGCACAGATGGCTGTGTGGTACATATCAGGTTCCCTTCCTCTGTTATCTTTTGCTCATAGTTATCTTTACCAAATGGTGTAATGTGCCAACACAAACCATAAAAATCAGAGTACAAATTTTGTTAATTCACTACTTCATGGATCCAATTAACATTTATTTAATCCCTTTTGTTATTGACCATGTTGTGTTGTTAGATATGTGTTGTTTCCCCGAGAAAAATCAGGTACCAAACCTGGAAGAAATACAGAAACAGCCTACAGCAGCCTCAAATTTTAAAGCTTTAAAGGAAACTAAGAAGATCCAGTACTGTCTAAAATGGTTAATAACTTTTTTAAAAGATGTGCCACAATTAGAACAATTATGGGAGAAGTAAAATCTTATTACAGTCATTTTACCACAGGCAATTCATGAGAGGCCATTGCTTTAGTTAAACAAGTAGCCATTTACCTATTAGCAACTTAAATAAGTCTGTGTTTATTATTCTATGTGGGTTTTAACGTTATAACTCGTGTTACAGTGGTGATGAGAGTCGATTAAAACTTTTCTAAATAATATGTTTGAGTTACTCTTTAAAAAGCAGTCTTGTAAAAATAATTCTTGACTACTTTTGGTTGTTTTTTGTTTTCACGGGGCTGTCAGGTAGGCCTCCTTCTGCGCAACATCCCACCAAGCAGAGACACCTGAGCCGGCGAGGTGACAACCAGGTCGATAAAAAGCTTAATTTAACGACTATTTAATCAATATCCGAATGGAAAAAATGTTTTTATCTTACCTTATGCCTAAATTCCCGAGCGACTTTCCGCTCCATCGCTGAGAGACAGTAGAAAACGAAGCGGTGTCGGTTAAGTTTGACGGGACTTCACCGGGTCAGTGTGTCAAGTTAGTCGTAGTAACTTAAGAGCTTCCGGTTATGGTTTTTATTTTTTATAGATGACGTGCATTAATGAGCATAAAGTAGTTTTAGCTGCGAATGCGACCAACTTTAACAATTAAAACAACATCGTACTTTTTACGGAGGTAATTTTGTGCTTCATTGTTGCTTACAATTTTAACTTTAGACCTTTATTTTGGAAGGGCTGGCCGTTTAAACTTGTGCTAACTTCTCAAATTGACTAAATTCCGACATTTTTCAAAGCAACCGGGGTCTGACTCGACTATCAACCAAAATGACACTGATGAATCAACCAAAATAACATAAAATAAATTTACAAATTACGTGTTTTTGTTTTATTAAATGACACTTCACAATTCAAACAGCAACACAGCCTACCACTAGATGGCAACAGGACTTCCTTCCTTCACTTTCCCACGAAGAAGAAGTAGCGTAAACTTCCGGGTTTTAAAAAAATCAACACCGCTGAACTGCCGAGCCATGAGTTCAGACAACTGAAAGACTGTGAGGGGTAGGTAAAATTTACTTGTTTGTCTGTCAAAAACATCCAAGATAAATGTGCTAAACCTATATTTTTGCACTTTTATGTGTTGACTTTATTTTGCTAAAATACTTCTCACTTTCACCATCATGAGTTACAGACAAACGTTTACTGCTTAACGACAACGCACCTGTTTTGTTTCTTATTGTTTTCTCATGAAGTACAGTGTCAATATGTCCAGCTAAGTTAGCATGTTAGCTAAATATATGTTCAAAACTTTGAAAAAAACGTGTAGCTACACTTCTTTGTACACCAGGCTGCTTTCAAAAGTACCGCTCCCCCTGCCGCCTCATCCATAGCAACAGATGGGCAACAGTATGTACAGGGGCGACGCCAAGAGGTGTCTACACAGATTAAAGTTTGACCACCCCACAATCGTTAGTAGTTACTGCATATAAATTGCACTTAAATGTTTCATGATAATCATACTTAAAATTTGAAACGTCCATATGTTCTTTTATAGGTAAAATGAAATTAGGACTAAGAACTAACTATGAATCTTTATGGGTCATTCCATGTCGACTCAGCAAAGGTGGTTGCTTGACAAGCTCAAGATGCTTGAACAAGATGCCTCTTTCAGATGCATGTCTCTTAAAGTATGTGTCTTAGAGTCTTCAAATTTTCAGGAGATGTTCAGGAGTTTATGGTGAATGGAGAGAAGGCAGCAAATTCTGTCATTTTTTTTTTGCTTAAGACCTCTCAAATTCATGTTTTTTGCAATCGCAAATAAGGTGGATTTTTCAAAAAATTAGGAAAAATATATCTCTAATACACAGGATCTAATCGATCATTTTCATTGTGAGAATACTATCTGAATGGCACTACCAGTGTTTAGAAACCTTTCATATGTTTGTAGAAATAAGAGTTATGGTCAATCAAAGTTGACAAAGGTAAAAAAAAACAAACAAGTAAATATTTCCAAATGGCCAGATGGACATCTTGAATCATGGCTAGGCTCATGAAATTTAGGATATTAAGAGATGGAAGTATCATCCACTTGTGTGCCAAGTAATGCTAGGAAGAGAGTAAATTCTCTTCCTATCATTAAAACTCTGCAGGGCAGTCAGATTGAACCTGTGACACAATACAAATATCTTGGTATTTTAATCTATGAAAATGTAACTTTTAGACCTCATGTTGAAACCCTAGTAAAGAAGTTTAAGCTTAAACTAGGTTTCTATTTTAGAAATAAATCCTGTTTTTCCTATGCTCCCAGGAAAAAACTGGTTGAAGCTACGCTCCTCCCTCTGCTTGATTATGGTGATCTGCTATATATGCATGCCCTTGCTCAATGCTTGCATTGCCTGAACACTGTGTACCACAGTTCTTTGAGGTTTATCACATGCTGACAAAGCTCTCACTCACCATTGCACCCTATATGCCAGAGTTCAGTGGCCCTCCCTGACCATGCGCAGACTCACACATTAGTATACTTTTATTTATAAATCCATCCTTGGTCTGCTGTGGGTACATTTCATTTAGAAGCAGTAATTATTGTCTGTGCTCGAATGACATCCTTTTATTGACTGTCCCTAAGGTTCGCACTGAACTTGGCAAACAGGCCTTTATGTTCTCCACCCCTGCAGCCTGAAATCACTTGCCATCTGAACTACAGCTTCAAAAGCTGATCCGGATTAGGGATTTTAAAAATGTGGTGAAGGGTATGGAGGCAGATTCCATTGGAGTCTGTAACTGCTTTCCTTCTTAGCCAATTATGATTTTTTAAATTTTTCTGTGAGTTGTTACTGTATATTTTATGATGTATATGTTCTTAATGGTCTCTGTATGTAATTGCAACTTGGTGCTGCTGCCGTCTTGGCCAGGGCTCCCTTGAAAAAGAGATCTGCAGTCTCAGTGGGACTCACCTGGTTAAATAAAGGTTAAATAAAAAAATAAATAATAAAAGTTTCAATATCGTTCCATAATTTAAAATTATATTTCCAGTGTCCCTGTATAACAATGAGCATATTTTTTTCTCTTGTTTTCAGTGTTTTGTTCCATGATGGGATCTCCAACTAAACGCACAACCCCACAAAGGTGAGAACATTCAGTTAACACACAGAAAGACGGATATTTTCGTTGTTTTTTTGCAAAAGAGATGTTGCCGCAGCTTAGAGTGAGACAGATCTAATGCTTTTAACTGTAATCTCCCTAGATGGTAATAGGACTCATTGTGTCAGTCTGGCCCCCCTACTGTTACTGTCTTATCCCACATGGATTTAGTCTTACTCCTTAAAATGGTTTAAGTGTCCGGATAATCTCGTAGGTTGATTTCTTGTTGTGTCTAAAAGTTGTTGCAGACGTGCAGTGGGCATGCACAGGGTAAAATGTTCCTGATGTCCATGGTTTTACTAGACCAAACATGGGGTCAGCAGTGAGTGTTCATTTACCAAATGTGAATTCTGTGTCTGGCAGTGTCATCTTCAAAATGCCCCATTAAGTCTGTTTTTCCTACAGAGGCAACATTCGTACCCTGGGTGAGGAACCAGACTCTCCACTTCCTCCGATGCATGAGCGTTTAGCGAACCTGCGTCCGTCCAGGGAGCTACTGGAGTTCTACAGGCAGAAGATTGCCCAGTATGATAGCGAGCAGGAGGAGCTGCTGCAGATGCTGGAGAAGTATAAAGGCATCACAGAGGACCAGGTGAGTGTTAGCAGTCATTGTACGTGACATTGATTTTCAGAGATGACTTGCTTATATTAACTGCTCTCTCTGTCTATGATGTCCTCCCAGCATAAGCTCCAGTGGGATGTACGACAGCGTGAGGGAGAGATTGCAGAGCTTCAAAATGCTCTGAGTGACATGCAGGTCTACCTTTTCCAAGAGAGAGAGCAGTCTCTGAGGCTTTACGCAGAAAACGACCGACTGAAAATCAGGTAGGTGCACAGTACATGATGAAACCAAATGTTATTAGTTACAGCTGTGTTTCCAGATATAATGCATCAAAATACCAACAGTGAAAACTTTTATAGTTTATTTGAAGCTCTTGATACACACATGCACAGGTGTTTTCAAATATTTTGATGGATTAAACTGACTCTCAAGACTTTAACGACCTTAAAAAAAATGTTCTTGATTGTCGGCAGTGGGTGTTCAGGGCCTCTGATATTCCTCTTATTAGTCTCCTGTAGTGCTGCAGAACATAAACCTGTCTAACCGTTTTGTCACTGTTTTACAGAGAATTGGAAGACAGGAAGAAAATCCAACTCCTTCTTTCCCTCGTGGGTCCTGATACAGGAGAGATCACATATTTCCACCGGGAACCTCCTCACAAGGTGCATGTTTACTCTATTATAAGCTTTTCTTAGAACACGTGTTTTGATTTCTCAAACACTGGTCAGAATAATCAGCTGAATAAATGCTGCATTGGCTGGCACACCTAAATAGAACAGAGATTTTGTTCATGTTATTAGTTATACTTGTGTGTTTCCTGTTGTAACAAGTCAAAATATCTGCAGTAAAAATGTTGTGCTAAACTTAAATTATTAATAATATTGTTGTAAATGCTACACAGTTGCCAGTTTTAATTGATGAGGAATATCATTACTGACTTTTCCTCCTCATAAAAGCAAACTGGCATGTGTATGCTCATTGCTTGTTATTTCAAACAGTAATTTTCCTTAGCTTTGGCCCTTTTGTTTCCAATGGTTTTCAAGCATACCTGATCAAATTACTTGTTGCCCCTACTGCTGCTGTTTGCACACAATTTTTTAAACTATACATTTTTTTATTTCAAATCCCCCCCAAAATGAGTAACATACATTAATGTTTTTCTTTCTTCTTTGTGCACAAAATTCAACAAAAAGCACATCAGCTGAATATATTTTGAAAACAGGATACATGTGATGACTATTTTTCAGGTCACTATCACACAGAAGAAACCAGAATCCAGACTGGATGAAAATCTCAGCCTCAGGCCAACAAAGCTAAGACCTGTCACGACCAGGAAAGGTTTGAAAACAATTCCTTTCTCCACATATAATATTATTTCAGTTTTGTGTGATAATTTCAGAAAAAAAAATATATTAATCTTTTTTAATCAATTAATTTTGTAATCAACTACTTTTGTGTTTAATCAAGACTGTTAAGATGAATAACTATTCTGCCACTGTGGTTTCTTGTTTGAGTAGAGAGCAGCAGGAGAACCAAATCAACAGATGGTGCAAATGGAGAGAGCTTGGAACAATACAAGAACGACAACCAGACGTTGTTGCTACAGGTAAGAATCCACTTTACATGTAATGGAATTTAGATGCTGTTATCTCTCATAAACACATCTACACAGCAAAATGTATTAGACAAGTGAAACATTTTTTTTCTGTCTGTTGTTCCTCTGTATTTGTATTTACAAATTGATTTTAATTTCGGCGGTTTGTGTCTCCAGGTGGAGGCGCTGCAGGCTCAGATGGAGGAACAGACCCGTCTGGCCAAAGAGCAGATAGAGTCTCTGATGGAGGATCGCAGAATAAAAACAGAGGAGGCACAGGCACAACAGCTGAGAGACCAGGAACGCATCACTGCTCTGACTGACAAGTGAGTTTTCTAATATGTATGGTGTCCATATTTTCAGTTATTTATTAATGTGACCTTCAGCTCAGTGTATGTTTCAGTGTACACCCTTTCAACACTCCTACTCCCTGCACGTTAATAATTTGTAAACAATATAAAAGATAGATTTTTTTTCTTCTTTTTAACACGATACTTCCCTGTCTGAAAATAAGTCGCAGGCCTGGCTTTAATGTGTCTTGTGTGATATGTCAGGCTCGAGCGGACTCAGAACCTGTTGCACGAGAGCACCAGAGATTTCTTACAGCTAAAGTTTGACTCACGGGCTCATGAGAAGAGCTGGATGGTGGAGAAGGATCGACTGCTGAGGGAATTAGACTCCTGCCAGAACCGTCTGAGAAAAGCCAGGTCTGGCAGCAGCGAGTTTGGACGGACATGGCAGCCCAGCAGCAGCACAGCACTCCCTCGGCCACAGCCAGAGTCAGAGCAGCCACACAAGGAGGAGCTGAAGGTAACATTAAATACCTGTTTATGGTAACTGTAGACCTCAAGAAGTCATTTTTGACTCTGTTTTGCAGAATAGTATAGATACTGTTTATCTTTGCCCATGAATAAAGGATGTCAGTGGTTTGTTTTGAGTTTGGTTGTCAGCTTTTTTTTTCTTTTCTTTTGTTTTTTTAAATCAGGTAATGCAGGAGGAAATGAAGCAAGCCCATCGTCTGGCAGAGATGTACAGAGAACAGTGCATTACTCTGGAGACAGAACTGTCCCAAATCAGAGAGGAAGGGGATGTGGGCAGGGAAATATTCAAGGTACACTAATTTGATTGTTGCTTATGTCTGTAACATCCTCCAACGTATCTCTGATTGATTGCTCATTTTTTATTGTGATCATTAAATCTCTACTTATGTGTGCAGGAGCGTTCAGACAAAATGGCCAAACGTCTCCAACTGATGACTCAGCGTTATGAGGCCTTGGAGAAGAGGAGGGCAATGGAGGTGGAGGGCTTCAAGACGGACCTGAAACATCTCAGACAGAAACTGAAAGATGTAGAAAAACAGCTCATCAAGGTACAAAAAGCTGAAGGCTCTTTTTGTTTCCATTTCATTTTTGTCATAAAAGAAGATGCACAAGAAAGTTACTTGTGAGCTCAACGAACCAAGATGGTTTTGTGATTTTGTTTTGATGGAAAAAACAAAATTGGGAAATACCCTCATTCATCTTACTGTTGATATCAGAATTCGCATTTCACTGTTTAACTGTATATGCACCTGTTTACTGAAAGCTACCCTTTGTTCCTCAGGTTACCCTGAATATTGGGCCCAACCAGGACCTAGCCATTCTGCAGGAGGTACGTCAGACCAACACCAGGACAAAAAAGGTTCAGGGTGAACTAATGGCTCTAAAGGCTAAAATCTATGGACTGGAAAATGAATTGAGATTCAGCTGAAGAAGGAATTTCGATTTCTGTATGATGTATTTCTGTGTTTATCACCGTGATGGAAGCTTGTTCTACTATTTTAATTATTGGAAACCTGCACTGATTTCTATTGATATTTTTTCTTAGGTCCAATAAAGATATTATTTTACAGTCCTCTAAATATTTGATGTATCTTCATTATTATTATGGTGTGAAATCTACTATACCCTGCACTTTTATTGCACTTTTATTTAATTCAAAGAATAGTGTATATATATATATATATATATATATGCACTACAGGGCAGCAGTATTTAACAGATTACAGATACACATAATTTAAATAAGGTTTACAGAAAGATTGAAAGTGCATTGAAAACTATGTTCACTCTTTTTCTCCTTAATTTCTTTCATAAGACTTAATTTTACTGAACAAAAATATAAACACAGCTTCTGTTCAGCATAGGGGGAAGAAGTATATGTTATTGCAGCACATGTCACCTCTGCAACAAAATGGAGTTCATGAAACAGCAAAGTGCATGTTGTATTGAAATGATAATGAGCAGGTCACTCGTAGGATCATAGACCAGAAATCCCAAGTCAGTGTGTGTCCACCATTTGCAGTGTAAAGTGCCACATATCTATGATACATACATGAAGCTGTTGATGTAGAATTTGGTCCTAATCTTCATAAAGGGCTTGGCGAAGTTGCTGGACTTTTTAGAATCCTGTTGATCATGTCCAACCAGATCATCATTTGGCGGATTGTTTGGTGCATCACACTGTCTGAAACTATTTCTTAGATAACAAATTGTGGATATGTGGACATTCAAGTTCCTGGCTACAGCCCAAACTGACATGTCAGCATCCAGCAGCCAACACCCCCTTTCTCAACTTTCTCTTGTTATCTGTGGCACAGACAGACAGATCCAGTAGCTCATGCATCACACACGTTACATTTAAGAAAAATAAGTAAACTAATGTGCAAAATAACATGCAAATTATGCTGGTAGAAGAAATAAGGTGTAAAATTGTGCTGGTATTTATAATAAAAAGTATTTTAAAAATCTAAATATGGTGCAACAGTAGAAACAATAATAGACATATAGAAGGGGTGCTTGGGTTCTGGTGGAATGAGGGTTATTGGTTTTCATTGCATAGTTGAGTCACTCGAGTATGGCAGCCAACAGTCCAGATCATTAACCACTGCCCTTGACTGAGGTGTTTACTGGTCACAATATCTGATCATTTTCCTGTCGAGATTTAACTCAGTGATAAAGCATTTGTCACCAGTGGAACAACTCAAAAATATTTTTGTACACAGCTGGCTGCATTTAACCCTTCTTCTAACCACAACAATAGAAATTAGATTTTAATCTTTTTCTCTGAGTCAGAAAAGCAAAACATTTGCATGTTGTGGTTATATTTTTGTTCAGTATAAATGTAATTAAAGGGGTAAACTTGAAGTGTTTTCATATAATAAACTAATTATTAGCGTGTTTTATTTATTTTAGTATGAAATTTATTAAATGTAAAAAACAGTTTAAAAATAGTTTATTAATAAAAAAGTAAAATAAATTTTAAAAAAAAACATTTTATGGCATGTTTAAATTACAGGATAATTCTATGTTTATAATGTTATAAACTAAAATCTGGCCAAAATGTTGAGGTAAGGTTTCATTTTAATAATAAGGTTTCATTTCTGCGAAGTTTCATTTCCACTAAAATGATAAACACACGTGTTTCCGGTGAGTTACTAGGTGACGTAATATCCAACCAGGACGTTACACTTTTCACTCTTGTGCGCATGCGCCTCCGCTGCCCTCAGTCACTGCGGTGCTGTTGTTTGCACTGAATGGAGGCAACTCCACCGACAGCATGAGGAGGCAGCGAAGACTTCAGTGCTGACTGTCACCGCTGATGGTGTCATGACCCGTTACTTCAGCCGTTACATCTGCTAAAAGTTGGCAGTTACCGTTAGCTAAGCTAAAAGCTATCTCTTTAGAAATTTAGCTCTAGTTTGCTGTTTGTTTACCCGCCGGCTTTTCCTCACAAGTGCCTGAAGAAATGCAGAGAATAAGATGTTTTAAAAGTGTCTGGCAGCTGCTGAAGTCCAGCTGTGAGGGAGCAGCAAAGTCTTCAAGCTCAAGAAATTATAGCCAAGTAAGTGAATGTTTTGTTTATTGACACTTTACACCCGTCTGTGGTATTTCTACTGCATGTCTTTGCCAATTTACTATTAAGAAACACTGACAGCCATGCTGAAGCCAATCACACTAATGATTTCCATATTTACAGCCACTATTATTAATCTACTTCATCAATGTTATCTGCTCCAGTAAAAACCTGTGCTGTGTACTTTACAAAGGCTCCCCCAGTTCAGCGTGCCTGAAATTATAAGATCACAGCAACTGCTCTCACTCCACAAGTTAATCAACAACTTTGTGTTTTCTACCACACATGTCACTGCTCTCTGGTTCATCTCCCTCCTCAGGGCCCTGGCTCCTTCGGGCTCCTCTTCGACATTGATGGGGTTCTGGTGCGAGGCCGGACGCCGATCCCTGCGGCCGAGCAGTGCTTCAGGAACCTGGTGGACCGCAATGGGAAATACAAAGTCCCTGTGGTGTTCGTCACCAACGCTGGCAACTGCATGAGGCAGACCAAAGCTGAACATCTGTCACATCTGCTGGAGGTGGAGGTAAACTCACCACCATTTGAATAATTATCAGTTTGGTCTGTCTTGTTTTTTTTTTAAAACTTTCTTTGACGTCAGTCATTTGTTCCCTTTATCTCAGGTGTCTCCAGACCAGGTGATGCTGTCCCACAGTCCTCTGCGAATGTTTACCCAGTTCCACAAAATGCGTGTGCTGGTCTCCGGACAGGGTCCCATTGAGGAAGTGGCTCACAAGTATCCTACCGTAACTGAGGGAGTCTGGTTTATTCACTATCTTTCTAAGTGTTGACCTTTAAAGTGTGCACGTTCTGTTTATTTAGTGTTTTCTACACGTCCTACTTTGTTATCAGTATTTAGTCTTTGTACCCTTTGTTGCCTTTGCTGCTTGACTGCCTCAGTGAAGTTTTGCACAGTTTGTTTGCTATTTTGAGGGATTGGTTGAAGTTGTTCCTTCGGGATTTGTTGAAATGTGGTCATTTGAAATAGAAGAGTTTTATAATGTTTATAGACAAAATATAGGGATTTCAAATGATTGGTGAAAGAACAGTTTCACAACATATTTACAAAACTGTGAGGAAGTGGTATCTGTGATTCTCTAAGTTAGAGGGTGGGCACGAAATTGTAACCAACTGGCATTGCAATATTTTACTGGGATATTTACCAGAAGACTTGAATAGTTCTATACCTGGTAGCTTTGTCAGACTGATTTAAATGGCTAAATAAATTATGTCATGTTCGTTATGGTTAACCTCAAGCTTTCTGTAGGTGAAATCTTTACTTTTCTTGCTACCACATCCTTTTTTGTGTGTTTCTAGCTCATTTAGCTGTGCACTTGTAGAGCCTGCATGTCCACAAACTCTGTGTCTGTTGAGTCAAGTTTAAGATAAACTCAGAGTATTCAAGAACCCTTAAATTGGAGTTAATTATGCTCTATCAGAAAGAGAACCATGCAAGTTTTCTTTTTGCATCTTTTTGCATAGAGTATTACGCACCCTGCTGTTTCATGCTGAAATAATATATGGTGCAGTCTTATTTAGAATTGTTTCTTCATATCTGTACTCTGGCTCATAATTCCTGCTCACTTGCATTTGACTTTAACCTTCCAAACTCCAGCCTGGGCTTTGAGGATGTTGTTACCATAGATATGCTCCGAGAGGCATACCCAGTCCTGGATGTTGTGGATCACAACAGAAGGCCTAAAGACAGTGTAAGTCGTATTAATCGTCAGTTTAAATCCAATTACAGGTGAGTTTGACATGTTACTAATTGTGCGCAATCTCTTACAGATTCCACCCACCAAAGGCTTACGGCCCATAGACGGTGTGTTTGCAGACAGTCACCACACACGTAAATCTTTACCGTGCATAATTTCTTTATATATGTGGTAGTTTTATTTATTTTCCTCTTTCATGTCTGTGGTCCTACAGCTGTTATCTTATTCGGTGAGCCAATCAGATGGGAGACCAACCTCCAGCTTATCGTTGACGTTCTCCTAACCAGAGGAAACCCAGACAATTCCTGGAGTTCGACACAATACCCTCACATCCCGGTGCTGGCCTGTAACATGGACCTGCTGTGGATGGCAGAGGCGAAGAATCCCAGGTACTCAATGCACTTTAAAATATCATTTAAACTCTTTTTAAATGTCGCTGCAGTGTTATTACAGTAAATATTGTCTGTCTCATAGGTTTGGTCACGGTATGTTCCTCGTGTGCTTAGAGAGTCTGTACAAGAAGGTCACCGGCTACGAGCTGAAGTACGAGGCTCTGATCGGTAAACCCAGTGTGGTGACTTATAACTATGCTGAGCTGCTGATCAGACAGCAGGCTGAGAGACTTGGCTGGGAAACGCCTGTGAAGAGGCTGTACGCTATCGGGTGAGTGACACTTTATTATCATGCTTTGATTTAAAGTGAAAGCCTCTTTTAATGTGTGGTCACTCATTTCTTTCTATAGCGATAACCCCATGGCTGACATTTACGGTGCCAACCTCTACAACCGCTACCTCCAGGATGCACACCACACCAAGGCCCAGATGAGTGGCCAAGGAGGTGTCGATCCATCAGCAGAAACCCCTAAAACGACATCAGCAGAACTCGGTGGAGCGTCGGGTGCATATGGGGCAGAGCAGAAGCTCCCTGAGGGCTGCAGCTCCATGCTGGTGTGCACAGGGGTGTACAGCAGAGACCAGCAGGAGGTCACTGAGCAACAGATCTTTCACGGTCACAGGGACTTCCACTTCGACCCCAACCTCTTGCAGCCGTCCTTTGTTGTGCAGGATGTAAAGGAGGCAGTGGAGATGGTGTTTCAGCAGGAAGGCTGGCCTCTGGAGTAGGATGAGCAGCTGGAGTCTCTTCAACTCTGGCTCCATCTCACCGCTTTCCAGTCTAAACCCTAACTGGTAGTAACAGAGGCATTGTGAGTGTGTGTGTGTGTGAGTGCATGTTAAGGGATATTTAGCTGTTACTGTGTTAGAGAGAACAGTGCCATAGAATCAGCTGCAAAAAGCAACAATATGCAGTTTTAAAGTTACATTTTAAGTCAGTCGTGTGTCTCAGACTGGAGATTTTTAAAAAATATTTTTCATGAGAAACACACTCATTACTGTTTCTGTATATGCAGTGTATGTAGTTAACGTCTGTGCTTTCTCGCCTTCGCACAAAATAAATCTGCACATAGTTTGTCAAGAACATAAATGTAGTCGGTGAGTTGCACACATTTTACCGCATTCACACTTTTATAAAGCATCTATAGATCAGAGTTCAGTCATAGTTCATAGATCATTTCACCCGTCCAGCTAATGTTCAGATTGATCCAAGAGGGAACTCTGGATAAACTCACTCGTTCCTCTGTGACAGTGCCGCTCTTAGTGCAGATTAAGATTGATTTTATTCATTGCACAGAGGTCTACCTGCCTTTTTACTGCTGTTATATTTTAGTGTGATTTGTTTTTAGGCTAGGGTGAGAGCGCAGACACTAATGTGGAGAAGATTAAGTTTAGTACCACAAAAGTTCTGTTTTGAGCTTCAATCAGGTGCATCTTAATTTTATTTTTTTAAACAGTGCAGTCCTATTTTGTGGTGTTTTTTTTAATTAAACAATAAGCAAGGTGCTATTTTTTTGTCAAGTGGTTATCGCAGTGGAATTCTACTGATGAAAATGCCTGTATTAGAAGACTTTAACGACAGTTGCAGCACCAGTGAGTAGTTCTTATGCTGTTTTGTTGTATTTGTAACTGACGAGTGAACAATGTAAGATTTGCAGGTGACCTAAACTGCAAATTAGAACACTGTGGTAATGTACTGTAAAAGCCATACGGAGAGAAAGAACAATTAAAAAAGGATGAAAGACACAAAAAGTGGCACATCCTGTGAAAATGTAGTGTTTACTGTGGTGCAGTGTGTGGTCTGTTAACACATTCAGCAGCAGTTATCCTCAGAAGAACATTACAAAATACGTTGTACAAGCAACCGCCATTTAAAACTGTTACCAATTCTATCAACTGTATAAATATTAAAAATCAAACATATACAAAAACCTAAATTCTCACACACACACAATGCAACACGCACAGATTCCCTTTAAATATCCTAAATTCTCTGGTAGAGAACCTTTTCAAACACATGTAAGTTGAATATTCAGGCTGGCACCAAGATCTTTTAAACAAGTCTTAATCGGTATATCCCTGCTTCTTCAGCACCCACATTTTTTATCTGATGACACAGTGCCTTGGACTGGGTGAGAGTTGTTACTCAGCATGAACTGAGGTGAGTCCTGAGAGCCCTCATCTGCGATGGTCGCGCCGTTGCGTGCCAGCAGCTCACGGGCCATGAGGATGAAGGCTGCCTCCACATTCTGGGCCTCCTTGGCTGAGGTTTCCAGGGCGGCCAGCACGCTGTTGTTTTCTGCCAGAGTGCAGGCGTCCTCGAACAGCACCTGTCTCTGAGTGTGGAGGTCTGACTTATTACCTGCAGCAGTGGACAGAAGAGAAATAAGGCTGGTGAAAACAGAAGTGGAGAAGATACTGGCAGATTTCCAGTAATCAGGATTTCTTTTTTAAAACAGTAAAACAGTCCTGCAATCAAGAAAATGATCATCTACCAGTTTCTCAATTAAAGGTTTGTCATTTAAATATGAGAAAACGGTGAAAAACATGTGTCTTCCTCCAGCCAGGAGTATATAATCCACAAAATTTTAGTTTATTATTATATATGACATAAAAAAGTATCACATTTTTATGTTTAAGTAGGGGGAGAATGTTGAGCTTTTTAACCCATTTAAGTGTGAGTACCACAGTTGCCAAGTGCTTGCTCCAAGGAAATCACTGGGTTTCTCTCTATAATATAATGCTGTATTATAGATTTTATACAATATTGTACTGCATACATTACCTTGGATTACCTGGGTGTACTTTTTAAGATTGTGTAGTACTTAAAAAAGGATCTTGTTACAGAATATTTCAGGACTGCAGCTAACAATTATTTTCAAAACTGATTACTCTGATAATTGCATTCTCAATTATCACTTGCTCTAAGAACTGTTGAAGCTGGAACCAGAGCATGATTGGAGTTACTGGTTGAATAAATTACTTTAAATGATTGATTATTGAAAAAGTTGATGACTAAACTCACTTTTTGGGATTACAAATGGATTGAGCTTCAGTACTGGTCCACAATAACCAATAAACTAGCAGCTAGGGTGGTTGTGAGCTGAGTTAAGAGACTAAATATGTGAAAACTAGCAAGAAAATAGGCGGAGTAGCTAAAATAGTTAAAAGTAAAGGATAAGTGGCAGAGATTTCCAGCTTCCATCAAGTTAATACACTCATCACTGTGTCTTGTAGTGGAAAAAATGCAACAATATCTATTTTATTTAAAAATACTGCCAAAAACATCTATTTGAAAATAATTTTAAAGAACACATATGGAACATGACGGGTGATGTCAGTGAAGGGCCTGTTAGAGCCTGATATGTAACAACGACCCAAATTGTTATGGAACAAAATGCAATAACTGATCAATAATGTCACAAAGTTACATTTCAGGTCGTTGTTACATATCTGGCTAACACGGCTGCGTTTGTGGCATGACTGCTGGCGGGAGGTTAGTTTAATGGATAAATGATTAGTGCCAATGATATGATGTTAAAATAAAGGAAACAACAATATTCTTACAAATACAGCAAGAAACCATTTTTCGTGTTCAAATTAATGCATTCCATTTATTAGCCTATACTTATATACAGTCCATTCTGACATACTCCAACACTATGTGGGTGGCACTTTGTTGAACATGGTCCAGCTTTTCTTGCATCCCTAACCCTCAACCTAACCCTAACCATAATTAAAAGACTTGTCTTTAAGATATATTTTGTGTTGTATTGTTTTTATTGTTTTTTGTTATTGTCCTGGTAGAATCACCATTTGTCCTAGGACAGATTGCGATCGGGATCTGTCCTCGGACAATTAGCAGTTATCCTTGATCGAAATTTCTATGGTCACACACACACACACACACACACACATGGTAGGGGCATTTGTGTATGAAACTACACTCTACATTGAAGCAATAAGCCCTTTAATCCATAAATTACCATCTCACTCTATGATGTAATAAATTATTACACTATTACAGGAAAATGTTTTGCCAGCTCCATAATGTAATAGCGGACGTTATTAAATTTTTTTACATTTTGGGCCCAGCATCTTGTTACATTATCGACCAGTTGTTACAATTTGTTTTATAACAATTTGGGTCGTTTTTACATTTCAGGTCATTGTTACATATTGGGCTCTAACAGGGCCCTTTACTTGCTTTTTATTGTAACATCTACACTCTAATTAAATGTTTTGTGGTTTACAGGCCAACATAAAAAGTGCAGCTTGTTTTTACTTTACCTACCGATGAGTATCAGCACCACGCTGGCAGCTCCATACTGCTCCACCTCCCTAATCCAGTGGGGAACGGATTCAAACGTGCTGCGGCGGCTAATGTCGTAGGCCACCATGGCCCCGTGGGCACTGCGGTAGTAGCTCTGGGTGATGGTACGGAAACGCTCCTGTCCTGCCGTGTCCCACACCTGCATCTGCAATAATACACAGAACACAAATGTGGGTTAACCGGCTGCACAATGTGGGTTAAGTATCTCTAAAAAAGTATTCTCTAAGTTATTCAGACGTGCTGCAGTTATCAGTCATCTCTGAACAAGGCTTATGTAAACAGAACCTCAAACTCTTTATCATGCCAAGATATCTTAGTTAACATGTCCACACACCCAGAAAGCCAACACAGAGATGATATCAATCCAAAGAGGCAGTCAGACACTCCTCTTTCTCTAAAGTAAGTTTTAGACTAGACACATACACATCTTTCAAGTTCATATATTTCTTAAAGCATGTGGAAAAACACACTTTTAATGATTCCTAATCCATGCCAAAAGGAGTGTATGCTTGATGCAAACAGACATAAACAAAACCTGAATGAAAAGAGTTCATGCCCCCTACCTTCACTCTCTTGCCATCAATGTCCAGAGTGCGGACGGTGAAGTCGACCCCGATGGTGTTCTGCTGCTTCTCAATAAAAATGCCAGACTTGAAGCTCTGCACCACACAGGTCTTCCCAACGTCCGAGTCCCCGACCAGGATGATTTTAAAAAGAAAGTCGAAAGAGTCCTCAACATCCGGCGCCGCAGACTGCATGGTGACAGGAGGAATACAGGAGAGAAGAAAAAACAACAACACTGAGGCCGAAACACTTGATCCAAGACGTCTGTGCAACAAAACTGGTTCCTTTCGAGTTGTGTCAATAATATCTGAGACTATTTACAGAAACGGCGGTCACATCCTTGGAAGAAAAAGGAGGAAATTAGGTTTTCAACAGCTGTAGTATAACTGGCAGGTGAGTACGTCCCATTTGAAGATTTAAAAAATACTAAAAACTATAAATAATCTCACTGTCACATCTAGTTTGACAGCTTGATTGTTTCTCCTGTCACCCCATTCAACAGAAAACAATTACAAAATCAGCCTAATTATCCCATAGCAGAGGATTCGGTCCTTTTTGTTCCCAGAAATCCAGTAAAAAGTCACTATCCAAAAGCCATTTCTTCATCCTCAGGTTGTTTTCATATCTGCATTACACTATCACATTCTTGAAGCACAAGTGCCGTGTGTACTTTTGCCCTTTAGACTCTCTTCCCCAACCCCACCCCTCCACCCGCCACACACACTTTCAGTCTGACACTTTATAAGACACGCCTCCTACCTGTCTCGGTAGGTGTGATCTCCAACCACCGGCCCACTTGCACCACTGCATCTTGGGATTTTCTACTCGGGCTCTGCAATAGGACAAAACACCTGGAAGGGGCAGATATAAAACTCCAATCAGCACTACACAGATTGAGCTACACTTTTGGCTAAAACTTACCGTATCACCTTAAATTAGAACAAATGCTGAGAGCCAAAGAGGCTGACTTTGAGCAGAGACTTGTCTTTACAGAGGTGGGAGGCATGTTTTGCTTACAAGACTCAGTGTGCAAATACCCCTGAACAAACAGCTTGAACCACTCCTGCAACGTCGTGATGAAATGTAAACATCTTTGTCTTCACAGCTGGTCCAGAGAAGGGCTGATTTAAAAAAAATCTTTTAAAAAAGCCCTACATTATTACCCCCCCCCTCCTTCACTACTGTCAACTAACACATTCCACAGCACTCAACAGCAGAAAGGGATTAATCACAGGGTGAGACACACCAAAAACACAACACACATAAATAGAACGCAGGTACTTGAAAGATGATTATTCAAACAGGAAGCGTAATTGAATGTATTTTACCTCAGGCTTCACACATCGGCATCACAGCGAGATGCTAACACAGAATGAACATACTGCTCTGAATCAGCCTCGCTCTCTCTCTCTCTCCACCCCCTCACTAGTTTGTGTCGTCATCTCAGCCCACAGAAGAACAAGGCACAGCTGGACACAGAACAATGTGAGAGTGTGAGAGGCACTTGACCGAGCTGGGTCTATCTTTGGCCGTGACCACCAGCCACCTCCTTTCTGTCGTGTGGTCGGTGCCTTATTGTGGCTGGCTGGGGTGAAATGTGGTTTTGTTGGCCACTCGGTGATGGAACAGAGAAGACAGGAGTGGGGAAGAGCATTTACAAGGCCTCTTTTATCCAAACAAAATATAGAATTTAAAGAATAATACAAAATAGAGCATACTCCAAGTTTTTAAATGAGTATGTCGGACATTATTATGGTAGAGAAGCTACATTAGTGTCACAACAAATTAAACAGCTATGTGAAATCATTGAAAAATTTCAAATTCAAAACATTCAGACATCTTTATGTACAAACTAATCTGAGCTTTATTTCAACAAAACAAAACCACAGCGACTATTTTAGACAACAAAAATCCATCTGTGACTCAGCAGATGATGGTTTGGATGAGTCGTGCCAAAAATTACATCTGAGCCGTAACTAAGCTACCGTATCCCAGTCATAGACGACAGCTCGCTGTGTCATCTCCGCTGCAGCAAATGTGCCGCGCTCACAGCGTTTCTCAGTCTGAAAGAGGCGCCAGGGCTCGGCTGGCTTTTTCTCTGTTTCTGAGGTTTCTTGCCAGACGTCTTATTCAGGGAAGTTTCTGGAGGAGGGACGTGAATCGGCTTCCAGGGGATCGGATTGTAGAAGCTGGGCGACGGGTACGATTTGTCATAGGGACCTTGGGGAAAAAGAAACCAGTATGACGGTGATGTATAACAAATACGGTCAAGAAAAATTAAACTGATGAGCTACAATCTCATTCGATGCACTGAGTTTATCATTAATGCTGCTACAGAATACTTAAATGACCTTACCTGATGCATTGCAAGGAGATCTGGGACTGGCTCTGCTTTTTTCATTGGCCTTTGCCACCCATTCCTTAAACTTCTCTTCTGCCCTCCTACGGCGCTCCTTCTCCTGCTCCTCCTTCAGGGCAGCTTCCTCCTGTCAAAAAAACCAAAACATCTCTCATAATCTATCCGTGTATACATTCATTTAACACCTGACTTTTGCAAGAAAAAATGGCAAATTAATGCATACTAGCCACATTACTTTTTCCTTCTTTTCCTTTTCTGTTTTTTCTTGGTCCTTCTTCTGCAGCCAGTCTTTGTACTTTTGCTGAGCTTTCTGTTCAGTCACCATCCGTTTCTCCCGCTGCCTCTGCATCTCCTCCTCCTCTTTACTGTGTTTTAGAGTTTGCTCATGCCTCTCCTAGGGTTGGAAAACAGGAAACAAAAATGACATAAGTATAGTAGATAACTGTAGCATCACTGTGTTCATGTGCAAATTGTGACAGTTCTGCACCTGTTCTCTTTTCATTTTTAGCCAGTCTTGCACCTTCTCATCCATGACAATCTTTTTCTGTTCCCTCTCTCTGTCTTGCTGTTCTTTTTTTTCTTTTAGTAAGCGCTCCTAAATCACGGAACATAGAAAAGTGTTTCATCAGTGGTTAAAATAGGGTGCAATTATAAACAAATAATACTCACTGAAACAAATTAAAGGTATTAAAAGAAACACTGCATTGTATTAAGGGTGGCTTGCCTCTTCTGCTTTCTTTTCCAGTTTAAGACAGTCCTCTTTGGCTTTGTTCACCAGCCACACTTCCCATGCACTGAGTGAAGCTGCGCCTGCAGGCTGCACAGCTGGACTGAACATCTGCACTGAAGGAGTTTTGGGGAGCTCACATCTACAAAACAAAAAGAAATATTGATGCATGGCACACACAAAACAGAAAGCATCTTAAGCTTTAAAAAACAAATCAGCAGTACCTGATTGGTGACATGCTGAGTTTGGAGTCCTCTCCCTGCCTGGGTGAAGCCTGTTGAGCTGGGATGGACTCCACGTCTTCTTCATCGCTGTCAAAGCTGTCATGGTAGATGGGAGACAGCAGAGAAAACGTGTCCTCGTCGTCGGACAGGATGCCGTCGTCGACGCCCTTAGACGTGCGGATGTCTTTTGCCGGGCTCGCCTTGACGGGGGTCGAGCTGAAGCCTTTGGACGCAGAGGCAGGGCAGCTGGGCATCCTCTCTCCAGACATTACTAGCCGATGTCTGCGACGGAACACACAAAGTCCAAACAAGGAAGCTAACCCGTTAATGCGAGTGTTGTTGTTGTTGTTGCTGCTGTCAAAGATAAATACCAGTGAGGCACATTAATCCAGTGACCTCACGCCTAATACGAACAGTATTAGCTACAGATTTGCACAGTTACTTAGCCATGTTGTTTAGGCTAACGTTAGCATCGGTTAGCTAACTTATCAATAACATTCCTACTTTTTTATCGTCCTACTAAACGGTAAATGCTAACAGGTAGCTTATCTGCGTGCATAGCTCCAGCTTGTTTCGAAAACAACTGCGAATAAGCGTTTATTACCTTTGTGTTAAACTTAAAAGAGGAAAGTCTCGCTGTAGCGCCCCTGTCCCTTTCCAGTGCTCTGTGTGTGGAGGAAGCTTGGAACTGATTTACTTACAACTTTTTTCCCATCATACACCACGCCCCTCCACGCTCAACTGGACGCCTTAGTTGTAACCATGGTGACACTGGACGCCTTCTAAACTACGCTTGTCAACATTTCTTATAGAGAGGTTATAAATTCCACTAACAAGTTTAAATATTAAGACCCCACAATATTATTTATTATATAAATTCACTTGACTAAATAGATATTAAAGATTATGACCTTGCAATATAATATAAATTTACCTGACTAAATATTAAGCTTAAAAACCTGCAATATCATTTATTATATAAATGTACCTGACTGATTTAAATGAAGGTTAATGCCCTATAATATAATACAAATATAACTGACAAACTTAAACAGGGAACAGACTCTTAAACATTAAGGTTGAGAGTCGAAAATATAATTTATTAGATACATTAACTTGACCAAATTGATCTTAAGATTAGGACCCGGCGACATTATATGTAACAGAAATGTACCTAGCTAACTTAAATATTGATATTAAAAACCTACAATGTTATTTGTCATACAAATTTACCCAATTTAAACAGTAAGGCTGAGACAGTACAATAACATTTATTATATGAATGTACACGACTGATTTAAATGCTAAGGTTAATATCATATAATACAATGCAAATCTACCTGATAAACCTATTTTAAGCTTTAAAATCTACAATGTTATCTATTATATAAATTTACCTGACCAATTTAAATATTAACATTAAGAACCTACAACATTATATATTCCACCAAACCTTTGTGTTCTATGTCCAAACCTTGCATGTTGTGTTTGATGTCTACACAGATTAGCATGTATGTGGTTCCAAATATGTAACTGATATACAGTGATGATCTTTAGGGGTTTAATCAGTGCCTGGAAAAGGACTAAAAATTACTTTATTTGGCCAAAAACACCAGGTTCAATGTTGCTTCATGTCCCCTAATGAGCTGGATTATAACAGCAAGGATTCATCAGCAACAGTTGATATTTTTTCTTTTTATCTGAATCAGTAAAGATACACATGCCACATGTTAAATGCCAGTATAAATTACAATGTGTATTATACACGATGTTTTTAATAGTTATTAACAGTGGTGCAGTGTGCACTTATCCCAGTGCCATAACTTTACGTTATAATTTACTATGTAACTTACTTTAGCATTTTTCATTTGGAATTAATTTATACTTATGCAATGGATGCCATTCCTATAACGTAGGCTATTAAATTTCTTATTTTAAATTACAGATGTTGGTACTGTCAGTTTACATTATATATGCAGGACTTTCATATTTTTATTTTACATATCTCTGAACAACAAAGGAAGTTTAATTGACCTTAAAACAATACAGTGAAGCTTTCTTGAATCTTCAGTCTTTTATTTTCAGCTTGATTACAATTTCCCTCCCAGTTAGAAATACTTTCATTGGCTGTCTAGTCAAACATGCACATTTTAAAGACCTGAGAAGAATGTGTAGCTCTATAAGACACTAAATGCCAACTTTTTATTAAAAAGACCACTGATTCCACCTTTTTTCCCTCTTTCCTAGTGAAAATAATGCAAGAAAGAAAGCGTTAAGGACATTTAAAGATGCTCCAGCTTCTCTGATTTGGGTGCTAAAATTCCCATGCAGACTTTTCAGACAGATTTATTTGATTCTGACCCCAAACATTAATGAACAATTGCAAAAACATGTCATTATATATCTTTAGCTCTGGTCTTTAAATGTTCTACATTTGGTAAACAGCAGACAACTGGGACTGCTTGGAAAAAGTTGACTTTGAATGTCTGTCCAGTTCTTGCCTTGACTCTGCTTTGTGCTTCAGATAATCAGTGCTCTGCTCTGATAAGAGGCAGCCATTGTCTCTCTGCAGCGCTGACCCAGTTGAGGTTACCGTGCTGATGCACTCTGTGTCACTCCCACTTAACATTATCAGTCTAATTACCAGCGGCTGAACCAAAATAAGCTTGCAGAGTGAAGAGCTGCTTTTCACAAACAGATGTGACATTTTGTGAATGTTTGTAATAACCTGCAGCGCTCAGTTGTTTTTTTATTGTGTTCTAGCTGTGTTAATGCTAACCACACAGAAAACCTTGTGTTTTCTTCAGTTCTGTCTATTAATATGTTCTATGCATTCATTCATTTACAATTAAAGTTTAAATTAGGTGTGTGGCTATATCATAGTAATTAAAGACTGAATAATTTCTCAAATAGATGATAGACTTGTTTTGTTTTTACATGCCAATTTCATAACTTTTTCCAGACACTCCAGACAAATGAAATAGATCAGTTTGACAGTCAGCTGACAGATCATTAATTAATCATGATTTTTTTTTTCAAAAATTACATAAATGTACTGGCACAAGCTTCTTAAATGTGATGTTTTTTTTTGTTTTATTTACTTGTTGACACTTGACTGCTGATCAGGCAAAAAATGGCAATTTCTATGTGTTAACTGATGTTTTCTGGCATTTTAGTCGATTATTATCTGACATAAAAATCAATTAATACACAATGAAGATAATTGCTGGTTGTAGTGACTCTATGAGTTGATAATGTTCTCTTGCTGTAGGCTTTATGTGTGTCACTGGAAGAAAAAAAACAACACAATGTAAAGGCTTCGGGTCTTATAACTAGATTTCTGACTGCGAGATGGAGAATAGATGAGCTGTCAGTGGTGCAAATTTCAACAAACATGTGATTAATCAAACTGTGTTGTGCCTGTTTAGCCTGGTTGATGTTACAGCCTTGTTAGTATCTCTGTATAGATGAAAAAACAGCCACACGTGTGTCTGTTGTGGGTAATTACAGAAATATTTCAGGGATGCTCTCTAAACAGCTCCCATCCATCCATCTCTCCTCCTTGATACAATTTTGCATAATGTGTCAGATCACCGTAAGGCGTCCACAGTTCTGAGAAAGACGATGACTCAGCCGCCAACACGTGCAGAACCTAGGTGGGTGTGTCTGATCCTGGAGTCTAGCTGCAGAGTCACACCAGGTTGTGATATTCCAGGCTGATATTCGTACCCTACAGGGTACAGCAGCAGGTCTCCTTCAGAGCTGCTGCATCCAACCCACCAAGCAGCCCGGCAGCCAGTCAGCTGGCCAGGTGTTATGGTGGTAGGAGACCATCGGAGACTGCCAGAGGGCAGAGGCCAACTGCGACGTGCCTCTCAGACCCCTCGTCCAGACCAAGGAGCACCGAGGAAATCTCGCAAGAAGCTCCAAGTTATCATCTGTGTCCTGCTTGTGGAGCTATGCGAGAGGTTCACTTTCTTTGGGATTGTTTGCAACATGATTCTCTTCTGCACTGTAAAGTTGGGCTACGACAACTACCTGGCTGCAACCGTCAACCTGTGCTTCATAGGAGCCAGCACCCTCACCCCTGTTTTGGTTGGGTGGTTTGCAGAAACCTGTTTGGGAAGGACTAAGGTGCTCTACTTGTGTGCTTTTCTTCATTTCTTTGGTAAGACAGAGCCGGTAAATGGTTAATACGTGTTATTTAATGTGAAAAATTGGACACTATTTGGCTTTTGACTGTGTCACGTTGGTTGGTGTATTTCTGTTATAATGTAAGAACAGAGCGAGACCTTAATGCCACCTGGTTACACTGACTGCTGTTAGTATTTTAGGCATTTTCCCACTTTTAATGATCCATTTCTGTATACTTTCCAATAGGAAACTGTATCTATTCATTTGTTACTGCAATGTTATGTACAAATCTACTGTGTGCATCAAATCTGCCAGTTTGAAACAAACGAGTGAATCTGAGTAAAGAAGATGAAAAATCATCTGCTGCAAAATCCGCAACTAGATGCCACTACGTGCCTCTGTAACTGCGCTCTGCTTTAGGCACAGCCATGCTGCCCGTGGTGGCCTTTCCTTTTGAGGATTTCTACATTGATGACCATCACATGACCCACCAGCTGGAACCTCGGGAGCAGCAGATCTTGTTCTACACCGGCCTCCTGGCGGCTGCGTTGGGCATCGGCGGCATCCGGGCCATCCTCTGTCCCATGGGAGCCTACAGCCTGCAGGGCTACAACCAGCACCAGCTCCTGTCCTTCTTCAACTGGTGGGTGGTGTCGCCATCTGGACACAGTCATTCATTTGGTTAGCTGATAATCAGCTCCAAAAAAAACTGATAAATCACACCACTTAAGAAATCTTTCTTATGAAGTTCTGTAATGTTGAGTGGCTCAATATGAGAATTCAGTTTGTTTTTAGAAAATAAAACCAGACTTCTGATTCCCCATTAGTTGTAGAAATTGGAGCTAGAGTTAAAAATTTGTGTCACTAAAATCAAATAGCTTTAGTGTTATGTCTAATTATGATCTATTTTGGATTTTTTCCTTTAACACTATCACCTTTTTGACATGTGAATAGTTCTACATAAAAGTAGAGTGTTCAAAACAGAGGGGTCCATCCTCTGGGGAGAATGAATGTTCTGAAGAAATTACCCAAAATTTTATTCTATGCATACTTACACCACGTACTTAATATTTTATTTTCATGGAGATAAAGTTTTCCAGATAAAGTTTGGATAAGGGTTCCATTTTACTTGATGCTGGGATTAGACAGACAGAAAGGAAATACGTAATAACTATATCAAATATATGAAATCAGGTCAGAGATACTTTGGATTGAAGCCTTATCAATCAAAGACTATCAACAGGCCCTTCCACTACTTATGATGACACATAGATGCAGCTAAAATATTGTGTAATCCTGTTGTTATTTGCAGGTTAGTTGTAATTTTTGTTGCATAACCATGAAAAACTTTGTGTTTATTGCAATGAATAGCTCATTGTATGAAAGTGTTTCACTACATTTAGGTTCTACTGGTTGGTGAACCTGAATTCCACTATTGTGTTTCTGGGCATCGCTTACATCCAGCAGTCCGTGGCCAAAAATCTGGGTTTCCTTATCCCCTTCACCTCTGTGCTGCTGGCTCTCATCGCCATTCACATGATGCGCAACAGGCTCACCTACAAACCCAAGAAAGGTAAAACACAAACACCAACAACAAAAGAGAAACAAAACGTTTTTGTTGATAACTTACTACACTGTACTGTATTTGAATCTTGCTTCACCTATTTTATTGATCAAGTATGTTGCATTTCCCCCTCAATCTCTTGTCTCCTCTCTGTTCTGGGTAAACACTGCCTGCAGTTCATCCAAAAGTACCAGATTTTTTTGTCAAGTGATTGTTAGTCGCAGCTGAGTCAGTCAGTCAGAGTCTTGTCAGTTATGCTGAAAAACTCATGTTTATTTTTGCTGAATGTTTAAATGAGACATGTAAAAGAAAATTATTTGGACAAAATATCACAATTTCAAACTTATTACAGGTTGTATTTCCCAACAGAACTGGATGACACTGAGGAGTTCTTTCAATGACACTTAGAACGTTGAAAATTTGACGATTCTTTTGTTTTTTCAGTTTCTGGCTCTGATAAATGGTGTAATATTGATTGTTTTTTTTTAATTTTACAGAAAGTGGTTTTGGGCATCAGAGGCTCCATATTTAAGTTACTAAATTTATATTAAAAAAAATATTGTCAGGTCCTAATCTCAATATTTAAACTTTTTAGGTAATTTTTCAATTTGAATCTTATTTCTCTATTACATTGTATTACATTACTACTCTTCTCTTTACAAAGATAATTATAACTCTATTATACTCATATTTTTATTTTCCTAGTATAATGTACAGTTTTTTCTACTTATGTTTATGTTTTTAGGACATATTTTCTTGCTTCTGTTTATCTTATATTTTGTCTACTGCTTAAATTTCTAAGACTTTGAATGGGAGCAACTGTAACATGAGCAATTTCAATAAAGTCTCAGATTCTGATTTTGAAAGCATTTTGGCTCAACGTCTGTTGTTTTAAATATAAATAACAATGACTTGACTCACATGGTTTCCTCTTCTGACTACAGGTGGATCACTGCTGACCACACTGGGAGTTTTCTTGAACTCTCTCAAGATGTGCTGCCTCCACTATCGCCACCTGAGTGGAGACGTGACATCATGGCTGGACCGGGCCAAAGAGAACAATGGTGGCCGGTACAGCGAGACACATGTGGAGAACGTGAAGGTCCTGGCCAAGCTCTTCCCTCTTTTCGGCCTTCAGCTGCTGTACAGAGCCTGCATCACCCAGGCAGGTCACTGGGCTAACAATGGGCCTTTAATCAGAGGATCATTCCCATGTTTTATCATATAAGAATGAATATGTTCCCCACAGATTCCTTCTGGTTACTACATACAGACGATGAACTCCAACCTCCACCTGAACGACCTCCTGCTGCCCATCGGTGCCATGAATGTGATCAGTATCCTGCCTCTGCTGCTCTTAGCTCCACTGTTTGAATGTGTGACCACCTGCTACCTCTCTATGGGAAAATCTCCTCTGGCACCCGCAAAACTCATCAGTGAGTATTTCCACACAAACCCCCTCTAGTCCGCACATAATTTGAATGTCTTCACCTAAATGTGCCTCTGTCTTCCCTCTCTCCTCCTGCAATCACAACCTCCCCCGTCGTGCAGCCCCTTCTCTTATCACCCCACCCTGTCCATCCTCCCCCCTCCAGCTCTGGGCCACATGTGCGCCGCTCTGTCCGTCCTGGTGGCAGGTTTGTCCGAGCTGCAGAGGAAGTCTTACCCTCTGGTGGAGCAGACGCTGTCTGGGAAGGTCCTGCAAGTGTCGTCCATGCCGTGTTTCCAGCTGGCTCCTCAGTACATCCTCCTCGGCGTGGCAGAGGCTCTTGTCACTCCTGCATGTGAGTTAAGGCCTCCATGATTACGTTAAATGGTGTATCTTCTCAAATATTTAAGCTTTTGAGCTCAAAACTGCTGACTCACAACACTTCGGATTCAAAATTCTGCATTGGATGTTGCAAAAACCTGCAAAGTTGCTTTTACATCTTCTCCCAGGTTCCCTCATATCTTTCCAGCTGACTCCGAGCCACATCAGAGGGATCTCCCTGCACTTCCTCACTCTGTCCTACGGAGGGGGCTGTTTTCTGGGAGCCTTCATCGTTCAGCTGATGTACTTTATCTCTGGAGGTAAAACTGAATACAAACTCTGCTTTGCATTGATTTAATGCCAATGTGACCAAAGTGATGCTCTCTTTACAGGTAGCTTCTACCCAAACATGCTGCATGATGGGAATCTGCAGAGATTCTTCTTCCTTCTGGCCACACTGATGGCTATAAACACTGTGGTGTTTTGGAGTGTATCGTACAGGTATAGTGTTGTTTCTAAGTACCTGAGCTGTGCGATGGAGTAAAGGTTGCAATTAAAATATGAATTTAACAAAAACAATATTGTGTGTGTATTACAGTGGCTAACCCCTGTTCAGTCCAATGTAGGCAGCTTTTAACAGCCTGTAAAGGTGTTTTGTGTGCTGGCAGATGCATCCTATTTGTCACTAAAAGGTTGTGCATCATGACTCTAAGTGTATTCTCTCGTTATCCTATCTTTTTCAGGTACATGGACCTGAGTGTGCAGCGGAAAGCACTGGCCGACAGTCCTCTGGCTGAGAAGCTGATGCAATACAAGGCCAGTCTGCGCTTCTACGACACAGTGGCTCAAGTCTCAGTTGAATCTATTTTATAATTCCTCTCAGTGGGATCTCTCCTGTTAGTGGCGCTGGCGCTACGTCTTTTTTTTTTCCAAAATCCTGTCTGAGTAAGTGTGTTCTGAACTGTAAGAGTAAATTACATGAAGTGTGAATATATTTGTGGTCTTAACAGTCACAATGAAATATCAGATATTGTGTTTAGAATCAAACATGTCACTTATTGACTTTGTGTTATTTTACTTTTGTAAACATGAATAGTGTATATCAGTAAGTTATTAAATAAATAAATGTATAATTCTGTTTATACTGTTTTTATTGCTTTACAGCTTCCACAATCTTTGCAGCTGTAAAAAATCTTCCTTTTTTGGACAAATGGATATATAGTCTTTAACATATGATTTTAAGAGCATGGTCTTCTCTTTGACTCAATGAAACTAAAGCAATTATTTCACTTGATTATCATTTTTTATCATTACAAATAAACAGCAGCAGAATGCGGGAGTTTGCTTTAACCCACAACAAAAAGTTTCATAAAAAACACACACACAGCTCTCTAAAAGATTTCAAGTAAGAAATATCAAAGCAACATTAACTCTCTATTCAAATGTGAACCAGTGAAGCTATGAGAAGTGGTCAGACTCAACACAACAGAAGTAAATAGAAACCTATATGAGGCTTCAGTCATCTGAATTAGAGCTTTTTGAATAAAAAAGTTCTTGTTTTTGTAATCATCAACTCAGTATTGAAACTGAAAGATGTGTAGGTGCCACTTTGTTATTAAATTAGTCTCCTTAAATCAGACTCATTAAAAATCAGGGTGCCACTTTCATTTAAAGGAAAATAGACCAGATTATTCAGAGAATATGCTAAACTATCAATTTGAAATGCTGATTAATAATGAAATTATTACCCAAGACCAAAAATTACAATATCAGCAGCTTGTAAAAGTTGAAAGAGTGCTAGCGCATACATTTGATAGCACTTATAAAGGTAGTAAAAGTAAAATATAAGACATACAGAGTAATCTACAGTTCCTAACAGATGAAAATTATTTCAAAAAGACTGTCAAGCTGGAAAATGTCTATTTTTATTTAACTCATTGGATGGATAATAACAACAATACATTTATTTTGAATCGCACTTTTCAGGACACTCAAAGACGCTTTACATGAACAGTAAAAAGAATAAAACAAACAATAAAAAGAATAAAAACAAATATAAAGGCATAAACAATTAAACATTAAAAGCAGTCTCAAATAAATGAGTTTTGATTAGTGATTTGAATGTATAGAGGTCAGAACATGACTGAAGCTTCATATTATCTTCATATATTAATGCATTTTTTTTGCACAAGAGTGTGGATTTTGGCCCTCATCTTTTACAATTATAGCGTGTTAAGAAGGGTTTTTTAAGTAACAGAAGAAATGAGTGCAAGTTCTAGCAATTAAGAATAGCATTAGACATTTGTCTGGTGCTTTTTCAAATGTAGTATATTTGCCACTAAACAGGTAAAATTAAAAAAAAAAGAATCAAATAAAAAACAAGTGGATTATCTGTATTTTTGATCGATAGTCCCCATTAAGATTCTAAACTTCAGATTTCGTTGCTATGTATTTGCTCAAGTATGCATGAGTGTCTCCCTGCAAAGCTTTGATTATGTTCATATTATTTGTGCCGTTTCATTTCTATTACTGAATGCCAAATGTGCATCGACTCCTGCAGATAACGTGGACAAGTTTAGATGTTACATATTTTAAGTGTTGCTCCTAAATGAACTGCAAACCCTGGATAGAGAGGCTCAGTGAAGGTGGTCTGGACTTGGTGCAGCAGCATCAGCCTTTCAGGGAGAGAAACGCTGTAGAAACCCAGTGT
Organism: Dascyllus trimaculatus; assembly: GCA_024666655.1. Taxonomy (NCBI): domain Eukaryota; kingdom Metazoa; phylum Chordata; class Actinopteri; family Pomacentridae; genus Dascyllus; species Dascyllus trimaculatus. The sequence continues at coordinate 12,989,954 of CM045448.1, read as the reverse complement.
TCCTGCTTCGTAATTGAGCCGTACGCCGACTCTGCGGGACCGAACCGGAGGTACTTGGCCTTTGTGAAGATTATTGTGCCAAAACGTACAGCCAGAGGGAGAGCAGATCAGTTTCCAAGATAGATCATTGTGGCCAAAGCAGCATTGCTTCCCCGAGCCCTTTCTTTCTATGCCTTTGTATGACACAGCCACCTCGACGATGCCTCCGTCCCACTCCACCTCCCAGTAGCGATCCCGGTTTAGGCCCTTTTCACCAAGAGCCTGGTTGAAGTGGGTGAATCTGTCGGTGTGATCAGGGTGAGCCTGGACACTGCCACTCCACGATATCTCTGTCCTCGTTTCGGACAGGTAAAGGCACGCAGCTACTGTGCAGGGATCCACCTTCACTTTGGTGTCTGCAGAGGAAAATGGAACACCCATTTAGCTGGTGAAGCTTTCATGTACCTATGCAAAGTTCATTAACATCATATTCCCTCTTACATCTGCGCAAAAAGTTCGTCCGTGATGGCGTTTCCTCATGCAGTCTTGGTTTTTTCACTTTGATGAAAAAGAAAAAACACTCACTAAAGGAAACAGGCAGACCAGAGCACAGTTAAAAATCCAAACTGACCATACTTACACATGCACATAATTTCCCCAGAATTACGTAATAATTCTTTCGTTTCCTGATCACACATATTTTTAAATTCATCTTTTTGTGCAGTGACAAACTCCGTCAAGTCTAGTGTTTCATCTGAGTCTGCAAACCCAGGGAGGTCACCCAAGGCCTGGAAATCCTGCAGAGGCAAGCAAACGCAGAGAGGAAACATTCTTATATTGAGCATCACAAATTAGAGACAGATTTAGACGTGAAGTGAGAAAAAGTCACCAGTAGAAACTGGACGGCGTCATCCGTCTGTGAAAGCTGGTGGAGTGTATTCTGTCTCCTCCTCAGTTCAAACACTTCACGTTGCAGCTTCCTGAGGCGACTTGTGGTCCAGTCCACTCCAGCTTTCTCTGCTTCTCCCACTTTCTCTCTCATCTCAGAGCATTTCCTCTTCACGTAGCGGATGTACACGGGAATGTACTCCAGGCTCTGCCGCTCAAAATCATCACACGCCTGCCAGGCAGCGTCCTGGTGGGAAATTATGTCATCACTCCTGTTACAGCTGATGACATGTTTAGTTACAGTAACAACCAGCAACACAGCATCTATTTAAGTACAGCATTTTTCTAGCTTTAGGTTGCAAGTTTAGCTGCTCTTCAAAGCAATCATTTGTCATTTTGGGATGTACATTTATCTGAGTTCTTGCTCAGAGATAAAAGAGAGGTTTGATCCCACCCTCATGTCTGTACAGCAACTATGAAGATACAACCAGGAGATGGAATGGAATCACCTTCATTGTCTGTTTCCAGTCTTTTAGCTAAGCTGAGCTCAAAAAATACTGGTTGTGGCCTCATATTTAAAAGAAACAAATGACAAATATATCAATCTTATTATTATTAAGACTGGGAGGTAAGACTAATGGGTGCCCTTACTGTACCTCCTGAAATGTGAAACTTTTGCTGTGTTTGTTTAAGGCAGAAGTTTTCAAAGTCTGAGGCTCAACCCAACTTAATTTACTCGTATAATTGTGTATATAGTAGTAGTACTGGCTGACATAACATGACACTACACAAAACACATAGATAAAGATCAATCCTGAGGCATTTGATAGTTTTCTGATTCTGGAAAAGTGCGAATATCAATAAAAATCCTCAAAACTACAGCATCTCTAAATGATCTCTTTAACAAATCACATATTTAGGTATTCTGTATGATCTCTTTTTGATAACTAATGTTATATTTTGTTCGACTATTCAGCTTCTGTGACTCTGTTTGAACTTCCTCTGGGGATTCCCGCGTCTCACTTTGAAAAACCTCTGGTTTAACACACTGACCGTTGCATTAGGAGGTCACAAGACAAAAAGACCGGGAAACTGGACCAAGTTACTCCACCCATGTACACTCTTACTGCTGATACTTGCACATACAGTCTGCAAAATGTTTCCTTCAAATAAGAATAATTGCTTTGGCTGGATGCACCATCAGAGTAAATATGAAGCAGTTGTTTACACGGTCGAAAGAATGTTGTTTTTTTCTGTCTAATGCCCGCAGACTGAAGGGAAACTCCTTCACAGGAAACCCTGCTTACAACCACATCCCTTGCTCTTCTCTGGTAGAACATTTACCCAAACTAGAGATAAATATCTTCTTGTATGAACATTTAAAAACTGGGAAACATAGTGATGAATAAAGAAAAAGGATATATTTATGATTCTGGTTGACACTCACTCTGATAGAATCTGCAGCAACCGTCAGCTCTGCTATTTTCCTCTCTGAGACCAGCACTCTGCTTGCAATGTCCTGTTTAGTCTTTTCCAGTTCTTCCTGGTAAAACAGAAATCCAAGAACCTTTAAGAACCTCAGTTACAACAAAAGGACGAGAAACAAATGACTTCGTCGTGGGGCTGAATTGAATTACCTGCATTTCACACTTTGCTGCTGAGACTGCCACCGTGTCGTGGCCCTTGTGTTCGTCCACCGCACACATCAGGCACAAGAACTGCTGATCGGTGCGGCAGAAGATCTCCAGAAGTTTGTCGTGGCGGCTGCAGATGCTCTCTTTGACCCTTGTGGAGGCTTGAATCAGGCTGTGCTTCTTAAGAGGCGGCACCTCAAAGTGAGGCTGCAGATGAGTCTTACAGAAAGAGGCCAAACACACCAGACAGAACATGGAGGCTTTTTGTTTCCTCCCGGTGCAGGCGTCACACTGCACATCTCCAGGGGTGGCGAAGGTGTCACCATCGTCATCATCACCACCACCATTATCATCTTGACTGGTTGTCTTCTTGTGTTCCTCCAACAGGTGAGACAGAACTGTGCTCCTCTTCAGAACAGGCCTTGTGTTGAAAGTCTGCCTGCACTGAGGGCAGCTGTAAGTTCCTCTTCTGTTGTTTCTTGTGTCCCAGAAGGTGTTGATGCATTTCATACAGAAACTGTGTCCACAGGCCGTGGTCACTGGATCCTCCAGAACCTGTAAACAGATCGAGCAGTCGAACATTTCCTGATTGTGAGCCATTTTTCTCCCGCACAAACTGACAGTTTCTCTGAAGGAGTGGCTTGTTGGCAGCTTGTTCTCAGTGGGAGGGAACTCAAACTGATTGCTCTTAAAGTGGGAAGCAACATCTTAAAAAAACATTCTCAAACACTGCCAGCAAGTGGAAGTTTAAACTTCAATCACATGATAACAGGTTTTATAATGGTTTTGAACTTCAGCCCTGCTTTATTTACATGCATCCTACTAGCTACCGCTGCAAACACATCCTCACACACACCCTGCACATAAAGCCCTGTGTTATATAAGATTAAAAAAACCTGATGTCACAGTAAAAAATAGCAGCTATTTTCAAGATAACTACTCACATATCAAGTTTAATCTCAGATGTATCAAGGTTTTACACTTTTGCCTTCTTCATATCGTGGATCATGAGATATATGTGTTATATTGGTCTACAGTATTTGTCACCTTTCCACCAATTCCACTGCACAAAAAAAACCTGGATATTTTTGGTACAATCTGCTGTGACCTGACCCAACATGAAACAAGAGAACTTCAGACATGTAAAACTGAAACCAGAGTCCACTTTCTGATCGCACAAGTTTGGAGTATCCTGACCTCAAATCATGAAAAGACAGTCTGAGTGAGTAAATGTTGTAAATGCTGAGGCCTGAATGCATATCTTTACAGACGTACTAAACAGCTTCAGCCTCCACAGGCTGACTGACTGATCCTGCTCATCTGCTTTGTACCGGAAAGGTTATAAAAGCTTTTTCAACCCGTTTTGTTTAGCACTAAGGTCACCTGCAGGGCTGCTGCCTGAAAATTCAAGACGGATCCTTGGCATTACTCCTTGTATCTGTGTACGTCGTGGATTGTTGTACAGAAAGCAGCGAGGAGTCAAGTTACTTGTGGCAACTAGACAGAAATGCAGGTTTTGAGCAAAGTAGATGAACATTATCACATTCGGCACAGAACTACAGTTAAGTGGTCTTAGAAGTTTCCCTTTCAGTACTAATTTAGTAAAAAGGCATGACTCTGAATTTGCCGCCCCCCCCTTACTCTATGGCAAGTTCTAGCATCTTTTAACTTGCTGTTTTGATTTTGATTCAGTCTCATTGCTCCCCTTACTCAATATTAGCTACTCACCTTGCACTAAACTGCAGAAAAACAAAATTTGGAGCACTTAGTAGCTGAAGAGTCAGGTGCATTGTGGAGCCCCAAATAGTGCTGAAAGAAAAGAAATCATATGGTGAGCAAAAAAAACAAACAAAACAAAACCAACTCTAATTAAATGCTTCTTGTTTGCTAAACATGTAAGTTAATGAGTGTTTGCAAATGCATTAACTTGTATTAACAGCTTGTTGGACTGCCTCCTAGTTGCCAAATAAACCCTGCAGATCTGCAGATTTTACATCAGCGCATCACGGAAAAGGAAAAGAATGCATTTACAGAATGCTTAATGTATAAGACTTTTAAAAAATGAGTAGTACAGCAGCATAAAAATTGAAATAAAATCAAATCTTATTTATTTAAGTAAAAACAAAATGTATTAAATTAGGATATAATTAAGCTAATGCTAACTTTTACTAACACCTTTTGAAATATTTAAAATTGCATACGTCTGTTTTCATATGAAGCTGTGTTTGAAGAATTATACATTATAAATACAAGGAGACATTTTATGTAACTCAACTTTTTATTGACATTAGTAAACACACGCATACGGGATAGAAATTTTAACACAGTTGCAAGCAAAAACGCTTAGTTTACATTTAAATGTTGTTTCTATGCATGTAGCCTATATCCATAACAGTCGTATGTTCACATTTATGTATACGCCTTTATAGTCCCTGTTTTGTGTGTCCATGTGTGTCCTTCTGAATGTTGTTTTGTGGAAGTACACAGAGAGAAACTAGATACATCGTCGACATACTTAAAGACTTAATTCCAGAGACATTTTGCTGCATTTAACAGCTCACATTTATGTTTTCAACCTTGCAAGAAAATATACCTTCGTTAGAATACAACTAAGCTTTGACTACAAGGGGAAAAAAATCTGCAGACAATTCTTTCAGAGTGAACTTGTGGTCAACATCAAGCAGAGATAAAGAAAGAACATTTAATGTATTACTGATGGGACACTCAAACAGCCTTGACAGCTAAAGTGGTTTACGCTGGTTTCACTATCCTAATTGAGGCTCCCTTGGAGACCATGAAGCCCGGGTACAGAGGCTGCGAGAATGTGGTCTTCACTCTGTGAAGCAGCTTCATTTGACCAGAATGAGACACACTGTAGAAGGACAGGATCCCTGCCTTATGGTTCAGATACACTCCCACTGTGGGAGAACAGGGGATGGATATTTTGGTCTTGATGCTGTTGTGCCAAAAGGTGCAAAGAGAATTTGAAAGGGAAATGCACCAGGACTGGTCACTGTATCCAAAGCCACTTTCATCCAGCTCCTTTACTTTATAGCAAACGGAGACCTCCACCCTAGGCCCTTTCCATTCAACCTCCCAGTAGCAAACTCCGGACAAACCCTCAGTGCACAGCACTTGGTCATATCTGGTGAATCTCTCTGGGTGGTACGGCTGCTTCTGGGCTTTTTTAACCCAGGTCACCTTGCTGTTCTCCTCAGAGAGCAACAGGTTCTCAAATGCTGTGTTGGGATCCAAAGTGAGGCAGCGGGAATCTGAAAGGTCAGAAAATATTGAAGAACCTTGAAAGTATAAAACACAAGCTGTTTTAAAAGTATGTAAGCTAAACCAACCACTCACATATGGAAAACTCCTGTCTTGTCTTAGGATCAGAATCAACGTGAACTATAAAGAGAAAACACATCCATATCAACCCTTTACATACAATCTGATGAATAAACATGCATTATTATAATAAAGTGATCTTACTAGTCTCAGATATCTCTGCAAAAGCTTTCGCCATGGTTTCCATTTTGTCTCTCAAGTCAGAAACAGCCTTTGTCACAAAGTCAAAAGGTGTGTGTAATTGGATGTTGTAATCTGAGGACACATCAAGTTCTGTGCAACCAAAAATCTTCTGGCAGCGCTAGAAACATTTAAAAAGAAGGAAGCACAACATCAACTACAGCCCCACGTCCTATATAAGCTGCGTATTTATCTGTCAGTGTACCTGCAAGAAGTGAATGTGGTCCTCAGTGACTGACAGCTGCTTCAGTTCATCCTCTCCCTTCTTCAGCTCTCTGATCTCCTTCTCCAGCCGATCCACAATGGCCTCAGCTTGGCTCGCCACAGCTTTCCCCTGATCTCTGATCAGCTCCTTCATGGTGCAACGCCTTTTGTCGGCCATCAGGACCATTTCAGCGTAGGCCTTCTCGTTTTCATCAAGTGCTGCATCTGTAGAACACTGAAAGAAGAAAAAATAGGAATGCTGGTTATTCTACATAAGGGAAGCATTACACACATTTATGTCAGCTAAAAAAAGATGATTCACCTGCAGGGCTTTCATTTTTTGTTTAATCTGCCGCAGCTGCTTCTCTTTTTCTTGCGTTGCTTGCTGATATCTTTGCTTCTTCTTTCCAAATTGTTTCTAAAAACAAAATTTTATGCACATTTAAAGACATAATAATAATACAGAAATCAAGCATGCAGTATAAAGTATCTTTCAAAATCCATTTTTATGAGTACAAAACACTTTCTGGATCCAGTTAAATTTAGGTTTTCCATTGATTTTTACATCAACTCTGATAACTGGTGACTTGGGGGCCAAAAATAAAAATTCTTACTTGTTTTTCTTTCCTCTCTGCTGCAGCTGAGACAGTGTCATGACCTTTGTGCTCATCCATCACGCAAAGCAGACAGATGCATTGGCCATCACTGCGACAATAGACTTCGAGCAACTTGTCGTGCCTGGAGCAGATCTTCTCCTGAATGGAGGCTGTCACCTCCACCAGCTTGTGTCTTTTGAAAGCAGCAGACTCGTAGTGAGGCTGCAAGTGGGTGGCACAGTAAGAGGCCAGACACACCAGGCAAGACTTAACAGCTTTCAGCTTCTTCACAGTGCAGAAATCACACTCCACATCCCCTGGGGCGACTTCATCCGTCACAGGAGGGGTGTGTTGTCCTGCCACAGACATTTTTACCATCAAATCAGCCAGTACCGTGTTCTTGCTCAGCAGAGGTCTCGGAGTAAAAGTGTGCCTGCATTGGGGGCAGCTGTAAACACCACTTTGATCCTCCTGGTCCCAGTATCCATTTATACAGTCCTTACAGTAGCTGTGGCCGCAGTGAAGAGTCACAGGGCTCTTCAACACATCCAAGCATATGGAGCAAGATAAAGCATGTGGTGCTTCACAGCTCTCCGTCATTTTGATTTTCTGCTCTCTGTAACTTTCACTTTCTCTGAAAACAAAACTGTTGAAAGTGGGAGTGACTTGATCTTTATTTATTTATTTATTTATTTATTTATTGCGCTGACAGCCTCCTGAAAGTCAAGGTTTTCCTACAGATAAATCTTACAGAACTGCTTAAAGACTACTGTTTTTGTTTTAGTTATTTTTGAATAAAAAAAATAAGTGAAACAACATGAAGGGGAAAATCCTTTTGGGGGCATTTAAATCTCGTTATTTGGCACTATGGTGTGTAAAAAAATAAAACAGTGAAACTGTAAATCTCATTTGAACAGTTTAGGGAATGAACAAAAAGAAGATCGAGAGAAAATAACGTTTCATGCGAGATTTGAGCGGAACGCGAGATTTCCTCGGTATCCATGGAAACGACGGCAGCGTTCAACGAGGAAGAGGCGGAGTATTTTTCCTCTGGTCATAATTTTTTGTATAGCAGGGAGTATTTTTAACAATGGAGCTGCCGGACCCCATTAGAAAACGTTTAGAAGACTTCTCTCGCAATGTTTTGTTTGACCAGAGTCGGACTGAACCTTTCTCAAAGGACCACGACACGTTTTTGCCACACGGTAAATCGACAAAAGCAGCGAACGTTAGCATTGATGTTAGCATTGATGTAGCATCATGAAGGATTGTATGATGTGCATCGTTTTCTGTCGAGCTAAGCTTTCTGGTAGCTGTAGCGGAATCTGGGTTGGTCACCCCATCCGTGCATGTTCTGCTGTTTTTATGTTTTCAGACAAACGGGTTCTGTCAAGTCTCCAGCTCCAGATGTCTCTGTACTTTAACATGTGGTTCTTCCCCTTGTGGTGGATCAGTGAAATTGTAATGCTGCACCTCAAGGTAAGGCACGAAAAGGGAAAGTTAGACAGGAGGTGGGTGAAAGAGAAAAGCTAACGTTTAATCCAACTAACATTTCTACACATTTACTACCAAAAAACTCTGTCTGTAAATAGAAGCATTAGAAATACTATTAAAAAATGGAAATGTACAAGGATGGAATAATAAAATTGCTCAACTGCATTTTAAACAGATTTAGGGTCTATCAGACATTTCAGAGTACCTGAACATTGTGGTTGATCCTAAAGTCGACTCTAAGACAGAACAAAATGCAAAAAAAGAAAATCATAATGCAATTAGTTTGACAGATATTGAAATATGAGTCACGCTTTTAAGTGTTTCGCATTGAGAAAAACATAAAAAGGATGATCTAATTTATGCTGCGGTCTCTACTAAATATGCATGGTCCCATGTGTCTGGAGAATACATTTCATTAGTTAGGGCATCTCTGTAGCACTGCAGTGCTTCATTTAAAATGGTATGTTGGGGCACATTTGATTTGACCTTTTAAAAAGAAAATTGCAGCTCATGTTCAAATTGCAATTTCATTAATATTTTGATGACTTGCTCAGCCCTGGTCGAGTTCATAAAGGTTTATCGTGTGGCCTATAGTTCATTTAGACTCAAATTTGCAGCTAGCAGCAGAAAAACTTTTTAAAAAGTTCATTCAATTTTCAAAAAATTTTACTATTTTTAAAGCAAACCTACACAGGGCATATGCATCAGTTTATTACAAAGTTTGTGATATTTATAACATTACATTTAACCACAAGGTGATCAAGCAATCCCTTTGAAGCAGCAATGTGTGATTATATCCTGATCAACTGCAACAATAAAACTACTTACAGGTGAAGTGAATGACATTAATCACATCAGCACAATGGGAACCTATTGTTAAATAAATACATGCTGGGGAGTGGATGATTGATTTATGCAATATTCCTAATTAATAACATGAAAAATGATTACTTTGGGATACATGTTTTAGATTATTTCATATGATAAAATCCATTTTGTTTAAACTGCATTGTTGTGTTTGTAATTTCAGTATCCTGCCTTGCCGGACTACTACAAGTTCATCCTCGTGACTGTTCTTTTGGTGATGACTCTGATTGAGGCCATTAGACTCTATCTTGGCTACGCCGGGAACCTGCAAGAAAAGGTGGCACATCCCTCAGGCAAACAAAATTTACATAGTAGATGCAGAGATCGAAATTAACATAACATCTGTGTTTGTTGAAGGTCCCGGAGTTGGCTGGATTTTGGCTGCTGAGTATCCTGTTGCAGTTCCCACTAATCATTTTTCAGCTCTTCAATGAAGCCATTCTCATACAGCCCCTGGAGAGAGGTGTTCACATAGTTCTTGCCATATTCATACTCACACAGGTACAGTCACATTCCAGTAAAAGCCTGACAGATGTGATGAAACACTGCATGTTACATTGTGCATGTTTTCTAGATTAGCTCATTTGGTGATTGTCACAGATTTAATGTGTTTTTATTCCTGAATGATCCAGGCACTCTCTGGTTTCATGGCACTTCGGGACATGGTCAGACACACAGAGAGCCAATTTCATCTCCGACAGTTTGATTGAATTGTGAAGCTCTGATGTCCTGGCCACATCTTGATACACCAGCATGCCTTCTTACTTCACTCCTAGCTTCAGAGGCTGACAACAAAAGGTGCCATGTTTTGTATTCCATGTAGTACACAGGATCTTTTCTCCTCGAAGTTGATTACTTAAGAGAAAAATGTTTGAACATATTTATTTTTGTATTTTATTCACCTAAAGTTGGTTTGTATTCTTGTAGCTCTGCAGTAAATAAGATTTACATGACATGCAGCCTGTGTATCCTTGACATTGAACCAGTGTCTTATGAGAATCCAAGCATGAAGGTTTGTCACCAGTAAATCTCGTCATTATCTGCATCGAAACTCTGCAGAAAATAGTTTAGCTTTAACATTATGAAAAATATCATTATCAGATCATTGATGACATTATTTATTACCAGAAATCTATTTAAAAGAGACATAAATAACTTCAGCTCTCCATTTTTTAAACTTTTACCATTGCTCTCTTATCCATCCACCTGTTGAACTTCTTCATCCACCAAAAAGGTTTCACATTACTGGCCAAAGAATGGAGAGACTAAACTCAGTCTGTAGTTACAGTTTATAAATGCTGTGCCCTACGATGGAGCAGACTGTGATGCTCTTCTGACCATTGCCTCTTGTGGAGCCGTACTTGTTTGAGTTTCTTCTCCAAACTGATAATGTCTGGTAACTTCTCTTTTGTCTTCCAAAATGTCTTTGCATAGCCTGAGGAAATAGCATAAAAAATAGGTTAAATGTATGAGGCTTGATTTTTCATCACTGCACAACATTTATTGTGTTATCAATAATTACCATCAATATTTATGAACTGCAGATGAAACCTTGGCATTTAACAGAGATGGAGAATGGCAGATGAAGAGAACGTATGCAAGGATTAAAAGGGGAATTACCTTTTTTCTCTTAGGTCTCTCAGCACAGGCCCAAATATACTGCTGCATGATTCAATTTCAGTCAGGGGGATGCCAGAGGTGTGATCTCTCTGGTTCTGCTCTCCAAATGGTTTACATCTCAATAGTGACAAATCCACTTAATAAATCAGGCAATGAAGAGGAAGACATGAAGTTAGCCACAATGATAAATGAAAAAAGAACAACACATCTCCCTTGAAACTTAATTATCACAAAAGGATCATTTAAATTTGCATATGAACCTTCTAAGGAATCTTCTTCCTGTCCCTCATTCTGCTGTTTCATTTTGGTTGCGTCTGAGCCTGAGGTGGAGGAATCTGTCACAAAGTGACGTTCTGAGATCCGTAGAGAAGTTGTGTCTCCAAAAGTATGCCGGCCGCTGAACTTGTTGGTGGTCAAAGTTGACAGCAGGCGTTTTGTTGGAACAGCGTCCGGCATCATCTTGACATACATGGATGAGGGAGATCTGCCATAGATGAGAGATAAACACTTCTGAATCTGAACATACTGAGCTTGTAGTTATGAGTCATCAACTGACTTAAATTCAACATGCTTTATTGGCATGAGTATCAGGTTAACAATATTACCAAAGCATTAAAGGCGGTGTATTTTAAAAGAATTAAAAACAAAAAACAACAATTTAATAAGTGGACGAAAGAAAATAAATAAGATAAAGAATGTCAAAAATAAGAAAAATAAAACAAAAAGAAGAAAAAACGAACACGTGTTGTGTGAGTGTCTGTGTACACCATAAGTGTAATAGGCTGTACAAAGATAGTCTTTATATTCAGTGATGAAATTATGTATCCTTCAGCTTGTTATACACAGTCACACAATCACAAAGTAGACTGTTCTTATCAATATAAGGACAGATACAGATGTCCTAAGGATATCATTTCAATGTGGGTTTACCTGTGGGGCACTGTGAGGAAAGGTGGCAGCCCTGAAAGAGAGAGATGAGTTCCATCACAGAGGAAAAAGAGCTGATGAAACTTCAGAAATTTTAACACTAATCTTGTTCTACCTGGAACTTTTGTACATGCATACAAACCTCTGCTGACTTTATAGGAGGTGTGAGATTGTCGGGAACAGCTGTGATGTTGCTGGTTGGAATATATGAAATTCGGTGAAGGTGGAAGGAGAGCACTGAGGTGCAGCAGCTGAGAGGAACATCTCCACTGTCTTGTATGCAAGAACCGGTCACCTGGTGGAGCAAACGACTAATACAGTTCACTGCCACAGAGGAGCTTTTGTAATGCTGCAATGCTTCCATATATTTATGCCTTTACCTGCAGATAGAGTCTCCAAAATAAACATTACCTGTGTGAGGTGACAGTGCTGTGCATGTACTGACACGCGGACATGCTTTTGGCCTGTGGTGCCTGAATGGAGTGCTCAGGTTGCCCAAACAGACATCCTAAAACACAGAAAATATACTTTAGAAAACCTCTTAAACTGGAATTCAGAATTACAGATTATACTGTGTTGCCTCAAGTATCACAAGTCTGAATTTTGTGGCTTCTTTTCAATGAAAACGGAGTTGAATTTAATATGTGAACCCATGTTCACGCCTGACCTATAATATGTTCATACGGGTGACCAGGAGAACAGGAGATTGAATAAGGGGATTTTGGAGGTGACTTCAGTTTCAATTATCTTTACCTTGACTGGCTCGCCGCCCTGCCACAGCGTCACTTGGCTGACCTCCCCAGAGTGACTGGTGGTGGGAGGGATGCCAGCTTTTCTTATCAGACCATGTACCTTCACAAAGAGAGAAATGATAAAAGGAACCAATCAGGAAATCTCTTTTCTTCATCTGGTATTTAAACCCAACTTCATACCTGCCATTTCTTCCTGTATCTCCCAACAGGCCTTTCTGGGGTGCTCTCTTTAACTGTGTTATCATCAAGCAGATTGGACTCCTGCAAAGACCATTCCATTATCAGTCTTGTTTAAAGTTAGAGTTACAGACAAAAATACTGTGTCATTTAGTCTTACATTGTCTTTGATGCTGCTTTGTGGGATCTTTGGCTGTGTATTATTCTTCACTCTGTCTGGTTGCAGCCTGTTTCTTTCTTTACGACTCCTCAGGCGCTTCTTGTTCTTCTTTACTGGAGTTTGCTATGCAGGACAGCGGGAACATGTGTAAATGAACAGGAAAGAAGACAAGATCCGAAACAGATTTTTAAAATTACCCTTACAAATAAACTAAAACACTATTCCACATGAGATCAGATTTATGCCAGTATACCTCTCGATGGATGGCTTGTGGCTGGTTCAGTAAATGAACTGGGAGTCCATCTGAATCAGAGCTGTTTGAACCACTGGTGCTGTAAAAGCAAACGAGAGAAATTCACATAAAACCTGATGGGACCATATTTTGCCTAAGTGCAGTGCACGTGCGGTTTAATGTTATAAAATAAATGAATAACTACTATATCACCTGGTTTCTAGGTCGGACACAGAAAAGTTACAGTCAGTGCTCACATCTTTGCCCAGTCTTGCTCTGACTTCCTTTCTCAACAAAGCTGCCAGCTCTGTCAAACAGTAAGTGGTCTGAAATATATATATGTTAAAAAAAACACACACACACAGAAAAAATATTTTAAAAAAATCTAAATACAAGATTTCAAAATTCAGGTCTTAAAAGCCATCCAGGTATAATTTTGGCCTTCTCTTGGATTCAGACAGCACTCCTGTAACGTAGCCATTGTTTTTTTATAATTTGCATACAGGCACACTGCTTTATTTCGCACCTTCACTGGATCAGGATCACAGTAGTCCAGCAGTGTGTCACAAAAATAAAAGCCCAGCGACTTCAGGTCTCGAGTAGTAAAATGTGTTCCTCTCCTGTCACCTGACAATCAAACAGATTGTAGATCCTCACAGATACATGGAAGCTTACACAATTGAGCACACAATCAGAAAGACTATACTCACCCAGAGTGGAACCTCCAAAGGTGGCCTCCATGGTGTAGCTGTTTTTGATGCCGAGTCGCCACATGACAATTCGTCCGGTGCCCTCTTTGCTCTTCTGCACCCGGAATTTACAACTCTTAAAGGAGAACTACAGAAAAGAGGGGTTTAGATGTTGGAGCTGAAATGTTGTGCTAAAACGAAGGTAACTAGACTTGCTTGAATTTGTTCAAGATGTTTCCCTTCTCATCTGAAAGGCATCTTTGGTTCAGAACTAAAGAAGCCTTTTGTTTGAGGTTAAAAGTCTTCAACAAACCCAAGAAGTTGCCTTCATTTCAGCACTTAGATATAGCATGACCAGGATGAATCCTGGTCGCTATATGTCTGTGAAGATGAGTCTTCACAGACATATAGCTGAAATGTTGAGTACATTTACTCTGGTAGGTGGCAAATATGAAATAACTTCTGGTTTGATGACTGTTAAATAAGCATCTAAGACAGTCAGCAGGAGCATTTCAAGCCTAACAGCCCCAGAAATAATAAATGTGGAACTCCAAGCTTTATTTTGTAAAGGCTCTAAATTTCACAGACAAAATATAAATATAGAAAGTTATGTTACCGTATTACTAGCATTCTTGCTCATCATCAGTGGAAAGACTCTCTCGTGAAGTTTGAGCGAAGCATCGCCTCGGTTGTTGCAGCCGTACATGAAGACATTGTTTTTACGGTTGTGACCATGAAAATCACAGTAAAGAACTACATCCAATTCAGCCATTAGTCTGAGGAAAACAGAACCAGAAAGTGCCATTTGAAAGAAATTGCTGTCAATATTCTTAATGCAGGAAAATATTACATGGCTAAATTTTGGAAACTACATATTTGAAGGTTAAGTCATTGCAGACTAAAGGTAATCCACAGTGGAATAAGCTTAAATTGTTAAAGCAGCTCTAAACACAGATATAATACAGTCCTTATGGTTGAAGCTCCCTACAACTAGCAGTTTGTGTTTATTCAAGCATGTGTGCAGTCTCACCTCTCCACCATGTTTCGGGTGTACCACACACAGTGGAATAAGCTTAAATTGTTAAAGCAGCTCTAAACACAGATATAATACAGTCCTTATGGTTGAAGCTCCCTACAACTAGCAGTTTGTGTTTATTCAAGCATGTGTGCAGTCTCACCTCTCCACCATGTTTCGGGTGTACCACACACAAGGAAAGGAATCCCTGAGCAAAGTCTTGTAGTATCTGTTGAGGTCTCGGCCTGCCAGAGAGCAGCGGTAGTTGCCCACCACCACGCCGTCCGGGTTCAGCATCGGCACCACCTGCAGCACCACAGAGGGAAGACAACAGATAAAGAGCAACTGTCAGAATGACAATAATAATAATAATAATAATAATAATAATAATAATAATAATAATAATAATAATAACAATGCAGGAATCCCCCAGATCCAAATTGTAACAAAAAATAGAGTATTGTGTTAATATATTACAACATAGAGCAGTGGAGTACTTAAAACAGATTACAACATTTAATCCATTAACATATACAACACAGCACAACCAAAGTGGCAGGTATTTTAGACATGATGGGCATGTTAAAGCCGAAAAGGTTATGAGCACCTTAAAAACAAAAGTATCCCTGAGTAGCTGAGCATCATCTGAGTCTCCAAGCAGAAAGTCTAGGAATCCCTCCATCATCCAGGACCCGTTGGTTTCCCCAGGATGCACTCTGGCTGTCACCACCACAGCCTTCTTGGTCCTGCCCTCCACCCTGCTGACACCTGGCGATGTCACCGTCACCACATATACTGCATTCCCAGCAAGGCTGTGGCACAGGACCCGCACTTTACAGTACAATGCAACTGCTGGATTGGTGGAAATGTGCCTGAGGTAGCGCTGCAGGCGTGAATATGTGTAGGGGTAGCAGTGGGCCAGATAGCACGTGTCTGAGTCATGAGGGAACTGGAGGGTCCAGGTGAGCGAGTACAAGGCGACGGTGTCACTGTTGTTGTCCTTCGTATTCTGAACAGAGACAGACACAATGACTTTTAAAAGACCACTTACCGACAAGTATAATTTCAATCTTGTGGAGTCATGCTGTTCTAATAAGCTTTAAAATTACCGATGTAGACGTTTCTGCTTATCTTCAGCTCATCTATTGTTTAATATTACGTTTTACCTCAGTATGATTGCCAGCATTACTTTTCACTGTTCTATTTTAGCTTACTTTATTATTTCACTAATGCATCGACTTAAATCTTATTGCTTTCTACTTTTAGGCAGCAATTTCTAATGTTATGTCATTGTTTGTTTTCTAAACAGTATCTGAGCTTATCCTTATCCTATCATATCTTTTCTAAATGCCATCTTCATCAAATTTGTGAAATGTTTGTATGATGGTTAAAAAAATCAAATATTTATAAAGCAGAAGCAGTAGTATCATTACTATAAAAAGGGAAACTAATGCATTATATTCCTGTGGGATTGCCATGACCTGCAGTAATGTAGACTGAAAACAAAATTCTTTCTCTCTCTGTGATTGATTACCTCTGCAGTCTGCTGAGAAAGTTAACTTTCAGTCTCATAAATCGAAAGTGATAGCTGCTGGAAAATGAGGGAGTGGGCTCATAAATTACAGTGACTAAAGCTGACCCACATGCCGCCTACCTGACAGCAGTTCCGATAGTATCTGATATTGGAGCCTGAGCGCTGCCATCCAACACCGTTCTCCTCAGCAGCCCTCACAGAGTAGAGGAGTGGTCTCATACCATGAGAATACAGACTGCTGCTCTTCATCAAGTTGATGATAGTGAAGCGGTAGGTCACACCAGCCTTCATGGTCCTGACCCTGAAGTAAAACCACTGTGTGTGCTTTCGGGTGTACATGTCTGTGCGCAGGGTGAGCTCATAGTCATAGACACCCCTGAATAGGCAATCAAAGAGAGAGAAAACTAACAAGAATGGAAAAATACTTGGTGAAAAAGCTGCAACAACACCAGACTAGAATGCAGAATCTCACACTTGAACGGCCTTCTGAAGGTTCCCGCTTTCAAAGCGTGACTCAAACTCGAGGGTGAACTCTGCCTGATTGACAGTGGCACTCTTAATGGGACCCCTGCTTCCTCCAACATGAGAGCAGGTGAAGTAGGGCCGCTTAGTGGCTTAAAACAGTGAGAAAAAGAAGAAAAGAGTAATATGGAAAGATACATTTGTAAACTGAATGAAACTGCATTGTTTTTCAGAGACTAGTGTCAGAGTATAACATAGACAATACATATGATCTTAACACTTTGAAGCATTGAGGAAAAAATAGACACATTTTTGCCATAAGATGCTATTAAAGTCAAACAGATCATACATTCTTTGAGGTGAACCTGTGACATGAAGGTTCCTGTCATTATCTTATGTTAGGAAGACTTTCTCATTACCACCCTGATAACATAAAACAGCCACACCACTTAACCTGGTGGTGTAAGAAATATGCCTTTGCTGTTGGTTACCATGGTCAATGCAGTACACCACCTTCCCTTTCTCTTCTCCGACTGGCATGGGTGTCCTCTCATGTCCTGTGTGCTGATAGAAAGGCTCTGGCTCTGGGGGGTCCCACTCTGCAAAACACACTTTTTTTCTTCAGGCAAGGCTGTATATGTTTTGCAAGAAGCAGCTCAGTTCTTCACGAATTTGACTCACTGCTTACTCTTGGACCGATTACCACAAATAGTAAGTCTGTGCATTTCATTAACAAACCTGGCTGCATAAAAGTTTAACTCGAATGAAACAATACCTATGTGTTGTATAATGTCGCTGATGACCTCACACTCTATGGGCCAACGGGGACGGGAGACAGAAGGGAAGTTAACCAGGTCCAGCGGCGCCCGGAGACTTAGAACAGGTCGGCCACCATCAAAGTTGACGAGCAGCTGCTTGGTTCGCAGCGTCTGGCTTAGGTTCAGAGATACTGAGTAGGAACATGAATCACACCTTTAATAATTGCACTTTCATGCTCTTGTTCATTCACTCTGGATATACATTTTTCATTAGGTCTGCTCCTTTGCCTTGCCTTGCCTCGGCCAAACAAGACAAAAGGGATTACGCTACACCTGATAGGTTCAATTATCTCATCCACAAAAGAGCTCTTGTTTAACATATAATGATCCAAAATTGAGAATAGATGATCAAGGTTCCCTTACTGAAAACAATAACCCATTGTGTTCGGTTCACACAGTTACTTTACCAGTTTCACACTCAACAGTTTGGCTATATGCACATGTTATCCAAATGCAGCCTATGTGAAAATAGCTTACACTGCCTCCTCCCTGCTAATTCATCCTCGTCTTCCTCGGTGTTGGAGTCATTGGTGTCTGATTTGTCCAGCTGGTAGGTGTTCCACCAGTTCCTGATAGCAGAGACAGCCATGGATGATGGTTTCGCTGCCTGATCAGGAAAATGGAAGTCATCACTGTTGTATCTGATTCACCAAATTAAATGTATTGACTTGGTCATTGTACAAATCTACAATTTCTATCAGAATAATAATAATAATAAATAAATTGTTACCATCATGAACCAATGTGGATTTTTTAAGCCAATGCCCTTATCTGGTGTTTTCCATCTGTCGCGTTCTATACAAAACATGTGTACTGGGAGATTGTGTTGGGGGTGGACTGAAGCTCCTTGGCGGAGGTATGCACTCTCTGAGTGCTTTTCTAGTTTGACTAATCATTGCTGCTCCAAATAAAGTCTTATTTTAGTTAGTACATTTTGCTGGTATTATGTCAATACATAGATAGATAGATAGATAGATAGATAGATAGATAGATAGATAGATAGATAGATGGATGGTCTGAATTTTGGGTGAACTCCTAGAAGACCAAAACAAACCAACGTTAACCAGACTCACATGTGAGTTGCTGAAGCTTGAGTCTCTCAAACCTCTTCAGTTGTCTTGCTGCTGAAAAAGAAAATGCCACCAGCTGGCTAGCTTTAACACAATAGTTCAATTAGGTGTAATGTTCATCCTCACTACATAACTCACATACATACATACATACGTTATTTCCTTAGGAATTAAGCAGGTTAAACCCCTTTTTATGAAGTTACTACGAGGAGGAGGTCGTCTATATGCAAAGCTAACCACGTTCATAAATCCTGGCTACCTGTTGCTAACATTAGCTTCTTCCCTTGATAACTGTTACCCTCAACTTCAGCTTCCTACACGGTTTATTAGGGTCAGACCTTCACTTACCTCGCTCATGTCTGCGCCATATTCCATTTATTTAAAAAAAAGAAAAACTTTCTTTCACTAAATTTAGCACATTAGAACTTGGCGGCTGCCTACAGCAGAGCAATCTTTCTACAAGTGCGCGACGTTGCCAAGTAACCCATTGCCTCGACAACACCGCGGTTGCCACGGAGATGTCGTGCAATTGAAGCCGTTCTCTCGGCAGGACGTTTCTTAAAACTACAACTGCAAACTGCTAACAGTGGCCTGCACTATATGCGAGTACACTGTCTTGAGTACTACTGCTCTAATAATTTCAATAAAATTATATTTGTGTGGCACCTTTCAAAAACATAGAGACATTACCTCTACACAGAAAACACGTGCCAAAATTTAAGATGTAAACATGATAAACAATATAATTACATACAAAAATTACTACTCGTTATAGAAAAAAAAAAACAAAAGACAGAGAAGAAAAAGGCGTTTACAGGATTATACTACAAATAAAGTTCATTATTAGTCACTTATGACTTATTGTTACTGAAACCGAGCTAATGACTGAAAATTAGTTTCCCAATAAAAAAAAAAAATAAAATAATAATAATAATAATAATAATTGTACTATTTCTATAGTACCTTTAAAAAAAACTGGAGTTACTTTACAAAAAAATATATAAAGAGGTAATAAAAGTTTTTTTAAAAGAAATCAAATATGACACAATTGTTTACAAATGTATTGACAAGCTTTTAAAAGTTTTTTTTTTAAATTGAAGCACTGACTGACCATTTGGCAGAATTGGAGCTAAAACAGGAAACAGCATGGTCCCTCTTCTTTTTAAGACTGAACTTTAATTGACCTTTAAGCAGCAGCTGATTCTCTGATTGAACAGTCTACGTGCAGAATAATAGAGTTGAAGATTCTGAGATGTAGAGTAGAGCCTATGCAGAGATTTGGAGATTTTGAATCAACAGTAAACTGGCAATTGCTGCATTGTTAAGGCAGGTAACGGTGAGCTGCAGACGGAGAGAGACACGCTAGAAATATGGACTTAAGTCTTATCTCTGTTAAATTGTAGGATACTAGAAGGCATCCAATTTTTTACAGTTTCTAACGGCCGTAAGATTTTCAAGAAGCAATCTGGATTTTCACAATTTTCATGGCTAATAGAGACAACCCTCTGAGTAATTGGCTTAACACTCGTAGGACACTTGGGTGAAACAGCATATTCCACATAAAAGATATCACCAATTAAAAAAACAAAACCTGATAGCTTTGGAAAAACCTTTTAATAACTTTTTACAATATATACAAGTTCAATGACACTCCTTCCCCTTTCACAGACATGGCTTATCCTGTTATACAGTTTATTTACAGAGTTGTAAAAAGGCTCAATAAAATAAACAGTCCTGCCAAACAAACTGTCATCTACGTGGGGTCCATACAAAATGGTAGCGAAATATTGATAAACCGATGAACTCAAGACATTTGGCACATTTACAGTCGTGGTTACAAAAAAACCAGAAAAAGGACATTCAAACCCTTCTGTGTGAATGGCCTGCCATGTAAGGGCTTTTAAATGTCTCCATCGTGAACAAAGTAAGTCCACTGATCATTAAGCAAAAGTTAAGCTGGGGAGGATGACCTTATGGTAATGTTTGGAGTGGGTTTAAAAACACTGTTTGGGTGATGTGTGACCTAGGCTGGATGTTACGTGCTGTTCATCTTCCTCTTCTTCAGCCGTTCCCGCCAGTCTTCAGGAAGTGCCTCAAAGTTGGCATTCTTTGAAGCTTTTCCTCTGTAGAATAAAAGACAATCAGTAAAAAAAATCAGTACAACTCAATACAATTAAACTTTAACCTGATTGGAAACTCTATAGAAACATACGTCACGAGCTGCTGCTGCTTCCACTCCTCAATACTCTTCTTGTTGAGCTGGTCTCGGTCTTCATCACTGGAGCTGCTCTTCTCTTCCTCATCCAGCTCCTTCTGGATGCTCTGCCACTTCTTCACCAGTGAAGGCATTTTGGTCTTACTCTTCTTTGACTATATATATAGAGAGGACAAGTGTTGAAAAGGGAACATTTGAGCTGCATGTTCATAAGATTTACACTTTGACTATTTAAAAAAAAAACCCTACTATGAAAACTTTATATACCACTGACTCCAGTACTAACCTTGTCTTTTTTGGCTTTCTTGGTCTTGTCTATGGGCAAAGCTTTGGCTGAAGGAGGTTCGAAGGGTGGCTGGGATGGTGGAAGTGGTGGTTGAGGAGGCAGAGCTGGGACAGGGGGGGCAGGAGGTTCACAAGGGACCAAAGGGGCAGCGACAGCCGGGACACCCCAGTAGGCAGCTGCTGACATTAGAGGGGCTGCAGACAAAGAGAAACTTCATGATATTGGAAAATCACCTGAACGTAGACAATTATCTGCATTTATGTATAAATATGTGTCAAGTTACATCTGACACACAAATCATTGCATCATTCTTGTCAGTTTTTCACAGTTGGCTGAAAAGGTACTATGGTCTACCAATTATGTAAACAATTTTTTCCATTTGTTTCCATAATTGTCTTCTATCTGCTCCATGTAAAGGCTGTCTGCAGCTCAGCCCAGAACAGATGAAAAATGTTAGTATTTTTGGTATCTGACTGTTAGTAAAAGTTGATTCAGTCATAGCTTCACAATTGCAACAAGGTGTGCAGACTTTTTTGTTTTTACACGATCTAGTGTAAAAAATAAAAGGGACAAGTAGTGTTAAATTATTTACAGAAATAGTACAATTTTACGCTTAGATTTGGTTCGGTTTTCTTATGTAATGTCACGTCACAGATGAGTTCAAGGATCAATGGAAATGTAAAAATTAGACTATTATTTCTGTTTTACAGTTTCTTGTTATGATAAATGGTGCGATTTTGGAGATTCTTTAAAATATTACATGCCTCAGATTCACAGAGGTAACAAAAGCTAACAGTAGTGAAGTTTTTTTTTTTTTACCTGCACTGGCTGGTGCCTGGGTGTAGAGAATGGGACTGCTGCCAATAGTGATGGCCTTGTTCATCTGACCAGCTTTACGTTTCTGACCCTTTCCCAAAGGGCCCAACGACTCAACAATCTGTGTGAAAGACAAGAAATACAATAAAAACTTCTGCACTCCTCCATTCTGTGTTTACATATGTAGCGCTGTCTGCTACTGTCTTTAAAGCTGTGTACAACTTGATCACTCCCACACCTTCATGCTAGCAGTGCCAGGGGGCAAAGGAGGCCTCCCACTGCCGTCTTCCTCAGTTCCAGGGGCTGGAGGCTCCTCGTCATTATCATCATCCATCTCCATCTCCACCTCCATGATCTCTCCATCACTGTCAGGAGGGGGAGGAGGGGGAGGTGGAGAGTCTGGGGGGAGAGGTGGAGGTGGGGGGTTGGTGGAAGGTGGAGGAGGGCTGTCAGGAAGCGGAGGTTGGGATGGGGACCAGAGGGATGATGCACTGGGTTGAGGAGGTGGTGGTGGCGCAACAAAAGTAGTAGATCCTGTTGAAAAACCATTAAATTTGTCACATTAGTATTGAATTAATAAAGTAAAACCACATTCACTGGATATTATCTGACAAGTTCAACAGGAAACCCACTTTAAGAAACACTGATAGACTTTTTTTTACACTCAGTTAAATATTTAAGGTGCAGCAGAAAGAGTAATAGACTGACCTGTGACCCCACTAGCAGATGCAGATTGTGCTTTAAGATCCACCTGGCTTGAAGTCTGTGTCTGGGTACCTTGGCTGCCTTTCTGATCCTCTTCCTTGTCATCCTCTGTTGGGAAGTCCCACTGGGAGGCTCCGGTCCGGTCCTTCACATAGAAGTATCGCCTGTGCTCTCTAAAGAGTGGGACAACAGAGATAAAAGGCAAGAGTCTCAACCACTGGTCTTAAAACTTGTTCAATGGCATGATACCCTGGGACTGTGGGGCAAGGGGAGTGGACATAATGGCCACAGTAGGGGGGTAGGAATGTTGGTATGGACAGCGATTTTAGCCATCCTGAACAAGGGCCCAATTAGAGTGTGGTTATGGATGTGGATAGGGAACCCACCTTGCTCTCAAGAATAACAAAAGCAAAAACAAATCATCTCTAGGTCCTGAAAGTAGCATTCAGCAGCTCACACCATGGTTGTCACATTTGCTCTGTTTTAGACAACCATTCCCTCCCAGACACAGGAAGACGCCAGGGAGGAAGCACCATCAACATCATCATCATCATCATCATCATCATCATTAACAACCATAGATCAGAAAATATCAAGCACACAGTCAACTCATTTTACATCAGAAGAAGAAATTAAAAAACAGGAAGACATATGAAATAGAGTTGGTCTGACCTGCTGGATTCCCGTCATTGCTCCGTCTTCACCTTTTATTTGATGCGTGACACTCGTCGCTTCCAGGGCATCACTCTGTCTGCATTGCATTCAGGGGGGTTGCAGTCCTGTAAAGTGCAAAGCTCTCCCACGCAACCAACCTTCCTACCATACACCCCCTCCCAAATTTTCCACTGACTGGACCCATAATCAGTTTACAAATGCCCTCACAACAAAAGGGCGCAAGAGTCTGTTAATGGGACAGGGAGTCCTCTCTGTGGCAGGTATATTTAACAGGAAGCAGGCTGGCCCAGAGTGGATGCTCCCTTATCAGTACGTGCAAGGACTGCATCACAGAACCCTGAAGAGTCTGTTTCTGGACAGTATTTTGATCCACCCGGACTGGTTAAGCTTCTCCCCAAGTTATGTTACAAAGTCTGCAACCTCGGCACTGAGGGGGGTGTAGTCACACGGTAAGATTTTTGGGGGGCGAGGGAGTTTAGAGATGTGAAAGGTAAGGAGCGCGTACCTGTCCCAGTGGCAGGACCAGCCTTTAGGGGCGGCGTTAAGTTCGTAATATTTTATGTGTTCGGCAGCTTCCTGCAGCCTGCGGCGAAGATAGACCCCATTCAGAGCACCTTCCCTCCAATCAGCAATCCGTGTCTGGAAACAAAAAATAAAGAGCAGAAGGGGAGGGACAGAGATTAGAGTGAGATTAAAGACCAGAAAGTAGAAGTAAAGAGATAAAGAGACAAAGACAGAGGAGCCACAGAATAGATGAGTAACATGGAAGAGTAATTACAGTAACTTTTCAAAATGACACCTTATGATGGATTATTATGAGAATTTTAAATATTAAGTACTACCACACGCCAGTACAAAATTAAATGAAACAGAATTAAGTGTTAAATATTTTAGAAGTCACACAGGCATGACTGCAGCAAGAAGCTAGGATAATATTGCTTGGAACTGTTATCCTCTCACCTCAGTTTGTAGCAGAAGCAACTGAAAGTTTGAGATTGCCTTTTTGTTTATCCCCAGGAACTCCATCTTGCTGGTTAAGGTGTTGGCCAGTTCTCCAATCTGAAACTATATATTTTTTAGCGTTAAAACAGGTCTTTAATTATGATTCTCGTAATTCTTAGGTTTAGTATTAGTGACACTGTGTTACCTTGAGCTCAGGTGTTTCCACTTTGAGCTCAGCTGTCTCCCCCTCCTCTTTTGCAGGAGGTTGTGAAACCGCTTTGTCTTCAGAACTGTCTGTTTCCTTGTTTTCTCCGTCCTCAACACTTTCTGAGACTTTAGGGAGTGCTACAAGACACAAGAGAGGAAGGTCTCAAGTAAGATTAGTGCAGTTTTACCCACTCCTGCCATGCATGTGAGCCTCCATTTAAATGTGTGTAAAGATTTGAACTCACCAGTCTCTGTGTTGTCAGGTAGGTCTGAGCCTCTACTGTTGGAGTCGGGGCTGGGAACACAGGGGAAGACGGTCTTCCACCGGTTCTTCTTCAGCAGGATACCACGAGAAGCAGCGGCTTCTTGGCTTGTCTCAGAACAAGGACTGGAGCCCCCAGCGCTACCATCACCCTCCTCCAGTGCCCGGAGCTCAGCCTGAGTCAGATGGTAGAGTCAGATTAAAACTAGATCACTGTGACATTAAAATTTGCTACTAATTGTGAAACTAACTTATGACAAGTATCAAACTTGCATAGTGAAAATTATTAAATCTCCACCTTTTTCCTCTCCAGAGCCAGCTCCAGCTCCATCGTATCCTCCTCTGTCTCCTCATCTGCTTCTGAGTTGTCTCCAGACTGCTTCTTGGTGACCGGATCTTTCTGCACGGTGGGGGCTGATTCTGAATCCCGCAGAGGTGTAGAGGGGGATCCTGCAGGCCGGACACCCTCTCCGTCAGAATCCAAACTGTTCTCAGTCTCATCCACACCTTTAAGCAGTCTTTTTCGCCATTTTTCTTCTGCTTCTTTCACTTCAGAGGGGATCAGAGGGCCAAGGAGAGACGCAGCCACTCCCCGACGCTCCTCCTCTTCACTCGTGAGGCCGACAACACTCTCAATAACCTCCTTTTAGACAAAAACAACAGGACAATGCATTTAAAATCTGAGTAGAAAATTTTCAACAATATATAAACAAGCTGACTCACTTTTGTGCTGAAATTAAATGAAACTTGCCTTTGCTTTGGTCTCTTTCACTGATGCTGGGGCTGCAGAGGCTGTAGCAGGAGGAGCAGCAGCAGCAGTCGCAGAGGCAGCAGCAGTTTCCTCTGTGTAATAAGCTGCATGGGCTGTGCCATTGCCATTGACACTAGAGCTAAAAGGAAAATACAAAACACAGCATTCACAGCTGAATTTCTATAGCAGGGAACAAAATCAAGAAACTGAAATGTGCACTTTAGATCATGTGTATCGGGATTTTTATCAGGATTCCAAAAATTAATTCTGCTACTTATAGCCTCGTCATAACACTCAGAGCCTGTCAGTCATTTTCTCCTACCTGTTCGAATAGTGTCCCAGGCTTTGCACCTGATCAGCTAAGTAGTGTGGCAGCTCCCACGACACCTCATTGGTTGTTGTGTTCCAGTAATAATAGCAGCCAGAGTTCTCGTCCCAAACTTCCTGCCAGTCTCCCATCTCTACACCCACTGGAATGCAAGCACAAAGATAAGTTTTTCAAAATAAATGACAACACATTTTAGTAACATATTGCACACAATATATATCTTGCCACAAGAAATGCTCTTGTCAATTCAATAACAAAGCTATTCTTTGGAGAGAACCTTATCAGTGTCACTTAATGTAATCCAACAGCTGATACCCAAAAAACTACTGCTGTTGTAACTTTTAATGACCACAATTATTATGAAATTGCTGATTTTGAAGTAGGACATGTACACTTAGTCTTTAATGCACAAAAAATATGTAGTTACCTCCAGCTAATGAGTACTGAGTATTGTACTCAAACTCTGTGCTTTGTTGGTTCTGTCCTTCAGCAGATGCTGGCTGCTGAGCGTGAGCATCCGGTCTGGGTGGGGTGGCATTCGTAACTGAGGGGTGAGATGGTGCATCATCTGCGCTCGGCTGAGTTGTGATAGCATCAATTTCCTTGAAAGGAAAGAGAGGCAACAGGATTTTTTTTTTGGTCAAAAATGAGTTTTCAGTCACAAGCATGAACCACAATCTGAGGCTTGACATAAATGAAGAATGAAATTATACATGAAAAACCAAGCCAAAGTCAGGGACATACACAAATTGATTCGAAATGAGAAAAATCAAAGCCTGAAATCTGCGTTGAACTTCAGATAGCATATCATTCAGAATTATCCATGACAAACTAGGCTTGCAAATCTAATTCCTCTTTTTTCTTTCAGTCCACAACTGCACATTACAAATTGATTAAGACAGCTGTTTTTAACTACATACATAAATGTTATGAATTATTAGCAGGCTCATAATGAGCAAAACTAAAATTATCTTCTTAAAGACAACACTAGATGCCATTAACATTGAATCAGAGTTATGATATCAGATTATTTTACTTACAGCCATAAAATTGGCCAATGTGCTGTCGATGTCAGCTGACTGATTGTGTTGAGAATTTGCAACTGTGCGGTCTCCAGCATCTTCTTCATCACTATCCTCATAGGCTCCAAGCAAGGACAGACCCTCTGCATGTGAAGATAAAATAACTTTGATTAATCAAATTGAAAGCCTTTCTCGTTTTCACAGCAGCTTAACACACACACACACACACACAGTTACCCCACCTGTGGCCTTTACTGCTGGTGCCTTCATGTTCGTGAGTTTCACAAATCTGTGTCCATCACCATCTTGTTCATCTGCAAAAATGTCAACAAAGAGCAGCTTCAACAACGTCTAAAGAAAACTATTGAAGGCAGTAATATTACAAACACACAGTCACCTAGTATCTGATTGATAACGTTGTTCATCATCATACTCCTGGACAGTAGTGTTGTTAGGCCTTGGCATACATGCAGCTGTAGCTCTGAATGTTTTATGAATAGCCTTACTCATCTGTTAATCCAATCATGCATTAAATATGCATTTATGAAATAACCGTTAAATGTTAAACAGGCTTTCATCACATAGGACACAGTCTGAACATCTGTCTTTCTTCACATTTCAGCACCAATACTGGTTTATAAACCTCACAAAGCATACAAAAGACACAGGATTTAGCCGTCAGAGGTGCACACACAAAACATCTTCTGTGTAAATTGAGTTTTGTTTTATTCACTTTGATCTGCAATGTTGTATCTATTACAAACGGTGTAGAAATAAAGCCTCACTGCAATTAAGATAGGGTGTGTAAAAGGTCAGATGAATTAAAATCACCAACAACTAATTTATGCTAATCTACAAATACTGACAAAACGTTAACAGGAGTTTAGGTGTAGTTCTTTGCTTCCAGGCGTTTGTAGGTGTCTTTCCTCTGAGTTCACTAGATACTTGCAGCATTAAACAGCAGCAGGATCCATATACGAGTCTTTGAATTTTTGTAGTTAAATGAGACAGCTTTAGCATAAACTTGGACAAAATCATCATTGTTTTTGTCAGCAAAACAGACAACAGATTTGGTCTGATAATTATTATTTATATGTTTGTGGTATTGGATTATGGAACCAGCACCTACAGCTCTGCTCCTGGTCCATTTAACAGAGTCAGTCATCCAAACAACTGCATATAATTTTTAATGAAAACCAGAATTATAATAATAACCTTCTAGACGTGCAAATATTGCTCAAGTTAGTAGCTAAAACTGAAAATCCCGGTATAGCTACGTGATTCCCAAACGTTTTTGTTACAAGGTACACCATTCATGAAAACCAATTTTATCGAGGAACAACTTCATACATGACTGCAGCTGTAAATCGTTGTACATAAGACTAATTCCAAGGCACAGTGTTTGAAAACCACTAGCTTAGCTAGCCTAGTGTGCAACATTAGCTAAACACAGAAACAAAGTGCAATGATCACATTTAGTCTAGATCACAGTGTCTCATATTTATATTACCCTTACATGACCTGTATATCGAGAAACTTTCGGGTTAAAATCTTAAGATTTCTGCACTTGGCTGACCCCTCAAATGTTTCAAAAGACTATCAACGCCTCTGATACTCGATAAAGTGTTTTGTGGGTTAATCACATTTAGGCTGGCTGCTTCTTAAGCCTGTTTTGGCAGGCCAACCTATGAATGCTTATCAAAACTGTTAGTGTGCTGTCCGCTAGCTTAGCGCGCTAGCTCGAAGCCTAAAGTCGATCCTGCAAATGAACGAATGGAGAATTCGTGAGCTATAACTGTCACTTGGATAATTCTTGGGGACTGAGCATATTTGCACTTTCGACAGTTAGCTAAATATCGTTGTTTTTTAAAACCAGCTGTACCCGTTCTTCACACCTCGAGCATTTAGCATCAAGCTAGCCCGCAGCTAACATGCTAGAGAGGTAACGTGTTTCAAAACAAACCGTCGGATCCTGAAGCCGCTTCTTCTCTCTCTCCTGCATTCCCACCGCGGCTCCCGGGGGGAGACAGCTGTAGGATCGTTCTCCGACCGACCGTTCCTCCCGTTAGGCGACTTTTCTTCCCCATCTCTGCCTCTGTCTGTCTGTGAGTCTGTCTGTTTGGCCTGCTCTACTGTTTGGCGTCGTTGTGGCAGCGCTGCTGCTCCGAGCTGGCACAAAGGAGGGTTTGAACTTCCGGGTTGCGGGGTCATGTTTTGTGTGTGTACCTATATTTGACTGGTAGCTAAGTTGCTAACGAGCTTAAACACCCTCCGAGGAAGTCAGGAGAGAACACAACGTTCTACCTTCACAACTCCGGCATATTTTGATGTTTGTCGAGGAACTTCCAACTGGCTAGTGGACCAAACTAGCTTAATTAGCTACCACTCGAAATCCGAGTGTGAAGCTGGTCGAACAGACTTAATATGGGAAGCGAAGATAAACGATTATACAGTTTTGTAGGGGAGCCTCCCACTGATGTATGAAAACACGGAGCCTCCACAGAGGCAGCAGTCCTCGGTGCTAGGAGGAGGCACAGCTGGACAAGCCAGGACAAGAAGAAGGTCCGGACCAGACACGATGGGGGGAGCGATGGGACCAGTCCTGCACTGGCTGCACGATGTAGCAGCTGTGACTCTCCTCAAAGCCCGGCGGACTTTATTTCAGGCTGCCGTCCTTTTCTGTGTCCTGGTTCTGCTGCTCTGGGTGTCCATCTTTCTCTACGGGAGCTTCTACTACTCCTACATGCCCACCGTGAGCTTCTCCACCCCTGTGCACTTCTACTACACCTCCGACTGTGATGCCTCAGAGTCAGCACTCTGCTCCTTCCCCACAGCCAACATCTCTTTCATGAAGAATGAGAGGGATCAGGTGATGGCTAATGGTCAGCCTTACAGGGTGTCTCTGGAGTTGGAGATGCCAGAGTCGCCAGTGAATGAGCAGCTGGGTATGTTCATGGTCAAGATGTCTTGTTACACAAAGGGGGGACAGATCGTCTCATCAGTGGGCCGGTCTACAATGCTCCATTACCGCTCCAGCCTTCTGCAGACCCTGAGCACCCTCCTGTTCTCTCCTGTCCTTCTGACTGGGATGACAGAGCAGAAGCAGCTCATAGAAGTGGAGCTCTTCTCAGACTACAAGACGAATGCTTATCAACCCACAGTCGGTGCAGTCATTGAGATCCAGTCCAAGCGGGTGCAGATCTACTCATCCCAGCTCCGCATCCATGCCTACTTCACTGGTATACGATATGTTCTGTACAACTTCCCCCTGACGTCTGCAGTGATCGGCGTGGCCACCAACTTTGCCTTCCTCAGTGTCATCGTGCTGTTCAGCTACCTGCAGTTTGTGTGGGGCGGGCTGTGGCCTCCAGACCAAGTGAGAGTCAGGGTTATGATGGGAGACAACACCCGCATCCAGCAGAGGAAAGAGGAGGCCCGAAAGCGCATGGAGAAGGAAAATTCGCAGAAGGAACTCAGCGCTCCTAAAGTGATCGGAGCTTTGAATGAGGCATCTGATTTCAGTGGAAATGACACTGCTGCAGAGCAGTCATCAAAGAGCCCCTCTGTAATCCCAGACGCCTCTGAGGCTGATGTGCCAGATAGCAAAAACGAGGAGTCTCATGACTCAGAGGTGCCCGAGGTGAACAACAGCTCAGATGTGTTGGATGGAGGCCTGCCACCTCAACCTGGTGAGACAGCACTTCGGCAGAGACCTGGACCCTGGATGAGCCTGTGAACCACGCCACCTCATATGTCTCATAATGTCTCATCACCCTTCAGCAGCTTGAATGTGATTTGGCAGATATTGATAGATTAAAGCAAACTTATGATTTCAGTTGAACTAAACTCACATGCATGAGAATATATTACCTGTGTTGTTTTAGCTGGCACTCTCTAGCTTATTGTCTTGATAACAGTTTACCTCATTGTGACTTTGACCTCTGCTCTTTTTTCTGATCGCAGCACTGTTACATTAAGTCTCATGTTTGTGCCATTCGAGTTTTGGTTTTGGTGGTGCCCATGTCAGGAGGTGCTGCATTCCAGTTCTGGCTTGTCCAACAGTATTGTCTGTCATCAGGTGTTTGCAATAATTTAACACGCCCTTTTGAGAACCTGCTTGTGTTTTACTGTTGTGATCTCTGTTAGGTGCTGTTTCCTGGCTTCACAGCCAAACCTCATTAAATGAGGCAGCAATATTCCCATCGGAAAAAAAAACACAGTGACTCTCTTGATTGGAACTCCAGTAGAGTAAAACCTGTTTTTGAATAAGATGCCCTGCAGTCAAAATTAACTCGTAACATCTCATGATGCCTTTTTCTTAGAGGTTCTTTCAGAGCAATTAGATTAGGAAAATTTGCCCCAAAAAGGAGTCTTTGTTTTTAAAAATGTCAAAGAAAAGATATGTGCATTTAGCCCAGATAGACAGACAGATTAAGGCGATTTGTTGCATTTCTTATTTTTCGTGCTAAATAGATGTTCTGTCTCAGTGTGACTTACTGCTTTGGCACTTTTAGTTAGTACTTCAGCGATTTTCCACAGTTGGTGTTCATTCCATGAAATCTTTGTATCTAGTGTCTGTTCACGTGCAGTTTGTGTACTGCACCATGAGGTTGTAAAATGCTATTTATTTTCCTTTTCATTACAACGAAGCACCAAGACATTTTAGATGGGTCTTTTAAGTAATATGTGTTTACTACTAAGTGTTAAACCTGTCTGTATTTAACATTAACGAGCATACAGTATGTGAAGGATGAGTAAAGTTACTGTTTTGAAGTAAATGCCACTTTGTAAAATAGTTGAAGGTGATGCAGGTTGTTTATGGCTCCATGTGTTTAACCTCCACTTGAGGGGAGTTTTGGGTTTCAGTAAGTTTATGTAAGGAACTGTGCAAGGGGTTCCCGCTGGAGTTTGTACCAAAGATATTGTTAAATATGATGCACTCACAATCTGCCATCCTCTGAAGAGATATGAGTAAGTTTTATGTTTGCATTGAACAAAATAAATAAACATATAGCTGCCTGCTTCTCGTTCTTTACTTTCCCCCTGACCACACAATAAAGCCACTATATCTCCCAACAGAATTGGTGTCTGTAAAGAAATCAGATGATTCTGCGGCTTTCAAGTCGAGTTTGCAGAAAAATCCAACAACTATTGAGTTTGTGCGTACTGTATGAGATTTTTACACTCAAAAATGAGACATTTTATGTAAAAACTTAACGTCAGATACATGAAAAATAGTTCATTTATGTCTTTCAACAGCCGAGCAAAGAGAAACACATGATGCAGAATAGCAAGAAGAAATATGTCCATATTTGTGTGCTGGGACTGAGTTGTACAATTTTTGTAAACGGGAACCAAATTCATGAAATTAACTGATGTATGAAATGATGTGAAGGATATGACTGCCATATTATGACACTGAAAGCTTCGTATTAGGAATTTTGTAGGTGCAGAGTGTGGGTGTGTTTGTGTTGTCTTTCAACACACACCAAACTGTATGTTTCATCTAAAGGCAGGTTTCCAAAAATCCTGCAACTTCAGAAAAGGCCTCACTTTGTTATGACACCAGATACACTGAGAGTGAATGGATTCAGGTGAATTAGGAGGCAGTATAACAGAAGTAAGAGTTATTCTTTAAAATTACGGTATATTTGAATAACAAAACAGAAAGCTGTTGGCTCAGCGCTCAATGAAAGATGGAAATCCAGCAGTCTGGTGTTTTAAATAATTACATTTCCAGAAATAAAGCTGGTCGCTCCCCTTTTTATTCTGTTTCCTTACACCTTGTTAAAGAGAATTCAAAATGCTCCCAATCATATATTGTGAAATTGCATTTTATCTTGTTTACAGAACATTTTCCCTGTGCACCGGGGAATTGCAAAGCTGCATTTATGATCTCTTTCAAACCAGAACCTCATGGTGATGATATTAGGGGCCCATTAGCAGTCTTTATTTAAAGCCGCAGCCCTAATCTATCAGATGAATTATGCATTGGTCTGAATAAGGAGTGCACTAATTGACTTAAACCATCCATCACTTGTATTGAAAACCTAACTGTTTTTAGCCCAAGCAGGTACAGATATTATCTCAGACTCTCCTGGAGCAAGAGCCCTTCTCTTTTTCTGATTCTCTGCACTATAAAGTGAGAACTCACACAAAGGGACATGAACACGTTCTTAGATGATGGGACGACAACAAAAGCATAGTCAGTTTCATAGGAAAGTAAGAATAAGTTGGTTAATTATTGTCCTGCAAATGCATACCTTTATTTATCAAGAAGAAATACAAACTTGCAAATGCACATTGTAAAATTTCCAAGATGTATGTCCTGCATCACTGTTGAAATAAATGAAAACTTCCAACTTTTAGTGTTGCAACCTATCATTTAAATTTAAAGTTTCACAAATTAAAGTAGGACACCGACAATTCATACAGTGTCAGCAACCAAACATACTACATGTTTTTTTCATTCAGAATTTCTTCTTTCAGACAGGCCACGTTTTTGGACTACTTATTACTTTGTAGTCCTTGGCCTTTCCATATATGGACCAAATACCATCGGCCCGATGTACAACATGCCGCTCAGCTTTAAGTGCTCCTGGACGCCACTCCAGTGAGATTCCTGCCAGTCAGGTCTCGCCACAGCTGCAGGTCACTTTGTTCCTTGACCTTATATGTTGTGCTGCTCCTCAGGGTGGACTTCCACCACCTCAGCTGTAGTCTCACTTGCTGCCTTTGACCCGTCGTCTTCCAGGTCATCATCCATGCAGTCCGCCCAGCGTCCGACTCTTCTGACTCCCTCGCCCACTACCGGGGCATTAACACAGGGGTTGTGGTCATAGATGACGAGTTTCAACCCCTGCATGTGAGAAAGTCCTGGGAAGTAGCGTATTTTGTTGCGATCCACATCAATGACAGCTAGAAAGTGCATTTCCAGCAACACTGGTGGGAACTCTGCCAGCTGGTTCCCAGCAAGCCAGACGCTTCGTAGCTCTTCCAGTCGCCCAAATTCTTTAGGTACACTTCGTATCTGGTTATAGCCGAGGTGTAGAGTCTTAAGATTTGAGAGCTCACAAACCACCTTGGGAAAAACAGTGAAGCAATTAGTCTCTAGCCACAGAGTACTAAGTTCCTTGAGCTGTCTCAGTTCTCTGGGGAGGTGATAAAGCCTGTTGTTACCCAGATAGAGGGTGCTGAGCTGAGGCAATCTGCAAACAGCTGCAGGAAGCTCCTCGAAGCAGTTAAAGTCGAGGGCCAGGAGCTGCAGCTTCTTCAGACCTTGCAGTTCAACCGGCAAGCTGCTGAGGTTGTTGTCACTCAGGTAAAGCTTCACCAGCTCATCGAAGACGCAGGCGGCAACAGGCAGCCGACGCAACTGCCGGCTGCTCAGGTCCAGCGTCCGATCCAGTGGCATCTCCTTCAGGTCCCCCACCAGGAAGCGTTGACAGCGCTCTGAGGGAATGAAGGCGATGACACCTCGCATGGCGTTACCCATCTTTCTCAACGTCTTTAATCCACCGCTGGTTCTCCACATCAATTTAGTGCCAGGCAAGAGTTGTGTTCAAGCAGGCTGATGGCTTCTTCAAGTGAATTTCATGATGTTCCATTATTGCTCCTCCACCACCACCCCTCTGGATTTATTGATCTACATAACATATAAAAGCAAGCACTGTAAGACATCTTTGCAATGCGAAAAAGTGCAGCAATTACATGATTTTGATGTTGAATCATATCCTTTCATGTGTTAAAATTCATGCTGCTGACTAAAAATAATCTCCACCAGTGTTAGAAAGAAAATAATAAGTGTCAATATGAAGAAACGAAGAATTCAAATTACCTACTGTCCAAAGTCTTCCTGCTGGTGTCCATGAATCTCAACATCTCCTACAGTAAGCCATTTGTTTATCCAACCTAATGAGCTGAAAATGTATTGTATTCCCTGGGCGGATGTTCCCCAGTGCTGTCCTCTCACTATCTCTCAGTGGCTCCGAGCTCTGCCCTGACTTTCATGGCTATAGCAACCACTAACTCTCTCCTCCCCACTTGTGCCTTTCCCCCCTTCTTCTCCGAGATGACAGAAGTGGGAGAGAGAGAGAGAGAGAGAGAGAGAGAGAGAGAGAGAGAGACAGGGAGGGGCAGGGTGCCATGGATAAGCAGAAGAAGTGCTCTGTGATGAAAGAGCAGCGAAGGTCATTTACATTCTGTCCTAATCGGACCGGATGCAGTACTGGGTCGGTGCCACTGGGTCCGCGACAAGTGGATCTGTACTGTGGGATCATGTCAAGAGTTTGTCTCAGGCACAGCAAAGAGATTTTAGTTGCAGTAAGTCACTGGGTGTTTTGAAATGTTTCTTGAAAGAAGGTCAGGTTCTCTAGAAAAGTAAGAGGTTTTCTTATTTCTTGCCGGCTCAATCATTGCACATGCATGCTTGGTCAATGTGGAGTTAGTCTAAAAATCTTCCAGATGATCATGACTGAGTTTCCCACTTACTTCAAAGAGCATCATAATTTGTATTTACCTTCCATGGAGATCCAGAACTGTAAGGAAGCTGCGTGTCATCATGCACGTCATCCCTGCCCACCTGAGGTGTGACTCTCCCCTGATATCTCGCATACCTCCATTAGAGCTATTTTCCAACCAGATAAAATGGAATGGGATTTCATTTTTATTATCAGAAAGGCCAAAGGTTGGCCTCATCTGCTTTCACTCACCGACACGCTGCTTTTAGCACTTCTCCACATCCACTTACTGCCAGGGGGCCTCCAGTCGGCAACAACTCAGACCGAGCAACCAAAAGACGCATGTGACAGCAATAATGAAGTCATCATTAATGTTATTATCAACACCTACTTTTCTTCCTATGACAAGTATAAATATCTGCTGTGTAAAATAGTGTATTTTTTCACATGGTCAAAGTGTCTTAGGTTTTTAGTCACATCTAATGGCCTTCCATATGGAGCTGCTCAGCTGGAGATGGTTTATTACTAAACAATTTAAATCTCAATCTAGTATATTAATTATTTGACAACTGAGCAGCTCCATCTGCCGAGGAAGGCCAGCAGATGTGGTTGAAAGATTTAGAAAAAGAGCACTGAACAAAAATATAATCGTAGCATGCAAATGAGAGAGAGGAGTAATCATCATTTCTATTCTTATGGTCAGGAAGGGTTAAATTTAGCCAAGTGTGCACAAAAAGATTCAGAGCTGTTCAACTGATGACATATTCTCAACCACTGAGTTCATCCACACCCCAGTAAGGTGTGGCTTTAAAAAAAAAAACAATGATCACATAGCATGACCAGTACACAGACACTCCTCTGGCCAGTGGTTATAAAAGGCCACCTTAAAATACAGGTTATTCAAATAACACAATGCCACAGATGACAAGATGAAGACGAGAAGAGGTTGTTGGCATTCTGGAGGCTGACATGACAGTTAGGGTTGAAGCCAGTTGACAATTAAATGTTCACTCTTCCACCATTTAAGAAATCATTTTATGCAGCTCTGATGTGTCTGACAACGGTATCCTGTGCCCCAAAAATGTCCACCACCTTCACCAAGCCCTTCAGAAAGAATGGGGCATCATTCCACAAGCATCATCAACAACCTTATTAACTCTATGCATCTCATTTATGTGATTTGTCATTTCAAATACTTATTCCCCTATGCTGAAAAAAATGCATAGAATTTAATAAAATATCACATGCTGTGTTATATTTTTTGTTCAGTATATTTTGGAGCTTGTGTGACGCTGCTGTTTCCAATCTCAGTAATCAGACTACACTTATTTCAGTTACAAATAATAGGAGTAGATAGGTCCAAATTAACCTAGAATGAGCTGCTGGGCCTCTGTGTGCCCATTGAGCATTCAATATGCAGCCTGGTAATTTGATTAAACAGACACTGGCTAAATGTAGCACAAAAACAAAATAATTGGAGTTGCCTAACTAGATTTTAAAACAAGATCCCACTTCAAAAGAGGGAATATTGGCGTTAGAACAGTTTTAATTAACAATTCAAATCTGCAACACAGTACCATATTTGTGTACAATGTGCAAAATGTGAATAAAGTGTAATTAAAGAAGAATTAGTATTATTTTTTCATCCTTAAATACTGTATTAGATCTATTCCTGGTTAAATGTCTCACTTCAAATTTCCTGGGATTTATTTATTGCATCACATTCATTCTTGTCATCCTATCCTCTACAGTATAGGATTGTTTTTAGTTGTAATTTTGTGACATTATTGGTGAAAAGGTGCATCTGCAGCTGCACACACTAGTTATATACATGATGCAGGACACCTTATGTTCACAGGAGGGAGACATAGGCTTGGCACTGGTGGCCTTATTTAAAATTCACTGTAAAATAAACATATTTTTCTGAGGTGCTCGTTTTTTATCCAGTTTCTTGGTTATTGCTGAGCCCCCTGTGGCGGGGATGGAGCATACTCTTCTGCATGTTCAGCTTTGTGTACGGAAGTGGTCAGCAGGTTGGAAGGTCAGAGGGTAAAGGCTACAGCTCTTTCGATTGAGAATACACACAGCCATCTTGGATCTAACGAAGCGAAGGGAAATTGATGCGGTGAGACTGTTTTACTTAATATTTCCGTCATGTTTAAACGGTTCGGTGTGAATTTAACCTCGTTAGCCGGGGCTATTCGGCTCGTCGCTGTCTCCCGTTTCGATACGGAGCGGGTCGTTAGCCTTTAGCTCCAGCAGATTGTCGCTGTTGCTCTGCCTGCTGCTGCTGCTGCCTGCAAACGGAGCGTAAACTGAGCCGAGAAAACGGACAGCTGACTGTGGGTATATGGAGGCAGAGAGGGCCCGTATTGCTGCATTGAATGACTGCGGCTTGGTAGTTGAAACACGGT
The DNA here is from genome assembly GCA_024666655.1 of Dascyllus trimaculatus. Classification (NCBI taxonomy): domain Eukaryota; kingdom Metazoa; phylum Chordata; class Actinopteri; family Pomacentridae; genus Dascyllus; species Dascyllus trimaculatus. The sequence continues at coordinate 12,952,232 of CM045448.1, read as the reverse complement.
GTTTTTGAGCTGAAACGTCCCGGTATTTAGCTCCTCATTAGAGCAGCCCGTTTGCAAACTGCCGTTAAGCTAGCTAAGCTAACGCAAAGTGATAACAACCAACTAGCCTGCTAACGTTAGCTTCTTACACTAGTGTTGGCTAACTAGCCTGTTAGCATCGTTCCTATTAATTTTCTTAACAGTGTCAAATAAATATACAGCGTTTAAAATACACTAATAGTTCAGTTTAACATGCCAAAAGAGAACAATCACCACTGTTGTCATTCAATTTATTGACTACATTTTATAGGAACTATTAATTGTTGATTTTATTATGGAAGTTTTTGCGTGTGCATCATTACAAAGTGGACACGCACAGTTCTAAACTTTATTTCAATAACCTCAAGATGCCAAATACCCAAAAGAGAATTGTAGAGAAACTGGTGTATAACATGCACTCAGAATTATTCATTTAATTTAAAGGTGCAGCCATAGTAGATCTTGTTCTGTTTATGAAAAGTTATTTAAATTTTCAGGTTATGTAGTGCCAGTAAAGTGTTATTACGGCTAGACAGACAATGAAACAAACGCAGCGTTGTCACTTTCAGATATTGCAGTATTCTATCTTTATTACCATGTAGAAGTTGGTGAAACTTATATGGACACATCTACAACAATAGGGTTCAAGGAAGACCTGAAGAGTTAAAGTTAAGAGAATGTAAAATACAGCTGGAACAAATAATGGATTAGTTGTCATTAACTATTAAATTGATTGCAAACTATTTTCATAATGGTCTAATCAATCTGAGTAGTTTTTAACAACAAAAAAGTCTAAATTCTCAGATTCCAGCTACTTAAATGTGAATATTTTCTGCTTTCTTTGCTCCTCTGTGACATCAAACTGAGCATCTGGGAGTTATAGCCAAAACAAGACATTCTGAGGACGTCATCTTGGACTTTGGGAAACACAGTTTTCAAATTTCCCGACATTTCATAAAACAAAAGACTAAATGGTTAATTGAGAAAATAATCAATAGATTAAATGAAAATAACAATAATCGGTTGTTGCAACCTTACACTAAAAGTTGTCTTTGTTCACTTGTTATATGTTTTCTTTCCCTTGCACATCTTTAATAGCAGTTCTTCTCTCTTCAGGTGACAAAAGGCATGTTTGGTGCTAGAAAGAAATTTGTAGAGTTCGTCGAGGTAGTCGATAACGACTTTACTGATGAAAGCATGTACTACAACCAGCCGTCGATGTTCCCACATCGATCGGACAAAGATGTGAGTTTTGTCCTCTTATCTGCACACTTCTGTTATTTCTTGAGTTCGCACCACAGGAGAGGTTTTCCATTTGTCTTACTCTGTCCATTCCTGGAATGTTTTCCCCCCAGATGCTTTCTTCTCCTTCACCATCGTCGTCAGGTCAGCTGTCGCAGCTCGGTGCGAGTTTGTACGGTCCACAAAGTAAGTGTTTTTGTTATTCTTACAGGCTATCTCAGTCGTGGTCTCATATATAATGTACTGGAAAAGATAAATATGTCTTCCTGAGTTTACCCTGGTCAGTTGTCAGAGGAGCTAGAGTCACTCAAAGGTTGAATGTGTGACATTATGTAGATATCGTTTGGACAGAAATCCGACAAATCTTCTGCTGGTTGTCTGACAGTCTGTGTTTTTTGTCCTGTGTTTCCTCTCTGTCTTTCTGCAGGTGCCCTCGGCTTCTCGGTACGAGGCATGGGAAACAGTACGCCTCAGTTAAACCGAAATCTAACACAAGGCACGCAGCTACCAAGTCATATCACCCCTACAACAGGGGTCCCCACCATGTCCCTCCACACCCCTCCATCACCAAGCAGGTGTGCATGAAGCTGGTTGCTTGTTTCTTTACGTTGCAGACACAATTTGGACACACTCCCTTCTTGTGCCCTTTAAATAACAATGGCAGCTGACACAGAATGAGCAAAAATCCAAGTCAGACCCGATGATGTTTTAACAGGGGGACATTACCGATGAATTCGAGGAACATGCTGAACCACTCTCAGGTCGGTCAAGGCATTGGGATGAGCGGCAGGACCAATAGTATGGGAAGCTCGGGGCTGGGAAGCCCCAACCGCAGCTCGCCAAGTATCATCTGTATGCCCAAACAGCAGCCAGCACGCCAGCCCTTTACCATAAACAGGTAGACGAATCGAGTATAATTTGTGGTTCATTTGCATAGAAATCTGCTCTGTTATGTGTTCTCTAAAGTTCCTGATGTCTTTGTTTCACATCTTGAGAAACTGTTTGTAAGTTGTGCTCTCTTTTTTTGTTTTCTTTTGTCTCTGTAGCATGTCAGGATTTGGTATGAACCGCAATCAGGCCTTTGGGATGAACAACTCATTATCAAGCAGCATCTTCAATGGCACAGGTTTGTGTGTTTACTTGTGCGTTTGAATGTAATGATCATTAGGTTGGGGCTGCATTTAGACAAACATCACTGTAATATATATTTACATTTGTGTTGAACATGAAAAACTGGTTGCAGTCTGATGAATACATACCGCTTTCTGTGCAATATATTTTTAATTGATCTTTTTTTTTTAAAATTATTTAAAGAGACAATTAGCAGGTTATTAACAGTTTCTTATTATTCGTCTCCTTATATTCCATTACTGAAAGCATCTTTTTAGATGTTTTAGTCACAAGAGGACCTTCTTTGTTATTAGCAGCAAACACTGTGTTCTTTAAGCATGAAACAGAACAACTTTTAGATATGTGGCAAAGTTAGATCACAACATTTTTTATTTACATTTGATTCCTGGGATATTACTTAACGTGAATATTGCACTCATTTACTGTGTAATAAGAGCACATTACTACACTTTTAATTGCCACCTAATGATAAAAAATAGATTGTATTTAGTGTTTTACACATTACACATTCTTAAATGTCCTGTTGATGCAGATGGGAGTGAAAATGTAACAGGACTGGATCTGTCAGACTTCCCTGCATTAGCAGACAGGAGTCGGCGAGAAGGTACTGGAAACCCAACACCGGTGCTCAACCCACTGGCTGGACGGGCTCCTTATGGTAGGCCATTAGGCTGAACAAAATGTCTTATCTGTACTCATTAATTTAGAGGCAGCAGATTCCCCTTAGCAAAAGATTAGGATTTTAGTCTCTCAGTTGGGTTCATAATATTAGCGGAGGCTTTGTTTCAGTGCAGATCTAATCACCATAGACAATGCTTGCATATGACACCCTTTTGCTGTAATGTTTTGCTGTTACACTTTCGGAAATTGTCATCTCTACTTCACCATTTTCATTATCAAGTTGGCATGGTGACGAAGCCATCAACTGAACAGACACAGGATTTCTCCATCCATAATGAGGACTTCCCTGCACTGCCTGGCCCAAACTATAAGGACCCCACGTTGAACAACGATGACAGCAAAACTGTAAGTGAGAGCCACTGAAGGTTCGACTACAGACTCTGCCAGGATGTCTGCGTTTTTGTTACAGATCAAGAAGAATTATTATGAAGTTGCATTGTCTTTTCCTTTGTGTTTAAAAAGGTGTTTTTGTTTTTCTTTTAGAACTTGAACTCCACAAGTAAGAGCACATCCAATGCAGATGGACCCAAGTTCCCTGGAGACAAGACGGCCTCAGCACAGAACAACAACCAGAAGAAAGGGATCCAGGTGTTGCCCGATGGTGAGACCTCACAGCCAATCGTATCGCTCCAATTCCACTGAGACATCCCTTCTTAATCGCACAACTTGGGTGAGGCAGTTGGGCTCTCTGCCCTGCATTTGGGGTTAGATAATTATCGGATATGCTACAGTGAGGAAGCCACAAGAATAATGTTCAGTGTGCTACAGACCATCATCATCTTTCCATTAGCTTGTCTGTGACCATCAGTTTAAAGAGATAATTGGCTTGGTTTGCTCTCCAATGCGTGCACACATTGTGGTTTAGAAATATGGAGGTTTTGACAGTAAGTAAGTATTTATTGTAGATCACAGCCCAGTTTCTGCGGTGTGCTGAAGTTTGGATTGTCCCGCCGCTGCAGGTCGGGTGACGAACATTCCCTCAGGAATGGTGACAGACCAATTCGGCATGATTGGCCTGCTGACGTTTATCCGGGCAGCGGAGACTGATCCAGGGATGGTCCATCTGGCGCTAGGAAGCGACCTCACGACACTGGGACTCAATTTAAACTCACCAGAGTAAGAGAGCCATTCTATGCTTAGTATAGTTACTTTCAGGGTTTCATTACCCTGCAGGTGCATGCTGACTTTTGTCTGGTTTAGGGAAAAAAATCAAGTCACAAACAGCAAACAAAAAAGGGAATAATAAATCAACAGTCCAGTAATGAACATAAGTTGCTCGTTTAATTAATGTATGGTGACTCAATGAACATGTCAGAGGCACAGATGCAGGGTTTTCCTGCATAGATGAATTTCTGGCGTAGCTCCTAGGAGGTTTTAGCCAGCACCAAAGGAAAATCACTTGCACAAAATGAAAAGAATTAAAAAAAGAAAACCTACTGGGTTTGTTCATTTGGGTTTACTCAAGCATAATAGACATGTTTGTTTATCAGATAGTGAGAAAGGTGTAGATTATAGACTCATTGCCTTGACTGTACACAGCCCGATTATACTGACATGCGTAATCACCTCCCAGCGGCCCTTCCTGAGCCAGGAAAAACCCTGCACAGATGGTTCCAATGGCAGAAATTCTTCCTGTGGTTTTTACTAGATCTATCAAGCCCTCCTTTTACTGGAAGACCATTTATAATTTTACTAATTTCTCAACTAGGACTGATTTGACTCTTTGCTCATATAAATCTTTAGTGTTGGACATATTGCATATGTCAACCCTGCAGAAGGGTTGAAAACAATCATATTACATATGATATAAGCTTGAGATATCTTCAGTAGTATCACCTAACTCGTCTTAAGTCCTTCTTACTGTAACTTCCTGTTTAAAGAGGTACCACCCTCAAGATTTAGATGTTTGTGCAGCACTCACTAAAGACAGATTAAAAGAAAAATATTCAAGATAGGATATTATGTTCCACTCTACACAGTGCACCATTTTTTTTAGCCCAAACACTAACATATCAGTTATAAATTGGAAAATATATTCACTTAATGTCTTAATTTTTTTTAAGAAGAATTTTTACTTAGAAGTGTCAATTGAGTTAAAAGAGACTCCACTAGTTAAGTTTCCTTCCTGCTTTTTCAAGATGTGTTGGTTAAAATTGTTGGTCTTTGTATTGTTACTTTCTGCTTAATCTAAGATGTGTTTAGCAAATGCGGCTGATGCTGTTCATGTTAATGAGAACCTATGCAACGTTTGTCTTTGACAGAAACTTGTACCCCAAGTTTGCCTCTCCTTGGGCTTCAGCACCTTGTCGACCTCAAGACATCGGTAAGACATCAATGTGAAGCATACGGGGGTAATGAGGGTAATTTTTAAATCTTTAATTACTGCACTTCAGTGGGTCTAAGTAGCTTTCAACACTCAGTGTTGCAACTTTAATGGCAGGCCGTTGGCTGTTTACTGTACATAAGTGTATTGGTTATTCAGCTTTATATCCTGTCTAGGCTCTGTGTTGTATGTTGGTAGCGAGCTGAGACTTTGATGCTCCTTTTTTGGTGACTGTTTTTGGTAAAAGCACTGTATGGTTGGACATTATGAATTTTCAGATCTTCTTTTGCATGACAGTAAATTTAAAAAAAAACATACTAAGATTGCATGTGCTTGAATCTGTGTCTGTTCTTTCAGATTTCCATGTTCCATCGGAGTATTTAACCAATATCCACATAAGAGACAAGGTAATGATGAGCTCCAGAACAGCACCACAGTTTCAGGAATCTCTTCATAAATATCGGTATGAAACTAATTCTCCTAATTCTTTGCTGTCTTGGTTCCAGTTGGCTGCAATCAAACTGGCTCGATACGGTGAAGACCTGTTGTTCTACCTGTACTACATGAACGGTGGAGATCTGCTACAGCTTCTGGCAGCAGTAGAGCTGTGAGTACTTGCAGGGTTTTTTAACACTGTGGAGACATAATCGTGCAAAGCCATGCCATGAAAGGTCATGAAGACACGAGATTTGTTTGGTAAACTTGTTTACATGACCTGCTAATTAAGATCTGCTAACTCAGTGCTGAACACATTGCACAGTAATAGCATCCCATCTGTTAGCCAGTGGAAGCAAGAAAAGGTGACTTCATTCAGCTCCAGTACGCCTGAAAGTGATCAATGAATATTAAAATTAAACTGCTGTCTGCAGCAGTATGAGTGACACTAAAATGAAATTGAACTCCACAGAGATTCAGGTAGAAGCTGCAAAGTTACTCAGAGCTGAATGAAGACTTTTGAAAGAGATTTCTAGTCTCCAGCTCAGACACTGAACACACCTCTGAGCTGAGGGAGGAGACTGCAGCGCAGCTCAAAGGCTAATGGACAAACCTTATTAACCTTTTCATTGGTAATTACTGCAGACATATTATCTGTGTGCACTCTGAGGTTTACACTGTGGAATATTTCTTCTAAGTTTGTTTTTTTAAATGGTAGATGGAAGGATTTTTCTACTAAATATGGACACTGACATTTTTAAGTCTGTCTCAGATAGCGTGTGACAGATTGCCTGCAGAAACTTTGATTCATATCGTTTTTGAGGTTCATGGGATAAAATCTTCATGACAGTCCCTAGGCATTTTTTACCTTATGTCATAATTGCTTTTTATTTCTCTCTTCTCTAGCTTTAACCGGGACTGGAGGTACCACAGAGAAGAGCGGGTATGGATAACAAGAGCACCTGGCATGGAGCCGACACTGAAGACCAACACCTACGAGAGGGGCACCTACTACTTTTTCGATTGTCTTAACTGGAGGAAAGTAGCCAAGGTGAGAGTTGTTATTATCTGGTGAAAAAAAAAGGTTGCGTATTAAAATTGTTGTGCTAAAACTGTCTTTGCATCTCTCAGGAATTTCATCTGGAGTATGACAAGCTGGAAGAGAGGCCTCATGTGCCAACAACATTCAACTACAACCCAGCCCAGCAGGCCTTCTAAGGCCCAACCAGCCCAGTGGCTGCAGCTGTTCCTGCAAACAACTCTGTTGTCCTGGAGGGGCGCTGTGGTTCATATGGCTTGGTTTTTATTCCTCGAGGATTTGGCTATTTGACTGCGGGGGCCGTTGCCACCATTTAAAACTGCCCTGCCTTTCCAAATTTACATGCTGCCCAAAACACCAACACTTGTTCTGTTTTTATTCTTTATGTTCCTCCTGTTTTTTTTGTCTTGTTTTGAGCAGGGTCTGTGTTATGTTTACGTCTCTGAGTCTGAAGCCTGTTTTCTCCCAGAAAGAAGGACTGACCTTGTGGCACGGGACAGTGACAGAACAAAGGTTGCACCTCATATTTACAGCAAGTGTTAAGAACGGAAAAAATGCGGGGAAAGCAAAGTTAACATTCTCAGACGCAAGTGAAAGGGTGAAAGAAATGCAATGTTTATTGTTGCACTATATTTAGTAATAAAAGAACACAAAGTTTGTTTGTGCTTTTTTATGTCAACACTCCCTGATATTTTTTTTCTCCCTTCTCCGCGATTTTGTTTTGTGTCAGGGAGTTCATGCAATGTTTCCCCATGCATTCTATTTCATCTCACTTTTTTTTCTTCAACATACATTGATTCCTCCAACTTCTGAGTTTGCACCATCAAGCTGTTTTCTGTCTCATTTCTCCCTCTGTCTCTGTCTCTCCCTGTGACTTCTGTGCCGGCTGAACATGGACACAAATCTGGGAGACTACTTTGGTTTCCACAAATGTGGAGAAATCCTCACAGAGGCTGAACAGCTACACGACTTTGCTCCAGAGCAAACAAACACTTTCCAGTCTTTGTTACGATTTTGTAAGAAATGTGTACATTTTTTTCTTTGCATCACATAAATTAGTATATGTATGTACGAATGTGTATATATGATTGCTATATATATATATATGTATGTATATATATATATATGACATCTATTTTGGAAGAAATTTTGCCCTGCCTTGTACCTCGTTTTTATGAGGTGAGCATGGATGCAATATGTGGACGTAACAGGAATTTTTCTGGATCTGCTGGACAGGGTGTCACATGGCACTGTGGGGCACTTACATCAAAATAATACAAAAATAAAATGTCATTAAAGGAAAGGCCTGATTCTCAGCCAAACAACAAGAAGAAAAAGACAACCTCAACAGAAAATAAACATGGAGATCATCCCCGAGTTTCAATTCCAAAGCAAAACAAGGGATGTATTTCAGTTCACACTGTTTGAACAGCAGTGAACAGCAGCATTTCATAGGAAACGGAAAACTGACAATTCAAGGAGAAAAAAAATCCAGACCAATCTTGTATTTTCTGAAGTTCAAAGCTTCTTTTCTTTGTATTAAAGCAGAAAAGGCTTTCCTGAACCACTGTGTGTGTTGTTTGTTATGTATCTTATCGGAGTCCGGGATCTCCAATAAACAAATTTGCAGGCAAAACCCAGCCGAAGGTACCGCTGCCAAGGAAAATATTCACATGAACTTTTTATATAACACAGGTTTATTGTTTACATGAGGAATTATGAATATCAAGCATTAACGAAGCATGTAGCCTGTTTTCAAATCAAATGCAGCATTCTAACTTTGAACGCTTTCAACACAAACTCCTAAATGAGTCATTACATTCTGCTCAAAGTGCAAGTTTTTATTAGTCTAAACAGACTTTACTGAAGTTTAATGTCCAAGCAAGTTAATTCATGGAATGTAATTTCACATGTACCACATGTTGATAGATACAAAATTGGGAAACAATAAAAATGTAATGATACATCTCCAGTGCAGCAGAAAAATAACTGAACTTTAGTACTGTATCGTATGTGTTACACTGTATTATTTCTAAATCTGATTATCAAAACAAGTATCCACAGTTTAGAAAGGCACATACACACCTCAGTTCATACGATGTATGAAAAACAAAGAAAACACATGGCACACAAAACTACACAATGAAAATATTCTGGAGGAGTCCTCATTACAGAGCTTTCATTAAAGGCTGAGAACATTCACAACTGGTGCAATGGACACCAGCGAAGAGGCAGCAACGTAGGCAAATTAGAACAAAGATGCAAATTAATCCACAGTCAACTCATCTCTGATCAGCAGAGGACAAACAAACCGCTGAGGCTTCTTACTGTAGAAAAATAAACAAGTCCATCCAGACCGAGTGTAAATGTATCAAAAGGAAAGGACTCGCATTCTTCTTAGACTTGTTACACCAGCTGCCCTTTCAAATCGCTTGTGTAAATGCTACAGATTCAAACTGACTCGTTAGATGCTGCAGAACACTTGAAAGCCAGCTGTGGGATGTTACACAGATGTTTCTGTAGAACCGAAACAGAAAAAGACTCTTCATGGAGCAATTCACACATTCTTACTCTAATGAAGATTGCTGCGTTTTTGTGGGACATGAAGAGGCTTAAAACATGTTCTGTCATTTGTTTTATGCAGTTTTCAGCCTGTTATCCCTGAAACATACAAACACACACACAAACACACATCAGTGCAGCTCGAGATCGTCTCTTCTCTGCTGATCTCACTTTGAAGCTTGTTCAGACGGAGTGGAGCCATCTGAAGAACCGTCTGCTTTAGCAGCTTCTTCTGGTGGAAAAATGATGGATAATGTTACCTTCGATGTACAGGCTTCATCCTTCATTAACCCTCTGAACCCCAAAACCAGCCCACAGGTTTGCAAAACATGTTATCTTTTTAACAAATGTTCCAAAACTACACCATCCATCACAGCCAGAAACCTAAAAACCAGAAAGACTTGTGGATTTTGAACTTTCTGATGGTCTTGGTTTGAAAGACATGTTATCTTTTTTTTTTTAAATCAACAGAATTAGACTATTTATCAGAGCTAAAAACCTAAAATACACAACGACTCGTTCCAGTAGTCCTACTGTGAGACATTCTGTTGGCAAAATGATCCAAATCTAAACTTTCAATCATGGTAAAAATCAAAATCCTTTTATTCTACATGTCTGACTTATGAATTTGCCAAAAATACATTATTTGCAGCAACTAGATTCTGTAAAAAACATTAAATTCTGTGCATCTTAATGCAACTAAGGAGACATTCACGATACAGCTGAAAGCAGCAGTTGTGTGCCAGAAATTCTGGGACTTTTTAACTGAAATGCAGGTTGTGTTTACACAGAGTGGAAATAAAGTATTATAACTGATATAACTATTCCAGCCATGGTTGTACCATTTCCATAGAGGTGTAGGACTTTATAATTCAGTGAAAAATCAGCCCACAATGACGACAAATGTGACAGAAGCAAAAAAAATAAAGGGGTTAGTCATTACACAATCTTTCTGTCTACATTTGAAAAATCATCTTCAAAAAGCCCATACAGGAGGGTGGCTGTGCCAGTAGTTTTGTATAATTAAAGAGTCTATTAATGACCACAGCAGCTCCTAACCTTTATCTTTCTTCTCCTGAGTCTCCTCGGCTGCAGTCTTGTCAGCTCTGAAGAAGATCCGAGCGCTGCTTAGAGAGAAGTAGAGAAGCTCAAACTCCTGCAATGGAAGAAAGAAAAGGAGTTCAGAAACACATCTCTACATCCTGTCACAAAAAAATCACTCTAGCAGCTTTTAAATGTAGATCTACAATATATAACTCAACATTTTAATGGTAATTTTGAAGTGCTTTTGCCAGAACTGATTTGAAAATTGACAGATAAACTCATGAAATCCACTGTACCTGGAGGCAGACGTCCAGCCTCTTCTGAGTTAGATTCATGGTTTGCAGCAACTTTTCGTCCTGACTGGCAGACTGGACGTTCTGCTCCTTCGCCACCGCATTCAGCTCTTTCTTGTACTTATCTCTGACGGCCTGGAACCAGTGCAGAGAGTCAAACTCCAGATACTGGTCCAGTAGCTTCAGGATGTATGCAACACCTGAGAGAGGGACACAGCAGCGATAGGGGGGGAAGAAACGGAGGAGGGTTTGTCAGAAACAAGAGTTAGGGATGTTTCTTCAGATGCATGCGATTTAATCACTTTAATCACCCATTGCAAAGCCATCGTCGGTGAAAGCAGCGCCGTTTTTGTTCTTCTTGTTGAGTTTTTCCTTGCAGCTGATGGAGTGCTCCACGAAGTTCACAGTCTATGAGTAAAATTTGTTGTGTATTAATTATTGAAAGACTTGTGAGGTAGAAGAGCAATAAAACACTGCCGAAAAAATAGCAGAGAGACTAGAATATGAAGGGTAGGAGCTTAGGAACACATAATCAGTCACTCACCAATGGGGGAACTATCATGTAGAAGTTCCTCAGGTGCATGTTCTTTGCGCTGCGAAACTCAGGTGCAAACACTCCGACCAGCATCTTGAAGTACTCGGTTCCCTCGGCGGAGTTGCTGGTGAGATCTCCCAACACTGAATCTAGGACGCTGGAAAAGACACGCAGTGTTAAGAGAGGGCTGTGGGTGCAACAGGTGATGCAACCTTTTCATTTTTGAGGCTGCAGTGCCTCCTGCAGGCTATACTTGGAAATACACTCAAACACAATTAAAGCACAGTTGTTGGGGAGCATCGTAGAACTGTTGGACTAAAACTTTGCAGCAGGCAACCCCAATTCATCGAGCAATAAATAGATCCACAGAAAACATATAAATTACGACCTGCTAACCCAAGGATTCACAAACCTTTCAGACCTCAATCTATAAATAACAGTACAAGCGAATCACAATCCCAAAATCCCCAGAGGTAGTTAAGCAAACATTGTGTGCATAGGGCCCATCCAAACACGGCCATAATGACAACACACAAAAAAGCCTAACAGCAATTATAAACTGACTTAACATACAGCATATAAGAGCAGCTCATTCACAGATACATGTGTGTTTAACAAGCAGCATTTAACTTTTATTTTATTCTTATGGAACAATAATGGCTAAAATATGCTTTTTCTAATGGTTTTTAAATTTGATTTGATTTCTGGAGACCATCTCACTACACTGATGTTTTGCGAGCCTCACTTTGTGAACCACTGTGCTGGACAAACACATTCAACTTCACTTTGGAGACTAGACAGAAAGCTCTTTAAACTTTGCTTACCTTGCAGCTCTCTGGGTCTCCTCTGACAAACCCTCCTCCTTCACCAGCTCCTCAAAGTTGACGATATCCTCCAGGTCTGGGACAAACCTGGACATAATGTAGAAGCATATGTTTTTAATATGATGTGACAGAAAAGACTTCAGTAAACACTCGATTACTCATATTTCGCCTCATAATTATACATAGTAACAGTGTCTAGTCAAGACTATGAGACTTTGAAAAGGAGCACTAATATCACAACATGCATTTAAATAAGTCTCTCTTTTACCTGATGGCACTGCTGCAACAGTGGAGGCCTCCAGAACGGATCATACGCACATACCCCATGGCATTACCTGAAAGGAAACAATGTAAAGTGGTGTTGTCTTTGCCTGCACCTGCAGTTACATGTCTATGATTATACACCAAGAGGAATTTTCACCGATCTGGCTGATGAGCTGCCTGAACTGGTCCAGGTAGCTCTGTCCATCAGGAGTGATGCCCAGCTTTCTGATGCCACGGTTGAACTTCTCCGCCCTCTCAAATGGGTACTACGACAAAAACACAAAGAATTATAGCTGAACCATAGCTGGCTGGCAGGGAGCTACACAGTGTAAAACAAGATGTTTAATTTAAAATTCAGGTCCAAGAGCAAGTAGATGAGAAAAGCCCCTGTATTTACTGACAGCATGTGTCTGTTAATGCGGCAATTTCATTTTAACAGGCTGGTTTTTAGGTTGACATATATGGCTTTATGTCTCACCCCTGTAACATTCACCATCTGTGCAATATCTCTCTTTAAAGCATTTGTGCAATATTCTAGTGAAAGGCACTGTGTAATGTTCTTGACGTTTATCTTCTCTAACTAGTAAAATGACTAAATTTGGAGAAAACCTTACCTTCTGATCTGACTGGTCCTTTGTTTCTCTGAAGAAGCGTATGTCTTTGATGAGTCTGGACTTGATGTGTTCGTCGTACATGAACTGGCTGAAGATGTAAAACTTCTTTCGCAGGAACTGGTAGGTGAAATTGACCTAATAAAAGAAGAGAGAAGATGTTCAATAGACAAACAAAAACCTTTGATACATCCACACCGGAGAGAATACGAACAAATGGAGACTTCTTCAAACACACACTGCTGTCTATGCTGTAAACTCACTGTGGTGTTCATGATGCCTGTGCCATGCGTCCGGATGGAATTGGCGATGTGACGGATGTTGATAGTGTTCAAGTGCTTGTTGTTACTTGCCTTCTCTATGAAGATCTGTTGGAAAGCAATGATTTCAGTGCAAATTGCATACACAGCAGAGAGAAGGTGCATGTGAAGATTCTCAGGCATCCTGGTCATGGTACATCTTAGTGGTAAAACAAAGGAAACTGGACTCGCTTTACTTTCAGGAAGACCTTTCACCTCTAACACTAAAGGTTCCTTTGGTTTTAACTTTTACGATTATGTGATTCTAATCTAATACATTTTTGTCAAATTTAATTACTATTTCCACACAGCTCTCAGTTCTGTGTGCACAAAAAAAGGAATCTATGTTTACAGCGACTCAGACTAATCCAGCTCCTCAGGTTGGGACTCAGCAGTGGACCTACATCTGAAGAACAAAGGATACTCATTTGAGGACGACAACACGGACATTTTGGCCAGAGAAGACTGATGATTTGAATAAAGAGTGAAAGATTACATCTACATTAAACAGAAACCATCACTAAACAGAGGATGTACTTTACGATTTACAGTGTAGGCTGGACACTCACTCAAATCTCAAATTATGTGACCCTAACAATAACTCACTAGATGGCCAGGTGTGTCAGCAACCAACTCTCACTGTGCTAAAAAACCAACAAAAGGTGTGGTGGAAAAAAGTAATTTCCCTTAAGAATTTTGCCCAGTGAGTCCTGTGATACTGAAATAAAGACACCTGAGGAAATAAACTGTCTTTTGAGTGTTTCGTTATCTGCGCACAGGGCTAATCATCACACAGGATGCAGAGCAGCCTGAAGAGGAAGAGCAAAGACTTTTGAGTATGTGCTGAATATGAGGCTAAGGATAGAAGGTGAGAGTAGAGGAAGTGGCAACACCAGTGTCTCCTGTAACCTTGTGATTAATTGCTGCTTGTGTACACGGGACATACTCCCTCTCATATCACACAAAGGGCTGTTTTTCAGTTAGGCAAGTTCAAACATGGAACACAGGTCAAACAAAGATCTCAGTGTAAAAATACTAGCACAGTCAATTAGAACTGATGAAGCATTTCGCTTTGAGATGATACAGGAAAAAAAACAATACTTTGTAGTTTAAGAGCGAGATGTTGAATATGGAGTCTTACCTGGTTGTTGAGGTTGTAAAGGTAGCGTGAGACAAAAACATGAATGTTCCTCATGATCTCCAAAACATCCAAACCCTGATAAGAATACACAAGGGACACAGTTAACAAGTTGCTCATGCAAAAGTCCACCTCTGTCATGATGTGTGAAGTGCAGCCAACCAGACCTGCTCCAGTGTCTGACTGGGCAGATGTGCTTCCGTCATTGTAAGTCCGTAGCGCTGTGTAGCGAGGTTTCTCATCTCACTGTACGTGGCCCAGTCGTGGAGAGCAACAGTGGTCAGGTTGTAGAAAGTTTTATCCAGGTAGTGGGTCACATAGGCTGCAAGGAAGTTAAAAATGAGACAAATAACTATCTTACAGTTTACCAGCAGGTGTCAGCCTTACACACTACACTGCTAACACTGACATGATTTACTTGGTTCTACAATATGTAGTTTACAGATAAAGCCTGATTCATGGCTGCCGTGTCTGTGTTTCCAGATAGCTGCAGATTTGAACTTAGAACAGCACAGACACATGCGTCTAAATTGGGGGTATGTGTGCACTAAAACACACAATGACAACCTCCTGGCAGCAAGGAGAGCTTGTTAGTTTATTGTGTTTGGCAGGACGACATGAAAAAAGCCCCCCAAACAGGAAGTAGTATGTGCAGCTGTGTAACAAGAATAGGGGAGAGGATGGGGAATACAGTACATACAACACATCATGACATACTGTAGCATATACAGTGCACAACAAACCGTAAATCTGCCATAACACGCCATACAGATCTAGAGCTACATAGTTTTTTTAAATTATGGTGCATGCTTTTGCATTTGCTAAGTGAAATAGATGCTTTCAAAAAAGGGTAACATTTAGAAACAGTCGTTTTGGTGACAAAAACAAAGCATGGATATTCTCCTAACCACAAATGAAAATTGTGTATGTGCACGAACAAGTACGAACAGCGTGTCTGCACCTTTGATATGAATGAAACGGTTGAAGAATCGGATGGGCTTGAGGGAGAAAAAATGGGCCAAGTCCTTCATGCCAACTTTAAATGGGTTCCTGTCATCCAGTTTCAGGTGGGTGTGAACGGAGAGACGCAGGTCCTTCTCAATCTCCTTACACAGTTTGTCGAGCAGGTGCTAGAGGAGAACACACAGATTACGGTCATTACGGTTCTTATACATGCTTCTAAATCAAATATTCCAACACTTGCACCACATTTCATATTTCATCTGTTCTCACCGCGTTGAACACATCCATGATCTCCTTGTCGTAGCTCTCCAGCAGCTGGTCACATGACTCCATGTGTTTGGCGTGCAGCATCGTTGGCACGCTGTCCCTTAGTGCACTAAACATGTACTGCAGCCAATTATCAGCAGAAGGAAAAGACATAACAATTAAAAACACATTACAAAAAAACAGAGAACAACTGATACAAATAAGCATGCATTGTGTTTCAAATCTTCAGCTTTATGTGCATTAGAAGCCTGTCTGCTTACGTGTATTCGAGCTGCATCCACAGCGTTGTCGTACACATCATCTAGGTAGATAGGAAACACAGCTCGGTGCCAGTAAAGGAAACTACAGTCACACTGCAGCTTGACCCTGACAAACAAAGAAAAAAGAATTTTCCAGAAAGAAAACATCTAATTATCTCCATGAACGTGACAATTTGTGCTACAATTTTACACGCTGATCTAACAAGGTGTTGTTTTCTATTTCACAAGATGTTGAAAGCTGCCTGCCACATTGGCTCAACACCAATCAGAAAATGTCTAAACATCTGGAGGTTTTTACACCGCTTGAATGATTAATCACTTCGCCAGCTCTTGGCAGATGAAGCAAAAGTGGATTATGTCATGCACTGCCTGGAAATTTTCCTCTTGAAATTTCGTCCAATGTGAGAGGAGCAGAGATATCCCACCTTTCACTCAGCTCGCTAATCAGATCCAGCTTCTTCAGCACAAGCTGGAGCGGAAGCAGCTCCTCATCTTTGAAGGTTTTCTAAAAGAAAGTTAATAAAACTAAGAATCAAATGGAAAAAAAGGAAGCACAAGTACGTGTAATCACTGACATCTCCGAAAAACGCACCAGCTGAGTGCCGACACACAGGGCCAGAGACACCACTAGGCGTCGCTCCTTCGTGCTCGGTCCATTCAAAGCATTTTCTGCCAGAACCAAAGATGACAGTACGTCCAGCCGCTGCTCGCTGTACTTCTTGTCGGAGATCACCCTTTTCTTTAGCGAGAGGAAAAGATGGTGTCAGAAAATGTCCTCTTAATAAACAACGCTAATTTATCACTAACGTGTTTTGTGTTTTGTGTACCTTGGCCATGCCGATAGCGTTGAGAGCCTGTGACTGCAGCTGCTGAGTGATGTGAGAAACAGAGTCGGCTACTACCATGGACCGTCTGTGAAATGTGTGCTCCACAGCCTGACGGGAGAATCACATGACATGACCCTATTAGTTTTAATGTAACAAGCAACACTGGGACAGAGTATGAACACACTACAAAGCACTCGCATGCACCTTGAGCAACTCAACCAATCGACAGAGTGCTTTTACAGAGGTCTTGGTCATGGGCCGCTGCATCGACATGTACATGTTCATGGTAGTCTTGATGATGGTGCTGATGCTGTAAGCGTACAGGATGCCCTGTGAGGGACAGTAAACACAGGAGGAGGCTATAACTGAACATGAACTGAAACAGGAGGCATGTATAGATGAATAAAACAAATAATCAATACAGTTTATTTCTCTGTTTCTGGAAAATACTCTGCATCTTAGGTGCATTTGCAATTGGATTTAAAGGAGAATAAATGTAAATGACGTGGTAAATTTGTTGCTGAGCATTTCTGTTAGACAAAACTGCTAGCTAGAGGTCTTCCATGTAAACCCAAGAACCCAAGACACGCCCCACAACCTGTGCAGATTTGGACCCATCTTTTGCACAGTCAGTAGGGCCCAGGCCAGGTCCCATTCTATTAAACCGGGTTCCTGGTCTATTATGTGTAATACCCGTGTGAATTCAAGAAGACCCAGTGGTGATACAACAACACTGACCATGATGGAACGAGATAATATATTTGCGATGCTACCATTACCGTTAGCACACATATGAGCAGTAGTTACTACAGTTCAAAACGGCAGTCAAACTTGTCTTAATAACATTGGATGCAACAAAGCTCGCACAGCTGAATCTAAACAACTTGCAACTGCAATGTGTCACCATGACAGCAAGTTGACATTTAACCCTAAGGGATTAATGAAACGAGCGGATTAGCCATGTGGTTCCAGTTGTCCACCCATTACCTATACACTGCTTAATCCTCTGTAGGGTCGCGGGGGTGCTGGAGCCTGGTTTTAATCAGCAAGAGAAAAATAACAGAAAATCTGGATGTGTTTCACCAACAATGACCAAGCACAGACTATACAAAGTTTTGTTTTGATCACTAGTAAATCAACTTCTTAATAGCAATTAGCTATTATGTATGTATGTATGTATGATTGAAATTAAATTCCTGCTTTCAAGTAATAGAAAGGTTCAGTTTGGTTACAAGTAGCACATTTCTTAACTCTTTTCTGGGACCTGTGAAGACCTCCGCTGTCAGTACTTACCTGAACAAACACATTACACCTGCTGTTGAGGTCTTCTGCCAACTTGTCACCTTTATGCTCCTTGGACAAGATCGATTCCATCTTCATCATCCAGGAAGTTACAAACACGTAGTAGGACTGAACATCCCTGAAGAGAAAGATAACAGAAATAACCAGACTATTAATCTCAGCATCAGAAGTTAATGAAATAAATCCTGCAGATTTTTGGTGCTACTAACTTAGTTAGTGTCTGAGCTCTTTGCTGCAGGTAGGTGTCTCTGTGTGCTCTGATGCCCTGTAGACTCTTCTTGTCCATCAGTTTAGCTGCAGCTGGGACCTTAGCGATGAGGAAAGCATCCGGAAACCAGATGATGTTTGCAATCAGAGTGACGGCTGGAACCTATATGAAAATGTGGAAACAAACGCACATGATCAAAACGTTACAAGATTGAGAAAAGCTAACAATGACAAAAGGGTGTTGTAGATAAAATAAGAAAAAACGCTAAAAACATTAAAAACCACCTTTTTACAGATGTCGAGGAGTGCCTTATAGAGCTTTTTGTCGACACTCCTGAAGATGTGAAAGTGAAGCACAAAGAGGCCACAGATGCCGGCATATTTATCTCTCTGGTCGATTTCTGAAGGTTCACCTGAAAAAACAAACAAACAGAAACACAGCCATAAATCATTTTGAAGCTGAAGGACAAGTAAGTGAAAGCAGTCCATCCGCAGAAGAGAAACTGACCAATTTTGGATTCAACGTTTGCGAATATGGTGCGAATGTTGAAGGCGAACTCCTCAGCGAAGGCACTGTTTTTGGCAACAGCTACTCCCTCCCTAGGATCATCAAATCTCTGCTCCACACAGGCCTGCCACACATCACGAGGTCAATGTTGTTCAGAGTGGTGTTCAGTCAAGTCTTAAAACTATTTACGTTTACAGTCTAGTTTACACACTAGTTCAAAACAGACTTGTTAGCAAGCAAATCATCATATTAGCTTCAGAAAAGGGATTCTGCATAATAATGATACAATAAGGTCTGAAAAAAAAGAAGTCACCTGCAGTATCATGCCATCCAGCAGTTGCCCCTCCAGCTTGAGCAGGAGCTTCTCGAATGGTTTCAGTTTCTCCTCAGGAATGGAAAATTTCCCAGGGTTATGGTGTACAGATTTCAGTAGCCTAGAAACAAGAAAAATATATACGAGCACAAAGTGAGTGTGCTTAATAGTTTAATGGTTATAGCTATAACAGCAGGTAGAAACTTACACAAAATAAGTTTTGGTCTTGATTAAATCTAAGTACTTTACTGTGTTGAAAACAAAAAAGTCAAATGCCACACAGCTGACAATACTAATAACAGGAAAGGCAGACTTCTTTTTTTGCTTGGTTAGGTTTGTTGTGTTTTAATAAGTCAAACAGCTGTGCAAATGCAGGTGAAAAGAAACAAACTTCACCAGACAGAGAACAGTTCTATACTATGTGGCAGATGGAAAACAGCAGGACCAGCAAGGATAAAGTTGTATAAAGGTAAGTTGTTGATAATTGGCAGAAACTTGTGTCCATGGAGCACCAAAGATGGCATGGAACATTAGCAGAATGTCACAGATGAGGGTAGAAAAGAATCTAGATAAGACAAATATGGCAGGGAACCATGAAAGGGGCTTTCCACATGAGGAAGGAGCCGACTTGAGAATATACGATGGGGTTTTCCAACATTACATTAGTGTCTGTGTTCACAAACCAGCCTTAGTTTGCTGCAATTTGCTGGAACTACAGCAAATCTTAAAAATGCATCCGACTCTGCCTTCCTCCATATCTTGAGGTAGGTAGAGTTCTGGGCAATTCAATGAATAGTCATTCATTCAGAATGACTATGATCTGAATGAATGAGAACATTCACAGACAACTAGGTAGAGTGTGTTTCTAGACAAAGAATTGTTGCTTTCAAAAAGAACAAGTGTTGTGAGAGACCTGAAGATTCACTGGACTATCTTAAGTGTTTTGCTGCAACACTTTCTTAAATTAATATTTTTAATGATTAAAACTAACTAGACATCCAGAGCATTTCCTGCCTATATGACCAGTTTCAAATCCCTTTTATCCATCCATCCATGCATCCATTTTCTTCCGCTTATCTGGGGTCGGGTTGTGGAGGCAGCAGACGAAGCAGGCCATCCCAGACATCCCTCCCCACAGCAACACTTTCCAGCTCTTCCTAGGGGATCCCGAGGCGTTCCCAGGCTAGATAAGAAACATCATCTCTCCAGCGGGTTCTAGGTCTGCCCCGGGGTCTCCTCCCAGGCAAATGTGCTCGGAAAACCTCCAAAGGAAGTCTCCCCAGATGCATTCGGATCAGATTTTCAAACCACCTAAACTGGAACTGGCAACTGGAAGGAGCAGCAGCTCTACTTGGAGCTCCCTCCAGACGTCCAAGCTTCCCACCCTTTCTCTAAGGCCAACCTTAGAAATCCCTTTTTTAAACAATCAAAAGCTGTCTCTGAAAGTCATCTAGAATGTCTGCAAATTTTAACAGAGCTAATTTTATCTCAGGGAATATGCAGTTATATATATAGATAGACATATATGTACGTCACTGCTGCACTTTCTTGTTTGGTCCTTCTTTTTATTCTGCCTTTTACACCTTGTAATATTTTTTTTATCTCATCTTAACAACCAATTCAGTTGCACATAGGGAAGCACTCAGAGCGTTAGTTTGAGTCTCACCATTAATTTTACTGCTCCCTCCCCCACTCAGTCTCTTTCAACTCTCTGTTCAGTTGACGAACAAGCCAGGGTGTCAACAGGGTGTTTATGACACGAAAGGTGTGAAAAACTCCACATCTTGTCTCACCAACCATTCTAACACCCTGCTGTGATAAATCATTACCAGTTTTTGGAGGTATTTTTAACAAAGCACTACAACTTTGCAGAGTTTTTCCATCATTCCAGTCCCCAAAACTGTTTTTTTTCCTAGTTTAAGATGGACCTTTGGGGGGCAACTACTCAAGACAGTAAGATAAGTCCACGTACAGTAAAGGCATTGATTCTTTGTTACCATATTTGACAAAAAATGTATGCTTTTTCCAGTTATTTACAAACATTTGATGAACAAAATTATCTATTAAAGTTGAACAAACAAACCCCAACAAAACTGGCAAAAAAATACATTTCAATTCCTACCATTTTGGAACTGGTTAAAACCTCTTTCAGGGGCAACTAAAACATGGGGCATGCCAAGTCTTCTAACTTGTCGATGATGCTGTGAACTTGGCCCTGCACATCACACTACAGCATCTAAACAGCCAAGGCACCTATGCTGTTTACATGCTGTTTGTGGACTGCAGCTCAGCCTTTAACTCTGTAGTGCTAGAGCTCCTGCAGGCGAATCTGTACGAGCCATCAGCCAGAATCAACCTGCTGATAGATCACATACTTCCTCATAAAGAAGGGTCAACGACTGAGAATGAACTCATCAGACATCTGAACCGTCTGCACTCAAGTAAAACAGGTTGTGTTCCTTCACCACCTCTATTCGGTCTCTACATTAACAGCTGTGTCTCCAGAGAGACAACTGCGAAGATAATGTGAAGTTTGCAGATGGCAACACTATAATTGGACTCATAACTAATGAGGATTAGTGTGTCTTCAGAAAGGAAGTTGAACACCTAGACTCCTTTTGCAGTCACAACCCTTTCCAGCTGAATGCACAAAAGACTGTAGCAGCGGCGGTGGCCTTCGGGTGTAACATGATCTCCCTGTGCCTCCTCAATATCAGTGGCTCTGTTGCTACTGTGGAGTCGTTTATGAGCATCATATCAAGGTGCCATAGGTGGGAGAGGGTCATGATCTCTATCAACAAGAAAGCACAGGAAATGATGTTCTGTCTGCAGCAGCTGAACAAATTCAGCCTGCCACAGGAGAGAGTACGCCACACTCCAGGACACCTACAATATCAGGGTCATCAAGAGCACTGGCAAGATTATAGCTGACCCCTCTCATCCCGGACATCACCTTTTCCTGCCCTCTCCATTTGACCATTAAAGCCAGCACAACAAGACATGCCAACATCTTTTCCCCAGAGCTGTTTCACTCAATAACTGCAGTAGACAAAACTGTCATTGAGCTCTCTTGTGCCCAAACTTTCACGTACCATAATACATCTTGGCACAATTTTACAATGTCCACAAAACTCTGTACTATATTGTAAACAATAGATTCTATTTATGTGTTTCCTCAGACTCTGCTTATTAGTTCACATTTACATATTCAACACCGTTATCTCCCTTACATTGGCTCTTTTAGATTATTCTCAGCTTTACTCTATTTTTTGTTTTATTTTTTTATCCTCTCCCTTTTTTAACAGCTTTCTTTCTTGAATTTATGCAAATAGTCTGTGTATTTCTCTATTATTGTATACTATAGTGTATTCTCTCTCTCTAGAGACAATTTCTTGTATCTATGACATACTTTTTGTAACAGTGATTCCACTGATTACAGCAGTTGTGTGTGTGTTTTCACCTTTTGTACATCTTCCAGTGATCTTTCAGCGTGCCGTGATTTTCCATAATCTCATCGAGTGTGAGTAGTACCACTAACAACTCGCCCAGGTGTTCGTACACTATCTGCAGAGGAAACGCAGAACAGAGATGATAGGAAATGGCCGAAGTAAAATGGCCTGAACCACGAACATCAACCACAAAATAATAAACTCACCTGGAAATGGACACCTGACGACTCAATGATTTTTGTTGCGCCCCTAAAAAGGGAGAAGAAAGACATGTTTGTAAATTTTCCTGTGTTACAAGAGCAAACCATGTAATTAAAGCACAGTCTGAAGTCTGCTACTGACAAAAAATAGTCCTGGTCACCATGACGTAAGGACACTTATCAGAATTCAACAGTGCAATCCATTATTTGTTGATTACCTTTACCTTTATTATATTTCACTCAGGCTAGAAAAACGTTACCTCATCTCGTTGTTGGTGTATATCGTGTATGGTAACCTAAATATTGAGATTATTGTATTAGTTACAGGGATAAATCCCAGTGTTGACTTGTTACTGAATTTTATAATTACATCATAATTTTGCCTCACTGATGTTGATGATACGAGAGAAGCATCAGCAACTTCAATTTCTGGTTTTGAATAAAAACTAGCAAACAAAAGAATGACCTTTCTGGACTTCATTAGATACAGCTGCTCAGTCAGACCCAGTCAGCCACTGACAAGCATCTTTGGTTGAATTAAGCCCCTGATCAAGTTTCTTTTTACAATGACAATAATTGCATTTCACATAAGTAACGTTGTTCACTGCCTCTTTCTGTGATCCTCTGGAGAAAAGAAGGTGTATGTATTATTCTCCCCTACACTGAGAGATAGGGGTCAAGGGGTCGGCTTCATGTTCTGTCACCCACATAAGAAACGTCTTTTACTGCAGACAAAGGGTCTCATTTAACAGCTCTCACGTTTCTGTGCTTCCACAATCTGACATTTTTATTGGTTTAAGTGTACGGATCATGCCTTTGCTTAACCTGCTTGCCTGGCGGCTAATGCATACACATTAAAACACTGACATGACCTATGAGTGAACATCAGTAAGACCCAAGCATAGGACTAACTAAAACCCACACATCTAAAAAAAAATACCAAAGCAAATGATGACTACACAGATTACATGAGTAAATGATAAAAAAATAACTTTTCCTTGACAATGTGTTTCATGTGTTAATGGGGATATATAAACTAATAAATAAAGGTGATCTGTTGGGGCTTTTTGACCCTATTATATAGGGACAAGGAGGGAGGACAAAGAAAGAGGATGACATGCAGCAAAAGACCTAGGCTGTGGTCAAACCAGGATTAGTCTTTGCACACAGTGAGCAGTGCAGTGGTTAATGTCCAGAAAGTATTTTTTAATTAAAAAGGTCCAAACTAGAACATTCCTAGCAACAGTATCAAAGGCTGAGTGCACCTGTTTTGATCGCGTGAGCAACTGTTTATTTTGATGTGTGGCGAAGACAGCCTTCCCCCTTTCTGTTGATTGCTACCTGAGAGGACACCCCAGGTAAAAACAACACATTTGGGTAGACTTTGTGTCTACTCAAACCATTAAACTGCCACATTGAACACTACCCAGGCCCGTGAACCCAACGGTCCTCAGGAAGAATCACCATTGGTAACTCACCAGAGCAAATGGTGCCATATTCACTTCTTTGTTCTTCTAACACAAATCTCATGCCTCCTGCAGAGGAATGAGATAACCCGTGGAACATTAACACTTTGGAACCCTCACCTTCAAAGGGACTGCAACTCACATTGAGTTGAGAATGCTTTTGCTGCATCTCTCCCATGGACACATTTCAACCCCCTTTTCATCCCTAACTGATAAGGAGAGACCATAAATTGTGGCTGCATACCAGTGGAAGACCTGGAACTGTGTCTTCCCTTCATTCATTCACACAGGCACGGACTGAATAACTATTGTCCTATTTATTTGTTTCATGTGTTTGTACTTACATCAGCCTCAACATGGTATCCTATATCAACTGTCCAAAGATCACATTTCTAGGTGATATGGGAGCAAAGTTAAGACTTGACAAGAATATTCACCTTTCTAGCATTCTAACAATTTTTGCGCATTTTTTTTCTTTGTGTGGGAACGGAGGTCAATTCAATCAGAATTTACGACTTTCAGCTAACAGACTGATCAACTTCATTCAATTAAGTTTCTGTGAGACTTAATCTAGGATGATAATTTTCTCAGTAATCTGAGATGGTGCCCCTTCACTAACGAGTGCAATTTCATTGTAAAGTGTAGTTACTGTTTAGGATATTCTGTTACTTCAGTTACTTTCTATCTCAATAATCATTTTTCTTCCTTATTTCCTAATTACATTATATTGACTATATTAATCACAAATATATAATCTTCATTTAAACTCATATTAATCATAATTAGCTTTATCATAATCATGCTTGTGTCCTTTACATGAACTATAACTAGCCCATCATAATCATGTTTGCTGAGCTTGCAACTATGGATGGTTGAGACGTGCACAGACAAGGTGTGAAGAGTATTTTTGACATGACTGTACCTTAACCTTGTCAACAGGCGCTAAGACAGGAAGAGCAGAAGGTCTTCTAAAACCATCTATCAGGCCTTAAACTTAGCAGCATACAGTGAGGGCAGGATATGGTCGTCATGCCTGATAAACTTACATATGATGTAAAGGTTAAAAGCCATTAAGGCAGGAAGTTACACCTAAAGCTGTCATATCAAATAACTGAATTCCAGGAAAGAAGACGTCTTCGAGCTGATGAACAACACTTGATGGACCTTATGCCCTAGGCTGGGCATAACAGGAAGACACTGACGGATGGAGAGTTCAAGTCTAAACCCACAAACTCTTCCAACAATAGACCAATCAGATAGAAGCACATTTCCATATGAGAAACTATGTATAGCGCTAAGTTGAGGTTTCTTTGTTCTCTCTTCCTTGCGACGAGCTTGATGCTAGATCAAGAGAGACATTCTGATCATCCAATGCTACTAAATATTCTTGATTGAATATTCTGTCGTGGGGTCTTCATTGCTTCGTGGTGACATCTCAATAGCAATTAAAGAACACGCTTCGACATTACGCTACAGATGTAATGGTCAAAATGCCCTGAAAGAAGGTTAAGGTGCCCTGATGTACGTGTTGAAAGAAAATAAAGTGTTTTAATTAGGTTGGGGAGTGAGGCCGGGAGAAGGGAGTATCTCCTCCTGGTGTCACTGCCCATCCATCATTATTTTTAATAAAGCACCTGACTTTCCAGACACTATTAGGATTAAAACAGGTGGTACAAAAGTGGAAAATACCCAAAATATATCATATATATGATGTTAATGTCTGAAATATCTATATCAAGTAACATCCCATCTTTTAGAGGGAGTTAAGACAACTTAATTGTTGGGTTCATTTTCTTAAGTTGTGTTTTGTCTGCATGTAAAGTGCATTAAAAGTCTCCATCTACAATGATTGTATTTAAGCCCTTCCAGAATAGTACACTGACTGTGTGACGTTAGTGGCTTGTGTTCATGGATCGTACTTGTTGCTGTTGTAGAGAGCAGCCAGCTGATGAACAATGCTGACCACCACTTCATAGCATCTTGACACAAAGCACGACAGCTCCTATTAAAGGACAAAGACAGAAACAATCAGTTGTTTTCTGGGCTTCAGTAAACAATGTCATGGCAGAAGATATTTGAAAACTCACCTGTAGGAATGAGATGAACCTGCCCATCTGAATCTGACACTCCCCTTCAACAACACTGGTGTCAGACACTGCAGCACAAAAGCACACATACGTTTTATTTTATCAGTTTATTAAGAAACACTGCGCATAAAAAGAAAAAAAAAGTAAATAATAATAGCTGACACATTACCTCCCTCTCCATAGTACAATAAGCCATTGTAGAACTTAGTTTCTGCCTGCAAAGGAACAGAAAACAGGGTACATTAGTATCTCACAGAACAAAACAAACAAGGGATATCAACGTCTTTTGACACTAATTCAAGCCACCATGAGGAAGAAAGTACATGGAAAAAGAAGTCAGTAAACATACAGGTAAATAAAAGTAGAAGTTTAAAAAAAAACAGTTTTGGAAATGTTTTATGATGCAGGAAATGCACCCAACACATTTGCAAGACTTTAGGAGTACATGCAATGTGTCTGTGAACATAAAATTTATTTTTTTTTCCCCCAAGAAAACAAACTCCACATAGCCCCTTCTGGAAAACACAAACTAACCTCACAGTAGCAGCACAGAGCAGACATAGTTCTTACCTCATACTTGAGCTTCTTAACTTCACTACAGAGAGCTGCATAAACTGTGATAACTTTGTTCAGAACCTGCACACAACACACACACGGTGATGAAAAAACTTTGTGGACATGAGATTTTAGAAAAAAATATGGATTTTGTCTTTATTTACCTTGTTGTCTGTTTTAATCAACTCTAACAAAGACGACTGCTCATAAGGGAGAAGCTGAAAGAGAGCAGAAAGCACAAAAAAGGAAATTACATAAGTTTAAATTGTGTAAAAACAATGAAAGTATTTTTAGTTGCATGCACAGCCACTGGGTTTTGGTGTTTTACCTTCAGGGCGATGGGGTCCAGAGTGAAGTCCCACACATCTCCGATGGAATCATCCAGAGCCTCTTCGATACCTTTCAGCTGAGACGTGTACTCCGCCAGAAACTTACTGTAGTTCTTCAGCTGAACCTCTGTGTGTATTTCTGTTGGGTGGAAGGTTTTACATCAGCAGTGACAAGAAGAACGACACGAACCTGTGAAAACCAGCAGTTTAACTTCTGGGTCAGATGTGCTGCAAAATGTACGAGATGTGGGTATTAAATAACGAGACTCAAAATAATACCAGTGTGGTAGAAAAACTAGTGTCTTCCTTGAAAATTTAACCAGTGAGTCCTGTGATACTGAGGTAAAGACACCTGAGAAAAATAAACTGTCTTTTAAGTGCTTTATTCTCTGCACAGTGACGGTTAATCACCATATAGAATGCAGTGCAGCCTGCAGAGGAAGAGCAAAGAATATTGAGGGTGTGCTGAATAAGAGGCTAAGGATAGAAGGTGGGAGTATAGGAGCAGGGATGCCAGTGTCTCCTGTGACCTTGTGATTAATTAGTGCTACGGTACATGGGACATACTCCCTTCTCATACCACGCAAAGGGTTATTTTCAGTTCAGCAAGTTCAACATCAAACGCGGGTCAAACAGCGGTCTCAGTGTAAAAATATTAGCAGAGAAAACTTACTATTACAGTCAGTTAAATCACAGTGTATATGCCTGAATCAGCAGTATACACGAATCAAAGGGCAAGCATAAACAACCCATCAAAGTGGCATTAGTCCTGAAAACACCTTTGAAATCCTAAAATGTAGTCTTTGCGCTTTGCTAATTTTAGCATTTCATTGTGATTTTTATTTGTAATCAATTAACCGTACAGCCCTACTTCAGTCTGTAAAGCTTCATACTTCTGCTCTGTTACATTTTGCAGAATACAAATAGTGCACTTTTCTGTTCCATAGATATCTGTTAGTCATAGGGGTGTCTTAAAAAGCAGTAGGCATTATTCAGTCACACAATAGTGTAATAACTCCAACTTTCCCAAATACGTCTACAAAAATAAGATAAGATAAGCCTTTAATAATCCCACAGTGGGTAAATTTGCAGTGTTACACAGCAAAGACTTAAGGAATGCAGTATAAAAATAAAAATAAACCAAAATGTACACAAGTACTAGATCTAAAAATAACATTATTGCACATAACAGTGGTAGGGCAGAGATTTTTTTTTTATGAACAGAAATACTGATAGAGTATTGTTATTGCACATATTGTCTATATTATTTTCATTGTACACTGTCTTTCTGAGACCTTTATTATATGTTTATTTTGTAAGCCTTAGTGTACTTTTTGTATCCAGCAAATTTCCCTGATGAGAGATCAATAAAGTTTATCACATCTTATGTATATAATAAATAATGCAATATAATAAGAAGAAAATCTTGTGATAATGGTGTTATATATGATGCACCTAAGAAGTAATGCTAAGTGAAATAAAATATTTAATTAGCTGAGGAAGCCCTGTATTTAAATTTTGGTAGTGTAAGAAGAATTAAGTATTACAGGGAAAATATTCTTCAAATATAAGTAGGGGAGAAAGTATTTAGATGATGTTGATATTCAAGAGGTAAAAGCAAAGCTTTAACTAGCTCATAGTAAACTAAAAAGCTACCAGTTATACCATTTAGCTTGAATAGTGACGGTTAAGGGTCAATGTTTATATGGAATATTGTCTGCTAAAGATCGAAACTAGCTAGCGAAAGTCTGCATGTTGAAAGCCACAAAGAGGAAGAAGCAGCAAATACACAGTGCAGTATTCGTCGTTAGGTAGTTTTGTTTCCTTTTTAAACAACAATAAATGGGAGCAGGGTTATTTGTGCTGTAGCCACTGTCAAAAGTAACCGAGCGTCTGTCAGACTGATCAGCTGTATGTCATAGGTAACGTTTGCTAACTTAGCCACCGCTAACTCCTAAATGCACGGAATTAACAAGTCATGTTACATTACAAATTAACCACCACCACAAGCCAAATTATTCCTAAAGTGTGTATGTAATGAGAAAATGTTTAAATTAAACATTAGGACGTGTTTTTTTCTTCCAGTAAATACACGAAGCCCGGTGGCGAAGCATCTCGCTTAGCTAGCACTGGATGCTAATGTAGTGAACTTAAGCCTGTTTTTCTCAGGACGACGCAGAAGACTTACTCTGAGAACCGTCGTCAAAACGGTCAAACTCCCAGTCTGGAGCGATGGTTTCTACCGCCATACTGCCGCAACTGTTGACCCAAAAAAAACACAGTGCTGTTAAAAAGTCAGGCTACACGATCCCATGATGGATCTTGTGATTTTTGTGAATGGCTGCAAGTGCTCATGGGATATGGAGTCCAGAGCAATTGACTGTCAGAGGATAGATGGCAAGATAGATAGCTAGATAGCTAGACAGACAGACAGACAGACAGATAGATAGATAGATACCAGCAATTATGCACCTTTATTGTAAATACCAGCAATTTTTGCACCGTATTTCTTCGACCAACATGATTTACACATTAACTGCACATTGTTTATACATCGGTGTCCTTATTTTTCTTAATTGTAACATGTGTGAGCTACTAAATACCTTGAATTTCCCCAAGAGGATAAATAAAGGATGAATAGATAAATAAATCTATCTATCTCTATTAAGGTTTTAACCTGATAATTATACAATATGCACTATATTTCAGACTTAAATGAATATAAAATGTAAGACACTGTTTTCCAAGCAAAGTAAAATGATCCCACTTCTTTTCTGTGCTTAACCCTCATTAACATTACAGCAGTTTATAAAAGCTATAACCATGTCTGCAGGTGGGGCTTGAAAATACTTGTTTTCATCATTTTTATTGATTTGTAATATGGGTGACCGGCCCTTTAAACAGTCCAGGACAAGAGGTGTAGGTAAGTGCAAAAAAAATCACCCATAACATGATGGTGAACATAAATAACTAATAAAAGTCAGACTAAATTTGCTGCCTGTGTTGCTGACATAAAATTCTGTCCATAGCCTAATGACATTTACACTTATCTAATGACATAAAGTTACAATCAAACAATAAGATTTGTTTTCATTCCCACTCAGGAAGTCTTTTTAGTTGGCTACTTTAATGAATATTCTATATGGGAAGGCATCCATACACACAATATTGTCAAAGCTGCACATAGCCTACTGTAAAAGAGAAAAATCACCCTAATAAAACACTTGACATGTATAATTATCACTAAGTATATATACTATTATTTAACACATGTAATCAAAAAGGCCCATCTAGCATCAGGTATTGCTTTGGTCCATGCTTGTCCTTACACAACCATAACACCTAGGTTGTAATAAAGTCACAGGCCAGCAGTGGACTGCTCTTAACAAACAACTGTCAAGTATGTCTAATACAAGCTGTGACTGTATTAGTGTGTTTCTCCTTGTATGTGTGTGTGTGTGTGTGTGTGTGTGTAGGGGGTGGGAAACGTAATGTCACTGTGGAGACTGAACGCACCATTCAGATGCCAACCGAGGCCATGAGGAAGAGTCACAGTCAGCAGCAGTGTGCCAGAATGGATGTTGCTTCTCCTATGGTGTAACAAAAGGGTAAGACCTTTTATTTATTCTATGAGTAGTTCGACTATCAGGCAGTGTTTGATTATTAAGTGAGTGTCTTGGTAGAGATGCTGAAGAGACGGTGACATACCAAGAGAAAACAGGCCTTGCTGATTAATTTTATATGGCGATTAAAACTTTCTCTGAAGTCTTAGTCCGACCTCAGTCATTTGATCTTAACGTTTAAGTTGATCTGCGTGTATCTACAGAAACCCTGCATGTAAATGTACTTATTTGATGTATTCTGCTTTACTTTACCATCCCAGGATATATAGGTTCAACCACTTAGCCTTGAATAATCTACTTTTTGATTTTAACAGTGCAATGTTTGAGGGTTTGATTATTAAAAGATGGCTGATTTGTAAGAACTATGAACTATGAACTCAGTTATGTATATGATATTATATATTATATAATAACATCTGAACTCCTCAACTTTAACAGAAAAGTTGCCTGTTTTTCTGGGGTTTTTTTTCTAGGATAAAGCAGATTATCTATACTATTTGTGAAACACTGTCCACGACATTATTGCAGCTTGTGAGAAAAGCACATTTTGCACAATTCCTCCCTTCTAACTTGATAACCTCAGCTGTTTAGTACCTGCTCATCTCTTAGGAATTTCAAATGAAGTGTATTGTCTCTGTCAGACAATGCAGCCTCAGTGTTGCTGATGGAAAAGAGGCATGAGGAATGATAATGCAGGCGATCCGTGCCATCAGATGACCCTGAAACAGGCCTTATTCATCAGCCAAGCTGCCCACATGCTAAAGTCGCACACTTGATTTCTTCATGGAAGAAGAGGGGAGGAAGTTAAGGGAGACTTTGTATGCTGGTAGTTGCAGCTACTAAGTTGTTTTTCATTGTCAACCAATGTTCTTCAGAGCAGATCATTCTTGTTGTTGCTAATTTAGACCATATCTTTGTGATCACAGTCTCAAAGCCGGAGCAGCAGGCGCAACATCCTGCTAAACTTTGCACCATGGTTGTTCCAGAGCCACAGGATAAGAAACTGTCCCAAAGTGGCTCTGTGGGCCAAGGATCCATCCCGTCTTTATCCCAGCTCTTTGGAAGCCCACAACATCTGAACTCAAATGGAAGTATACCACCAGGCATCACAGGTCACCATTACGAGCCGCAGGAGTACACGGAGACAGACTCTCTGCTCCCCAATGAGCTCTACAGTGGATCGAGCCTCAGTGGATCCTCGAGAGGAAAGGATGGTGGTCACTCAGGTGCACTTGGAGAGTCACTCTGCTCAATGGTGCTGCAGATCCTGGTGCCATTTCTGCTGGCTGGACTTGGGACAGTTTCTGCTGGGATGCTGCTTGATATGGTTCAGGTACAGAACACATATGCTAATGTTAATCTTCCAGTGTGGGCCTTCATTTCTAGTCTTTTGAAAATTATGTATGAAAAATAAGGTATGATGACCAGAAGAGGTGTGAAAAGGAGCGAGTAAGTGGGATGAGATCATATCATGTGGACAAGACAACAGATTATTTGAGGAAAATAGGGAGTTGATATAGTAGGATTTGGTAATAATGATATGAAGGACAAGGATTGTCGTTGTATTGTGACCTGAATCTGAAAATTGGTGTTTCCATCACATTATACAGCTTACATTGCCTCTGCTGAAAACAAGGTGGTTAACTGTGTGTTTGAGGTGTCGGTTTTGACTGTGGTTTCTCCTCTACAACAATTTTCCAACTGCATTTTGTGTTTTCATGGCAGAACTGGGATGTGTTCCAGGAAATCACAGAGATTTTCATTCTGGTTCCGGCTGTTTTAGGCATGAAGGGGAACCTGGAAATGACTCTGGCCTCAAGGCTCTCGACTGCTGTGAGTGTCTGCATGCAAACGCACACACAGAGACACGTGCACACATGCTAGAAATTTACAACAATGTACACAAACCTCTTGTTCAAAAACTGTAAAGACATTTGCATTAGTGTATAAGACATGCAGCTCAAAGTATGGAGTTATTGGCTAAAAACAAAAATACAACACAACAATGGATTGACAGGCTGACAACAGCCACTTTCTCAGAATTATATTTTTGTCTTCTTGCATCATGGGTGTGAAACTCCTCACTGACCTGTGAGCACAGCAGCAGCAGACTTGTGTTGCAGCACAACATCCTACAGAACAAATTACAGCTAACAATAACCCAACAGTTCAGATCTGACGTCACGCTGTCCTCTAAAACAGGAGGTTATCAAATGTGACGATGATTATTTGCCAAATCCTGATATTTCTAATTTCTTTGTGTCACAGACATTACTGACACTTTTAAACATTAATGTCAAGGTTTTGGGCACTTCTGTGCATTAATATCCAGGTGTTTTACTCTTCAGTGCATTCATATTTAGATTTTTGACACTTCTGTGCATTAATAAGCAGTTAACTGACATGTTCGTGTGTTAATATCTAGGTTTTTGATATATTTGTGGATCAATACCCAGTTAATAGACACTTCCGTGTGTTATTATCCAGATGTTGACTCTTTTGTGCTCTAATATCCAGGTTTTTGATACTTCTGTGCATCAATGGGAGAAAGTAATATAAACCACCTTTCATCATATTTTGACAGAGCTGATGTTCAGTTGGTCTTTAGCGCCATTCAAAACAGATTTGAATTTCAAGCGGGAGGACAGTGCCATTTGCATTTTTACCCGCCTCTGGCCTATATGATGGGAATGAAACCTGGGGAATGGTTTACCTTTGAGGAAAGGATGGCTCCCTATCACAGCGGATATAAAGGCCGGGTTTAATCACCTCTACTGTTACAGCGACATGGTACGTCATCAGCTGGTAGGTGACGCTTACACTCCTCTCTTGAGAATAGTGGATGTCAAAGGAACTTTCGGCGACATCGTCACCCAGCATTTTAACCCCATGTACTATCTGCCTGTGGTCAAGAATCATATTGAAAACATTCACATTGAAATTAAAATGGATCAAAACACACCCGACAATTTTGATCCGCACCATTTTGTGAGTTATTATGAAAATCAAGTAGGAGGCCCTCTTCTCGGTTTCCACGGGTCTCCCATAATGTATGGGAGAGGCATAGGTTCTATATTTTCAAAATTATTTCATTTTTTTTCCTTTTTGGTTAAAAAAAGGTTTTGCCTTAGCTAAACCTCACTTGGCTTCAGCCGTGAAAAATATCTCTACTGATGTGCTAAACCACGCCGTGAACAGAGTACGAGGAGATCGAGTGCAAGAAGGCTCTGGAGGTATTATGGTTCTGGCCAGAAGGTCGAGGAAGAGACCTCCGGGTCAACATGTGACAGGATCGTCTAAAAAGTGCTGTCGCGTTGGAAAGAGAAAATCAATCCGGTAAAGCCGTCTTAAAGGCAGCAGCAGTAAGTCTTTCGTAAACTCCTCAGATATATATTTTTTGAACCTTAAAGAAAAAAGAAGAAGAAGAAAAAAATCTCCAGATGGTTCTGTTACACCAGACCATGACCTGGATGTCTATCGACGAGAAGCTCTATACAGAAGTTTTACCTTTGTCAGCCATTACCGATAGCGGGCCTATGGAGTTTTTTATACTCGGAGATGGTGAAAAATATTTGGATCTGAACGACACCTTACTACACCTCAGGGTAAAAATCACCAACGATGACAACACCAACCTGGCTAACGACGCCAACGTGGGTCTGGTCAATTATCCTCTCAACACCATTTTCAGGCTGCTGACATATTTTTTTAGCAAAAGGCTTCTTTTGAACTCTGTGGATTTGAGAGTGAAACTCATCTGAGCCAGCGACACCTTCGGTCTCACGTGTGCCGCTAACAGCACCTTTTGTTAAAAATAATAATAACAGGAGCTTTGTTGTTTATCAAGAAAGTCAGCGTGGCCCTGGCTATGCGTTTAGGTCACGCAGCGGCTTTGCTCAGGGGTAATACTCTCTACCCTCTGTCACTGGTCAATGTGAAAACTTACTCCATCCCCGAAAATTCTAGAATATGTAACCAAGAGAATATCTTTTTGGGGATGATGCCCAAATTCATCGTGTTGGACATGGTGAACCACGAGGTTTTCACGGGCAGAAGAGATTTATCCCCCTTCAATTTTATCCACAATGACCTGGAATACCTGGCTTTGTGTCAGGATGGGAGACAAGTTCCTGCCAAAGCTTTTTAACCCGATTTTAATCAAGGCGTCTCAGTCAGAGAGTTTTACCAAATGTTTACAGCCACAGGGAGACGCCTGAAAGATTTACCTCTGAGCATCAATAAGCAGGAATTTGAACAAGGATACTCCTTGTTTGTGTTCAATCTCAACGCCGCCGGGGAAGACGCCGACGCATTATCCCCTGTTTCCAACGGGATTTAAGATTGGAAATGAGATTCAGAGTACCCTTACCTCACACCACCACCCTGTTTGTTTACACTTGCTACGACTCCATTTTGGAGATCAATTCAAAAAGGCAAGTGCTGGTCGATTATTATTAAAGAAGACAAAAATGAACAACTGTCAACTGGAAAGTCTTTTGCATCATTTGCTGGGAGATGCATTTTGTGGAGTGTGGGCCTCCGATCAATTGCCTTCACTGAAGCAGTCCTTCAGACTTACGGCCTACATGATCGTCAACACGCACCCTGGACACGAGCCTGGAGAACCCCGGCTAACCCTCACTCTGGAAGAAGACGGGACAACTATTTTTTTGACTCTTTTGGATTTCCACCCGATTTTGAACACTACCCTAAAAACAGTTTACAATTGTTAGAAAAACGTGGGAAAAACATATTATATCACAATAGGTAACTACAGCACGTCCTGTCTACAACCTGCAGTCAACACTGTGTTTATTATTTATGTCATAGAGCCTGCAGCTTATCTTTTGAAAATGTTTTATCTTTGTGTCGAGAAGATGATGCGCTAAAAAATGATGAGCCGGTGACTCGTTTTGTGGAAAAATATCAACAATGTATGAGACTTCAAAAAGCCCTGTCTATTCACCACGTCTGTTCTTTACAAATGTTTCTTGATAAATGTTTAAACTTGTGAAACGAATACGAAGGAAAATAAAGACCTTTTCAAAGACAACAAATTGTTTCAAGCATTTTTATTGTAGGACAAAGCTGTAAGACATTACGGGGTCAAATGAATCTAGAGAGGTTGTTTTACCCCCCTTTTTTTTTTCTTCTTGGATCCCTCCTGCTTCTCCTCCTCCTCCTCCTCTCCCAGCTCCAACCAACCGGGTGATTTTCTCCCTCTTCTTCTCCTTCTCTTGTCCGTCGGTGTGGCAAACACCTCAGTCTCTTCCTCTTCATCCAGTTCTTGAGCTTCTTCTTCATGAGGTCCCTCATTATTCGGTCTATGAAATTGCTCTCGAGCTTGAAGATTACTCATGGAAGATAAAAGCACGTTGAGTTCCCTGAGAGCATTTAAAATTCCCATTCAGCCCTTGGGCGTTAGGCTCTGAGTCTTTTTGTAAGAGACTGACAAATGTTTCACCAAGTCTATCATATGAGAGCCTTTCACAGTCTTTCCCTTATGAACAAATTCACCCGTAGGACTCCATCCACCGTGGCGGCTTGTGGCTAGTTTCTTCATGATATGGGCCACATTTTTACGGTCATGAGGAGGAAGGTTATGTAGTACGTCACAGTTCATTTCATCTTCTTTTCCTTTTCTTCTTTTTCTTCTTCTTCTTCTCCTAACCCCACATCCTCAGAGTCTTTAGGTAAAGTCAGAGTAATAGGACAAGCCATCTCCAAGTCCCCTTGTCTGATGAGAGTCAGGTATCTTTGCAGCAGGGCGTTGTATTTTTTAATTTTTTCATAGGGGTTTAAACCCGTTTCATTTAATATAGCCCTCATTTTTACGTCCAAATCATTTTCTGCAGCCCTTCTCACATGAGGTAAATCATGGGATGATGTCGTCTGATCAGTCTGTGTCGAAGCGTGTTCTTTAATTGCTATTGAGATGTCACCACGAAGCAATGAAGACCCCAAGACAAAATATTCAGTCAAGAATATTTAGTAGCATTGGATGATCAGAATGTATGCATACAGGTGTCTCTCTTGATCTAGCTAGATGTCTGCATCCACCTCGTCACAAGAGAGAGACAAAGAAACCTCAACTTAGCGCTATACATAGTTCTTCATATGGAAATGTGCTTCTATCTGATTGTTCTATAGTTGGGAGGGTTCGCTGGTTTAGACTTTGAACCTCCGGTCCATCAAGTGTTGTTCATCAGCTCGGAGACGTCTTCTTTCCTGGAATTCAGTTATTCGATATGGCAAGTTTAAGTGTAACTTCCTGCCCTTATGGTTTTAACCTTTGCATCATATGTAAGTCTATCAGGTGCGAGGACCATATCCTGCCTTCACGGTATGCTGCTAAGTTGAAGGCTTGATCGGCGGTTTTGGAAGACGTTCTGCACATCCTGTCTTAACGCCTGTTGACAAGGTTAAAGTACGGTCAACGCTAGGAATGCTCTCTGCGCTTTGTCTCTGCATGTCTCAGTCATCCATAGTTGCAAGCTCTGCAAACATGATTATGATAAGCTGGTTATAGTTCATATAAATGATGCAAGTATGATTATGGTAAAGCTAATTATGATTAATATGAGTTTAAATGATGATTACATATTTGTGATTAAAATAGTCAATATAAATGTAATTAAGAAATAAGGAAGAAAATGATTATTGAGATAGAAAGTAAGTGAAGTAACAGAATATCCTCAACATCTGTCAATCTGATAATTTTTTCTGCCTTTTCTGCTTTATATTTTGCCAGCTGGTCTGGTTAAAGTTTGTAATTCAAACAATCAGCTCCTTACATTTTCAGCCATGGCTACTTTATTTTCCTAAACAACAACAACAACACTAAACAACAATCCTAAACTAAAAAGAAATGGACAAACAAACCTCAAACGTCATTTAAAACGGTCTACAAGCTGAAATCATGGAGGCTGCCGTTCTGAAAAACTGATGAAGGTCATTTCCCTCACGCTTTTAGCTCTCTGAATCATTTGAATTACGTAGGACCCTACCCCTCTGCCGACAAATACAACATCAACAGAATGAGTCAAGAAAGTAGGCGTGAATTCCTGGCGTGGTACAAGACGGTGCGCGGAGGTACTTCTAACTTTAAAAAAGAGACCTTCTATTACTGTCAAAATGACGTAGATGTTCTAGCCGAGGCCTGTATCATTTTCAGAAACGGATACATTCAGGAAACCGGAGTAGACCCCTTCAGTTACGCGACGATTGCTTCGACTTGTATGAAGGTGTTTGTCATTAATTTTCTGCAACCCAAAACCTTATCCATAGCCTCCCCGGATCATTACAGACGACGATTCAAAAGCTACTCGCACACCAGCATCCAGTGGGTCTCTCGCACTGAAAATGTCTTTATTCAACACGCTTTGAACAAGGGTGAGAAAAAGCTGGGCCGTTACTTTGTAGACGGTTATTCAGAGGACCGAGGCATCGTGTGGGAATTTCTGGGTTGTTTTTATCATGGTTGTCCCTCCTGTTTTCAGCCTCACGAGATCTGTCCTCTCACCAAATGCAAGTTTGAAGAGCTACACTCTGCCAACGTGGAAAGATTACATTCATTAGAGTCTGACAGGCAGCGTTCAGTGTTTCACAATAACCGCTGGCCTTTTCCCTTTGGTGCTCGGGCCCTAATTAAAGCTGCATGCAGCGTCGGACGGGCCCTCGCTCCCCTCTGCACCACTGCTGTGGAGACGATTGGAATGTCTATAGCACGCAGTTGTGTTAGTCTCATCCTGCTCTGCACATGTACCAAATTTCATGTCTGTAGGACAAAGCACCGATTTGATATGAATTTTTGATATTTCTAGGGGGCGCTGTGGAGCTGTTTGAAATTTGGAGTGTGCAAATCTGTTGGTCTTGGGATACTATATGCATGTACCAAATTTCATGTTTGTAGGATAAAGCAGTGATTTTATGAGTGTTTGAACATTTGTAGGGGGCGCTGTGGAGCCGTTTGACCACGTCCATTCCTGAATTGCTTATCAAATGTTAGTTCTTGAGATTAATGAGGATTTGTGTGGATTTGGTGATATTACATGGATCCCTTCACCTCCAAAACCCATTTCGTTCCACATGGCGAATTTGCTCAAAATGACCGCCCTGCCACGCCCACACTGTGTGACGCAGCCACGAGATTTTAATCACTTTTTATCCTGGAGGGGTCTAGATGCCACACAGCGAATTTGGTGAAGATCGGATGAAAATCCTGGGAGGAATTCATTAAATTCCAATGCCTGCGCACCACGTTTTCTAGGGGGCGCTGTTGAGCTTTTTTTAATTTCAAAAGCAGGAATGTTTTTGTCTTTGGCTACTGTACATGTGTTCCAAATTTCATAGCTGTACATGAAACTCCACTAAAGCCCAATTTTCAAGGTGGCGCTATTGAGCCATTTTTCCATTCCTATGTGTAATTTCACCAAAATATCAAATTTTTCACCGGTCCTGATGTGTGTGCAAAATTTGGTGAGTTTTTGAGCATGTTTAGGGGGTCAAATTGGGGGTCAAATTGGCGTAAGAAAAATAGACCGCCAAAGAAAGAAGCAAACGAAGAACAATAGGGCCTTTGCACTGCAAGGCGAAGGGCAGCGGTCAGTGTTTCACACTGACCGCTGCCCTTCGCCTTTTCGTGCTCGGACCCTAATAAAGAAAAAAAGAAACAAAGAAACAGTAAGAAAGCAATAGGGCGCTCAGGCCCTAATGATAATCTGAATGAAAAGAATAGGGTTCCCATCCCTATGGGCCTGGGAAACACATATGATAGCATACGTGTCCCCCAGGCCCCTCGGGCTTGGCCCCCAAGTTAATTCAGCATGTTGGCTCACATAAAAAGGAACGCTTCTTTGCTGAGGGCCTTGTGTCACGCTCCATCTCGTGTCAAGATATTCTCAGGCTCAGCTCCTCGGATTTTATTCAGGCTCTTTGTGAGCTCTCCTGAAACTTGTTAAAGGGCAACAAACCTCTGACCAACCGTCCATCTAAAAAACTGAAAAGGCAGAAAAAAATTATCAGACTGCCGGCCGATAAAAAGACCGGTCTAAAAAGCAAGAGAGGGGCTCTGCTGAAACAGTCGGGAGGTTTCCTTTTACCTCTGCTGTCGACTGTCATACCCCTCTTTGGAGAACTTTTAGGAGGTCTGATTAAACGTTGATTTTAACATTTTTTTAGAGATGACAAGTCAAAAGATGTTTTTGGTGACTCCTCATCAGTTGAACCATCTGAGTCAGACGACATCATCCCATGATTTACCTCATGTGAGAAAGGCTGCAGAAAATGATTTGGATGTAAAAATGAGGGCTATATTAAATGAAACGGGTTTAAACCCCTATGAAAAAATTAAAAAATACAACGCCCTGCTGCAAAGATACCTGACTCTCATCAGACAAGGGGACTTGGAGATGGCTTGTCCTATTACTCTGACTTTACCTAAAGACTCTGAGGATGTGGGGGGAGGAGAAGAAGAAGAAGAAAAAGAAGAAGAAAAAGGAAAAGAAGATAAAATGACCCTTGACGTACTACATAACCTTCCTCGTCATGACCGTAAAAATGCGGCCTATATCATGAAGAAACTAGCCACAAGCCGCCACGGTGGATGGAGTCCTACGGGTGAATTTGTTCATAAGGGAAAGACTGTAAAAGGCTCTCATATGATAGACTTGGTGAAACATTTGTCAGTCTCTTACAAAAAGACTCAGAGCCTAACGCCCAAGGGCTGAATGGGAATTTTAAATGCTCTCAGGGAACTCAATGTGCCTTTATCTTCAGTGAGTAATCTTCAAGCTCGAGAGCAATTTCATAGACTGAAAAATGAGGGACCTCATGAAGAAGAAGCTCAAGAACTGGATGAAGAGGAAGAGACTGAGGCGTTTGCCACACCGACGGACAAGAGAAGGAGAAGAAGAGGGAGAAAATCACCCGGTTGGTTGGAGCTGGGAGAGGAGGAGGAGGAGGAGAAGCAGGAGGGATCCAAGAAGAAAAAAAAGAGGGGGGTAAAACAACCTCTCTAGATTCATTTGACCCCGTAATGTCTTACAGCTTTGTCCTACAATAAAAATGCTTGAAACAATTTGTTGTCTTTGAAAAGGTCTTTATTTTCCTTCGTCTTCGTTTCACAAGTTTCAAAATTTATCAAGAAACATTTGTAAAGAACAGACGTGGTGAATAGACAGGGCTTTTTGAAGTCTCATACATTGTTGATATTTTTCCACAAAACGAGTCACCGGCTCATCATTTTTTAGCGCATCATCTTCTCGACACAAAGATAAAACATTTTCAAAAGATAAGCTGCGGGCTCTATGACATAAATAATAAACATAGTGTGGACTGCAGGTTGTAGACAGGACGTGCTGTAGTTACCTATTGTGATATAATATGTTTTTCCCACGTTTTTCTAACAATTGTAAACTGTTTTAGGGTAGTGTTCAAAATCGGGTGGAAATCCAAAAGAGTCAAAAAAATAGTCGTCCCGTCTTCTTCCAGAGTGAGGGCTAGCCGGGGTTCTCCGGGCTCGTGTCCAGGGTGCGTGTTGACGATCATGTAGGCTGGAAGTCTGAAGGACTGCTTCAGTGAAGGCAATTAATCGGAGGCCCACACTCCACAAAATGCATCTCCCAGCAAATGATGCAAAAGACTTTCCAGTTGACGGTTGTTCATTTTTGTCTTCTTTAATAATAATCGACCAGCACTTGCCTTTTTGAATTCATCTCCAAAATGGACTCGTAGCAAGTGTAAACAAACAGGGTGGTGGTGTGAGGTAAGGGTACTCTGAATCTCATTTCCACTCCCGTTGGAAACAGGGGATAATGCGTCAGCGTCTTCCCTGGCGGCGTTGAGATTGAATACAAACAAAGAGTATCCTTTGTCGAGCGTGTTCTTTAATTGCTTGCGAGGTGTCACCACAAGGCAATGAAGACCCAAAACAATATATTCATTTAAGAATATTTAGTAGCATTGGATGATCAGAACGTATGCATACAGGTTCTCGCTTGATTTAGCACGACCTCTGCATCAAGCTCGTCACAAGGAAGAGAGACACAGAGGCCCTGACTTTAGCACTATACATAGTTTTTCGTATGGAAATGTGCTTCTATCTGATTGGTCTATAGTTGGGAGGGTTCGTTGGTTTACTCTGAACCTCCAATCCAGCAGTGTCGTCCACCAGCTCGAAGACATCTTCTTCCTGGAATTCTGTTATGACAGCTTTAAGAGTAACTTCCTGCCTTAATGGTTTTCAACCTCTAAAACGTATGTTTATCAGACGTGACGACCATATACTGCCTTCACGGTATGCTGTTTAAGTTTAAGGCCTAATATGGTTTCAGAAGGCCTTCTGCAGATCCTGTCTTAGCGCCTGTTGTTAAGTCCAAGTATGGTCATGTCAAATATACTCTTCACACCTTGTCTGTGCACGTCTAAACCATCCATTGTTGCAAGCTCGGCAAGCATGATTATGATGAGCTAGTTATAGTTCATGTAAAGGACACAAGCATGATTATGATAAAGCTAATTATGATTAATATGAGTTGAAATGATGATTTTATATTTGTGATTAATATAGTCAGTATAATGTAATAAGGAAATAAGGAAGAAAATGATTATTGAGATAGAAAGTAACTAAAGTGACAGAATATCCTCAACAATTGACTGAAAATGGTGTTGAGAGGATACTTGACCAGACCATCGTTGGTGATTTTTACCCTGAGGTGTAGTAAGGTGTCGTTCAGATCCAAATATTTTTCACCGTCTCCGAGTATGAATAGGCCCTATCTATAGGCCCGCTATCGGTAATGGCTGACAAAGGTAAAACTTCTGTATAGAGCTTCTCGTTGATAGACATCTGGGTCATGGGAGCAGAAAACAAATCCAACTCGGCCATGCCGCATTCGGCCGATTTATGGTGTAACAGAGCCATCCGGAGATTTTTTTCTTCTTTTTCCTCAAAGGTTCAAGAAAATATATCTGAAAAGTTAGATGCAGATCTCCTGGAAAACAACAACACAGGAGGGGGACGGGGAGAGCCTGCAGGGTCTCAAAATTTAACGAAAGGTGGTTTATATTACTCTCTAATAGGCAGTAAACTGACATGTTTGTGTGTTAATATCCAGGTTTTTGACACTGTCATATTTTGATATCTAAGTTATTGACAATATTGTGCATTATTATTGATACGTTTGTATCACAATATATAGGTTTTTCACTGTTTTGTGAGTTAATATCCATGTTTTCTGCTTTAATATCCAGGTACCAATACTTTTGTGCATTAATATCTAGGTTTTTAACAATTTTGTGTGTTGCTATGCAGATTTTTGACATTTTGTATTTCAATATCCAGTTCATTAAAAGTTTTGTGCATTAATATTCAGTTAATTGATTTGTTTGTATGTTAATATCCAGATTATTGACACTTTTGTGCATTAACATGCATATGAATTAATATGTGATTGGAAATTGTTTAGCAATTAAGTAAAACTATAGGTCCCAGGTTTGAAAGATCTTTATCTTTAGTATAAGCCAGTGGGAAATTGTAGGAAAATGAGAAAGTAACAAGAGACAGACTAAAGCATTGCTGTCTTTCATGGAATTTCTTGACATTAAGAACAATACATATAAAATATAATACAATGCGTATTTCTTAAAAACTCCATTTAGTAGTTGTTTATTGTCTTCATGGGCTACATGATGCCAATTTTCCCCACTGCCATGGCTGTCATAGCTTTTCTTTTCTCTTTTAATGACCTAATAAATGTCTGATGTTGTCAGGTGAATGCAGGAAAAATGGAATCTACCAGAGAAAAGTGGATGCTGATTGTTGGGAACTTGGCACTCAAGCAGGTACATGAGCATCATCACGTTGTAACTAAAAGGTTAAATCTTACAATAACCTTATTCCTAATCTCATATGATAGTTTCAAAGCACTCTTTTATTTGCAAAAATAATGAGTATTTTATTACTGCTCTCATTTTACAGCTACAAGCCACAGTGCTGGGCCTGTTAGCTTCCCTGATGGCGACTGTGTTGGGCTGGATGGCAGAGGGAAAGATGCCCTTTAATCACATAGTGCTTCTGT
This sequence comes from Dascyllus trimaculatus, assembly GCA_024666655.1. Classification (NCBI taxonomy): domain Eukaryota; kingdom Metazoa; phylum Chordata; class Actinopteri; family Pomacentridae; genus Dascyllus; species Dascyllus trimaculatus. The sequence continues at coordinate 12,908,358 of CM045448.1, read as the reverse complement.
GTTCAACCAGTGTGTCTACTGCTTTTGTGGCTTCACTTTTACAAGGTAACAACACAACTCGCTGTCATCTTGCAACTCTGTCCTTGATCTCTCCCCCTCCCGGTGTCCTCAGGTTGTTGTGGATCAGGTGGCCACAAACAGTAGTTCTTCAGTCCAGGTTCTGAGTTCTAATTCACTCCCCAACCCAATTAAAACACTTTATTTTCTTTCAACACATACATCAGGGCACCTTAACCTTCTTTCAGGGCATTTTGACCATTACATCATAATAAACAGTTGCTCATGCACTCAAAACAGGTGCACTCAGCCTTTGATACCATTGCTGAGAATGTTTTTGTTTGGACCTTTTTATTTAAAAAAAACTTTCTGGACATTAACCACAACAAGGTCACACGGACCGGCAAGTGTGAGAAAAATCCCCCACGTTCCACGTTTCAAGTTGAAAGGTGACCACTTCCCTAGATCGACCCCATCATTAGAGCAGTCACATGTTGCCTTCATTTGTTATGTTTTCCTTTTTCATTTTCACTTGATTATCAAAGTCAGTTGACATCACAGTTAATTACACACTACCAACATGTGAGAATGCTTTAGGTCTGTCTGAGATCAATCGGTAGCAGACATAACACATGTCTCTGGCACCAGCCTTTTAATTATTCCAAGAGTGAGAATGAAAACCCACAGGGAGGCCCTGGAGACCCCTCAGGCCCGGGGGACCGGCGGGCTCTGCACCATGTGTGGAGTCTACCCTGGTCTTTCTGGGTCTGGGGTCTCTGTGGTGGCGGCGCTCCCTGTGGGCGTGGGCTTCGATACCTCAGTGTGGATGAGCTCCCCATAGGTGGTTTTTTCCTCACATGGTTCCTCAGCGCCCCGCCATGCCACCATACAAATAGCTACTATAGTGTTTGTGGTTCTGTGGGTGAGTGTGTATGTATGTGTGTGTGCACGGGAGCGATTGTGGGTACATGGCTCTATGTGTGTGTTTGGGGGGAGGGAACGGGTCTTCTTTTTGTGTTGTATTTCTGCTGTATGTTTTTATTTTGGGAAGCACTTTGAGTTACAATTTTTTTGTATGAAAAGTGCTATATGAATAAAGTTTGATTGATTGATTGATTGATGTCCAGACATGTGGTCTTCTCCTACCCAGTGCACCTGCTCTTGACCCAAGGATGATAGAAAGGTGATGAATTTAGAATCACTTTGGCATTGGAAGCCTATCATAATTTATAAATTCACCCGTTTAGCAGAAGGAAAATGATACTTGCGTAGCCCTTTGATGGAGTGAGAGGGAGGCTGCTGATGAGTGGGATCAGGAACACAGAGACAAGGTGGCACTTTGGTGTAGTTGTGTTGTAAAAATGTGCCAAAGTACAAACACTAAGAGTCGAAGCTCATAGTTAAAAAGAAAATGTCCGTGCTGTTGCGTTATTAAAGTTAACTTAAGAAGTCTAACTTCAAGTTAATCATAGAAAAACAAAGCTCACGTAAATATTAAGAACCCTTGTTTAAAGTTGAGCTGTGTAAAGAAAAACTCTGTAAAGAACTTTTGGAAAAGCCTGTTAAATAAAAATCCTGATTTAAGAAAAACCAAAAGAAATAAAGCCCTAGCCTTTAAAAGCCACCAAAAAACTAGCCCTTAAAAGAAAGAAAAGCACAACCCCCCAAAAAATTAGCCCCCAGTTATATTCCAGTGACTTTCTTTTATATAGAAAGTTTTGGAACCAAATTCAAATCAGCATCTGACCAATCGTGGCTGTGTCCATCCCAGGGGGTGTTCTGAGCTTCACTGTCCAGGAGAGATCAGAGGCCAAATACCTTTAGAACTTACTTTAAGATAATTTCTTAAACGTGCAAATCCAATTGGTTAATATCTATGATGATCACAGATCTGAAATCTCACTAAATGTGTGATTAAAACGACACCAAACAGAATATGTTTATCTCACATGATTCCAGAGATAATAAAAGGTATAACACAAGAATAATCTCACAAATTGTAGACTTTTAGGCTGCATGAAAGTAAACTATTAATGTAACTACAAATACAAGCATTCAATTATAAGAAAAACACAACTTAGAAGTATATATGCTGGGAATAAAAGGTCTCTCTCTCTCGCTGTGCGTCTTTTATGGCGGTGGTCTGTGATAGAGAGGAGGGGGTTGTTGGTGTCTTGTGTATGAGTCTCAATAAACACTTCAGATTCGATGTGTTCTCCTTCCATGCTGGTCCTGATCAACCTGGTATCACAGAGTCCAGATGTTGGGATCATCCCTCCAGAGATATTGAATTCTTTGATTTTAATATTTAGAAGTGTTTAGTTCAAATCATCAAAGAGTTCCTTGTGTTAGGAGGAATGTTATCTCTCTTCTCCCGAGGTATGGTTTTCGTCACCTTTTGGCACTTTTACGACCCTTATCAGATTCTGGTGCAGAAGGGAGACATCCTGTCGTCTCCAAAAAGGGGGTGATTTGGGTCAGCTGTCTCCTGAAATGGTTTCTTACCCAATTTACAGCTCTGAGAAACAGTTTCTGGATTATCTGTGTGTTGGCTTGGAATGTTCAGCTCCTTTGTACGCTACAAGGCTCAAGGGCAGATTCTTTCAAATGCCCAGCAAGACAGCTCCGATTCTGAAGAGGAAGCGGAGGAGGTATCAGAAGGGGAAGATGGAGAGGAATACAACCCAGAGCATGATGCATCATCTTCAAAAGAAAAAGAAGTACCTCAAGCTGAAAGACTTTCCTGTCAAAAAAAACGACAAAATAAAATGGTCCTCAGCAGCATATGACAGACAAGGCAGGATGACAGAGCGCAAGGTCATGGAGATGACCCCGGGATCACATGCCCATGTTATCGCCTCAACATTTTACCTGTTCATCACACCAGCAATAGAAGAAATGATGCTGAAGATAGAGAAAGAAATGCCTACATAGGGCTGTTGATCTTAGCAGGTGTCTACAGGTCCCAAAGTGAGGTTGTAGCTCGTCTATGGGATTCGAAGAGTGGAAGGGCGATTTTCCGTGTCACGATGCCACTCAGACTCTTTCACACTTACTCAAGACTTCTGCAATTCGATGACCATGAGTCAAGACCTGCAAGATGTGCGACGGACAAACTGGCAGCCATGAGAGAAGTCAGGGGCAAGTTTTGCTGCCATACCTCTACAACCCAGGGCCTGACCTCTTATGAACTCAGACAGCAGCTCTTGAAGAGGGAGATTACCATGGTTGCCACAGTTTGAAAGAACAAGCCTGGGATACCACCTGCATTGCTTACTTTGAAGGAAAGAGATCATCAAAGTTTGCCTTCACACCCAGCACCACTCTAGTTTCCTACCAACCCAAGAAAAACAAGAATGTACTACTTCTGAGCACACTGCACATAGTGTTACGGGAGGTGGCTGAGAGCCCACGTGCAGACACCAGAGCAGGCTGAATGATTTTCAAAAGTGATTTATTATGGAAAGGACTGAACTGCAAACAAACACAAGTGGAAACAAAACTAACAGAGGAAGAACCAACTAAATATAGCAAAGGGCAAACTATTACACAAAAGAAATATAACCAGCATTTGAGCAGGGGAATCCAAGGCAAACAGATGTACATGAAAACTAACTAACAAACGGGGACAGAGGAAACTAACAACAACTGAAACCTACACTGAAACAGGAAACTGAACTGAGGGAGAAAACAGAATGGAGCAACCCGAGTTAATGCATGAAAAGGGCTATACCACAAAACCAAAGACCTAAACGAACAAACAAAACAGGACAAACTGATACAAATTAACTAAAGCAAACAAACCAAACAAGATACTCACATAATAGAAACTAAACTAGAGGGACAGTCGGGCTGAGGGAAAGCAGACAGGAGACAGGTAGGAACACAAGCAGAATGGAGGCTGGCTGGGGGGGCAGGATCCGGATTGTGGAGAAGTCACTAAGGCAGGGGGGTTAAGGTGGCAGGAGATCATGGGAAGGCTGGCAGGCTGAAGGCAGAACGGGACCGGCAGAGAAACAGGGTTAGAATGTCTATAGTCTTGCAGAAGTGGGCTGAATGAACTGGAGCTTTTATAGAGAGTAGATGATTGAACACAGGTGAGCCGATTCTCACAGCTGCCTACAATTGCAGCAATCGGGGAGAGAGCAGGCACGGCTGGGCAAACAGAGGGAGTGAGGGAGAAAGTGAAGAAAAGCAGGAGCTGAGTGAGAGAGGAGGAAAGAAGAAAAGAAAAGAGAGAGACAGGCAGGGCAAAAGCGGGGATCATGACACATAGAGACTCAAAGTGTGCTCTGTTTTGACACAGATTAGTATATGTCATTGTTCTACACTGCAGATTCTTTATAAGGTCACACTTCGGTTTTAAGTCATTCTTTGTCCAAGTCTCCTGGCTCTAAAACATCACAGAAATAATGCACTTCTTCAGAAACTGTTTCACCTCTTTTAATTTCAGCCAACTGACTAAAATCATAGGAATCATTCTAGAAAGAAGAGTGTGAACTGAAGAACTGTGGTGCATTATTTACATCAATCCTTCATGCCGCTGAACACTTTTGGTTGCAGAATCTTCTGATTAAATCCCGTTTTAAATTTAATCATACGCTAATTATTAATACTTCAGTGCCACAGAGCCAGATGGGTAGTGAGGATTTATACCCCTCAGTCTTCTGGGTTGTATTGCTTTCCCTTTTGACAGCACATCACATTTATTTTGGTCAGCCTTTCAGCAATTATATCAGAATCAGAATCAGAAATACTTCATATTATACTTTAAATTACACTCAAATGTTTTACTCCTACACAGGTTGAAAGTTCTCCAGCAAATTAACACCATAACCACTAAGTGCCACCTCACAGGTGAAGAACTTCTGCTTGTCTTTGAACATCTCCAGGTATCGTTATGGTTGGAGTGATCATTGGCTCCAAGCGGATGGGAATCAACCCTGATAATGTGGCCACACCGATGGCAGCCAGCTTTGGAGATCTCATCACCCTTGCCTTGTTGGCCTGCTTCAGTCAGTGGTTCTACTCCTTCCTAGGTGAGACAGATGAAGACAACAATGTGGTCTGGTAGGCCAGTGTGAATAACACACACCAGAAGAGTTTTAAACATTAAACAGTGACAGGTTATACACTGATCAGCCTCTGACAGGTAAAGATGAATATCATTGATTATCTCATTACAATGATATCTGTTAAGTGGTGGGATTTATTAAGCAGCAAGTACACAATCAGTTTGTGAAGTTGTGTAGCATAATAAAACTTGTATAAGGTAAACTACACTTTATGATGAAACTTGCACTTGTTAATCAGGGCAACATCTTGTACTTGTATTTGTACTGATCAGCCTTATAATCAGAGGCCATGACCTCAAGTTCCCCAACAAAGAAATACATTTTAGAATCAACAAAAATTATACAAACTGCTACAGACATACAATAAAACAACAATGACGTGACAAATAACAGATAGTGAACGAAAGAATACATGTAAACAAACTAACTAATTAACACTGATCGCCACTGGAAGCAGTTGGTACAGCGTGGATCAATTTACAATCACTTTTGAATTGAGAAGTCAGTTGTAATTTCTAGATTCAACAATTTAGCAGAAAGAAAAATAATACTGGCATTTTGCAGGACGTGTTGCTGTGAAGTTCTGCTGGATGAGTTGGTTCAGGAACACAGAGACAGGACGGCACCTTGGAATATTTACGTTTATAAAAATGTGCCAAAGTAAAAATACTAAGAGGCAAAACTCTTATATTCAGATGTGCTCATCCCCAGGGGTTATCTTGAGCTTCACTCTCCATGAGAGGTCAGAGGCCAAATACCTTTAGAACTTAATGTAAGTTCATGTCTTAAATGTACAAATCCAATTGTTAAATATCTATGATAATTAAAATTATATTAAATGTGATATGTTCATGTCATATGGCTCCTCAGATAATTTGAAAAGATGTAAACACGCATACAAATTGTAGAATGTCAGGATGCTTCTTTTCTTTGTCTCCATTTGTTCTCATCGTTTAACACCACAAAAGGGGTGTCAACTTTTTATGAGATCAATGCATATTTTAGTCTTGCAGCAAAATATTTTAATATTTAGTGCATGTGCGTGACCATCAGCAGCCCTCCCTTGAAACGAAGCTGTCATTCTTTATTGGATTTTCCTATTATGAGCCAGAAAGGGTAGTGCTGTACCTCGGTGAATTGAGGGGGAAACAAATGACAGACAGGACGAGATAAGACAAACAGGGGATACAGACAGGCAGTGCTATTAGAATACAAGAGAGTAAGCTTCTGTGTTAGTCCCAACAACCAACACCACACCTAAAAAAAATGAAAACAAGGAATCAAACCAAGAAAAAAAAACAACCCCCACCCCCAAAAGTCAGTATGGAACACCAGGACCCATCCACCACCCACCGCCCACCAGTTCCTTCTTAGAGGAAAAGTCTGGGCGTTAGGGGGAGGAGAAGGTCAGGAGGTCACAGTAAAGAATGCAACCTCCTGGTCTCCAGAGATGTAGTTTTTCTCAGGATTGATACTTTTAAGACTGTTATCAGGTTCTTGGGGAGACAGGAGACATCTTGTTGTCTCCAAGAGGGCCATGAGCGGTCATTTTGATGTGTGTGTATGTTGCATGTTTTATTGTATGTTTAATTACTCATTATTTGCAATCATTTATTAGTGGTATTAATAGCAATTGTATGACTCTTTAATGCAGCTAGTCAAATGTGCTTCAAGTTATTTCCATACTGCATTGAATTTAGATTGAAACCATGAAAACAACTGCAGTTGTGAAATTTCTCCCTGTCTGGCTGAACTTGAATGAAGCCACATCCTGCTTCTGAGGGTCAGAGCGACCTGCTAACAGGAACTCGATTCTCAAAGAACATAAATTTCCAAGAATCCCTGGCACAACCAGGCTTCCAAAACAAACAGGACTAGAAACTTTATCATCCACTGGACAGCTAAAGCAATCACTAATCCTAGTTGGCATATTAATAATACAATACATTTTATTTAAAAGTGCCTGTCAGGACACCCAAGGTCACTGTAAAGAGAAAAAGAATAATATGGCTCCTGTTGCCAAATTACAAATGGCAAGAGGAGCCTTAAGGGGGGACACTGGAAACAGGAGAAAGATGCTGTCAGTATTGTAAAAACCTAAGTGCGCATTAAGAATTCAGTTACTTTTCTCTGCTGAGAGACATCTAACTCAGATCTTTACACAGTAAACAAAAGATCTTGATAGTGTCTCTTCTCGCAATTTTTCCTGTGTCTGAGTTTCATCTACTACAACACAGAAAATGGAGACCGATTCATCAACACACATCTCGGTGGAAAATAGACTTCTTTTATAACTTATTGCGATTTCCGCTCCCTTAAGGTTTTTGTTACTGGTTTACATCTCTTTATTTATAAATTTTTTTGAAAATATTTCGTCATTTTACATCTGATCTCCAAATTCACAGTCAGTTTCACTGTTCGTGAAATTGTGGCAAATCTCAGCCCACTTTAACAACACACACGTTTAATGACATGACATCGATTTTGGGCAAGTCATTGCTGACATGGCGTTAATCATGCCTGGTTTCATCCTTTAAAACAAGGTGCCCCTGTGTCATAGATCAAAATATAATTCTTAACCATAATGTCAGTCATAAGGCCAATTTTTGGAGGTTTTTTATTTGAATATAACCAGGGTGTCCTGAAAATTACACAACACCTTTAGAGGTTTTAGAAAGTCCATGCTTCTATTGGTCAAAGTGACACAAGGAGATTAGCACAATATTAGACAGGTGGTTTCAGTGTTGTGGCTGTGCATATTTTTGTGTGTAGTTGGTCAGTTCAAGAGCCAGGGTTCATGCGTTTTTCACTTTTGGGCAACAGGTGGCATCTGTAATTCTTTATCTGCATCCACTAAGATCAGACACTTGTCATAGTTTTACACCCAGCTGCTAGAAAATGAAGAAAAAAATCACAATTTCTTTTGACAGACCTTTATCCCTATGTGTTGTACCTGGTGGATCTACTATATTTATGCCTGATCCCCGTCTGGGTGTCCATCTCCTCCAAACATCCAGCGACTAACATCCTGCTCCGCACAGGCTGGGAACCAATCATTACGGCAATGGTCATCAGCAGGTATTCACTTTGGCCTTGAAACTGCATTTGTCGACAGCTTGCACATGTACTCAGAATATTCGACATTTTGTAGTTGGTGGTGGAATAAAGAATTATTCCAGTTTATATTATATTTTACATATCAAGTTTATACTGCATTATGTGTCTAGGATGCATGTACGGGGACTAAAGTTTGTTTTAGTTTACAACCTAAATGTAGCATTTCACTTCTTTCTCAGCTCAAATCCCAGATTATTTAGTTAAATTTATCAATGTATTATGGTTCCAGTAGTTTGTAAGAGCTTCTGAAAGCATGTTTTTGGTTGTCCTTCTTTTAGTATTGGAGGACTTATTCTGGACATGACTGTTTCTGATCCAAACTTGGCAGGAATTATCGTTTACGCTCCAGTCATAAATGGTAAGTTCTCTTCTGTATTAATGTAAGTTGGTAGGTCTATGAATAAATACTTAAAGGTACAATTTGTAAATTGGTAAATCAATCTTTTCAATTCTCGATAAACATGTGCAGATTCCTTTTGAACTGATTTTGACATGTTTGAACACCTAAATAGTTCAAGATAGAACTACATGGAGGGAAAATGTGATAGTATCTTAGTTATTTATGATTATGCTGTGGATCAGGTCCCCACAATCTGTAGTTCTTCAGTCCTGATTCTAAGGTCTAATTCACTAAATGGTATAAGAGCTCAAAAGTAGCAGTTGCCAGAGGCTCACCAATAGAGGCAGAAAAGAGTCCAGGTAGTCAGTCTTCAGATTCAAAGAAATAGTGTTTATTCTGCAAGATACAGGTCAAACACACTGAGAGGTACCCCAGGGTAAACTCTGACAATCTCTCCTGATGCTCTGGCCTTTATACTAGTGGTTTCCATGCCCCAGGCCCATCCTTCTTTTGGTATAAATTGCGGGCGCCTGCCCCCATTATACCACTTGTTCTGTTTCTTATAGTGTCCGGACATTCCGGCATAATTTTAAAAATAATGATAGATGGGCGGTGTCACCAGGAGGAGACAACCCCTCCTCCTGGTTTCACCCCCCAATCAATCAGAGCACTTTATTTTCTTTCTGCACATACATCAGGCCTTTTCAGGGTACCTCAGCAGTTACATTCTTTCAACACAGTATCATGTCTTACAAGATCCTTAATACACAAAGGCACTTAGATGGAAACAGAGAACTAATCATATATATATCACATTTCAAGATAATGAAGCTGTGTAATCCTATTTCAAGGAAACGGGACTGTGTAATCATATCCCAAAAATAATTAGTCATGCAATTAAAAACAGTTGCCCATGCAATTAGAAACAGGTGCACACAGCATTTGGACCCTAATTGCTGGAAATGATATCTCTTGGTCATCAGCCACTACACTCCCACCACATCCAGACCATCCAGTAGGTCCACACACTCTGAGAGCACTTTGTTGGTGCAGTAAGGCAAAAATAAATAAATAAATGAATGAATGAAGGAATGAAGGAATAAATAAATCAAGGATCAACCAGGACTTTTTTTTCTTGCTGGTCAATCCTGTGGTTTCTCCCAGTGTTCTTAGTCTTGGGCCACCGACTGCACTACACGAGTGGGGAGGCGGCAATTGTTAAAACAATGCCTGTGCTGGTGTGATTACAACCTTAAGGCAATGACATAGGTGTGCTTGAACTGAATTAGTCCGTACTACATGTTGTTCAGAACATCCAAGGTGGCAAGAAAAGCCATGTACACACAAAAGAAAGTAAAGCATTTTGGTAGAAAATGTGTCTTAGACTCGGTGCTAAAAAATGTTTATCTCAGACGTAGCATGATCTGCATTCCCACTGCAAATAGTGCCAGCGTCATGTTTCACAAATGATCCCAAGCTCATGCATGTGTCACAGATTTAATGTTTCCTTTGATGAGTTAAAGATGCCAAAATTAACACAAGAGGTGAGACCTCATGTTGCAAGTCGCAGCTTGAATGTTGAAAATTTCACGAAACAGCAGATTACACAGATCTCTAGCGTTTGTTGTCCATAGCTGCAAAGTTTTTCTTCAGTTCTTTATGCAGCAATCTAAAGGCAGCAGGACATGTAGGCCGATAAAGCTGCAACACAGATTCTTATTTGCTATCCATGTTAAGCTTATTGTTTACACGACAGCTAGCTTAATAGTGCAAAACATAAAACTATCACCTTACAGTTGACCATTCCTCTGCCTTTTCTCTTCTTACCAGGTATCGGAGGGAACCTGGTCTCCATACAGTCTAGCCGTATTTCAACTAATTTGCATTTGAATTACTCTCCTGGTGAAGTTCCGGAGGATCGTAGAACCTGCCACAACCCTTGTCACACTTTCTTTGGCTCTGGTAAAGATCGTAAAATTCACAGCTATTTTAATTGGAGTGTTTCTTCACAGCTTAAACCCAGTAATCTATGGCTTTTATGTGTGGAGTTTGTATGTTCTGTGAGAGTTCTCACCTGATGCCTGATGGTTGTCTGTTTCACAATCGGATGTTGTCATGCAGGAGCAAACCATCGATCCGCCCAGATTCTGCTTCTCTTGGTCATCCCTGGTCAGTTGATCTTCATACACACTGTCCACGTGATGAAAGGAGGCCACACTCTGCCCAGTCCTCTCTTCATTGTTTTCTTCCTGTCTGCTTCCCTGATTCAGGTGAGTCTCAGTGATATTTTCCTTTTGCAGACTTCGTTGCCAGTTTTCCCTAACTTCCATGTTTTTGTCGCCCAGGTGTTCTCCCTACTCTGTATAGCTGATTGTATGGTCCATTGCCTGTGGGGAAGGGGTAAAGATCCGGACAGTTATTCGATACCCTACCTCACGGCCCTCGGAGACCTTCTTGGCACTGCTCTCCTCTCTCTCGCCTTCCTCATGCTGTGGTGCATTGGTGACTCAGGTAGTGTATAGGTTCAAAAAAAATGAAAACAAGGCCTGAGAAAGAGCAAATATTGCTTAATCAATGCAAGGAAAGATAACCTGAGTGTCAACAGTGTTGCGGCAAAATTTCATGTTGTACTTCTAATCAGAGAACACAATAGACCTGACTCTAAGCACTTTTCCTCATTTTGTTATGGTATGTGATGTTGTGACCAGCACCAAGCACCAAGGCCCTGGGATTCCACGGCTGAGGACTCTGTGTTGTCTTCATGAGAACAGCAAAATTTCTGCTATGTGAAGGATAGATTGATGTGGGAAAGAAAGATAATAGTATAAGTTTGCATTTTGTCCCTTGGTCTGGGTCAGACTTCTGAACATGAGCCTGGTCTCCAAGCTTTACCTTTCAGCTGAAATACTCAATCTGCATTACCAAGATGATGAGTGAGACCTCATGATTGGTTTTCAAGAAGGATGGGTTGTGGCCTCACAGACATAGGAGGAGATTTTAGAAGAAGTTTCCATAAATATAGAGGAGGATGTAATGCTTTGTTCGGGAGTTGAAATCTCGAGATTTTGCTCATCTTTGTTCTTGCAGCCTCTGTATTGAATAAACATTATTTGCATCAGACTCCGAAGACTGTTTGAAGACTCTTTCTTGAAAACTTTTCTGAAGACTCCAAAAGATGATCCAGAAGTGATTTTTGACTACATGTCTGACTAAGTTGCCTGTTCAACACTGGCCTTTAGCAAGCAGAATAAATTTTACGATATGTAGTTTAGGAAGGGCGTAAATGGTTGAGTGGAAAAGGAATTAACCCAAGAACCCCCTAGCTCACAAAAGATATCACAATAAATTATCGTTTTCTAGTCATAAAACTGTGTTGTCTTTTTCCCTTTGATCTTCCCTTTAAAAGTGTTGTGCCTCTCTTTATTTATTGTTCACTTGCCTTCTGGAGACCTTGATACTCTGTTGAACTACTGGACCTTTCTTTAAAGAAATAAATATATTAAACATTATGACTATTTAAACTGTTAACATTCCATCCATTGTTGAGGATATTCTGTTACTTCAATTACTTTCTATCTCAATAATCATTTTCTTCCTTATTTCTTAATTACATTTATATTGACTATTTTAATCACAAATATGTAATCATCATTTAAACTCATATTAATTAGTCCCTCCAGGATTTCACGGGCGTTTTTCCAGATTGTTGCGGCCTAAAATGCCTGAATTCGCGGCAGCTTTTCTAAAAAGTTGTGATGAAAGTTGCGATGTTTTAAGCGTATTTGTGTCGATGAAATTGCAGGAGACCGTAAAAAATGCTAAAAACTTGCATTTTTTTCATTGTTTTGTATAATTCATTAAAAATTTTAAAAGTTTAAAAAGTTAATTTCACATCCTGGCACACACGTGTTCACACACAGGCTCACAGCTTGTCACATCAGTTTATTAATCTAACTGACCTTCATTCTTTCAGTGCTGGACACAGATCTGGTGCAACAGCTTCATCGCGGTGGTTTGTCTGGTCTGTGGTCCACTGGTTTCACCCATTCTCCTAATATGTTTACCGTAGAAAAATGTTTGTCAGTGGATGATTTTTGTTTGTGTTCCACCTCAATATTCTACGGGGTGAAAACAGTTTACCTCCGCTTTGGAGAAGAACATCAGGGAATTGTTTTTGGTCGTTAGCAGTGTTTTTTGTTGGTAAGTGAGAGAGACATTACTGTCGCACATGTCTGCATCTTCAAACTATATACAAGGAAGTGAATTCGGTGACATACGTGCATTGCGTTTGCGCTGGGGACTGTGATGAGAAGCCCCTGACTGCAGTGTGCAGTTCGGGGTGGGAGCTCAGCGTTCAACTTTACTTCATTTTGCAACAGTTTGGTGACAATTTAACCCTCACACTGCGTGCGTATCTAATTCAATTCAGAGTGGAACCAAATACAGGTTTGCGACTATGCTAGGAGCGTAACATAGACATATATACGTAGACGCCGCATTGACTGTGGAGGGACGTGCCAAAAGCTCCGCCATCTTGGTACAGGGCTAGCAGAGGCGGGAGTGAATGTAAGGCTATGGAGGTAAGAGGTACTCCACAATTCTAAAGTAGAATTATTCACTGGATTTTCGACCGATTTCCAAACGGTTTGGTTTGTTAAAAACGTCACACATTTAGCTATGACACAGGATGCTTGGATGCTTTTGTTCTATTTATGTCTGCCTGTCCATCCTCGATGTCTGACGTTTGTAACAAACAATATATGTTGACAACTGATGGATTTATGATCACTTTTATAGTGCAGACATGTCATTCCTCTATAGACGTAATGCACTGTAGGGGCGAGTGGCACTGTACCAAGATGGCCGCCGCGTAGGCACGTCGGCTCCAATCCGCAGCAGCAGTCAACGCGGCGTCTACGTATATATGTCTATGGGAGAGTAAGATGGAGCTTGTTTGTACCGTCCCCGGCAGAGTCAAATTTAGATTCAGCCAATAGCATGCCGACGTTGAGCGTTGAGCTCCCGCCCCGAACTGCACGCTCGAGTCAGGGGTACCTTGCTATGATTGGTGGAACTCACGGGAGGCTGTCCAAAATTGCGGAAAAGTCGCGGTGATTGGACAAAATTGCAAGGTCGCGCATAATTCGCGGAGATTGGTTGAATTTGCGTTAATTGTTGCGAGGGACTGATTAATCATAATTAGCTTTACCATAATCATACTTGCATCATTTATATGAACTATAACCAGCTTATCATAATCATGTTTGCAGAGCTTGCAACTATGGATGATTGAGACATGCAGAGACAAAGTGCGGAGGTCATTCCTAGCGTTGACCGTACTTTAACCTTGTCAACAGGCGTTAAGACAGGATGTGCAGAAGGTCTTCCAAAACCGCCAATCAAGCCTTAAACTTAGCAGCGAACCGTGAAGGCAGGATATGGTCCTCGCACCTTATAGACTTACATATGATGCAAAGGTTAAAACCATAAGGGCAGGAAGTTACACTTAAACTTGCCATATCGAATAACTGAATTCCAGGAAAGAAGACGTCTCCGAGCTGATGAACAACACCTGATGGACCAGAGGTTCAAAGTCTAAACCAACGAAACCTCCCAACTATAGACCAATCAGATAGAAGCACATTTCCATATGAAGAACTATGTATAGCGCTAAGTTGAGGTTTCTTTGTCTCTCTGTTGTGAAGAGGTTGATGCAGACATCTAGCTAGATCAAGAGAGAACCTGTATGCATACATTCTGATCATCCAATGCTACTAAATTTTCTTGATTGAATATTTTGTCTTGGGGTCTTCATTGCTTTGTGGTGACATCTCAATAGCAATTAAAGAACACGCTTCGACACCATCTATCCATTTTCTATAGACTGTGTTGAAGCGTGTTCTTTAATTGCTATTGAGATGTCACCACGAAGCAATGAAGACCCCAAGACAATATATTTGATGAAGAAATAGCCCACATATTGTTACTATTGTCACATGTCACCCTTTCATTCCCTTTCCCATGGTCATCCACAATTACCATCTGGCCTACCTACTGCTATATCACACCTTTGTTATTTGCAAGTGTTTACCAGACTCTTTGATCCAATTACCCTTTTGTTCTGTTGTCTTCCCTTCGATTACTGATTAGCAACTATACGTAAAATTAACCACTGTCTACCTTAGTATGTATTTACAACCCCCTCCCAACCTTTTTTGACCCATCCTCTGAGATGTTCCTTTTGTCTTACCCCCTGTATTTGCATACAGCCCCTCCCTACCCTTTGGTCCATGCTCTGACATTCCTATAAAATGTGTGCCCTGAAAATGCTCTGGGTCGACTTACCTTTGCAGACCCATACTCTGTGTCGGTAAATCCACCGTATTACCGGAAATACTAATAAAACACCCCACTACAGCAAACTTTGCAGAACCAAGAGTGAAATTTCTTCAACATATTCATTTAAGAATGATTTGGTTCACGTGGGAAGGATGGTAAACACTGCATCTGCCGCCGGCCACGTCTCGCTTCCGCCGGCCACGTCTCGCTTCCGCCTTTTGAGAGATTCCGCCGGTCGGTCGGCCAATCCCGCGCTGCCTCGTCACCCGCGGCAGCCAATCCCCGACGTGCAATGGCGCATTGTTTATGCAGTAATTTACTCTCCCCACCTGCTCCTCGGGAAGAACACAGCACATACATACATATACTCAGAAATAATCCTGGACAGGACCGCAGTCGTAACACTTCGGTTCAGCATTGTCTTCTTGGTGGTTCATATGTCAGTCCTAAAGTGGCCTATGTGACGTGTGCAGATATACAAGTTATTTTTTTTCCGAAATCTGAGGCGCCTCTCTACTTAAAGTTTCCTTTACATCATATCTAAGTCTACCAGGTGCGAGCTCCATATCCTGCCCTAACGGTTTGCTGCTAAGGTCAAGGCTAGGTCGCAGTTTTAGAAAACTACCTGCACATCCTGCCTTAACGCCTGTTGATAAGGTTAAGGTTCGGTCGATGCTTAAAATACTTTCTGCACTTTGTCTCTGCATGTCTCAGTCATCCACAGTTGATAATAGTAATTGAATACAAGCCCTGCAAACATGATTATGATAAGCTGGTTATAGTTAATGTAAATGATGCAAGCATGATTGTGATAAAGCTAATTATGGTTAATATGAGTTTAAGTGGTGATTACATATTTATGATTAAAATAGTCAATATAAATGTAATTAAGAAAATAAGGTGGAAAATGATTATGAGATAGAAAGTAATTGAAGTAACAGAATATCCTCAACAACTGCTTGCAATGACCTGGAGCCTATCCCAGCTGATCTAGGGCAAAAAGCAGGGCAAAAAGCAGGGGGACACCCTGGATAGTTTCATTAACATTCATAGTTTACTCATTAGTAATATATGTCAAAGCAATATGCATATGTTAATGTAGCCTGGTCTAACATTTTTTTTTTTTTTAAAAAGTTACATAGAGTTATATAGAAATGTTGAGCAACTAATTTACACACTGAAATGCTACAGAAGTTTTTACCTGGCTGGAACTCTGCATTTAGCTCCTATATGTGAAGACAGAGTAGCTGAAGGTCAAAGTGGTGAAAGAAGCAGCAAAACCAACATCAAAGCAGTGCTACAAATGAATAGTGTCTCTCAACAGTGTCGAGCGTGTTCTCTAATTGCCACTGAGGTGTCACCACAAAGCAATGAAGACCCAAGACAACATAGTCATTTAAGAATATTTAGTAGCATTGCGTAACCAGTGGCACCTGGTGGTTCTCCACTGTCTGCCTCTGATTGGCAGACAGCAATAAAGGGAGTTCGGTGAGTGCCAGGTGCAGACGATTGTCGTCGTGAAGCCAGAGAAGCACACGAGGTTTCAGCTTTGATCGTGGTGAGATGTTTGCGAGATATCTTTTAAAGAGTTGCTCATCGATAAAAATGAAAGCATGCTTTTGTAACAGTCGCCTCTGATATTGCAGTGTGGCCGCACAGTTTTAATGAAGAGGTTGATTTCCTGCTGCGTGTGAGATGGCAGCGTAGCCGGTATGCATTTAAGGGATGTTTATTAAAAAATGTTTTATTTGTGATAAAAGTTAATCTTGAATTCAATAGTTAATGGTGTTTTTATTGTTTGTGTTTTACAGCAGTTGTTTCCTGCTGTCCCTTTTGGTTTTGTTTGTATGATTTGTTTAAGCTAGTCCGCTCGGCCTTGCAGGGTGCATCGTGTGAGAGCGGACTAACTTCTTAGGCATCCGCCCTTCCTGAAACAGCCCATCCGATTCGTCCGCATCTCCGGAGTATTCTCCCGACCAATCACCTCTCTCTTAGAAGACTCTTAGAAGACAGCTGTGGCGTCTCAAGTCCTAGTTGAAGTTCTCTGTTCCAGAGTTATCAGGTACACCGTGACCAAGGAGAATGAGTCCCCAGAGATTTGGTGCCCATGTTTTGGGTACGAGCAGGTTGCTATCCAAACGAGGAGCAAACAAACATTCAGTGCTTAAAACATATGTGTGTGTATGTGTGTGGAGGCTGCTTGGTGTTCTAGTCAAAGTCAGTGAGAGTACCCTGAGAGTATGTGGTTAAGAGAATTCCAATGTTTTCAGTTTACAAGTTACCAAAAGTTCACTACATGCAAGATTTAGAGAGATCTAACTAGTGTTCCAAGATGGTTAAACATAGATGATCACAGGATTACACATTTTGTTAATCAGTGTGTTCAGCATATCATTAAATGCAAAACTCAGTAATAAGGCACAGAGGTATATTGATTTCAGTACCAAGATATAGAGATATATAATTTCAATCACAGTGTCAGATTATATAAGTTTCATTCACAGTATCTGATTAATAGTGAGGTTAAAAGTAATTTACCCTAACAGCGTGAAAGGTCAGAACAACAAAGCTTTTCTCCTCATGTTGTGCAAAAGGAATCCTCCCCTGAATTTTGTCAGAAACATTAAAAATGCTAAACTGAACTGTGATGAAGAACTTGGAGGCCAAAATATGCGTATTTTAGGACTGTGCAATGATCATTTAGTCGGTCTATCTCAAGCGGTTTATTGTGTCTGACACAATAAACCTGCAGTGGACTGAACACTCCATCTCTGCTCTAATCAGTTCTCTGTCTCCAGACAATGGCTTATTTTGTTACGGAGCGAATCAGAGAAAGACGACAGAACACAACCAGGCAGAGTATATAAATCACAAGGGGGTGGGGTGTGTGTGGCCGGGGTGGTGGTGGTGGTGGTGGTGGTGGTGATTGTTGTTGCAGTCCTGAAAACATCCCAGTGAGTACGGTTCAAGCATACCTGAAGGTCCTCAACAGCTTCACTGGTCCACTTCTTTGACCTCACCACAGGTTTACAGAGCTTCAATTTCTGTCTGTAAGCAGGAATCAGGTGGACCATGACGTGCTCAGAGCATCCCAGTACAGCATGGGGGATGGCATGATAGTGTAACAGTGATCCAAGATGGTCTTCTTCCTAGTGAGGCATTTAATAAACTATATTTGTTTTTCAACATTTTTGTATGGAATGACTCAAGCAGTGACATGAGGACTATTAGTTTTATAGGGAATGACTGTTCAGCAATTATAAGAATAGTTCACTTTGACTGACATGACATTGTTGTGGCACACACACTAAACACTTTATTTTTCTTTCTGCGCATACATCAGGTCCTTTCAGTGTACCTCATCAGTTACACAGTATCATGTCTTACAAGATTTTCAATACACAAAGGCACTTAGCTGGAAAAAGAAGACTAACTATACACCTCATACTCCAAGGTAATTTGTCATGTAAATTGCAAACATTTTTGGTCACCAGCCACTACAACATAAGCAAATGATAATGTTATAAAACAGAAGAGAATTGTATGAAAGCAACTGATGTATGTCAAAAAAGCATTTGCAATTTGTTGGAAGGAATGAGAAGCTGCTACGATGATGTGCACAAATGACTAAATGTTGTGGAAGTTGAACTGACAGTTATGAGAATTCTAATTCTAATCAGAGAAATGCACCAAGGCGACTGAGAAAACCTTAAATACTATCTATAACCGAAGACACAACTTCAGATAGGCTTCTCAGAGGTTACTCAACATGTTTTATTATGACAAGTTAACAAAATGAAATAAATAATGTCTCTTCTGTATTAGAAAAAAAACTAAAAAATACCTCTGCTATATTAGTAACACATCTTTAACAAAAATAGCTCTCATAAACTTACAAACACTAACAAAAAACATCTATATCTTTAGTTTTCTTCTTCATCCTTCTTCAAAACAATGAAAACCAGGACATTTTCATTACTTTATAAAAAAAGAAAAAAACAAACAACCAAGATGGCCAGGACAGGATGTGAAAACAGTCTGTCTGTCTATCTCTAACAGTATGAAAAAAGGTATGTAAACTTTTAAAGGTAAACACTCTGTAAAAAAACATGCAGTATTTACAGTGCAAAAGGTTCAGGTTTACTCCTATGTTCTGAGGTAGACAACACTCCATGTAAAAAAAGAAGAGTGCAAAAAGGATTTGTGCAGATATTATAGAAAAATGATCTCCCATGTTGGTCTGTTCTGATCTAATAGTGTCAAATTTCCCATTACCTCACCTCCCCAACGAATCAAGTGGAAGTCCTCCTCCTCCTCTTCCTCCTCCTCCTCTTCCTCCTCCTCCTCATTCTTCGCGGCGAAGAAGCGAAAGCAGCCTCAGTGTGACAATGGACGAAACGTGGGAACAGGAGCTTCTCTGAGCGCTGCAGCCGAAGAGTCCGTCGTGCAAAAGTAAGTTTTCACGTTTGTGTACAAAATGTTGCCTCTTCATTTACCGCTGCAGCCGGATGATCTCTGCGCGCATGATGGTGGTTGGGCCATAGTGCAACTTTTGTTATCGATCCGATATCAAGTCAGTGCAGGGCCAGTCCTGCCGATACCGTTACTTTTTTATTTTTATTTTTTAACTTAGATTAGCAGCTTATCTACTTTCATGCAGGGGAGAGCAGTGCGTCGTAATGAATGTGTTTTTGCATCATCAATATGCAAATTTCAATGAAAATAAAAAGTTTGCATGCAGCCTAAATATTGGAATACTGATGTTGCTTTGACAGTTAACACAAAAGGGTTATTCTATTCAGCCATATTCATATTTCAGGTTTAAGGCATACATCTTTATATAGGTGTTTTATTTTTCAGTTCCAGTTAAATAATTCATTTAGAGTTATTTAAACTGGCTGAATATATTATTTTTGCTTTACTTAGCTGACTTTGCAGTTCGCAGTTCTTTTTTTGGGTGTGTTTGTGTAGATTGTGATGGTGCGACTGTACCTGGTTTGTTTTCTGCAAACACCGCAGTAGGGCTGCCACTAACGATTATTTCAATAGTCGATTAATCTCTCGATTGCTTTTTCAATGAATTGGATGAAAAACTGTATTATATTGTGCAGCGATGATGTGAAGATGATGAGGAAATTCTCCACAGATACAGTCTTGTTTATATAAAGAAAAGGTTTACTGAAACAAGTTCAGCATTTTCAGGCACCATGGTCTGCCTGGGTGATTCACAGCCAAATAGAATCCACACCCTGTTGTGGATCAGGTTCCCACATCTTCAGTACTGATTCGAAGTTCTGATTCACATATTTGTATGAGAGCTCAAAGATAGAGGGGGCTCACCAATAGAGGCAGAGAGGAGTCCAGGGAGTCAGTCTTCAGATTCAAAGAAATAGTGTTTATTCTGTAAAATACAGGTTAAACACACTGAGAGGTATCCAGGGTAAACTCTGACAGTCGCTCCTGATGTTCTGGTTTTATACTGTTTTCGATTCTGGGGGTTTCCACGCCCCCGGCCCATCCTTCTTTTATGATACTTTGTGGGTACTTTCCACCATTATACCACCTGTTCCGTTCCTAATAGCAGGGGTGGGCAATCCTGGTCCTCGAGGGCCACCATCCTGCATGTTTTAGATGTTTCCTTCTTCCAACACACCTGATTCAAATGATCAACTCATCATCAAGCTGCAGAAGCCTGATAACGATCCTGATCATTTGAATCAGGTGTGTTGGAGGAGGGAAACATCTAAAACACGCAGGATAGTGGCCCTCGAGGACCAGGATTGCCCACCCCTGCTGATAGTGTCTGGAAAGTCCGGGACTATTTTAAAAATAATGATGAATGGGGGCTGCATGGTGGCTTGGTGGTTAGCCTCACAGCTAGAAGGTCACCGGTTCGCACCCCGATTAGGACGCTTGGGATCTTTCTGTGTGGAGTTTGTTCATGTTCTCCACATTAAGCGGTGTATAGATAATGGATGGATGGATGATGGATGGGTGGTGTCACCAAGGGGAGACAGCCCCTCCTCCTGGCTTCACCCCCTTCACTGGGAATGTTCTGGCTTGGACCTTCATAGTTAAAAAGATATTTTCTGGGCATCAGCCACTACAACCCCAAGCAGCCTCTTCCACTGGGTTATATAGGGGAATAATTTACATACAACAAAGGCAGGTCATATGCTACTTGTTAAAAGAGTGGAAAAACACACATCTTATGGGAAAAAACTCACATCTTATCTCAACTCAGCATTGACTTTGGAACTGACCTTTGACTTGTGCATACCAAACCCATGAGACAGAACATCAGGAGCTCTCTGTGTGCATGAAGAATTTCAGTCAAACTGACTGAACCGTACAATTTAAACTTCAAGTCCTTGTCACTCTAGATGAACTCTGGCTCCAGACTCACAAACGTTTTCATTTTAAGTGTTCACGAATGATCGAGGTGCTTCCATGTCAGTCAAACTTATGATCGCAAATATTGCACATAATTGCTTTAACACCATCTTTTTCTTGTGTTTCGTGATGTTTTCCCATATTTAAGAGGAATCTGGTCATGATTTTTCTTTCTGTGGATTTCTCCATGACCTCTGCCATGCTGGTTTGTTTTTATTCTGCACTCAGGGAGGCATGTATGGGCTTTGTTAGAAGTAAAAGTTTATGTTAAGAATTATACTTATTAGGTAATCATTGAGTGACTGTCAGGACTTTAAACCCCCACAGCTGGCTCATGATGCATTTAAGAACTTTGGTCTGTAAAAACCTGATTCTTTTATTGGAAGCCCAAGAAAGAACCAGAGAAATTTTCATTTCACAGATGTAGAATTTATTTAGGTCACAGGTAAAGTGTGGCAGCGCTGATCTCAAAATGACAAAGCTCTCGCAGGAACTCCATCAGAGTGAGCCCCGATATTCGGGTGCATTTCACATTTATCTTCTTGGGCGGCGCCTGCCCCCTACAAAGGTTGGCTGTACATGTAACCGAGTCTCATCAGCCAGTTATCTCTGATGTGAACACTCCAACCACTGTTCATGTGCATTTACTGAAATGTGCTTAAACAGGTTTGTGTGTGTTGTCATTAAGACGTGCATCTATTTTGCCACTCTCATGCAGAACTTTGTTGAACACAGAAACTGTTGAGTACAGATAAGACAGGAACTGTGAGCACATCTACTGCTTTTTCATTCAGTTTATTCATAACAATGGCAAACTGTCCATGGAAATGGGATAAGATGGAAACTGGGAGTGTAGCTATTCCTGTTTCCATAGCAACAAAGATAATTAGTGCAGACTGTCTATGACTCCAAGGCCACATAGGGTTAGACAAATGATGATCAAAGTAAATAATATAACAAATCCAATCATGGTAGACTCAAGGAATAATATAACAAATAATAAAATAATACAATAGGTCGTAGTTGGCTTTTCTCTTTTCTTTAGTCCAGCCTAATTATTATTATTATTATATTTAAACTGTCTCATTTTAGCATGATTCCAGGAAAACAAAAATTGAAGTGTGCATGTTCAGTATAACTCGTATTTTCAGTCAAAAGCTCCTTTTTCAGGTCCTTAAAGGCTTCTTACCTTCATCCAAGAAGGCTTCTTCACTTCAGACACACTTATTTTGTTTACATCCAGATGAATTTGTACAAACTGAATCCCCACATGTGGCATAGCTTGTACTAATGCATAGTTTCTGGTTTATTTTCATGTGATTTTCCCTTATATGTTTGCACCTCTTTGCTAAAAATGTGCTAAATTTCCAGTGGGATGGATGAAAGCTTTTTTAGTAATAGTAATCTATTTTATTTTCAGTGATTTAAGTCTGGGTAATGCAGGGATCTTCAGTAAAAAGCTTCACCTTTAGGTTCTTGAAGACATTTCACCTCCCATTCACGTGACTTCTTCACTTCAAATGGACTTATTGGGAGTTTCAGATGTTTCTAGTCACTTCCAGCTGATGTGAAACTATTTACAGCAGAAACTCCCCTTCAGTCAGTTATTTAAAGAAAAAGCGGCTTGGATGAGAGGTAAAGCCAAGACCTGGGTGAGGGAGAATAAGAGAGATGGATAAGATGAGCCATAAATCATCCCACAGTGGGGGAATTTGTATCAGACATGTAAGGAACATCAGTAAAAATAAAAAAAACCCCACAAAATACACACAAGTACTGGTTCTTCCACATGTTGATATTCAGATTGTACAAATTCCCAACAATATTGCATGTATCAATGATATTGCACAGAAATACTAATTTAATCTACATAAATATATTAGATGTGCAGCTCTTATGTAGTTCTACTTTACCTACACTGCTGACCCCAACCTAGCTTTTCCATGCTTTTACCAAACAAATTTCAGTAATTTTAATTTTAGAGAGGAACCTAGTTCGTTTAAATGTTAAGACTAAGACCCTACAGTATTAATAAGCAGGTAGATTAAATTGATTGTTTTTACAACTAAAACTATGACCCTGCAAAAATGTAAAAAATGGGCTTCTTACTTTATCAGTTATTTTGATTAATGCAGATTTATTGCTTATATATTAGATTCTTCTCAAATTCTGATGTTGCTTTTGCTTTAACTGCCTCATACATATTAGATACCACATTCAGAAAGTATTCTGTCCGAATGGTTTGATTAATGGCAAATAAAGTAGAATTGATCTTACTTCCAGGAGGCATCTTGTCCAAGTTTACCCGACAGCATTACTCAGTACTTATAAGAAAGTAAAGTATAATATTCCCTGTTCCCTTTGAAGTGTTTTTTCTCTAAACTCTTAACAAAAAATCTGTTGATTGTAGGCTCCTTTATTTTTCAAGTCACACCTGGAGATCATGACCGACCCCAAATTAGAGTCAAAAATAATGTCTAGGTTGTGAGCCTCTGTACGTACATTTTCAAAATGCAATTTTAAGAGTTTCATTTGTCAGATGTTTGTTAGTATTTGCAGGGAAAAGCAAAGTGACTGTTCCTCAAGGCTGTTCAATAACAATAAGACATCATGAAAGAGCATTCTTAGAAAAATATAGATTTTTTTAAGACCTTGCACCTTTAATTGTACGCAGGTTGAGATTGTGAAGCTTAAGTGCAGTGTACTTTGTGCAAGAGTACAGTATGCTATTTACTTATGTACATGATCCAGTGTGCTGTAGCTGAACCATGAGGTGCTGTGATTTAGATTTTGATCTAAGTTCAGTGTCAATAGTCCAGACAGCATGAGGAGAAAAGCTTTTCCTGAGTCTCTCTTTGTTTGACAAAGATGTTTCACAGGAGCCAGTAGACAGTCAGTTTATTTATGGGGTGATGAGGTTCTTCCATAATCCTGTTTGCACAGATAAGGCACAAACCAACGAAATGACTGACTTTAACAAAATAAAACCATTTAACATGCCCTCTTGGCATCAGAACACTGATAACAAGCTGATTTAAAGGACCAGATTGTGGGTTGTGTGCCCTCTGGTGGCGAGGGTGGAGCAACCAACTGAATAATTCTCCCCCTCCACATTTCATCTTTATTAATTTTTACTCCTTTATTTTACGATATATTTTGCTATTTTGATTGGTTTTTATGCACCTGTTTTACAGGTTTTTTTCACCCACTTTCTCTAAAGGTCTTTGTCTTTTAACGGCTTTGTGCAAAGTTGGAGCATATTCAGGTATGGTGCTGTAAAATAGGAATCTTCACCAGGGCCAGATTTGGCCCGATTAATTGAGATCAATAATATTTTGTCTGGTAATAGACCTTCCTGATGACACGTGTATCAGGAGCTGCTAAAGCTGGTCATATGTAACTGATTTATGTAGCCATGGTTACTTTAAAAAAACTATTAACTAAGGGTCCTGAACTTACCGAAAACAAATAAGATTCTGATGCAGAAGTGTAGAAAATATGACATTTCAATGATGATTAAATTAGACTCATGTACAAGAATGAAAAATCCTGTGTGAACCTCTGTGTGTTTTAAAAGATGTTGCGGTAACAGGTGTGGATGGCAGGATCCTGGCCTGGATGAACCCATTTTCCATGCTCTCGCTGCAATAATTTATAATCCTGAGAATTTAATTAGGTTACGAGTGCTGTTGTTCCATGTGAAAATGCATGCAGGTTTCTCTCTTTGGATATGCTCATATGGATCCTGCTGCTGTCTGATGCTGCAGGTAGTAAACAAAATTAGAGGTGATAGTTCCAAACAGTTGGAAGTTTCCTGTGGTAGCATAACAAGTGATAAGTTAATGATAGGACTGGCACAGGATGAGTTGGTCTATAACATCCCTATAACACCTCCACAGCGCTGTGACAACAAGCCAGTGAGGATATGACTACAGACAAAAGTGATACTTGATGTTGTCATATAGTTGTGAACAGTGGATACCGCCTGTGGTAGAAGCACCACAGATTAAGGAACCTCTAGTAAGTGACCAACCCGTTTGTTTAAGCTGATGTGAAAGCTCCTGCTCGAGAGCCCCTTGGAAAGTTTCGCTGGTGTCTCAGCTGATCCCCTGGGTGACCAATGTGGTGAATACAGTTAGACGCAAGGTTCAGCAGCGACATCCATCCGTCTATCCATTTTCTATACACCACCTAATCCTCTGTAGGGTTGCGGGGGAGTTGGAACCTTTCCCCGCTGACTCAGGGTGAAGGCAGGGGACACCCCGGGCAGTTCGCCAGTCCATCTCTGGGCCACATAGAGAGACAGACAACCAAGCACACTCACGTTCACACCAATGGACAATTTAGAATCTCCAATTAACCTCAGCATGTCTTTGGACTGTGGGAGGAAGCCAGAGCACCTGGTGAGAACCCATGGAGGCACAGGGAGAACATGCAAACTCCACACAGAAAGACCCCAGGCTGGGAATCGAACTCAAGACTCAGCAGCAACACTACAAAACAAACTGAGGTGGCATCTACAGATAGCGGCCAAACTTGAGTCAGAGCAATGCCACCCTGGTATGAAGAGCTGGTAACAAGGGTGGAGAAGCTTCTGCGAAAGCTAGAGTGTTATTGACGTCCGGTATCTGTTAGAGGGAGGCTTCCCCACTCCAATAAGATTGGTGACCAGCAGAATTTAAAGCAGTTTCTTCAGCCTTCCATTTATTTCTAGGGTTAGAAAAGTCTCTAGTTTTTTTTTGTCTTGGATCCAACATGATTTTAACCCAAAGGAAAATACCGCATCAATTTCAAAAGCTAAAGTAGGTGGTCCACATTTGCTATGCACTGTACGCGAGATGGGACAGTAACCAACATCGAGTGATGCATGTATGCAATATTAACAGAACACTGAACTGTCCTGTGTTCATAGCAGTTTATTTTTCATTTCACTTTGTAAAACACGTGAAAGATGTTTTATGATTTTGACACATGTTGGAAACAAGCCTATTCTGTCTGTAAGTAAAACCAGATTATGTGTCAGGCTGTTTCCGTGCATTCGTTGAATGGAGCGATAGGAGACCAATGTTCTTTAGTTCAGAGTTATTTATTACACTAGAGTAAATGTGCAATACAGAGCTAACCAACAACAAAGTGTTCAGTCAGTTCGAGCAGAATCAGACAGCCTGTTTCTCCCTGTGTAGTGGCTGGTGACCAAAAATATAATCTCCTGCGACTGGAGTCCAAAATCCCACTGGAGTTGTCTATACCAAGCTGTCATATGTATTTGTCAGGCACTTAAGTCCATGTGCACCTGTTGGCTGTATTATAGGACAAATTACATGGTACTGACCACACAGCCCCATTACCTTGGAATATGATATGTGTAATTAGATTCTATTTCCAGCTAAGTGCCTCTGTGTATTGAAACTTTGTATTGATCTTAATAACATCTTATAGTACATGATGCACCTTTATCTTCAAATCTTGTAGTTCTTGCATGTGTGCAATTAGAGAGAAGAATGTTGTTAAAGTTTCTCCATAGGTGTGTGATGCAACCTAATTTCAAAGTCTGTTAAACTCTTAAAGCTTCTCCAAGCGTGAATTGTTGTTATAATGGTCTTGAGTGATCTTCATGAAGCCATGTGGAGTTTTCCTATATAACTTCCAGTCATGCAATACTTGTGCTTTGCTGTCTAATTAAAAACAGGCTGCGCATTTCGAGATTAAAAGACATTAAATGGTAAAACTAATATGAAAATGTATCAGAGCCTCTGTTTTACTGTGTTTTTTAAGTAGTCTTGGCTGAAAGAGACATTTGCAACAATTTTTGTATATAGATAGGTCCAAGCAGTGTTGTGGACACCGTTTCTTTCTATGTACATGTGCTGGCTGCCTGAATCTTGTTCAGCATCAGCGAACACTTAAACCTCTTTTGACCTGATAGCTGTTGGGACGAAATACCGGAAGTGTAGTAGAGTTTGTAAGATACTTGAAGGTGCACTGCGACACAAAATATGAGCAATTGTTTTGTGTATTATGCAGTTGATTGTACAGCTGTGTTAAAGGTTATTTTCTTTCATGCATGTTTTGTACTTTTGTGTAGAACTGCATCCTTCTTTTTTGATGAAGGACTCCTCTACAATGAAAGATAGTGTTGCATGAATGTCATAGAAAGTGTTTTTTTCCATTCTTCAGAATCTGTTTTCTTCAGCTGCTCTTTCAGGTTCTGTTGCTTCATCTGTCTCTTTACTTGGAAAAGAGGCAGATTACTTTTACTTTGGCTTCTGTAGAATCTGTTGTATGGTTTTGGCAGCGTCCCTTGGTTCGTCATCATGCTGGTATTTTCCTTTCCGCCAAGTAGAAGAGGCTTGACTTTTTCCATTGTCCTGGTCACACTTGTAAGCAGGCACATTCAACAAAGAGAGAACAACTTCTTCTTCTCCCAGTGTCTTTTTATATGTTCTGGGGTTAAACCAATGCAATGTAACTGTAACTCCTCACTTCTTTTCAGCCTGCAGTCATTTGTTTGAGTTTTGTACTTGTTAATATGTTTTAAGACCTCCCACGCCTGGATAAAAAGAACACTGTGGTTATGTGGTCCAACACAAGGTCACTTCAGCTACTTTGTCATGAATAATTTATTTTTCCAAGACACTTTGTACAGTTTGTTGTTGATGTTATGTAATGACCTTTGCACTGTAATAGAAACTCAGATTCCCATTGATTACCTGTGACATCATGACAAAAAGTTAGTCATGACACTGTAGCTGAAAAACAAGGGTTGTGCTTGACAAAGCACAAGTTGGACTTTTATGAAGTGTAATGTGAAGCGCGTTGCACCAGTCATTATTTTTGTATCCCTTTCTTTCAGAAACACTATATCCTCAACCTGCCACAAGGATTAACGGAGGGCAAAAATGCAATCCTGTGCATTGATGAATGGGCAACACCGACAGGTTGGACCACTGCCACAACCCTCACAAGCAGCGCCTAATCTTATGCACGATGCGATGAGAAATCAGCTAGCTGGGACTGCAAACAACTCATGCCAGTACCAGGCGGTGAACTTTGGAGTCCAACTGCCACAGAGTGCTCATTTTGTCTCGCAGAATGGAATTTACTTTAACAGACAGACGTCAAATTGGCAGCCCCCAGCAGGCCCTCATCAGGTAGTTTCTTCTGGGAATAAATGTCAAAAGAAAAGTAACAGTCCTTATCTTGAGATGCTACTTACCAACCCATCAACTAACATGCAAATGCTTTTTGCACAGTGCTTTTTGCCAACTTCTCATGGATTACAGGATGCCTCTCAACAAGATTTTCATCGGAATGCAACCCAGAGTCAACCCAGCAAGATGACTGTCAACACTACATATAACCACGTAAACACACCACCATCTCAATGGAAGCAGTTAGGTGCAGTTAATGAAAGAATATCAATGAGGATTCAGAATGGTCAAGTAGTGCCTCATCTCCAACGTGGTAATGTTCTGAAAGGCTGCTACAAAAATGCAAATGGAGACTTGATAAATCCTGGTTCCCAGCACGCTACACTGCACTACACTGCATGCGGACGCACATTAGTGTCTGCTACTGCACACGAACGACAGACTGCTCAGGCTGCTCATAACCACATTCGCAGACAAAACAGCCCTCAGTTTGGATTCTCTCCTTCCATACGTCAAGCCAGTTATAACTGTTGTACTTCTCAGGCTTGCGGGAACAACAGCATTCCAACACACTCATCATCAAGGACACAAATGTTGCATGCGACTCAGCTGAGCTCAGCTTGTAACAATGGGGAAGATTCCACCATCTCCAGTAACGCAAATTCA
The DNA here is from genome assembly GCA_024666655.1 of Dascyllus trimaculatus. Lineage (NCBI taxonomy): Eukaryota > Metazoa > Chordata > Actinopteri > Pomacentridae > Dascyllus > Dascyllus trimaculatus. Next base: position 12,879,280 of record CM045448.1, on the reverse strand, counting down.
CGTAGCCAGTATAAAACCAAACATACCTTGCCAAAAACAAATGAGCTTCCCTTAAATCCTACTGTTACACATCAGCAAATGTTAAGGCACAACATAAGTGCAGATGGTTCACATCTGTCATACACAGCTGGCTACGATAGTGCTCCTCCACCATACACAAGTACACCTAACAACTGTCAGAAGTTTGCAGGAAATGCCGAAATGACAAATACGCAACCTGTGCCTTCAGCTGTCTCTAAAAGTTGTAACTTGAACAACACCCAGTCCTTCTCACTTCACTCTGGACAGTCTTTGCCTACAAGCTCTCAGAGTTTTTGGCCAAGATTAGAGCGCTTTGTAAATGCTCAATCTCAGCAAAACTCTGTGCCAGATGTCGTCTGTCTTAGCAGCAAGGCATCTGTTAATAATTTCAATAACACAGCCTCAAAAGGAAATCCAGTTGGATCGTTGAGTGGTGCATCTCAGCTGATGCAACAGCCTGAAGGAATTTTGCCACAAAGAAACAAGCCCCAATCCTCTGTAGCAAACAGTCAGGAGCTACTTGAAATTAAGTCATCAGCCAAACAAAATGAGAGCTCCGTTGACTCTTCATCTGGTCACTCCGGCACAAGAGCTGTAGCTGTTGTTCAGCCGTTGCCCATGAAAAGCTGTCAGAATGCCAGTACCGCCTCTAATGCCGCAACAGGTGAATCCTTATGGAACCCTGAGAAAGTCTTTGTTTCATCAGATGTGGCAAAAAACGGAAACGTTTTGACAACGGAATCTAATCTTTACGCAGAAAACCCAAGTCATTCACAATCCAACAAATTTGACACCAGTTGTTTAGCAGCATCTAATGATGGTGCTCTTTTGTCAAAGTCACATTTAGGGAACCAAAACTTGATGCAAAAATCTGCACTGGATAATAACATTGCAAAAATTGCTGAAAAATCGGTACATTCAAAAGTACCAGTAAGTCAGAATTGCTCTGAAGACCAAGGTGAGACTGTAAAACCTCCAACTCCACCTGTTTTAGAGCTTTCTTCACTCCCAACAATGCAATGGACAGCTGATGCACTAAGGAAATTAGTAGAAAAGATCGAAAAAGCTCAGATGCAGCCAGAGGATTTTACAGAGGTTAATCTTATATGCAAAATAGTACAAATGTTTTGGGATAGCAACTGCAAAACACTGATATCACAGCTCAGATTGCGGTGGTACCAGGGTTTAATGGTAGATGTTGTCGAATTCCTCTCCACACATATTAACTCAGACACTGTTTTACTGTCACAAGTAAGATGCGGCATTGGAGAACGACTCACAAAATACCATTTACTCAAACATGACGAAGTGTATTCAGAACTGCCTTACAAATCCTCGTGGTTGAATCTCAATGAGCAGATCGATGACATAGACAAAGAGTTTGGCTTCCCAGAGACATTGACGCGTACTCTTCACAAGCTTGAGAGTGACAACCAGACATATCAGGAGACAGTCGGCAGTATTCCTGAGCCAGTTGAGAGTGAGGTGCCGTACAAAGTGTTATTGCCAACAGAGCTCAAACCTGTTGACTCCGGTGAGGAGAAACAAGCCTCCACTGTTGAAACCACCTCAACTCAAACTGCCTCATCTAATGAGATAGAAAGTGTCAGCTCCAGTGACCCACAGTACTCATTTCACATCCAAGTTTTGCCCCCAGAAGAGGCCAAACATTTCTTTAAGCAAGTACAACCTGAGATGCCACAAAGCATGGACACAGATTGTCAAACAGAGAAGGTCATTAATAGTTCTGTGCAAAGTAAGACACGTGAGGATACAGTGTCCATATTGTCAGTACTCGAGAATGAGGCTTGCGATCCAATTGAACAGGTTTGCTGTATTGCAAGGCTGATGGAAATATATTCAGGGGAAAGCACACCGTCTTTGAAATGCCAGTGCATGGAACGACAAAATGATAACAAATGTACCAATGAGACACTTGACAAGGAAGAGGAGGCGGTGCCTAAAGACGATAGCCTGTTTGAGAATAGTTCTTGCAGAATATTTGACTTGACCATGGAAGACAAAAATCCAGAGAAGGACAAAGAGAACACTGATGGTCAAATCATAACACTTGGTAGCTCTGAGCTTTGCAGTGATGTCATTGAAATTTTTGACTTAACTGATGATAGAGGCAAAGCCAACTCAAGCATTTTCAAGATAAGCAGCAGCAGCCAGTCAAGCATTGTGTCCATAAGTGACGATGAGAATGAAGATCTCCCCAACACTGAAAATGAAATTCCCAGTCAGATGGCAAAACTTGCCGCTGAGCTGTCAGAACCCGAGGGCAAATGTGAACAAGAACTGCTGAAATCCACAGGAACGATGCAGTCGAGCACTTCAGTCTGTGATGACAAACAAACCGAAAGCACTGAGAGTGAAGTTCCCATCCGGATGTCAGACAATGAAAAGGACTGTGCACAAGCTAAGCTAAAATCTGCAGATATGGTGGAGTCTCTACTGCAAACCAAAGGACTAAATCAAACTAGTGCAACAGCTAACGTCCAAATGTCTTCAAGCCGCTGCACTGAACTTGAAACTGCTGAGAGAAAGCGGAAGAGACTAAGCAGCAATGACGCTTTATCTCTTTTCCTGAAGAAATCAAAATTCTCTGTAGACCGCGGCTCTGAGCATGCGTTCAAGGGTGTTTCAAGATGTGAGAAGAATTTGGTCAATGCTGCAGAAGCTCAGCCTTTAACCTCAGATGTTTCAACTGTAGAACTGGTACTTTTTGGCTCAGCACAGCAAGAGAAGTGTGCTGTAATTGGTGCCAGAAATAGACATGTTTCATTCCTGGAGGGGCTGTCTAATGACGCACAGAGGCCTCCAGAAGTTCTGTCTGTGAATCTCGGCCCATTGAGGAGGAAGTCCAGTGATGGTGTGCGCACAGAGAAACAGTCTTTCAAAGAGTGGCTCTGTGAAAAATGGAGAAGAAGTTTACCACCTGCTATATTTCAGCACAAAAACAAACTGAAAAAGCGGAAATGTTCGTCTGCCTCTGTTTCTGAGGTAAGACTCAAGAGAGAGAACTGTGAAATGAGAGCCCTAAACAGCAAGAGCCGCCTGAGTCTGAAGAGAAGAACGTCCCTCCCTAATAGGCTCAAAGTTGGAAAGGCCAAGGAACCAAAACAGCCCGATGGTCATGAGAGAAGTAATGCTAACAATGGAAGCAACAAGATCACACCTCTCCAGGAAAACACCACATTGAAGTTCTGTGTATTACCCAATACCTTCGACTTCAAAGATGGATCCAAAAAGAGGAAGGAATCCGCTGATCCTGCTTCAGGTAAAAATTGAGATTAAAGTGGTACCGCAGTGATTCTAGTATTTCATATATTAAACAAAACAGATCAAGCAAAGGCTGAGATTTTTGGACTTTTTGTCAAGTGTCCCCAATAAACCCTGCACATCCCACAATAGTCTGTGCCTGGTAATGTCCACACATTTGAAACTTTCATACTATTTTAAAACACAAGTCCTGTAACTCTAATACTCTATTAAAAATGACAACCTACTTTAGACATAAAGAAATGATTAGAGCTGTATCATTTTTTGAGTATGTACTGTCCATAGACTGTATAGAGTAGTGTCCAAAGTAAACACCATCGAATGTGATGAGTCACGTAGTCATTATTGAGTTTTCAGTGTCTCTTTTTAACTACCTGACCTCTGTTTATTATTTCAGATAAGCCAGACCATGCTAAAGAAAAGAGCCAGCACTCCAGTAAAACCCTCACAAAGACCAAAGGTAACAAATGTAACACATGAATTCCTCTTGTTTTGAATATTTGTTAGTATTTGGCCATTGGCTCCATTTTTTTCTATTCATTGTGAATATACTGTATCATAGGTGTGTGGTATCCAAAACCTGAGAAGAGGTACAGACCAATATGTCCGTCTGCTGTTACCAATACCTCCAACCTCTTCCATGAGTTTCAGAAGAAGTACATAGAGAAGACTCAATCATCTACAGATTAATAACATGACTGACTTTGTTGTCTTTTCTCAGGAAAGTTCACTTGAGATCTTAATTTCTATGATTGTTACTTCACTTTATGAAATGTCTAATAGTATCTGTAGTAGTTTACATGACTGTGAAGATTTTCCAGAAATGTTTTCAATGCAAAATGTATATATTTCAGTAGTGTATTTATGTTTTTATACTTTGATATCATAGCAGTATTTTTGTATTTTTTTTTTTTACAATATTTGCATTTAAACATGTATTTTTGTAAGTTTGAGTACTTTCTCAGCCTTTTATACAGATATCAAACACTGCTTGTGAGTCACTAGAATCCACCATTATTTTTTGACAGATTTTTTTATTTAGGGCCCGAGCACCAACGGTGCGTAGGACCCTATTGGTTTTGTATTCGTTTTTATTATTATTATTTTTCTCCTGACGGAAGAACTGCATTTTTGAGGGCCTAAACGCGCTCAAAAACTCACGAAAATTTGCACACACATCAGAAGTGGCGAAAAATTTTATATTTCATGGGAGCTGCACATGTGTGTGGCAAAATGGCTCTGTAGCGCCACCTTGAAAATTGGGTTCTATGGGAGTTAATACGGCTAGTTTCATGTAACCCTACCAAATTTGGTACACATGTGCACCAAGACAAGACAAACAAAATTGCCTAATCAATCCATCAGCAAAAGTGTACAGGAAGTCCGCCATTTTGCTTTATATTTTTGATTTTTGCTCATATTCAAAAGCTATAACCGCACACAGGGTAACTCCAAGACAGCTGAAATTTGGTCAGTATATACAACAGGGCTTCGTGATTAAAAGTTATCAAAACGCTCCGCAAAAGTCTGAGGGCGTGGGCGTGGCGGCCTCCCGAACTTCGATGTCTCGCCATCACTACTAAAGTGTTTATATCTCAGCTGTACATGATCCGATCTGGCCCAAATTTCATGTGCTGGACAACAGTCTACTTCTGAACACATCCACATTTTAAAATTTAGTCATAGTCATAGCGTCACCTTGTGGTAAAAAAGGAAGCTCTAACGAGGACATTTGTCCTTACCACTGGTCCATACTTTGTGATATCATCCTGAGATTTGGCCAGTATATACAACAGGCCTTAAAGATGTAAAGTTATCAAAATCTTCCACAAAAGTCAAAGGATGTGACCGTGGTGGCCCTCTGACCTTTATGTACTTTTACCATTGTACAGCAGCTCTGGATTAAATCCAGATAAATGGTGCAACGCTGACACCTACTGTTCGAATTGTATAAATGCAGGTCTGTGTCATTGTAGAAAAATCCCTCTGTTTCAATACATTTTTATGTATTATTATTATTTGGTTGACCGTATTCAATTGAAATTTGGTGACATAAGCCTCAAGATATTGATGATGATTCATGGACAAAACTGTGACTGTTAGTCAAACTGTTAGTCTGTGGCAGCGTGGCGAACTTGATGTCTCGTCATGACTACTAAAGTGTTTATATCTCAGCTGTACATGATCCAGTCTATCCCAAATTTCATATTCTGGACAAGAGTCCACTTCTGAACACATCCACATTTTAAAATTTAGTCATAGTCATAGCACCACTGATGGTAACAGGAACTTAAAGGCAGTATATTTGAAGGTACCATTGCTTCAAACTTTGCAATATAAGCAATATATATATAAAGCTCATGTGCAAAAGCTCATATCTCACCCAAAACCTTTCACTCATGTTTCAAAACCAAATTTCTTTCTCATATAAATAGTCAGTGCCACCAAAAATGCACTGACTATTCTCAATTGCTTTGGCTCATTTCTTGAAACAGATCAGACGTTCTCAACACTCTCGGTGCTTTTGCCAAAATAACCTGGATGGTTCAGCACAACACCATGGTTCACCTGCAAAAGCTCATGTCTCTCCCAAAACAGTTCACACGACTGGTCAAAACTTAATTCTATTGTCATATAAATAGTCAGTGCCTCCAAAATTCATCGTCCCTTTGGCATTGTGTGAGCACTCTTATAAATGTCTATTCATATAATGGTTTGTGTCATTTGAAAACAAAATAACATTTTGAGAAGAAAATACATCGTTTTGAATGTAAAGTTTCAATTGAAGGAGAATTGAGGGCTTTTGCTCATTGTGTGTGTGTGTTTTCTGATTTGTATGCAGAGTTCTGAAAGTATGAGGCATGCTTTCAGAAAATGTGTGTAAACAATCGAGAAAACTGTATTGACACACATAAAGTAACTTTCATACATCAGAGTAAAAAGAAAATCTATACAGCATTACATACTGTAATTTAAACACATAAACAAAAAACAAGGAACATTATATGGAGCCTACAGTGCTGTAAATAAAGCTGTCCTCACCGTCCCTCTCCTGGCCACCGTATGTTCATGACTAATCCTGACAACTGAACAGACTATTGTGCATGTGATGACTTACACAATGAAATGATGCTGACATGTTTTGGAGTGAACGACCATCAGACTGAGAAGTCAACAATCAGTTTAGTTCAACAAGATCTATTCACTTGGATATTGTGCTAAATGAAGGCTACCTGTACTAAATCATTTGCAAAGATGCACTGAGATATTGAGACAAGTACTAAGATGTTTGCAATTTGATGAAATGAAGTAGAAATGCCAGTCTGTTGTGAACAATTGCCAAGTAGTTTGGAGGTTTGTCCATGTTGTTTTGAGAATGTAATTTCAGTTTCGAGAAATGAGCCAAACCTATGGAGAAAAACTGTACAAACAACGATAGATCAAATATGTATTTCAACTAGTTTAATTATACATTCGTCAATATTCATATCATCACAGATTGTAGCTAGAAAAGCACCCAGAGAGCACAGACCTCCGCCAAGGAGCTCCAGTCCACCCCAACACAATCTCCCAACAACAAAGTATACTTAAAAAACACTCAACATCTTTGTGCTATATATGTGCACATATATGCTCTGTCCTACCACAAGGTGGCACTGCAGGACTTTCTAACACTCCCAATGTTAAATATCTTTTAAAAAATTCCTGGATCCAGACACTGATCTGGATCACTCCCAAAACTCAATCATTTGTTCCTTGTCCCATTTCACAAGGGCTGAGGGGGCAACTCCCACTTCATTTCATGTGGCCTATTCTGCCTATGGCCGGAATATGTACAAATGATTATGTCTTCTTTGTCTATTTCTAATTCATGAAAAAAAAATATAGTAGCCTCCTGAGACCGTGCGTTCACATGCGTGGACATGGTATTTTGGCTTCCATAAGTTGAAGTTGAGATTGTTAATTTGATTATAGCACAAAAAATAAATAGAAATTTGGGTATGTTGCAAATTTGCAACAACGGGCATAATGGTCAATAATAGCGACCCAATAATACAGTAATATAACAATAATAAAACAGATTTTTAAAATCTGTAACAGAACAGACAAAAATGGAACAGATAACATCTCACTCAGACACAGACAATAGTCAATGAGAAATGAGTTTGACACCACTGATGTTCATGGTGGCCGAGAAAGTTTGTGATACAATCCTTGAAATTGGTCAGCTAAGTCTGAGCACCTTGAAATTTCTGCCACATCCCGACATGCGCCACACCTGGGCGTGCGCCACGTCCCGACACGCGTGAGTGTGCGAGGGCCCGTTCAACGCTGCTTGCAGCTTTAATTTATTATTATTTTTTTTTGAGATTTGACAAAAAAGTCACACAGTTTTGTTTACACTATGCACTGCTAAAGATTCCTGCTTGCACCTCACGCACTGAGCTGCGTTCATGTCTCACTCAGAGAATAAGGGAGTCACAGGGACACAGCTGAAGACAAAATTCAGTTGTCTTCAGCAAAACGAGACGGGACTACTATGGAGACATTATTGTTTACTTTGCAAGGGTCTGTATTACTGACACGTAAATAAATTCACCAGTTTATAGTTTGTTAAACTGTTGTGAGGGTTTGTCAACACTAAAGCACAAAAGCCGATACAAGACTGTGGCGCTGTTTCTGGCTTGTCATTACTGATACAGCTACAGGTACAGAATGTTATTACTGTTTGACGACTGACGGCACATTCCTTCTTAGAGCACAGTGTTTCAGGTTATGACGATACAAGACACTGAAACGTAGTTTTACTCTTAAATATAACATTATACTGACCAAAAACACTGGAAATATACGTCCATGACTATATTTGTTGTTGTAATTTGCCTTTTCAGTTTGTCAGATACCACAAGTGACACAATTGAATAATGTAAATAATATTTAATTATTTACATTATTAAATAATGTCAAATTTGTTTTGCACTGACACACAGATTTCCCTCATAATTTGCCCTTTAGATATATTCAAATCATCTTAATCTGAATTAGACGTGCTAATCCTGAGTTGAGATATGCCAACTGTATGATTTAGAATTTGGATTCAGAAGTTGGTTTTTGTTTTAGGCTGTTGTGAGATTTGTTCCAGACAGCAGCTGCCACCAAAATACCAATTGTAGGCTCTCACTTATTCTGTGTCCTCATTGGATCTTCCCCTTCTCTGCAAGCTTGATGAATTACTGAAATGTCGTAGCGTAGCTGAAATATCCACCCGCTATCTGGAACGTCTGGCAGTTGAAGTTTGCAGTTCCTAAATCTGAACCGATGGCCAGGTAACTGCTCTGAATCCAAATAATCCCAAACATTTCAGTGTCTTTCTTTTAAGAGTTATTCATTCATTCATATCCTTTATTTAACCAGGTAAAAAAACTCATTGAGATTTAAAAACCTCTTTTTGAAGAGTGACCTGGCCAAGACAGCAGCATAAAACGGATTACAACAAAGTCGCAAAACACAAAGTACGGTCACAGTTTCACACACTACAGAAAAACAACAGTGATTACACAGTGCAACCACAAGATCCAATAGAGCTTATTTCTCTGTCTTTTGTAATAGTCTTGAATTCCCCCAGAGTTACAAGGTGTGTCAATTTCAAGACCTGCAAAAATTTAAAAGGGTTAACTGCAAACTAGCCCTCGTTTAACTAACTGGCCATTTTATGAGGTTCACCTTGACAATACCAGCTTGAACCCCATTTTGCCTTCAGAACTGCTATCATTCTTCATGGCATTGATTCAATAACGTGCTGGAAACATTCTTCAGAGGTCCTGGTCCGTATTGACATGACAGCATCACACACATATGGTAGAAGAACTAGTGTCTCCCTTACAGATTTACCCAGTGAGTCCCGTTTTACCGAAATAAAGATATCTGAGAAAATCAACTGTCTTTTGAGCATTTTGTTCTCTGCACAGATAAGGTTAATCGTCATACAGAATGCTGAGCAGATTGCAAACTAGAACAAAGGAAACAATGTGTGCTGAATGTAAGTCTACAGATAGAAGGTGTGCTTGAGTTTCTCGAAGACGTTTCACCTCTCATCCAAGATGCTTCATCAGTTCTAAACTGACTGGTTGGGAGTTCCAGATTTTTATACAGGTAAGGGAGAGGCATTCACACCCAACCACAAAGGGCCCTAACAAACTCCTTTGTGAGAGGGAAGGACTGAACAAGTCGCATAATGAGATGAGGGGCAACACACACCCCGTAGATTGAAGCTTCAATAGTGTTAATGATCCAAGGCTGGATGGATCCATGCTTTCACAGCTGAAATGGAGACTCGTCAGACCAAGCAATTTTTTTTCCAATCTTCCATTGTTCTGTTTTGGTGAGCCAGTGCGAAATGTAGCCTCTTCCTGTTCTTAGCTGAAAGTGTTAAGGAAAATTTCAAAGTTGAACAAATACTGGCGAACAGAGGAGGGTCCTTTCTGAGTTTTATTGGACGAACTTGACCCAGTCAGTCACCGAACAGCATTTGTCGATGATTGAGTTCCCTCAGCTCTCTCAGCAAACATCTTTATGTATTTCAGATGGAAATAATTGCATTCTCCTCTCCCAGTTTTTTATTCTGCTGAGAATACTATCTTTCTGTACTTATATCTTTTCCCCAGGTCAGGTGCCTTTTATGTTATGGGCATGAGGTCGGGTTTATGATGTTCGTCTCCCTATAAATCCCGTCCTCTACTGCATACACGAGTTGTTATGATAGCATGGGTCTTAATTTGTCTTTGCACACACAGTTTGTGCAGTTACTTGCCTTTGGAGTATCAGAGCAGGCGAGCGATTGAAACACACATCAGTGAGGCAAAACAATAACTTGTACATTATCAAGATGCCTGCACATGATTAGCTGGAAAAACTCATACATGTCCGAATCACATGAGCAGCTGTTGTCCTGCATAGTGAGGTGTCTGATTTTCTGCAGTCTCGGACTCATGGGATTGGTATGCTTAAGCCTAAGGATAATGTAAATATTGAGCTTGCAAAGGGTATGTGTTTATATACTCTCTGACATGTACCATATATCCTGTCTTCTTTTCATGAAAACAACTTCCCTATATAACCTTGTAGAAAGGGCTACCCTTAGTGCTGATTATATTTGGCTGTGAATCTCACCCAGGCAGAACATGGTGCCTGAAGATCCTGTACTTGTTTTAATAAACCTTTTATATATAAACAAGATGGTATCAGTGGAGAATTTCTTCATCATCTTCAGACCATCGGTACACAATAAACAACAACAGATACTAATAAGGAAACAGGTTATATGAGTAAATGATGACATAAGTAAATGATAAACTTGATAAACTTATAAACTTACCCTTCCCTCTTGTGGATGCCCGATCCTGTCAGATCTCAGAAGCTAAGTGAGGTTGGGCCTGGTCAGTACCTGGATGAGAGACTGTGAGAGAACACCAGGAAGCCGGAGTGAGTGGTTGGTGGTGGTCGGAGGGGACGATGGCGCAGACTGGCAGCCTCGCCTCCGTCAGTCTACCTAAGGGCAGCTGTGGCTACATATGTAGCTTACCACCATCGAGCATGGAGAGAATGAATAATGCAATGTAAAACTGTCATTGAGTGCCGAGAAAAATGATATATAAAACCAATGCATTATTATTATTATTATAATTATTAAACTAAGCAATTACAGGAGTTAATGATGAAACACAAAAAGGCAAGCGGTATAGTCTTCTGCTGCTGTAGCCCATCTACTTCAGGGTTTGGCAGAGATGGTTTTCTGCATAACGAGTGGTTATTTGAGTTGCTGTTGCCTTTCTGTCTATCCACTCCGGCCTTCTCTGGCATCTACAAGGCATTTTCGCCCAGACCACTGGAGCTCACTGAATATATATATATATATTCTTTTTTGGACCATTCTCTATAAACTTAGAGATGGTTGTGCGTAAAAAATCCCAGTCGATCAGCAATTTCTGAAATACTCAGACCAACCCGTCTGGCACCAACAACCATGCCATGTTCAAAGTCATTCTGAAGATGCTCAGTCTGAACTTCAGCAGGTCGTCTTGACAGCGTCTGCATGCCTCACTGTGTTGAGTTGCTGCCATGTAATTGGCTGATTAGGTATTCATATGCTCCCCTTTCTGTTCCTGAGTTTCTGCACTAAAGAACAGCAAGGGAAGTGTTTATTGTGAAACTTTACTTTGACCTTCAGAATATAAAAAGTCATCATTTTGTCCTTTCAGACATTTGTGGGAATTCTGGCCATTGTCAGTGTTTGAATTCCAGAGTCATGGCCAGAAATGGGTTTTGTGGGTCACAGTGACCTGAAGTGAATTCCTTGAGTCAAAGTGAACGTTTGACTTACATGTGATAAAATGAGATACTGCATTCATAAGAACCTTCTCAGCTGAGAAATGTGTATGTAATTATGCATTTTTCATGATTCACAGGTTCATTGTATTAGATTGTTGGGGCGTTTTCTCCACACCAACTCCAGCTGCACTAAAACCATCCTCTCAAGACTGATTTCCTGCCCTGAAAAACAAACAAAAGACACATCTGTTGTAGGTGAAACTTGAGGAGACATTACTATTGATTACATCTGAGTTAGTTAAATTGAATTTCTTAATTCACACATAAGTTTTGGCATTATTGACAACCACTAAGGCTCTTTCTGCCAATTAGAATATTCCATTTTTAAATATCAGTATTCTTGGCTGTCCAATAGATGACGAAGTATCTGCTACTTTTTGTGTTAGTTGGATCCTTTGGAAGGTTAGTGACTTTTTGGAAACCAGATCCTGTTTACAGCTTGCTCTGGCATGCAAGAGGATGATGGGTGGAAAAGATTTCCTGGAAAATTTCACAACCACAGTTGATTTGAATATTGTGAACCTTCCACTCATGAAGTCTGGTAAATGAGATGTCCAAAGATATCTTTGAGGACACATATTCAACTAACCACATCAGAATTAATTAAACCGGGCTTGACTAATAGCTTCGATTATGGAAAGCTGTGAAAAAGTAACGTCCTTTCATATTACAGTAGAAACACCAGCATAATGATTTACTGGTTTTATTTATAACAGCTGAGACTTCTCGAGATGAGTAGTTGCAGCAGATCCTTCATTGAGCTGTTTGTCACTGCACTGTTGCCCTTTTCAAAGAGATCCAGTTAGTATAATAATCATGTATTTTTCTAAGCCAGCGATGTACGTCAGAATATAATAGTGGCTGAAAACAGGCTGAAGAAACCAAATGTGGTGTCAAATTCCTGCTGCAACAATCAGATTTCTGAGGCTCAATGCGGGGAATGGGAATACAAACAAGTTCAGGAACAGCAGGAATTTAGCAAACAATGGTAATGATAGAAGGAAGATGTGGGGTTGAAAAGGTGAGTCAGAAACTTGGCTCGGTTGTATGATTACTCAGTGACTACCTGAGAATTGCAAACCAAAATCTGACGCAATCTGACACTGGTGAGGATTTCCTGTCACAATCTTTGTCAACCACTAACAGAGAAGACGCTTACTAAAGTCTAACGGAGCCAGATTTGGCATGATAAGACACTCTGCACAACTTGTTTATCAGGGATGAAGTTGAAGATTGTTGTGAAATAATTTACAGTAGACTGTGACTGTGTGGTCAGTAAAGAACACAATAATTAAATTACACATTTTTCTTTTAATAGTCCACTAATTATTGGGTGATTGATTTTTATTGGGATCTGTTTCTTAATAGCTTCTTTCATCTGGAGCTCCACAAAAGCAAATAGTCCAACTGAAGACAGAAGTCATGCTGAATATGCAATAGTCCCGCATCATAAAACATGGACTTCTACAGTTCTACAATTTCATTTTGAAGATGCTTTTATCCAAAGCGACATACACCCAAGAGCAGATACAACACAAGCAGGAATCTAGTTAGTGTTATCTTTGTTTGAGAATGGGGCCCCTGAGGCCCACTGGCCATGATAACTGACCTTTGATCAAGAAAAGACAGATAAGAAAAGTCATGATAACCAGTTATAGGTGATAACAATGTAGCCTTAAAATCACAGTCATTGTTATTGACACAAATATGTGTAACTATTTGGTTTATGTAGTCTTGGCGACTTAAAAAAGTATATTTATCTAAGGAACCAGAACCTACTGGAGGCAGATATCCTCTAATGTATTTAGGCTTATTGACATAACAAGGACCTCAGATATCCAAGATAAGCACACTCCGTTAGAACTGCTCTCTCTGGATTGGTCAAAAGAAGGAGGAGGCTCCTCAGATTCTCCAGGATAAAAGCAGGTGCCGGTGGAACTCAAAGTTGTGGTTGAGTTGCTGCCTCAGTAGAGCACAGAAAACTCTTTGCAACTATCTCTGCTTGTCTCTGATGATCTATTAAGACCCTCTGACTTCACCAGGTCTTACTCTATCTGCTTTGAATAATTGTTTAGTATAGATTAAATTAATCTCTGTTGACTTCAGCCACATCGTCTCTCAAATGGATCTTTATGTCCATGTTGTTGGAGGCAGACAATGAATTGTTGCATTCTTATAAGTAACCCCTGGAAATCTCTCCAAAGAAGGAAAAAGTCATGAACACTGATGGCTAACTCCTAAACTGTGCTCTGCAAACTTTATTGTGTAACGGATGTAACAACAAATAATTAATATACCACTGATACTCTCAATGCTGGCACTATTTATGAAGCAACAGCACACAAGATTTTTAAATAAAATTTAATTTAAAGATCAAATTAACTCCACAAACTAAATGTCGAGCAATTTTCCAAGCTGTATTGCTTTAACATCCACATATAAATATACTGCTCTGTCATATTGTCTTTGCAAACTTCACACAGTATTCTGGGTAGTTGAGGTAGTTGTTGGTATTAAAACTACAAGTAAAGATGAGTGACCCTAAGTACAAAATGGCTCACTGAGTTATATTAAGGTAAGTACATGTGACATATTAATCAGATTTCATTGACAAAGTGTAGACAGTCCTCTCTTGTCCTCAAAGTTGAGGAGTGTAGCACCAAACACTGCTGCAGGTCAGACCGTAGTTCTCCTCTCTGACGCACTCTGGCAGCTCAAACTGAGCCAGCTGATGCAGGAGCCGTCGGATGTTGTGTCCCTCAAACTGCGCTCGTCCAGGATCGCCGATCAGGACTTTGGTGCCGTGGACTTTGATGCAGCGGTCCAACCAGACGTGAAGGCTGGTGGCGAGCGCCTCGTCGTAGAACATGTCGCCTAGGAGGATCAGGTCGAAGCCGCCGGGCTCTGAACCAATCAGGTTGTCAGTCACACAAACAGGCGACTCCACGTCATTCAGCTCACAGTTCATTTGGGTCGCAACAGCTGCAACTGTAACACAGACGGGCAAATTTAGTACTTCTGTTGCATCTCAGGTTTCAAAACACAAAATTCTGTAAAGTTACTGTAGAGTTAAAAAAACACACAGCAATGATATGTAACCTACATTATGTGATACGGAAGGAAGCACCAAGAACAACCAAATGAAACATTTGTAGCCCTTAATTATATTTGTGTGAGTTAATGGATGAAACATGTTGGTACATCTAGACAGTAATTATATTTGATCCTATCTATATGGTCTGTTTCCGCGAAGGCATATGTATATGTCATTACAGGTATTATCAAAACAGTCATAAGTGGATATTATGTTTCTGGAATCATTGCTAATTAAAAGAACAATACACACTTAAGGGACTAGAACCTACCGGAGGCACACAAAATGTGGTATCCCAAGGCTTTTGTGCAAAAACAAGGGTTCCAGAGGGGCAAAAAGGCAGACACCGTTGTTTGGATTTTTTTTTTTTTATGAAGGCACTGCTAGCTTAGCACTGCTGTTGATGTCACATATAATGTGCAATTAGTGCATGAGTTGTGCCTATCTGAAGAAAGGGAAAGAAGGATTCAAGCATCAGTCCCAGGCCCTGAAGGACTGAACACGCGAGGGTCATAGCCAGGTCAGATAAGAGGAAATGCAGGTACTTAGACACCACGTATTACTGCTTCCTTGAAAACTAAGTTACATTATAGAGAAGTCAACAAGTACTGACAGTTAAAGAACAGGAAGTATTAGCGGAGAAGGTTCTCTTTTCAAGGTGCAGATGCTGTGGATTAAATGGATCATGTGCCAAGAAATATGGACATATCTGTGCACCAACAAAGGAGCACCAGGTTTAAACCACGGTTCCTCCCCATCTACTAAACCAATCACATGTATTTCTGTGTTATAAAACAAAACAAACAAAAGGAAAATACGTTGTTAGAAAACAGGAAGTAACGGTGAAGAGGATTCTCTTTTCTAAGAATGAATGTTGCAGGTGGCAGGAAGACCAGACTGATCGTCCCACGAGAGATATGGGCATATCTGCACAGCAACGAGGGAGCACTAAAGTCTAAACTAGGGTGCCTCCCCAACTGATAGCCAATCTCATACATTTCTGTGGTATAAAATGTCTATGTATTAGTAAAACTTCATGCTTTTCTGGGAGGGTTGTTCCGAACAGAAAAAGGTCCTTGTACAAGCTTTTTGAGCCACTGATATTAAGAATAAATCAGCCTTAATTGGAGAGAAGTTGTTTGTCTTCTATCTCAAACAAACAAACACGCACTGATTTTCAACACTTTCTAATGTATGGCTGTTTTCAGAGCAACTTTCTCATGTATGGCTCCATTTCGGAGCAAGTTTCTCACTTATGGCTGCATTTTAAATGTTTTATATTACAGTGTATTTGTAAATGCATTAGGGTCAAATGAAAATGAATATATTTTTAAAAATGGATAAAAGGTACAAATAATACTAGGAAAAGTTAATAAATATAGATGCATACCGTTATCAATGTCATTGGCCACTATACGAGCAGCACCGCAAAGTTGTGCAGCGATGGCCGAGGCTCCACATCCGCTCCCCAGATCCAGCACCGTCTGACCCCGACACACCTCCGGGTTATCCAGGATGAACCTTCCAGGAGGTGGAGTCAAATGTGGATTAACAGCAGGGATCTTCAGAGGTAATCAATGTCTGTCTGTTGTTTATGACGAGGCTGACACCTTACCTTGAGAGTGCCTGTCCTCCGGGCCAATAAATGGCCCAGTAGGGGTCATCAAATGGCCAGAGCTCTGGTCTTTCTCTCCAGAATCTGCATTCTGGGGTGAATAATCTCAGTTTGATCTCCGGGGTCAGACTCTGTCCTCCGACCACCTCTGTGTTCTCTGAAATAAACCTCCTGATGTTCTCGTCGGACTGGCAGGTTTTAGAGAGGCATCTTGTCTGCGAGAACAGTTTGTAAACTGATTTAAGATGATGAATACATGTTCTGGTGGTTAGGAGTTCCAACATGATCATAAAGTTACTGGAAAACTAAGCGAGCTGCGAAGCTAGTGAGCGCTGCTACAAGTTACGTTAGCCACGAAGCAGCTAATTTGAGGGAATTTTAATGAGTTAACGAATGTATTGTTATGCTAGTAAAGAGGAAAACATTACAAAAAACACCACAATATGGCCACATCAATGTTAACGGACTTTTAAAAAAATGCAGTCGCTCCTATTTGCCGGTTTTCCACACGGACGCAAAATAAAGTCGGACCGCAGTTCCGTCGACCTTCTGAAAACAGAACACACGGCTTTCGTTCCGCTGGGAAATAAATTGTTTTCCACGTGTTACACGCAGTATAACTGCCCTATGAACATTGGAAATATTAAATATTTGGTTATTTATCGAATGTTAATTGTACCCAATGTCAAGTATACTTCCAAAGCACATTTAAAAACAAAAGGAGTTGAACCAAAGAGCTGTACAGCTACAACAACAGGTCATGAAGCACAATGACTAGGTAACTGGAGGACAAATCTAAGGCAACAAAGGACAAAAAAGAAGAAGAGTGAAGAAAGAAAACAATAAAACGATAACAATAATAGGTTTTGGTGTTATGTGATCAGTCCCTCTCTTTCTTGTTATAAAACAAGCGCCCTTTGACTTAAAAAAAAAATACATGCAGCTTTATTGCATACAACTTAGAAGACAGGGATAAGTCGACGTAGAAAAATATGCTGAAAAACTAACTTAAGCTGCATATTACTGTGTTTTCTTGTCTTTTCTTAGAAAATGCACATATTGTATTTAATGCCTATACCTTGTCTACTCATATTTATATTTTTAAGACACATTTTTCTACTCATGTTTATCTATATTATATCTATTTTTTTGGACTTTTTTTATTTCTCAGACTTTGAATGCAACGTAAGCAATTTTCCCTTGGGGATCAATAGAGTATTTCTCATTCTGATTCTCTATTAACATCGATACTGACACAAAATTATTCTATTTTACTGTCTTTATCAGTACAATACAAACAGTTTCACATGATTCTGATTCAAATTTAACAACCACACTAAATAGTCAAACTTGTTTAGACATTAACAAAATTAAAAAGAAGATGAACAAAACAAAACAAAAAATCTGTCCAACATCCTGGACATTTTTTGTAATCTAAAATCAAACAAAGTCTTTGTCACATAGAACACAAATAAGGTGTGAGTCAAATCACAGCATGATTTCCCAAGTGGTTTCCTGTATGTTTCCAAATGTGAAAATAGCGCTGTGTGTATGAGCAGACAGCTCACAGAGTCATACGTGACATATGGTTTACCCAGTGGCAGCGGAGACTGGAGCCTGAGGCTGTAATTACGGCACAACTTGTCTTCTCACCTTCTGTGAATGTATTGCTTTTTGTTGGAAAGGTTCAGGAGTCCTAATGGATAGCTTTCTTCCTGTTGTTGATGTTATCCAAAGCTGACCCCTGTGGCCTGGATCAGCACACCCACACATCTGCTCAGGGATTGTGTTTACAGATGGCTGTTGTCTGCTATAGCCGGTGGGTGTAGGGGCTTGATTTCATATGGGGAATTGCAACCTTGAGCCTCCGGTCTATGAGTGAGTGCGGCTCAGGTGCAACAATGCATTTGCGCTTGGCACATGGAGGAGATCAGATACACCCAGACCTTCGTCCTCCATTATCTAGGTTGTAATTCAGGTCTCCCCTACGTAGTGCCACATATAATTTGCTTGTTCCACAGGCCAGAAATGTAACACTTCAAAAAGCAATTTAAAGTTTCAGACTGCTGAGACTGGAGGAAGAGTATTTTAGAGATCTGAGGAGATGAAAGTCATGACTTAAGCTACATGAACACGACCAACAGATAAGACGATGTGTCATCCGTGACTCCCCAACAAATATTTTCTTATTTACTCATGCATACATAGTTCAGACTGTGAGTTTAAAGAATAAAGGACAGCTTTTTAATAATCCCTATGCTGTGGGGGGGAAATACAGTAAAATATTATGATTAAATTGAATTCACAGATGTTTTCACTTTATCTTTTGTGACTAAAACGTGTATTATTTTAACTTATTATTTTCCCTAAATTCTTGAAAATCACACACCTTGAATGATCTGATAGAGCTGAAAGTTCTGCAATGAAAGTTTTATTTTGCAGATTTTTCCCGAGTTGTTACAATCAAATACCTTCAATAGAGAGTTAACACATACTCAGGATGTGTTAAATAACAGTCATATTTTCAAAAAACAAATGAAGTGCACAACACTGTTGTTTCCAAAACACTTTAGTTTTATTTATTATATTGACCAATTATTCAAAAATATATAAAAAGATGAAAGAATAAAGGAATAAAAATAAAAAAGGAGGAATTAAAAAAACTAAAAACAGCCTTTTTAGAAAGTACACATAATTATAAAAATAATAAGATCCACCTAAAAATTTTTTAACTTGGACATAAACCTTTATGTAAAGAGCAACCTTTTCAACACAGATACACATATATTGTAATTTTGCGTATATTTGCAATTTAATAGTTTTATTTTTAATTTAGGAAGAAATTATATATGTCTATTGTCAGGATCCCTGCTGCAGCCTGTTGTTAGGTTATTTTATGATTTGTTATATTATTCCTTGATTCTACCATGATTGGATTTGTTATATTATTTACTCAGTTTGATCATCATTCGTCTAACCTTATGTGGCTTTGAGGTGATAGACAGTCTGCACTCATTATCTTTATTGCTGTGAAAATGGGAAAAGCTGCACTCCCAGTTTCCGTCTTATCCAGTTCCCATGGACAGTCCGCCATTGTTATAAAGAAACTGAGTGAAAAGGGAGTCGAGTGTTCACAGTTCCTGTCTTATCTGTACTCAGTAGTGTCTGTGTTCAGCTAAGTTCTGAAATAGATGCACGTCTTAATGACAACACACACAGACTCTTGTTTTAGCACATTTCAGTAAATCCACGTGAACACTGGTTGGTGTGTTCACGTCAGAGATAACTGGCCAATGAGACTCGGTTGCGTCTAAGTCCAACCTGTATGCGGGGCAGGCCCCGCCCAAGAAGATAAATGTGAATTATACCCGTATATTGGGGCTCACTCTGATGAAGTTCATGCAAGAGCTTTGTCATTCTGAGACCAGCGCTGCCACACTTTACCTGTGACCTAAATAAATTCTACATCTGTGAACTGAAAAGTCCTCTAGTTTGTTCTTGGGCTTCCAACAAAAGAACCGGGTTTAACACTGTGCTTCCCCTCACTCTCCCTCGCACGCTCCCTGTCGGCCCTGCCCTGCCTGCTGGCTCCTTAATTACTGGATTGGAGGCAGCTGCAGAGAGCAGCCCAGCTGGACCTGATCAATTCTCATAAATACTCAGGACACTCACTCAGCCTCTGCCAGATCATAGGACAATGTACCCTGTTCCCTGCTGGACCCTGCTCTGTCTCCCACCTGTTTCCTGTCTGCTCACCTCAACTTCTGTCACCCAAACCCCCAGTCTGCATTTCCTGGATCCTGCTTGTCCCTTTAGTTAGATTTAGATTTTGTGAGTAAACCCGTTTTGTTTGTCGTGCTTTAGTTTATTCTCACCTGTTTTCTGTTGATCTTATTCTGTTTGTTAGTTCAAGTTATTCCTTGGTTCTGCAGTTTTGGCCTTTTTCTGTATTAGTTCTGGTTTTCCCCAATCTCTTCTCCTTCTTCAGTTTAGCTTTATTCTCTGTAGTGGTTTTAGTCCATAGTCTGTCTTCTTTCTGTTGGATTTGTTTAGTTAAATCATCTGTGGTCTTCTTAGGTTTTCCTGCTGTTGTTAATTAGAGTTTTAGTTGGTAGATTCTCTAGTTTTGGTATGAGGTTTGGTTCAGCTTGCTCCTGTGTTTAGTTCTTTATTCTGCATAGGTTTTAGTCTAGTTTCCGTTTCCCTGCCTTGTTAGTTTAGTGTTTGAGTTCGTTCTTGGATCCCTCCTGTTATTATTTGAGTATTTCTTGGTTTTGTAGTTTCACTCCATGTTATGTTGGTTCTTGCTTGGTTTTGATTTAGTAAACCCCCTTTGAAAACTCTGCCTGCTTCTGCCTGTTCTGTGTCTGCACTTGAGTTCAAATCCCCGCCCTGTGACGTGTGTGTATATATATACACACACACATACTTATGGTAATATTTTGAAAATTGTTTTTTCCTGTACAATTGAATAAACAAACTGTTGTAAAACCTCAGTTATTTTCCATAAATTTCAGATTTTTTTTTATTGTGTAGTGTTAAATTTACTGATATCACACACACGTTGAAAAATACTCTACTGCTACTGTTTATCTATTTATTTAGTAAAAGTGCCAAAAAACTAACTTCTGCTAATAAATTCTGCTAAAGATGTTTCCATTTTCTGATTTTATTTTTTGCTGAATAATAAAAAGTTGTTTGGTTGTAGCAGGATTTGATGTTTGGCTTCCTCTTGACTAATTGGCTCCATTTACAGTATGTAAGTAGTAAATAGTTTCCTCCAGCTGACACAATGAACTGTAGCTGTGATTACAATGTTAAATCCTGACAGATGATCCTCTATGGAGCGCTATGTGTCACACTGCTTTTACACATCCTTGCCATGGAGGTTTGGGGGAGTCCAAGCTGATACCATTTCCTGAGAGTCAAACCTCCAACCTTTTCATCAGGCCTGCTCGCCATCCTGAATCTGTTAGACAATGCAAACGCATTTTAGTATGTTTTTCTCCCACCTTAATAAAAAATGATCATTGCCCAGGAACTTTACATTTACTTACCCTTCCTCCACTCATGATCAGACAGTAACCAGATATCCACATTCCTTTGGAAAATAAACCTGTCACTCTTACATGATGAACTCCTCCAGAGGGAGCACCTCGGCTCCCCCTGATAGGACAACAAAGCCTTTCACTGGTGATATCAGTGGGGTGAAACATTACACCACCATCTCCTCTGGAGTGCTTGCAGAGAGTCTAGGCAGTTTGGAAGTCAAATCAACATGTTGGGCCATTGTCATGTTCCTCAACATGTTCCTGATTGTTTGATGTTGTTTCCATGTGGTGGGGTGCATTTTCCTGCGGGGGTAGACCAGTGACATTTGGGATTTCCATTTGCATGAGGGAGTGTGTTTGTTGTGGAACAATGTTTATTTGGGTGTCTAAGTCTTATCAGCAAAATCCAAGGTTTTCCATCAGAACACCACATAGTACCAATATGATCAATGTTATTCACTTCACCTGTCAGTGGTCATGATGTTGTGGCTGATCGGTGCATATCCAAACTACATTCTTCACTTGATGCCTCACAGTTAAAAAGGATGCAAATGTTGAAGTAGTCAAAGTGGGTTCACAAAGTAAATAAATGCTGTAGCAGCTCCCCCTATTGGTCAATCTAGTAATGTAAAAAGGAAGTATCAGATCAGTGTGTGTGTGTGCCCCTGTACTACTCATGTAGCAGGGACATAAACTGATTTACAGTCACATTTTCAAGTTTGCCTTCCTCATAGCAAGTCAGGGGTTGGGATTAAGTCTACATTAAATGAATGAAAGTCAGTGTAATGTGCTCTGAGGTGACGGCAACACAACTGAGTATAAGTCTGTGTGTGTATGGTGAGGTGATCTAGTTAATGTGACTTCTACACACACTGTATTGGCTTTTTTTAGGATGTCATGATGAGAAACTCTCACATATTTTTTTTTGCTTCTTTGCTTAGAGACCATTATTGCAATTCTATATATATTTAAAGAAATTATCACCTCGGCAAGTGGAGATTAATAATAATAACAAAAATAATAATCTTAATTTAGAGAGTTTTTTTTAATGTCTCAGCTAAAAAGTGCTCTACAAGGCAGCAAAATTAAACAGACAAGTCATAAAGATCATAAAAGCATAAAATAGTGTATAACCATGATGTTGGTGCCAGACACAACACAGTATTAGTCAGGTGGCCATAACGTCATGCTTGATCAGTGTACATAATTGCATGTCACAATAGCACAAAACAAAACATATAAAAAAACTTTTTAATATGAAATACTTGATCACAAATATGAACAAACAGTCATTTTCTGTAATCTTTTTGCAATTGATTGAGCAACTATGACTAGTTGTACTGAAAAACTGAAATATTGGTAGGTTGTCTAATCCAAGTAGAACAGAATAGAAAGAATTTTTAAAATAGACATGATTTTCATTTTTGGATCTCACTTTGTAGGCAGGAGAAACAGAGTGAACTGTTCCCTGTAGGCCGATGGGCATTTTTTAAAATAATATCTCCAAAAATATTTGATATATCAAGGTAAAAAATTCACAAATATCTTTATAAATATCCATATTTGATTATATAAAAAAATCTGGTAAATCAGAGATGGTAGAGGAGGAAGTGTTCTAAAGATCTACCCATAAGCTTCTCAGGTTTTAGTGTTTGTGAAATCTAATGCAGAGGAGTACAACATGCACTGTTTCCCCTCCGAACTTCACTTAATACAATAAGTCAGACAGTCGACATGGAGGGTTTTAACTCTCTATAATTTCCTTTGTGTTTAGTTCAAGTTGATGCGGTTTGTCTGCCACAAAGCTGCTTCTTCTTTCGCTCATGGGTGAAAAATGACAAAGCCGGAAAACCTGATGTGCATCTCTTAGTTCTGCTCCATTATGATCATTATGATAATAGATATCTAACCTCAGTGACTGTCGCTTACGTTCCCTCAGCGCCTGCAGCCCAGTTTTACTGTCTGCATATGCGGGACTCTGATTTCTGTCCACAGTCCCACATCCTCACCCCACCACAAGAGGATATTCTCTGTCATGTTGCATTAAGCAGATGCAGGCACACATACAACCCACTCTCACTTTCACACAAGGCTTGTTATCGTTTCTCACATGTGTGGGTGACAAGAATCAAGGTTTTAAATCAATGTGAAGAAAAAGAGTGAAAGAATCATGTAGGCTCAAGGCAATCACCTTGACACGTTACATGACACCCAGGTCGAGCCTCAGTAAGTCAGGGAAAGAAGACCAACGTTTACTCTGTGAGGCTCTTTATTTTACCTGATGTTAATTTCCTATGAGGCTTTTCTATAAACAGCTAAATTATTTGGCAGTGATTACAAAGGAAACAGAGAAAGCCCCGGGGCTGGTAGTTAATTATATTGAAATTATCGGCAGAAAATCAAAGCTCCATTTAAATTCAGGTAAATATAAAAATTCATTCATTGCTGCTTTGTTATCGGAAACTTTGTTATTTGTGTGCTGAAGCGATGCTCGCCTGAAGACACATTTTACTTTTCTCTTTTTTCTTTAAGCAGATCTGCTGTGAAATGATTGAAAGACCATTACTGAAATTAATTAAATTGAATCTTTTATGAATGTACAGCTCTTTTCTAAGCGATGACAGGAAGCTAAGAGGAGTAGTTCAATAGTCGTGTGAGTCATATGAGGAGATCGATCCCAGCAGAAGGCCGTTGACAGTATTTTAGACATGCAGAACCAAAGTGTTTGCTTTAATGGAGTATTCATGCATATACAGCTATAATTAAAGTGTTTGTAACCCTTATCACAAAAATAATGAGCCTAAATACTGGAATTAACTGAAGGCTAAAGTCCCCTAATTACAAAAATGAATAACCAGGTCGTGAATTCAGTGTCTTGGATGCAACCAGAATGACCATGTAGGATCAAAAATGGTTCATCCTCACTTGAATGAATGAAAATTATTTATTTGGCTCATGAGCCAAAACGTTTTGTAGGTTCTGGATTTGCTTCCAAGTTGTACTGAGCATTGGGCGTTAATGTTCCTGTTCTTTGTACAAAGCACCAGGGAGGTTTTAAGGTATTAAACTCCCAACAGAAGGAGTAAAATTTTTCTTTGCTGTCAATTGAAGGTGTCGACAGTCAACGGATGTCTGTTTTCTAATTGTGATTTGTTGAAAAAATGAGTTTTGAACTGCAGATGATATTTTTTTGGATGCAATGCTGTGAGTGACCACTGGGAACAATTAGCACTGCATAACTGAATCAGAGGGCTGCATGATGGCTTGGTTGTTAGCAGCGTCGCCTCACAGCTAGAAGATCCCTGGTTCGCGTCCCGGTTAGGACGCCTGGGATCTTTCTGTGTGGAGTTTGTATGTCCTCCCTGTTCAGCGTGGGTTTTCACCATTTACTCCGGCTTCCTCCCACAGTCCAAAGACATGCTGAGGTCAATTAGTGATTCCAAACTGTCCATAGGTGTGAATGTGAGTGTTCTTGGTTGTCTGTCTCTATGTGTAGTCCTGTGATAGAGTGGCGACCTGTCCAGGGTGTCCCCTGCCTTCGCCCGAGTCAGCTGGGATAGGCTCCAGACCCCCCACGACCCGACAGAGGATTAAGCTGTGTATAGATAATGGATGAATGGACGATAACTGAATCAGTCAGAAGTGGATGCTGGCAAAAGGTTAAAGGTTAAGGGTAATGATTGGTTTGAAACATGAAACAAACAATCATCCACTGTTTTAAGGCTCTGAACTCACAGCTGTGTCTGGGTGTTTTTTTTTTTATTATTATTATATCTTGTCCTATTTTTCACTGCAGTATAAAGTCCTGCACCTCCATGGAAACATCATAACCATGACTAGAAGAAAGAACAAGTCCAAAATGTATTTTGTACAGGACAACAAAGTTAGAATGAAAAAAAAAAAACATTAAAAAAATAAATCTAAAGCTGAATTTATTTGATTATTTATGTTTAAGGAAGTTGACCCCATCCAGTTTCTACCAGTTTATCTTGGATTTCTGAGGCTCTTGTTATGTTAATAAGCCTGAAGACAACAGAGTTTATCTGCCTCCGGTAGGTTCAGATCCCTTAGATCAGGGGTGTCAAACTCAAATACACAGCGGGCCAAATCTGAAAACCTGGACATAGTCGCGGGCCAACATTATATTATTATAATATGTGTATATATATATATATATATATAACACAAGACACCAGCTCCTGAGATACACACATATATATATATATATATATATATATATATATGTATATATAAATATATATATATATATTATATTATTATATTATATTATAATTGTAATTATAAACATTATTACATTGATATATTGATATTATATATAAATAAAACTAGCCTTTACAGCAGCCTCACTTTGTGTTATGGCTTTTTTGAACATAGTCTGTTGTGAAACCAAACTTCTTTTCATCTCCTCTACTTTCTGGCTCCTTTGACTCATGTCCAGGTCCTTGTACTTGTCCTGGTGTTTCATAGTGTCGTCTAATGTTGTTCTCCGTGGTATAGCCATGTTGGCTCCACATACTAGATGGGGTTGGTCTGAATAGCAATAGGTGAGCGCCGGATATTCTGGTCCAGTTACTGACAAATATCTGAATATTTGGGTCGTGCGGCCGCGGTGGCCGGGACCGGGGGTGGCGGCGGGGGCGAGGGGGAAGGGGAAGTGTGTTCGTCAGAATCCGACGGCATTAGCGTAAATATCTCCTGCTGGCGGTGGTACAGTAGCAGTGTCCTGGCGTGCCGCTGGTGCAGATGCTCAGTCAGGTGGCGGCGGAGGGGTGGAGGTGGTTGGGTCAGTAGCGTGCGGTTGCTATGACTACTGTCAACAGAGGAGAGGGTGTTTATGGGTCCTGTCCTGATTGACGCGCCGATACAGAGCAGAGCATTCTGGGATTTGTAGTATTAGCGATACATGCGCTGTATAATACCGGCGGGCCAGCTTTAGTAGTCATCTGGTATTACCTCGCGGGCCAAATATAATTACACTGCGGGCCAAATTTGGCCCGCGGGCCTGAGTTTGACACCTATGCCTTAGATTAATATTTTTTAAAAGTTACAATTGGTAATTATGACAATTATGTCACCTGCTGGGTTTAATCTGAAGAAACTGTATGTATTAAAGAACTGTTATGGACATTTGATTGGGTAAGGCGAGACATTAGAAGAACACGTGTTTTTGGTTATTGAGCAAGCAGGTTCATGCCATCAAGATGTTTTGAAAAAGGCGAATGAAG
Organism: Dascyllus trimaculatus; assembly: GCA_024666655.1. Taxonomy (NCBI): domain Eukaryota; kingdom Metazoa; phylum Chordata; class Actinopteri; family Pomacentridae; genus Dascyllus; species Dascyllus trimaculatus. The sequence goes on along the minus strand of CM045448.1, from coordinate 12,852,580 downwards.
ATAACAATGGCATGAAGTCGACAATGACATGCCATGACAGTAAAAAACAAAGAAAATAAGGGTTGAAAATCTAGATTGGAACGGGGATTTCCACAGGTGGCTGGAGTCAACTCAGGTATATAAAGTGAGATTTTCCAGCTCAATGTCAGCGTCTGCTTCAGGAACCAGCTGTATTTTGTTGAAATTGTAGGAAGTCCAAGATTAAATTCTATTACATAGCACCAATTCACTACATATGTTATCTCATAACCCTTCACATAGTAAAAACCTTACAAATTCTAAACAGAGAAACACAACAAATTCAAACCTTCAACAGAACCAGGCTCAGGGAAGGCAGCCATCTGCCTCCACCAGTTGGGGTGAGGATGGTGGGAGTGAGGATAGCACCATACCAGATGTATCACAGACAAACAATCTATAAGAGAACAGTAAACACTTTGGAGATTGATGAGGCCAGTGGCTGCAGATCAGAGATGTGTAGCTCCAGATCCAGAGACACCTGCAGAGAGAACAAAACACAAACTACGGGAAAGAAAAGGCACAAATTAGTGATATGCAACGGTGGTATATAACTGCATGGAAGAGAGAGAGAGTAGGGAAAGGAAAGGAGCCCAGTGCATCATGGGAGTCCCCTCGTAGTCTCAACCTATAGCCTATAGCAGCATAACTAAGGGACAGCTCATGTGATCCTGAGCAGCCCTGACTATGTTTTTATCTAAGAAAATGTTTTAAGCCTAATCTTAAAAGTAGGGAAGATGTCTGAATCCCGAACACCTGATTCTGCCTGCCTCAGTGTCTTATTTTATTTCTGAGCTTGTTTTTAGAAAATAGTTGTCATTTTCTGCTGGAACTCACTTGACTCCCTCCTTTGCTGCCATCATAATTACTGTGGCCACTAGAGGGGGCTGTCACAATTAAATACAACTACAGGTTGTAATGAGATTTTTGGACCATAGACTGTATGTTTTGGACAAATAACCTACAGGGTCATGTGTTTATGGGAGGACAGTCTCCATAAAAATGCTGCAGGTGTCGATCCAGCATGACCACCTGCCAGTTTTCTGCTGTCTTTGCACTAAGCAGGTTTAAATAATACATCTATACACCGAGGCACTAAGCAAATTCACATAAATACATAATGTCTCCTGCAAACCACTTATAAAGTCAAACCCAACAAAAAAGAGCTTTCCTTATTTGGTTTGAGGAGGGGGGGAAAAAAGCAACTTTGGTCTCCAAACACGCCTTCAGTTAACGCACACAGCACAGCGCCAGAAGAAATGTTTGCTTGGAAATTCAGAAAGCATCATTTATTTAGAGACTTCACTCTTTGATTAATACAGATCAAAACAATGAGCTGTACTGAATTGATTTTTCCTCCTTTTAATTATTACTGAGTGTGATTGGGGAGGGGAACAGGAAAATAAACCAAACAGTCACATGCGTTGCCACAGGACTGATAGATACATTTCACTGTCAGGAGGGAAATGATCATAATACACACATATATATATATATAATAGGATCTCTTATGCATTCTTGTACTACAAACAACTAATTTCCCCATTTATGCAAATCACCCAATTAATATGCTTCTGAGGAATAAAGCGTTGCACATGAGTGAGCTCAGTAATATCCTCACAAGAACGAGTGGTACTTTTGTTCTTGTGTGAAAGAGAACAAGGGGGAGTTGAACTCTTGGTGCACAGCGTTTTCCCTTGTTCATGATATTGCTGACAAAGATTCACTGTAACACGAAATAATCCCTTCTAATGTCCGCTGATTTTCTTTGTATTTGTAGTTTGTTGGGGTTTCTTTTTTCCTGGCTTTGAAATGACTTCTATCATCTCCTTCCCTGAAACTGTGAAAATGTGTCGCTTTGGACTGAAAAGCGAGTAGCTGAAGGCTTGGGAACATATTTATGGGAGATAAATGATGCCCATCTGTGTTGAGGTGTGGGATGAGCTCTCCCATCTGCTGCATGGTGCACATTTATATGTATACACTGTAGATTTTTTTTTTTGCACGTATGTTTTGCGTTTTGCAGACTTTTGCCATATGGTGAAGTTAAACCCACGGTGAAGAGTAAACATTGTGACTCAGCTGCACATGTTTCATCCTCTGCTTTGCTTAAAATGTGAAAGTTGGTGCAAAAGGGGCCAATGAAGTCCATGTCAAGTGTCAACAGTCCTCGAAATTGGGGGGGGATTCTTTTCCTTTCTAAATAGGGGCAACCATGGGAACAGCACAACATGATCGATGCTCACGCACACGTGTGGCTGCATGTGTGGCGCATGACAGCTTCGGCGTTCGTCACAGTGCAGCTGCATATGCCATGATAACTTACAGGCAGATCACAGTGTCTCATTAAATCAAGTCTAATTGATAACTGAGCTGCTCCCAAAGTGGAATCGAGTCTTCAACTGAGAGACAATAGTCCCTCTCATCCAGGCCTTGTCTATACAAAAACAGGAAGAGAAAAAAAAGAAAAAAAGAAAAGAAATGCCCAGCTGGAAGAAGAAAGTATTACTGATGAAATCCATTATCTGCTTAATTAGCTGTCCTTGTACTGGGAGAGAAATTTGCTGCTCTTCATGTCTGCGCTTTTGTAGATTATCATCAAAATGAATCAATTAAATAATTTCTTTTTGACAGAAGTGCGGTTATTTGTCTTTTTTTGATTTGGAACATTGAGTTGGACTTGAAAACCCATTTACAGATGGCGACTTGTCAGATAAAGGCGGGAAAAGGTGGGGGGGGGTTAAAAAAAAAAGCGTGGTGCAGGATTTGCAACGGGAGTTTTGCAGAGAAATGAGACTAAACAGAGACGATCAGAGAGAGAGAGAAAGTGACAGGGGGAGAGAAGAAGAGGGGAGTTTAAGAGTTACATAGAGAGAAAGATAAAGAGTGTATCTCCTGCTCTCATCCGTGATATGAAAACCCACCTCTATTAGAAAGTTTTCAGCACAATACACTGAGCCGAAGCTTCTGCTCCCCTGAGAGCTGCGCACTCATAAAAATGTCACCACAGAACAGAACAAAATAGGCTGCTTCCCCCTGAAAAAGGCCTTGCGTTTTCAAAGGCAGTGGTGAGACGTGAAAGCAGGAGGAGGCAGCACCTTGGATAACACTTTTAGAGAAAATAGGTGGGTGGGACAGGAGACAGAGTGCACATGCTTGGCGGTAGACTCCTTTTCTCTCTAAATACTCCCCATGTCAACCGGTTTAAATCACCGGCAGGCGACCAGCGTCCCCGGAGATGCCTTTTGGAGAGTGGGTCACTGCTTCATCTGACAGGAGTGTTTGTGCAGAGAGAGAAAAAATAGACAAGGCGAGGTGGGTAGGATTCCTACGTAGCTCAAGGTTAAAGCAGATCTCTCCGCTTTTGGGCCGACAAAATGCGGAGATGTGGCTGCAGGGAGCGCAGGGAGTTGAGGATGTTGGCAGCGTAATTACAAACTCATCAGTTGTTTTGTGATTTTAATTAACTGTTTTTTCATTTGAACACTGGGGGGAGACACACTTTTGCACGGATTCTTCCTCAGTACCTAAATTTTGAGCATCAAACTCTTCATTTCTTGCATTTCTGCAGCATTTTGTGGTGAAAATGTCTTTTTATGTAAAGGAAAACACACAATTCAAGCACCAGGTACTCAAACTATACATAATGTAGTAAGGCTCAAATATTTATTGTCCTGTAGAGTCAACATTTACACTGGTCATAATGTCACAACATTATGACCACTGACAGGTGAAGTGAATAACATAGATCATATTGGTACTTTGTGCTGTTCTGATGGAAAACCTTGGATTTTAACATTCGTGTTGATGAGACTTAGACACCCAAAAAAACATTGTCACACAACAAGCACACTCCCTCATGCAAATGGAAATCCAGGAAAATGCACCCCATAACATGGCAAAAACATCAAACAATCAGGAACATGTTGAGGAACATGACAATGACCCAACATGTTGATTTGGCCTCCAAACTCCTACACCCCATTGTGATCAAGTATCAACAGGATGCAGTGGAACAAGTTTGACTAACAGAGGCTCCACTGCGCAAGCCAGAGTACCCAAAGGATCCACTGCCTACATCTTGGTTCCAGACCCCATAGGACACCCTGAGAGGTCCTCTTGTCCATGTCCAATGGTTCAGAGCATTTTGGTGCACATAAGGGGAACCAACACAATATTAGGCGGGTGGTCATAATGTTATGCCTGATCGGTGTATACAGTCAAGCCCAAAATTATTCATACCCCTGGCAAATTTTGACATGCCACTTTTTGTTCAAATGTAATATATTATAATATATATATATAAAAAAAAAATTTCACAATGATGCCTCTTGCACATCAACTTATTATCTTCTGGGAGACGCCTGTGTAATTTCCAATCAGGAAAAAACTTGCTGGTTGAATAAAAGTAACATTAAGTCAAAGTTTCGAAAAGTCATCTCCCACTGTGCAATATATTTATTCCACTGCTGCTATCGTGCCCTCTACTGTACATTCATATTCTTATTAGCTCCCTTGTAAATACACTTATATAACTTACTTTTATTTTTATTCTTATTTATCTTCTATATCTTTTATACTTGTATTTTTTGCACCACCAGAGTTGTCTTTTAAATTTCGTTGTACATTGTGTATGATGACAATAAAAAGCATTCTATTCTATTCTATTCTGTTCTATTCTATTCTATTCTATTCTATTCTATTCTATTCTATTCTGTTCTATTCTATTCTATTCTATTCTATTCTAAATTTGCCAGGCGTTTGAATAATCTCGGGTTTGACTGTATATATAGGCATGATTCACTCTTCTGTCCTTTATTGTGCCGTTTGTTTGAGGGAGTAATATCTTCAAATGTGCATGTTGCATCTCATGACAGTGATAAAGTAAATTATTTCAATTTATTTATAATTTAATAGCTTGTATGTGTTTGAGCATGATTTATGTTTACTGTCAAAACGTCATGCCTATATCTGTGTTTTTAGAAGGCTTATGTACATCTAAACTATGATATTGAAGCTGACTGAGCACAACTATGCACATTTTGGCTACAACTGATAAAACCTTACAGTTAAAATCTATAAGAAACCGGCCCTGTAAACATCAATATTGCATCTACTTCCCCTCTCAGACATGCACTTCTTTGTGTTAATCTGATTGCATCAGAACACGCTTCACGGCTGAATGAGGACTCTGTTGACTTCCATTAAAGTGTTGGCATCTTTTTCAATATGGCAAAGTCTGAATTGCATGCCACCGCATTAACAGATTGGCACACACAAGCCACCAGTTCTGGGAAGGGATCTGAGGAAGATTTTTTCCCCATTTTAGCACCACTACTGGTTCAAGAACATCACAGGGAGCAAAAGACAAAGTGTGGGTGCCTAAATCTACAATTTTAGATCTATTATGTTAAAAACCGATTAATTTGAATAAATATTAAAACTTTACTGCAATGAAGCAGAAACTAACAGCACATATGAGTGAATCTCACCAATAACAAATGTAATCTCTTTTCTTTGTTGGTGTTTTTTATGTTAACTTTAAGTTCAGTTTGTCGCCTCCAGCTGTTGAAGTTTTGCTTCTGAGTTTATTTAATACCTGCAGCATTAAAAAGCAGCAGGAGCATCAGATCAACCAGCCATAATTTACTTGAAACAAACAGCAGATTTTCAAGTCCCTTCCTTAACTTGATAAGTGACAGCAGGGAGGCTTTGATTAGCGAGGGAACAGACATCAAGACACATTCAACCAGATGTGGAACCTATAAAGATAAACACCTTGCAGGTCTGTCAGGATGGTGTGAAGTTGCTGTTCTTCAGCACAAACTTCCCAACGCTGACACCAGAAATGTGTATTAGGCCACATTAGGCTCACAACGTCAGTCACTATCAGAAGAACAAAGAACTAAATGGCCACCAGAACCTCCAGCTTTCAACCCTTTAGGAGACGGGATTGAAATCTTGATAACTATATCAAAAGAATCCCACTCCCCTCTGATCACTGACCCTTTAACCTGAAGCTAAGTGGTGGTCTGACAGTGACTCACACAACTCACACAAAACCGATACTAAGAACCTAAAGACAATAATTGTATTTGCTGACGACTCAACTTTCTTTATGTTAACTCACTTAAAGAACCACTTGGCATTAATGTCAGTCACGTCTTTATGCAGTCCTCTTTGTTTGGGGCTGTTAGGCTTCATGCATGCTTATTAAAGTTAACATACTGTGTTTAGTCTTGTTTTGAATGTCCAACTATCCAGAGTCCACTTCTGTGAATGAAAGAATGAAATACAACATGATTTCATCTTTAGGAGCTTATTTTAAGAGTGTAACTCTGCAGGAGCATCAAGACATCGGCCCTCCTTGAAATGGATCACACCAGACTGCCTCGTGAGTTAATGATATGTAAAAGTCCCCTTTAAAGATCAGCACCTGAAAGCACCATTTCAAGTTCTTTTAGAGCCTGATAAGAAGGCTCCGCCACTGTCTGCCCTTCAACAGGCCAACTAGATCATCAATAAAGTCAGCTCAATTTCATCGAATTTCAAATTAGCCTCCCGCCAAATTAGCAGCTGTTTTTCATAGCAATCTAGTTCTCTATTAATCTCAACACAGTTTTGGGTTGTTATTTTTGTGCATTATTGTTGTGTTGTAATTAGTTGTTGTCTCATTGTAACAATAAATGTACATAAATGCAAGTTGACTGCCTCGACTGTTCTTTTTTGTGTAGATATCAGTTACCTAGCTTTTCATTATCTTTCCCGAAACTCCCCTTGACTACGTATCAAGAAAATACATACATACTTCATATGCCTTATTATTACAGTAATCCTAATTAATTATTTTGCTGGTTGAATATTAGTTAGATTGCGATAATTCTGCATAAACTTACATCAGCCTATATGAATGCATATTTTCCGCACAGCATCTGTAAATCAAGAGAACAACAGTGACTACATTAATTAAGCTGCATTTAATTAAGAATTACATGTAAAGGGGATCAGTCCATGTTCGGCTCTAACTGCCAGTCACACTTTCCTCATGTAAGAGAGCTGAGCAGAGTTTTAAAAGCTGCAGTTAAATGATTTGTTACATAGCTGCTGTCCTCAGGTTGAGTCCTGAGCATTGTCTTTGTTTACTTTTCGTAAAATAGCAGTTGGATCATCTTCACAAATGGACAGAATTATCAGTGATTAATGAAATCATAAATAAACTGAGGTATTAGCTATTTTGACAGTTTGATAAGCTTGCTAAGCTTTGATTTAATCTTTTGTTTATTCCTGAATTTGTATGTATTTTACATCACTCGGTGTACTGCAGAGTCATGGATATGTCTAAATGAAACCATAAAGAACAATAATGCAAACTGATTTCATGTCAGAAAGGGGTTTAGGAGTAATAATGGCTTTCAAAATATGTCCTCTGCTCTTGTCATGTTTTTCGGCCATGTTTGGTTTGCGAAAACTCTTCCCTTATATTCCTTTAAAGGGAGACTTATGGAAGCAAAGTGAGGGCTAGAAAAGCAGCAGCCACACAAATACAATCTGTTACAAGCATCTGCATTATGAACACAGAATGATCTTCGACCTTTATCTGTGCCTGAGAAAATAGCCTCTTAGTGATTTTTTTTCCATAGTTACAGTTCTAACCCTTTGTGTACTTCCTCACACAACTGTAGCATATATAGTGTCCCTCCTCCATGATGACCATGAACACTCATCCATCCGCGTTTAGCTCTGAACGTGTAATGGAGTTTTTTCTGCCTGTGCAAGTCCCTCATGTATTATTGGTTGCTGTGATGTCCAAGTCATTTATAAGTGATAAGTTTATATTACCTCAAAGGTCTGGCTTTAAAGTAATGCAAACATCATCAACTTTCCGTCATGCTCAGAGCTTTAGTTCAGTCCTTTTTACTGTCACATTACAAGTTCTTACGCTCTAATGCTTTGCAGTACGCAGGGATTTGCGTACTTATCTTTACATTAGCTATAACTTGGCAACAAAGGCAGCGACAGTGTTGCCAAAAATAATCTGGATCTGCCATCAGTGATCCAATCTCTTATAAGCTCTTATTTTATCCTTAAATTTAGGTTGATTTATTCTGAGAAAAATATTTAGCTGTAGCTTATTTGCTTACACAATACTATGCATAGTGTGTCCTGTGGTTGGAGACCGCTGCAGCCGACCTATTAACCTGCGGATAAACCATTTGTTTAAAAGCTGCAGTTTTGGCAGCCTGGATCTTGAATTTACAGTAGCTTCCTTTAAAATACAGCAACTCTGGAGTCTTTTTTATTATTTAGCTTGCAGCATTTAATAACACTGGAGAGTGAAAATGTGTTGCCATGCAGTTGCTCATATGCACATTTAGCAGACATGCAGCAACATGAGCAATTATTTGGAATGCTGGTGCCAACCCTATCTCGTACAGCCAGAGGTATGTCATCATCACAGTGTGCTGGAGAGTAAACTGGCTACACCTCATTCATTTGGGTGCTGGTAAGCCCAGGATGCAGTGATGATGCCCCTGCAAAATAGTGACGGGGAAATTGTTCTACATTAGAATGCAGAGAGGCGAGTATCCATCCATCCATTGTCTTCAGCTTATCCGGGGCCAGGTCGCAAAGGCAGTAGTCTAAGCAGAAATGCCCAAACTTCCCTCGCCCCAGTCACCTCTTCCAGCTCCTCCGGTGGGACCCCAAGGTGTTCCCAGGCCAGTCGAGAGACAGTCCCTCCAGCGTGTCCAAGGTCTACCCTGAGGCCTCCTCCCTGTGGGACATGCCCAGAACACCTCCAAAGCGAGGCGTCCTGAAGGCATCCGGAAAAGATGTCCAAGCCACCGCAGCCATCCTGCGGAGGAAACTCATTTCGACCGCTTGTATCCACTATCTCATTCTTTCGGTCATGACCCAAAGCTCATGACCATAGGTTAGGGTAGGAACGTAGATTCTCCTGTGGGCTCATCACCCGCAGAGGGAACCATAGGGGCCGGTTACAGTGTGGATCAGACGGCAGTCAACAGCAGCGACCTGATCCCCAGACACAACTTTTGGCTTAGAGAGGCGAGTACTGTCATTAAAAACACTAATTCACTCAAAAAAAATAAGCAGGAATGCCTTATTGCACTATCCAAATCTTCTGCAAAACTTTAAATTTTCATTGTGCAGGTTGCTGCTCAGATTGTTTTTGTCGTTTGCCATAGTGAAGGAAAGTTTTGAAATGGGAACATGCAAATACTGAAAAGGGAGAAGAAAAAAACAAGCGAAATGCATAAACGCCAGGCTAACACCCACTCTACGTCTACTCTAAGTCCCATATTCCCTCTCCTTTTAACTCCATTTTGGTCACTACCAACTTCAGGGGCAAAAATTTCAGCTAACCGCCAATTATATGCTGCTTGCATGCGAGGCAGGTTGTCTTTTAGATACCGCCTCCTTCTCTGGCTGGAAACAACACGGATGAGAATGACAAGACTGAAGTCAAACATTAAAGGTGCAAGGTATTAAACTAAAATCAAGGTCAATCAAAATCCCCCATCAAGCTGAAGAGAACTGCAGAGTCCAGTGATAAATGTGTGCTCATTAGTGCGAGTGTCCCCTTTCACATGCAGGCTGTAATGTGATCAACTGCTAATATATAAATATTGATTATATCTGCATCGCTAGTTTAATTTGAATTGAGCATATATTACCAAATCAGTCAGTAGTTAATTGCACTGGTGTGGTGTTGGAGAAGAGCACCAAATCATCAGTTGTGCATATACAATATAGAAAAGTCATGTTTATGTATGCATGTTGTTTTATTTGGATGAGATCACCACCTGGCTCATATTAGGCCACTTAAGCTCTGCTGAGAGACACATAGACGTGTAACCTGAATACATAAACTGCTCTACTTTGAAGGATTTACTTCTGCAGACTCCTGCACTGCTTCTGTTCTACATTAATTACAGTTGGGGTCAAAAAAATTCAAGTGTTCCCATCACTCCCCCCCCCCACAGCATAAAATAGATTTATCCAGATCCTTTCTAGTATGGCTTTGTTTGTGGTGTGACCGAAGGAGTAATGTACCCTGATAAACTGCAAGCACTTTTATCCACCAATCTGTGAATAACACGAGATGCAATCGTCTATAATGCATTGAACAACTTTGAACTACATAAATATCACAAATACCTATGTGTATAGGTTGTTAACATTCTTGGACAATTAATTTGGAATGCAGCATGTTCTTTTTTATTATTGATAAGCAGATGAGTAACAGCAACCACACAGATAACTAGCAGTTCATGTCCAAGACTTCTCATTATACTAAGCAAAAATAAAAGCACGGCATGTACTCATTAGTTAAACTCTATTCTTTTCAACACAGAGGAATAAGTATAACAGAACTACACTATATTGGAAATGATAACAGATATCAGATCAAGAGTGATCTTAATAGACTTAATGAGGTTGCCATACACGTCCATCCGGAGCACCCCACAGATGTTTGATGGGTGGCATGTCTGGAGGGTATGTTGGACGAGGCAGGACTGCAGTGAGTTGACACATAAAGTGACGATGGTGGTGAAAGAATGGGATAACAATGGGCGCGAGGCATTCAGATTGCCATAGATGAAATGCAGACATGTTCTTTTTTTCTTGGCACATGCCTACGATGCCCAACAACATCTACCATCTGCTCTGTGCAGCTATAAATGAGATTCATCAGTCAGCAGGACCGTCCTTTATCTTGCTAGTGTCCAGCGAACATAAGTGTTTGATTACCTTCTGCTGTTGGATCGAGGCCCTAGTATGAGCCTTCTTCAGGCAAATCCTCAGTTTGAGCAGACATTCTCTGGTCGTGCACGCCAACAACTTCATCAGCAGTCTCTGTAGATGATCACAAACGATTTTGAAGATGGACAAGCTGGATGTGACGATCCTGCACTTGGGCAAGCTCATCAGACTGCAGTCATGTGGCAGATTTTCTGTTGTATAATGCTGTCTGAAACAATTTCTCAGATGACAAATGGTGGAGTTGTGGATATTCAAGGGCTTGACTACGGCTATAATTGACATGCCAGCATCCAACATGACTTCCTCTTGTCATCTGTAGCATCGTTTTATGTGAATAAAGCTGCATTTTAGTCACTGGTCAAAGGAATGTCTCTGTTCTGGTCACAATATCTGATCAGGGTGTGGATTAACTCTATTTAATCTTTTTGTTCACACTTGGCTAAGTTAATCCATTTTCTCACCATGACACTAGAAATGATTTTCAACTTTTTTTTCTCTAATTCAGAAAAGAACATCTTTTGCACGTCGGTCACTGGGACTGAAACTTCCTGTGCGACTCCTGTTTGACACCCGCATTGACTGAGCTCCAGCTGACTAAACAACAACAGCCGCCGAAACGTCCATCGAACCAAACCAGAGGTAACGATTAAGTACTTTCGTGTGTCTTGTGTCGACCTTGAAGTTTTCCGATAATCCTGGATTTGGTCGATTGAGTGTCCAAGTTGCTTATTTCCGAAGGCTGATGCGAGACTTTTCAGATCTAGTTTTTTTGTGGATTCATTTAAAATCACACATTTTAGGCCATTATTACTACTAGCTGTCTTTCTTTTGTCTTTGCTGTGTTATTAACTGTGTGTACCTGCAAATTCATGTGCACATCATAGTAATTGTTTTATTGGGATGAAATTACTTTGAGATGATTTTCTTCCTTTTCTGCTGCCAGCCCAATGCAATAAATCAATGAAATTTGATTTGTAAAATTACATTTGAACCACTAAATGGCAGCTTTTTTTATCCAGTTACTCCACATTAATCAGTTAACCCACAGACGTCACTCTCAGGAACCATTTTCTAACAGAGGAATTGATAGAAAGCACTGCATCATCACCAACAGGCTGAAAGTAATTTAAATCATAAGGCAATGACGGTTCAACCTTTATTTGTTATAATATGCGTCATCCATAACACTTCACGTGACACCAAATCTACTTTACTGCAGCCTTCTTTTGTTTTGTAAATGATGGCTACAGCCGCTGACAGAGCGAACAGTTTGCATATCGGTGATCTCACGTATTTGTTTGCTTTGCCGATTCATTTTTTTCCCATTACTTGAATCCTGCGTGCAGCCCCTTGATTACTGGTCTGATTATAATTCCGGTGTGCATCAGTGCACATTCATCACCACAATTCAAACACAGAGCTACTTCTTGTAGTGCGTATTTCAAGCCTGTCATTACTCACTGATGGTGTTAGTTAGATTTGTGCCTCTCGCAATTGGATTCGGTTATTCAGATGAGGTTCGCTGACACGTACGGACATCTTGCAATATTTAATTGTCATAGTCATTTATACAGTGCTTTTAGATATCCGACACAATAAATACAGTACAGCATACAGCACAGTAGCAGTAAAAATATTTGTCATAAAGCTTAAATAACGATAAATTTGGTTTGTGTTCCAACTTAAATTGACCACTGTAATACAAGCCAAGGTGCACGGACATTGTGTTTCCTCTTGCTTTCTGGGATGAAAAGCAGGTCCCATGTTTCATAGTAATGTGAATTTAAAATATGCACAACAAGGCTGTCAGATTGGTGGGAATTTTAAAAGGTGAAGGATCCAAGGATATTTGGTCCCAGGGCCTAAAGAGGAAGCAGCTGTCTGACGTGAACGCACCAAAGAGTGTCACCATAAATTGATAAAACGTTGCAGAGTGTGAACCCCTTTACCCTTGACCATGGACAGTGTTGCTGCACTCCATCTGTGCATGTAAGCCGGTTTAAGAAAAGAGCCATCTGCCCAAGGTTCGGAGACAAGACAGAGATTGATGGAGCCACACTTATTCTTTTTGCTCTTTTTTTCTCTCCTTGACTGCATTCATGAAATACAGTAAAACATGACAAGGTTTCAGTTATTTTATTAACAAAGCAGGGTGACTCAACTACTACAAATAAAAAGGCATTTATTCTGAACTTAGAAGAATATTTGGACTTATTGCTAAGCCGGATGAGTCTTGTGTCTATGAGGCTACACTGGCTGGGTGTGGTTGTGGCAAGAAAGCAAGTGTGTTTTTTAAAATGTACCCTTTTAAAATGTGATTATATCAGTGTTGTGAACCAGGTTTACCTCACTACTATCAAAATATAACAGTCTTCTTATCTTTAGAATGATGGCCAAACTACCCACGACTTCATAATAACAAACAACTTGACTCCTACAGGTAGATTCAATAGCATTAGTTATTGATCGGCTAATGTGTTGCTCACACACTAAGACGACATTTTGGCACTTTGGCATTACCTCATTAGTATTTCAGCTATACTCTGTTATACACCGATCAGGCATAACATTATGACCACCTGTGTAATATAGTGTTGGTCCCCCTTATGTGCTCAAAAATGTTCTGAACCATTGGGCATGGACAAGAGGACCTCTCAGGGTGTCCTATGAGGTCTGCAACCAGGACATTGGTACTGGATCTTTTGGGTACTCTGGCTTGTGCAGTGGGGCCTCTGTCAATCAAACTTGTTCCACTGCATCCTGTTGATGCTTGATCAGAATGGAGTGTAGGAAGTTTGGAGGTCAAATCAACATGTTGGGCCACTGTCATGTTCCTCAACATGTTCCTGATTGTTTGATGTTTTTTCCATGTGGTGGGGTGCATTTTCCTGCAGGGGTAGGCCAGTGACATTAGGGATTTCCATTTGCATGAGGGAGTGTGCTTGTTGTGGCACAATGTTTATTTGGGTGTGTAAGTCTCATCAACATGGATGCCAAAATCCAAGGTTTTCCAGCAGAACAGCACAAAGTACCAATATGATCAATGTTATTCACTTTGCCTGTCAGTGGCTTTAATGCTGCGGCTGATTGGTGTATAAAATCTTTAGAGCCCACTAGTCTTTCAGAAAAAAAGACCCCAAACATACCTCCTAATTATACCTTGTGTCTTTCCTGGAAAAGTTTCTTATAATGCTACCATCATTATTACTGTGAAAGGCATCCATCGCTTGAGTGATCAGAGACCCCATTAGCCATTTTGTCAGACCTTGCAAAACATGAATGTGAAGAGCTCTCTGCTCGGAGAGAAGAGAGACGGCACAATATGGTAGCATAGCAACATATCAACACAGAGATAGAAAACATCTTTGGAGTTTTCTGCTTGTACTTGACCATAATATGAAGCAAAGGCCTCTAATGTGTCCTCAAGTACAGCAACTCTGTCTCCCATCTAACTTTAGAGATAAGATCACCATTCCTGTCTGCTATATCTTCACCGTGGCAGATTTCAGGACGTGCAGACTGCCGTGATTGCAGAAGCTGCTGCAATCAGGAGGTGTCTCTGTGGACCAGCAGGTGGCTGGAGCGACTGGGTGGCTTTAATTGGTGGAGACCAGCAGGGTTCCCCCTCCAGCAAAGTCACTGTCTCCCTGTGGCTGTGGGCTGCACACTAACACGCTATTTATTACCCTGAGCTGGCTGCCAGCCCATGGTTGAACAAATAACAGAACCGCAAAACAGCTCAATGGAAGAACACGGAGCAGCAAGGGGCTGGTGACACCCAAACTGTCATATTTTTTGTTTAATTCACCCTTTTTTAGACTGTCTTCAAGGTGGCTATCATTATTTCTATTCATGAGAGCGTGATGAAAGTATCACCTGACCATATAATTCAAACGCCAAAGCTTTCAAGAGGAGCTGTTTCAATATTTAGATGACATATCTGCATGTCTCTCTTAAGCTGACACATCATGGTATAACAGAAGTGAAGTGGTTTGACTGAACTCAACCAAGTTCATTCAAATGTATAGTTTAAAGCTGCTGTAGTCAAAAGTGAACTTGCCAATATCTCTTGCAGTACATGCAGAGAAACTCCACAGTGTACAAAAATGAAAAATGCACATATATTTAAAGAACACAAATACAAAAAATAAATACAGTGCATATAGTATAGGTAAGTGCAATCATGATATCAATATAATTTAATCAATATGATTTAAATAACATGATTTAAATACAATTTAAGCACACATAACTACTTGTATGTGAGAAAGTCCACTCACTGTGACAGACCCACAGAGAATTATCACCCAATGAGAAATAATGTTTGATTTCAAGGAACTTAGCGACTTGTTAAAGAGGCTTTGACAACATTTATCAGCTAAATAGCAGAATATTGCCCACAGGAGTTGGTAGAGACCAAAAACAGAGCCAAAAAGAGAGCAAACATCAAACTTATACTGAGCAAAATTGTAAATAAAGCATGTGAAACCCTGATAAATTTAATTTATTCTTTCTACTGTGAGAGAATAACTATTAGTCGCTCCAACACCCAGCATCTTTACAACAGAATGGATGTCATGAAACAACCAGATATGCACTGTACTGGAAATTACAATTACCATTCGTGAGTTAAAAAGGTCCTCAGTACTGGCTTGTGTGTTGTTGTACCAGTCTTCCTAAAGGTCTCGGTGAAGGTGGGATGACATTATTGGACATGCCCAAGTGAGATTCATCATTAAAATGCACTATCCTCCATCTTGCCTGTCCAACAAAAGTGAGTGATTGCAAGCTGGAGCTGATTGTATCCCTCAGCTTCAGTGTGAGCGGCAAAACTTTAAACCATTGTCCTTCAGGTTTGGGCAAATATTCTTTGGTTGTGCATGGCAACAACTTCATCAGCAGTCTCTGTAGCTGATGGCAAATGATGGTGGAGCAGTGGTTAGCACTGTCGGCCACAGCGAGAAGGTTCGAATCACAGCCTGCAGTCTTTCTGTGTGGAGTTTCTGTGTTCTCCCTGTGTTCTCATCGGGTGCTCATTCTCCCACAGTCCAAAGACATGCTGAGGTAAATTGGTGATTCTAACTTGTCCGTAGGTGTGAATCTGCATCAGTCTGGTTGTCTGGATGGCCGAGCTGCATGTGACAGTCCTTCAGTCGTAGCAGATTATCTGTTGTATCACGTTGTTTGAGATGATTTCTTAGACCACAAATGGTAGCACTGTGGATATCCAAGTGCCTGGCTACAGTCTTATCTGGCATGCCAGCATCCAGCATGCCAACAGCCTGTTCTCATCTGTCTCTTGTCATCTGTGGCATAGTGTCATTTGAATAAAGCTGCAGTTTAAGGAGGCCTTTTATAGTCAGTGGTTGAGAATTTGTCACCATTTGAACAACTCAAAAACTTTTTCTGCACAGTTGGCTGGAAATAAGAATGCGATTGAGAGTCAGAAAGGAAGACTATCTGCATGCTGCGTTTATATTTTATTTTATAAAGTAGCCAGAAATATGATTATAAAAGAAAGTAACTGCTTGAAGTGCAAATATGCAATTACACGCCAGCATGTTACCCGTACACAGGCCAAGTAAGCACACTGATGCTGTAAATCTACTTATTCCTTGTTTGGAGATGCGTATGTGTGCTGTGCTGTGTCTGATTTCTATCCTCGCTGCCTGCTCAGTTTCAAAAGGCATTATTTGGAGTGTGCACCAGTTTATTTTCCACAATTTTCATTCGTTCATGAGAATATTTTATTTCACACCACGGCTGTGCAACACGGAGTCGCACTCTCGCCGGTCTGCATGAGCTTCTCATTCAGTCCATTTCTGGTGGGTTTAGGCGCTTATCAAAGTAATGGGAAGCCTTTCTTGTGCTGCATGGCTGACACAGTCGGTATTCATCTTCCAGGGTCAACGAACAAGAGATTTTTTTCGGTTTTGTATTATTATGTCACTATGAAAATGGTCAAAGTCTGATTGACCCTCCTGGATTTGTCTCATGTGTGTGAATTCATTATTTCCTCATTGAAAAAGCAGAGAATAGGCTGGATAAAGGATGATGAAAATACAGTACATTGGCTTCGGTCTCATGGTTTGTTACCTCAGAATTGAAAATGAATCAGAATATGTAGGTTGAATGAATATTACCTACTTGAGCCACATTCACATTATCTGCTTGAACATCACCTATGAATGATCTCAAGCTGCCAGCTTTTGATGCCTGGATCGTCGGGTTTTGTTCTTTTTTTTGGTTTCCGTGGCGAACAGCTCGTTGGGTTGCTTTCAGACAGCAGGGTCCATCGATAATGACAGAGCGCCGTGTTGGACCCCCAATCAATGCTGCTCTCTTACATTTCCTCAGGGTGCGCTGATTTTATAACTGGAAGATGCTGCATATTAAATTGCGTCGTTAAATATAGCTGTCATGTTGTCACGATGGTGAGTGATGATATTTGCGTTCTTTCTTCACTACATGAACTCTTCCCTTTCGGATTTGTAGACCGATTCCGTGCACAGATGAAATGCTGAAGCACCAGAGGGAAGAACGAAATGATATTAAACCTTTTTTCCATAAAAACTTCATATTTCATCGCTTTGCTATTCTGGGTACTTGGCACATTCAGCACTCAGTTCACACCAAAGGCAGAACAGTGTTTAAGCTTAAAGCTTTGGATGTGTTGGCTCAGAATATGAGTCTAGACATACATTATTTGGCAACTTTTATCTCATTTACCCAGATAAATCTCATTTTTTCATTTAAGAAATATGTTTTCCTTCACTTTGTAAAGAGCCCAGTTTATTTATATGATGTGTAAGTAAAGGGTTAACATCTAGAGAGTGACTTAACTTGCCAGCAGGCACAGTGGCTCGATCACTTTAATCAAATTTTCACAAAGCCATGTGCAGAAGCCAAGATTTCTTGGTATCTGTTTTGGAATATATATTTTTCAACTAGTATCTCTGGGTTCACACAGTCTCCCCATTTGAGATGGGGCCATTTTGTTTATCCCATTACCGACAGGAGCTCTGATTTAAAGAGCCTTGCCAAAAAATGTGATTTGTCCCGATAAGCCAATAAATGCTCCTTCATCAGTTTAGTGTTCAAATCCATTAAAGGAGCACTCTCCTTAGCAGAACAACAGAAAAAAAATGACTGATGCAAGCAGCGCCTCAAAAGATGCTCATTGATCTGGGGGGATCCGAGAAATAAGCTTCTGCATCTCGGCTGAATGTCAGTGACTGAATCTCGAGGCAGACAAATCAAATTTCGGGTTGTTTTTCTGCAAGAAAATATATCACAGGAGCGACTTTCAAACTACATTTTTAAACGCATATATTCTTTTGCAACTTTAGCCAAAGTTGTCAGGTTTTGAGTCGGATCGTGTGAAGCCGAGGCTCAGGTGGGCAGAGGAGCAAGCTAATTAATTCAGTAAAGCGAACCGAGCAGAGCGACTGGAAACGCCTGTGAATCCCGACAACACAGGAGGTCTGCGGAGTCTAGCAGGCCTAAACTGTCTGTGGGAGGCTCACGACGAGATGGTTAACATTAATTAAATCTGCCATATGTTGGCACTCTCCTCACATCCCTGGCTGCATGTCCCACAGCACAGCAGATGCGACAAACTATCAATTGTTTTGAAAATGAAATCTATCAGGACTTGAACATGAGAGGGGTGAGTGAGTCAGCTGCTTCGGGCCTCTTCCAGAAAGGTTTTTTGCAGTTTTTGGCAAGACATCGTGCTCATCCGTCTGAGTGCTTGCCAGAAAGGGAGGCAGTAACATGTGGTCATCTGTCCTGTTATTTCCGGCTCTGATCTTTAAATAACACTATTGTTCCAAAATGGAAGTATTGTAAAGTCGATGATGTGTGAGGGGCTGTTTTTTCTTCTCTTTCCCTTTTGGCTGTTAATTGAAGCCACAATGGCCTCAAATGGATCAGATGGAGCAAAGATAACTTCAAATAGATCATTACAAGTTTTCATTTAGTTGCTGAATGGAGTCATTTCACACAATGTCACAGAATCTACTTAGGGTGGCATCAAGAGAATCCTGATCTGGGACCGCCTCTCTTGCTTTCCTCAGCTTGGGAATGAGATAATCTCGCCTTCTTCTGAGGGGTTTTTGAGGTCTTTATTGCCAGTAATTAGTTTCCCGTGTCTGAGAACCCCTGAAGGCCTCGTCAGTTTGCTCTCTGTTGTAATCATCTACATGTGGGGTGTGTATTTTCTTAATTCCCCACAGCAAATTTATCGTTTGAGCGAGGGACTCTCTGGCTGCGTCGGTCGATAGCATCCACATGTAGTGAAACCTGATGGACCTCTGGATCAATAACTCCTCAAACTGCATCAACAGGGATTAACTACTCCTCTGAGGGAGCTTCCCGGGTCAAAGCTCGGCCCATTTAACAGCTAATTAGCTGCTTTCTATTGAACATACTGTGAAGCATCTGTTTCAGCAGAACATGCAGTTAATGCTGAATTTGCACGCGCTGGTCAGTGGGAACGCTGCGGACCTGCTTTGTCTGGTAATGAGTGGGATCTATGGTTTCAAGTCCATTCGCCCTCAGCAGCTTCCCAGTTTTCTGCTTTATTTTGGTTTTGATCAATAGCGGCCGACTGCCTGCAGCACATTCATTCACTTGAGTAATATCAAATTATCAAGTGGAGTTTTTAAGCACAATTCCTTCGAAAAACCAGAGCAAATCATCGCGACGCCGGAATGGAACATCAATCGTTCCTCCGTTACTCGATCAGTCAAGCTGGAATGCAACTGGCAACTTCCTTTTCCTATTAGATTTCAAGACAAATGGTGCAACAGAATCCCGCTTCATTACGCGTCAGGTACTGAAGCAACGTGTATCTGTGTTTAGCGGTTATCGTGCCTGCGCTTTCTCTTGTTAATCTCACTGCAGATAGTGTCAGCTGTGTGTGGAATAATACACAGCCATGATGCGGTGGAGACCAGACTACAGGTCCCTTCATAACAGACCCCTCTGATTATATTTATGAAATTCAATTACCCTGACACAGACAGATGGACTTGCTGTCAGTGGGGACGCTCGTCATTTGTTAGCATCAGCAGACATGTCAGCCCCGAGGCACTGATGGGACCGAAGCTGTGTGACTGGAAACAAAAGAAGGGAAGGGAAAGAAAGACAAGAACAGACGTATGGAGGAGAGGAAGAGGAGCGGTGATTGAGGTTCTACAAGCAGGCCAACATGATGTAGCCCTGAAGAGGCTGCAGCCGCTCTAAAGGAAATGCATCTATTTGCATTCATTCCAAGAGAGAGATCCTTGATGATACCACGAACGAGAGCGAGGATGAGAGCAATGCAGCATGGCAGTGACACTGAAAGCCAAGAAAACTGTCACCATGGCTATTTAGGTTAAAATAAATGTGTTATTTACATGATGGAGCAGCATAATGTCATCAAAAGGTGGCGGTTTAGGCTCCATTATGCATCAAGCTGGTAGCAAAACCACCCTAAAGACACTCAAAACCTCAAAGAAGAAGCAACAAACAAGAATTTCAACACCGATAGGGAAAAATGAATAGAAGTTTTCAGTCTTTCATGAGAGAAGCTGGTTGTGGATATGTTTCATGCTATTCTGCAGAAAAGACAAAGAAAGAAGCCGAAACAGCGAATCAGTCATTTTAGTAAAATGTTTGTCAAGTCAGAAATTATTCAAAAAGGTGTTTCCATTACTCATAATTTGCATTTACTCTTTGAAGAAAAGTCAAAAAAACACTTTAGACAAGTGAAAAAAAACTTGTTTTTTGGGGGTTATTTTGCCATCTCCATTTACTTAACTTAATGTGTTGCCTAAACCTCATAGATATACACTGATCAGCCACAACATTCTGACCACTGACAGGTGAAGTGAATAACATTGATCATATTGGTACTATGTGCTGTTCGACTGGAAAACCTTGGATTTTTGCATCCGTGTTGATGAGACTTAGACACCCAAATAAACATGGTCCCAATACAACAAGCACACTCCCTAATAAAAATGGAAATCCCAAATGTCACTGGCTACCCCTGCAGGAAAATACACCCCACCACATGGAAACAACATCAAACAATCAGGAACATGTTGAGGAACATGACAATGGCCCAACATGTTGATTTGACCTCCAAACTTCCTAAACCCCATTCTGATCAAGCATCAACAGGATGCAGTGGAACAAGTTTGATTGACAGAGGCCCCACTGCACAAGCCAGAGTACCCAAAGGATCCACCGCCAACGTCCTGGTTCCAGACCCCATAGGACACCTTGAGAGGTCCTCTTGTCCATGCCCAATGGTTCAGAGCATTTGTGACCACATAAGGGGGACCAACACAATATTAGATAGGTGGTCATAATGTTATGCCTGATCAGTGTAGGTTACAGAAACACAGGTAATAAGTCATTTGTATTCTGCCTTGTTGCGCAGATTAAGCAAACAAGATACAACATCTGGATTAGGGAGCTTTAGCACAGTTTTTCAGAAACATAGGATTCAGCAATAACTCCTATTCATGACTGTCCCTCAGCATTATGAGAATTCAATACTGGAATGCAACTGTGTTCCTTTAACATACACAATATAGCAAGTTGTCGCATATGTAAATGGTATGGCTTATATAGCGCTTTTTTCTACCTTAGTGGTATCCAAAGTGCTTTACAATGTGTTTCACATTCACCCATTCTCACACACATTCACACACCAACAGCGACAGAGCTGCCATGCAAGGCGCTAATCTACCATTGGGAGCAACTTCAGGTTCAGTGTCTTGCGCAAGGACACTTCGGCATGCGGAGGGGCCGGGGATCGAACCGCAAACCTTGAGATAAGTGGACAACCCGCTCTACCACCTGAGCCACAGCCGCCCAAATGTACATACAAAACTGTCAACAGAAATGGACAATATCTGCAAAAGCTCGGCATCCCAAACAGCTCGCAGCCTTCCATGCAGATGTTTTTGCAGTCGGGGTCCATCGTCCTCATAGCTTTGACTCCATGCTGCTTGTTTCTTCTCCTTTTCAACATATTGAAATTGGGCGTCTCGTATGCCGTTTCAATGAATATGAAATCTATTCAAATTAAACCGAAAGGAAAAGATACAGTACTTGGGCCTTTAATCCAGCTAGATGCTGCTCTGTTTGGTGCCCAGTGTTGGTGAATTATGGATGAGTCTGAAAATTAAAGCTAGTTGGGAATTCACTGAAGAACTGCTGACACTGTTGGTATACCTTTATCTAGACAGTGAGAGTTGTGGGGGAAAAAACAGTGAGGGACGGTGGTTCAATGCAAAGTATGTTAGACAAAAGACAAACAAAGAAGAGGAGGAACTGCGTCGGTTTTGCCCTGAAACCTTCTGCTGCTGCAAGCGGCAGCGAGTGGGCTGGAAAGAAACGGAGGCCAAACCAAACTCAGAAACCGGGGCTGAAAAGCCTGATCTGATCTGAGCCTGCAGGGTTGTGATCGCACCTTCCTCCCACTGGCTCTATGATACTGCAGCCCACGCCTCATTCCACACTTTAGTCCTCGTGTGAAAGACTTCCATAAGGGAGAAGAGAAAATAAAAATAAAAAATCCCACAGACATTTTCACGCCTACCGTCCTCTGAAACTGGAGCTGGGAGTGAAAGGAAGAAAGAGATGCCAGCGGAGGAGGGAGGCAGTGAGGGGGCAGTGGACCAGTACCGACATCTGAAGCATCTGAGTGTTGTTCACTTGAAAAACATTTAGGTTTTCCTAAAAAACCTTCCGGAAGAAAGCCTGTCCTCAGGGTAAGATCCTGTAGAGGGGCGTAAGGCCTGTGAGTGATTGAATGCTACTGTATTCTTCTGAGAGCCCCCTGAGGAGACCAGGAGAAACACAACCAGAGCTGCAGAGCAACCAGTGATTTCACTCCGTCTCCTTATTTAAACATCTTTTCACTCTTTACTGCAAACCTGAGCCTTGTTTTTAAAGAGAATTCGGTTTGTGTAACTCACTGTCTACGATGACAGCTCCACCCATTTCTCTACAAATTCAGATATTTAAAGGACATGATGAATTACTATAATACAGAGAATTGTCGATTATTAGCACAGTGGTTTCCAATCTCTCTAAAGTGTCAAAGAGAGTTTTTCCCCCAAAAACTCACAGTTAACCTCAGCATGTTTTTGGACTGTGGGAGGAAGCAGGAGTACCCAGTGAAAACCCATGTATGCACAGGGAGAACATGCAAACCACACAGAAAGATGCCAGGTGTCCTAACCAGGACGTAAACCGGGGATCTTCTAGCTGTGAGGTGCTATGTCAAAACAAAAATCTAATGAATATACATTTATGTACTAGAGATTTATTTCTATCCTCATTTCTGCTCTAATAGTCATACGCTAATAATAATAATAATAATAACCTTAATCCTTATTTATGGGCAATAATTTTAAAGTTTTACAGTACTTTTTTTTAAAAAATGTACAGAAAAGTCTTTAAAATTACAGATATTATCTCTATATGAACAACTCAACAGTTAACATCATTAAGAATTATACACACACACACACACACACACACACACAAAGTGTACAACATTATTTATACAGTATATTTGTAGTTTCTAAAAAAGACAGAATATTTAAAATTACAATAATTATCTGTACTCAAACATGCAGCTTTTAATAGAAAGGTCTATGTTCTTCCTTGTAATTTTAAGATAAATGTTATTTATTTTGAATGTTTGTGACTGAACAGAGCAAATGAAGCAATTGTTTTTCATGAGACACATTAAAGGCAATTAATCTGATTTGATTTGACTGATTGAATAATTTTATAATTATGTGTAATTTTATATTTAAATTTTGTAATTCTTGATACAAATTGAGCCTGAGTCGGCTGGGATAGGCTCCAGCCCCCCTGCGACCCTACAGAGGATTAAGCGGTGTATAGATAACGGATGGATGGATGGATGATACAAATTGAGCAAACTTTTTACATCACATGCAACATAATGCGTCGACTTTTTAAAATAGTACATGGATGCTCGACTCCTGAGGTCGACTTTTTCAGGCATGCTGTGTCTCTCTGCTCCCCCACTGACCCTGCAGTTGCAATGCAGAAGGTTTTTGATGCTACACCGGCTTCTCTGCCTGTTGTCACCTGAGAAAGTGGATAAAAAGCTCCATGCCTGGCGAGTCTTGCATTATCACCACATTTCTGCTGCTGGAGCCCAACATGCTCTCATGATTTTTTGTCACAGATATTTACTTAAAGCATTTCTTTATTGAACTAAAACTCTTCTTTTACTAAACTGTGGTGACGGTCTCCACTTTATGTTGCAGCCCCCGAGTCAGGTCGTAACGCTGAGAAAGGCCTGTTTTAGTTGTTTGGTTCCTGCTGCAGGGTTCCGCAGAATCATTTATAAATAATTGGTTGACATTGTAAGTTTTCATCTGAATAAATGAAACAAGGCTGCTTTGGAATCAACAGCATACAACACTCTAGTGACTGGGTTTGATTGTAATAGTTTAGGCCTAATCTCCAAAATAAAACTGTTTCACTGCAGAAGTTTGAGGTCTATCAGTTTATTGAAGGCATTCGATCATATTAATTTAGAAAAACTAAAATAAAATGTGTTTCAGTGCAAAACTTTTAATGTGCACTTTTTTACACTAATTGTACAGCAGTTGTTTGGTATGTATTGTTTTAAACTTGTTTAGGACTCTTTTTGTTTTTGAAGCCTTTCCGCTTCATCTTGACCAGCTAGTGAAAACAGTAAAATGCAACTTGCACATTGATTTAATTTGTAATGTTATACAGCAATCAGGCATAGCATTATGACCACATGCCTAATATTGTGTTGGTCCCCATTATGTGCTCAAAAATGCTCTGAATCATTGGGCATGGACAAGAGGACTTCTCAGGGTGTCCTGTGGGGTCTGGAACCAGGATGTTGGCACTGGATCCTTTGGGTACTCTGGCTTGTGCAGTGGGGCCTCTGTCCATCAAACTTGTTCCACTGCATCCTGTTGATGCTTGATCAGAATGGGGTGTAGGAAGTTTGGAGGTCAAATCAACATGTTGGGCCATTGTCATGATCCTCAACATGTTCCTGATGGTTTGATGTTTTTTCCATGTGGTGGGGTGCATTTTCCTGCAGGGGTAGGCCAGTGACATTTGGGATTTCCATTTGCATGAGGGAGTGTGGTTGTTGTGGGACAATGTTTATTTGGGAGTCTAAGTCTCATCAACACAGATGGCAAAATCCAAGGTTTTCCAGTAGAACAGCACATAGTAGCAATATGATCAATGTTATTCACTTCACCTGTCAGT
The DNA here is from genome assembly GCA_024666655.1 of Dascyllus trimaculatus. Lineage (NCBI taxonomy): Eukaryota > Metazoa > Chordata > Actinopteri > Pomacentridae > Dascyllus > Dascyllus trimaculatus. Next base: position 12,827,473 of record CM045448.1, on the reverse strand, counting down.
GGTCTGAATGTTAGGCCTGATCCACGTATACGGTGATAAATCAGTGGAAGTTTATCTGCAGAAGAAGAAATACATTTGAATACATTACTTCTACCAAAACAGGATTTTGAATGCAGGGATTTAAATTTTAATGGAATATTTTTATATAGTTTTATCACCACATTACTTATAGTAAAGGATCTGAGCGCTCCTTCCACTTTCATTAGGATCAAGCAAAGACAGACAGAAGTACAAACAGGCTCGCTGTGAATATTCAGTTATTTACCCACTCAGACGAAGCCTGCTGTTCCTTGCCTCTTGCTTGATGCTGTGTTATTTCTCATTTTCTCTCTCTAGATGAGCTCTCGCTCTCTTGCCAGAGCTCCTGCTGCTGCTGCTTCTTCATTGTGCATCATGAAAAAGGCGACATTTCATAAGCAGCGGCGCTCCTTTAAAAATATAAAATCAAATGTCTAATGCCTATCACCTCAGACTGTAATATACTTCATTACCCTTTGCAGTGCCACGGCGGTTTAGCAATCACCATATGCCCTTATGGAATGTGTTTTCTGCCCAATAGAGCAAAAAAGGACGAGATCAATTGAGCATTAAATTATTGTAAAGATGTAAACCAGTGATTTATATCTTGCTGACACTTAATAGTACATGCACAACTGGACTGCTGCTGGAGGAGGCTTATTTATGAATGCATGGAATACTTGTCTAGATTCACTGGTATCTTTTAAAGTGTGTGTTTGTGCGATAGTGCTGACAGTGCCGAGTTTGACGTTGGGGCCTGCTCGCATTTACCTTGAGGAGCTTCTACCCAAGACGCAGCTCTGCCAGCTCGCCGTTTGATGTTCGCCATGAAAGCCCCCCTTATTAGGATCAGTTGGAAAAACACAATAAATAATCCGGGAGTGAAGCAAAACAAACGGCGGGGAGAGATGTCATAAAAGATGCGAGGTTCACGACAAAAGATATAACAGTGAGGCTCGAGAAAAGGGGGCAGAAAAGAGTTCGGATGCCGCAAATGGAGAGGTGAAGATGACCGATGGAGAGGCTGTGTACGTTTGTGTGGATCTCTATTGTGCACATGGGGGGAAATAACAGTATTTGAATGATGGGAGTGACAGAGGCTGATGTCTGCTCAGGGCCTGTGTGGCTCCAGTAATAAAGATACGGTGACTCAAAGTGGTTTCATTCTGCCTTAAATGCTCCTTAATCTCTCTATAAATGACATCCTCGCCTCCCCACCAGTAAGGAGAGTGAAAAATTCAAGCCGTTGGTGTCAGGGCTACTGGGATTTTACGGATTCATCAATAGAAGGAAGGCACTGAAATGTCATGTGTGTTTGATTTATATTCTGGGCGATTCTTATACAAAAAAACGTTCGGATATGATAGACTGCGTGCGTTCAGTTTGTGGAAATTACAGTGGCAGCCCTCAGCACTTAAGAAGACTGAGACGAATGAAATGACTGTTAAAAGCCATCCGTAAATGCTGGCATTGAGGCGGTCTGACACAAAATAGGAATACCCATTTTCTGGTGATGTTTCCCCGGTCATCAGCGGCACTTTTCACAAGTCATTTTAACAAGATTGTCAATATGTTGTGTGTTCTCCCCCTCACCAGCCACTGACCTTTCTTAAATCAATCCTTTCCTATAAGGAGAGCAATTTGCGGAGCTCGCAGAAGGGCAGAAATTGTTCTCCGCCTCTCTGCAGGCTATCACCTTTTGTCAAGCCCCTAACACGCGTAGCCACTTTGCGCCCCAGAGCATGCAGGTACATGTATGTTTCTGTATGCACACATGTCACGAAATGACATTGATTTTGATGAAAGCGTGCGGTTATGTGTCAGTTGGACGACGCGCAGAGCTCATTATTTGCAGTCTTTTTGGCTGCTCGCCCAGATAAGGACCATAAAGAATCAACCGCGGGATAATGAACCTGGATGACACACCTGCAGCTGGAGGAGCAACTCCAAGGACGTCTCACAACCAACCTCGGCTCCCACATCTCATTACGAGCCGCGAACGGTTAAAAGCTTGGGATTGCAGACGGGCGTCGGGACAGAACAGAGGAGGGGATTTATATGATGGAGTCGATTCCACTGATGGTGACGCGGCGGTGGTGCCAGAAGGTCAAGAGGGTGCTTATCCAAACATTGTTGGAAGCTGGTTCACACTTACCCCTTTTCCAGCAAGAAGAACCAGGTGTTAGTTCAGTGCTGGTGCTAGTGCTGGTGCTTAGTTGGTTTAAATCTGGTTCCTCCTAAGAACCTGTTTGCTTTTCCATTGACAAGGAGCCAAGTTGGAGCCACGCGATTGCGTCACCATAAAACGACTACGCTTGCATCGACTACATAGTAGTTAAACCAATGCAATAAGCTGATGATGATATCTATGTTTATAGATGATCTTAAGGCTGTTTCTGAGGTGGAGGTTGCCTATTGCCCGGACACATTCATGATTACGCTACTGGTGGGACACAGTTGTACCGGATTTCAGCACGCAACAGTGTGTGCAAAACTTCCGTGTGTACCAGGGGTCTTTCCAATACATGTGTGATTGGACCAGCGACGTCCTGGCGAAAAAGGAAACAAATTACCGCTTGTGTGTCTCTTTTCACCGTTGATCGTTGGTCACGATAACCCGGCCCCCAGCCCCTGATGTACTCGGTGCTTAGCTCTGGCCCAGCACAGAGTTGGATGCTCCCTAAGCACCAGTTTTAAGCACCTGGAGCCGGTGCTTACATGGTGGAAACATAAAGAGCTGTCAGGCACAAAGAGCTGCCTCCGAACAAGCACTGGAACTAGCTCAGTGGAAAAGAGGTAACTGAGTTGCTGCTCCTTGAGGCCTGGAGTTTGTTAACCTGCTCTGTCTCTTGAATTTTAACATTAGATGAAGCTCAGTTCACAGAAAACTGTTTAATAAAGGCAGTAATTAGGACAAATCAGGTGCATGTGGTGATTTTGAGATAATGTGCCTGCTAACATCATAATAAACATGATGTTAGCAGGCACATTAATGCGGTCTTTATTAATCCCTGCAGGAGAAACTCTTTGTCTTGCTGCTGCTCACATCATAGATGAGATCACAGCAGTCGAAGCCTCTCAGCCTGCCGGTTGCTCTTCCTCTTTATTCCGCTAACAAGCATCCATCTTCACAGAATTTATCGCGCCATTCGCTTTATTACGCCGCAATAAAAGATTTAATGAAAAATATCTCAACACTCCAAAGCAAATCGCTCTCCCTGTGATCCACGTGCATGCAAATCACGTAGCATATTCGCCGCCCGGCTGCTTCGGTGTTTCAACCTCCCAGTACGAGCTGCTGTTGCAAGATCAGCTTTCTCTTCCACACAGGAAGGAAAACAGCAAATGAACGCCTGAAAACAACTCTCCACATGATCACAAACCATTCCCACAATTTAAAAATGTTCACCTTTTAACACCTTGACGAGAGCACATGTTTTATTCAGTCAATGCATGTGAGCTCTTGCATCAAATCTGACCTCTGACCCTGAATTTTGTACATCCAGTCAGGACAGTGTAGATCATAAATTTCCAACCAGGATTGCTCTTAGCACTTCTGCACCAGGTAGGCAGTATGTGAGGAAAATATGAATTAGATCTACCTGTTTAGTCAGCTTGTAACAGTAGACAAGTTCAAACAGTTAACTAAATATGATGGATCCACTCTATTAAGTAGTTCAGGTGAATTATTTCCACCACTAAATTAAAAGCGTAGTTGTTGGATTAAAGTTCAAATTCACTGATTTAGATAAAACTTTTAAGTTCAGACATTATTTTGAAGGCTTTGGTTGACATAGTAATATTAGTAATGACTAATATTACTATGTAATGATTAACTCAATATTGTGAGTAATTTTAACTCAAATTTGTTGTTTTCAAGATTGATATACCATGTGAACAAATGTACAACTGAACCAAAACAAAACAAAGTTAAGTGTACACAATTTTGTCCGAACAAAACAATGAAAAGCCCAAAAGTACTGAAGAAAATCTAACTGGAGCAACTTTATTTTTTATTTTTGTTCAGAACTGTGTTAAGTACAAAACACTTAAAATTCCATTTAAATACCTGGGAAAACCTTTTTAAACAACTTAATTTTTTACTTAATTTGACTAATCTACGGAAGCCCTAAACGGCCATGGTTCCACTTAATTTTTTCACTTTGTTTTCTCAAGAAAACAAGATAATTCTCCTTCTCCCTTTTCTTGTTATAATGACATAATTTCGTCATTATGACGGGATAACAAAATCCGTTATGTTGTGATAACGACAAAATTATCTCATTTTCTTGAGCAAACAAATTTGTTTTCTCGTTATAACGACTTAACTTTCCGGTGAGGTAGAAAGTGAAACCAACTTGTCAGACCAGAAGGTGTTCTGCTGCTGCTGCATCCTACCGACTGAAGCCAGGCCTGGATGTGCTCTACTGCAGCCGCACACTCTAATGAGGTCAGTTAAGCCTGTTCATGTGTTTGTTTTTACTTTTGCAAGTCTGCAGATACAAGTTATCATCCTTAACAGTAAGTGACTTCAAGTAAACTAACTCGTTATAATGAGAAAACGATATTGTTTTCTTGAAAAAAATGAGATCATTTTGTCATTATCACAACATAACAGATTTTGTTATGGCGTCATAACGACAAAATTATCTCGTTATAATGAGAAAGGGAAGAGAATTATCTCTTTTTCTCAAGAAAATGTGGAACCATGTCCGTTTAGGGCTTCCTTACTAATCAGCCAATCATTTACAATTTGTTTTTATTCTACCAATCATTAAACAAGAGGAATAAAGAATATCTTTGAATGCAGAGGATGGGCTAATTCCCCTAACTCAGTGGAGCTTTTTGGTTGGACACAGCCTCCTCTGAAATTGTCATAAAACTTATGAAAAAGATTTTTTTATAGCCCAAAAGTTATTTTCTGGAGTGTAAATGGTCAAACTGGATTAGCTTAAGTTCTGTATACATGGTTTAAATAGACAGCTAAAAGTTGGGGTTCAATAGCTCAAAATAAAGGACATAGAATTTATCAAGTTAGGTAAAAATAACAAATTAAAAAAAAAAAATAAAAAAATAAGAGTAATGAATAATGATTAATATCTGAGGATAACCTTGTGTAAACTTCTTCGGTAAATTCACAACGCCACTCCTATTTCTCCACTGGAAGCCACTTTGACTCAACACCTGTTGTTTTAAATTCCTTATCAGTAACGGTGACTTGATTTGACTAAATAGTGCTGATGACAGGCCACTTGAGTTCATCTGACAGGTCATTAGGGAAGTTCGGAACCACTGGCAGAGATGAACTGTGTACTTATTTGCATTTCCCAAAATCAGCATGCAGCTCATATTTGTTTCCAGTATTGATAAGACCTGAATTTGTCAGCACAGTTAAGGAGACAGAAAGAGGCTGTCGGTATTGAGTGCAGAAGAAATGGGTAATTAGCTGACGGCTGACTCAGGCCACTTGCAGCTTTGTGTGTCAGGGTGGGAATGGAAAAACCGATGAAGCACATCTCGGCGGGTGTCATAAAGCTTTGCTTTATGGCCAGTTTGTGTAGCCTTGCAGATTAAGTTCAAAGAAAGGCGGCAGCTCTTTTCTCCATGCATCTTAAATCCTGTTTCTCCTCATATGGATCTGTAGATCAATTCTTTGGGCTGTGCTGAGATATCCCTGGTGTCAGCAGCTGCAGACCAGCCACAGGAAGAATGGGGAGGACTAGCTGTCTAAAAATACATTATTAAAGGGACAATTTCACCTCAGATTTAATAGTACTCACAGAGCAGCATGACCGTTCCACTCAAACTGCACACTTTCTTCCGCTGTGGAGAGGCTTTCTTAAGCTGCACAACTGTTAAAGCACACAGTTCACAGCAGACTACAATTGCAGCCTCCATAGGAAGATGCAATGTTTGCATTTAAAAGGCCAGAAAATCACAGTCAATCAGTGGTTTGTCTATGATTCATGCAATGAGTTCTTCCTCAGAAACCTACTTGCAGCATTTATCTCAAGAGAGCAGCTCTACATGGAAATAAATGGGCTGGTGTCTGGAGATGGCACACTTCCTTTCTCTGTTTAGACACAAAGACCAATTTCAAATGGCAGAGAACCTGCAGCTGTCTAATCTCTGACTATACTTCAATGCAGACAGAGCTGAGTGATCCCAGTAATATTCTTATTAGGTTCAAAGTTAACATGAAACACTGTGTGCGCATTATAAGCTCTCTGGAGTCAAAAACACATCTGTAGCTACGAACGCATCAGCAGGATTGAAATTTGGCTGAAAGACAAACGGAATACAGAGGGATTACAAGATAAAAGACGGCGAATTTGCAGCATTCTCTGTTTTCAGCTCTGAAACTCAGGCACTTATCCACTTTCCTCTCAGGATTAAAGAAAGAAGAAAAAAAACAACATCAAACAAATTTGGTTGCAAGAAGATTTCAGCAGTGTGGTAGATATGCATTACTTATGAATAATTTATTTTAAAAACTCTTAAAAAATATAAACAGTATAGTTACCACCGACAAATATGTCTAACCACATCCAGTACACAACATTTGCACGCTTGCATGAAAACACTTGATCAGTATTTAAGTATTTACAGGGAAAGGAACAGCAAATATTTCTCATATTTTTTTGACATCCTGAAAACAGAGCTGCTGTGCACTGCAGAAGATTTCAGCGGCGGAGATTTTCTACCCACGATATGTGACATTTTAATCCTTTTCCAAAATGCATTAGAGACACTTGGAAGGCAAGCCCTGTAATTTCTTTTCCTTATCTCGTCTCCTCTCCCCTCCCCTTTTTTCAAACAAATAAATCCTTTCCTTTCCTGTTTGTGTCACCGTCAGGAACCTGGACTCTTGTCTTTTTTTTGCCATTTATGCTCAATAAATGCTGAAATTATGAGGAAATTAAATGGTAAAAAAAAAACAACAGCATAGTAACTTAATCGCATTAGGGTTCAGTGTTTCGCTGTACAAGTCAGTGAGAGCTCTCAGCACATGTAGCTTTATTTTGCATCATTACGTTGGTCAGCATCACACACGCTTGAAATTTGGCACTTTTAACATCTTTAACAAAACCGTAAAAAGTGAAAATACAAGTGATATTAAATTTACTTTAGGCATTGTTGAAAAATAAGATAGATTACATTCATTTTATCAGCATCTTGACAGACTTCATATATATTATAATAAATAAATAAATAAATAATAACAGAAACCTTTGCTAAAATCTACCACGAGACTGGCTGAAATGTCCTGTGTTCCACCAAACTGTGTGACAGGTTTCGTAGTTCAGCTGCAGAGTGAACCTGTTTGTATCCCAGCAGAGCCAGAGTGTCATTACACAGATTCTGAATCGTTCGAACGATGTCAAAGCCGAGCCGAAGCCTCCAGCTCTCTGCCGTTGCTCTGGAGTCCCTGGTGGTGGAGTATCTGTAGTTCCACTCAGATGGAGACGACGCGTTGCTGTTGGTGTTCTTCGCGATCCACGTCCTCACCCTGTCCTCCATTTCCAGCCCCGCGAACTTGTACACCTCCGCGGCCTTGTCCTTCGGGTTGAAAGCCAAGTCCTCGTACCGCACCAGCAGGTAGCGTCCGCGCAGCCACGCCGGCCTCTGCAGCCCAGTTTCTGCAGAAGCCGCCATGTCCTTGCAGGTGCTGGTGATCTGCGACAGGTCCACGTAGCGAGGCTGCCGCCCGGTCGCATTCCATATTTTCCACGCGCGAAACTGATCAGAAAACGCCATCATGCGCGAGGCGAGGATGGCTCTGGGGTCTCTCACCAGGTGGATGATCTTCAGGTCCAGACGTGGATCTTCGGTGAGGGTGCGAAGGTCCCCCACCTCGGGAATGCGCACCGTCTTTATGGCCACGTGTCCTTTTGAGAGACACGACATAGAGGCTAAAGTGAGGTTCAGCGCCCCGCATTTCTTGGGACACCAGGTTTCATCGGGTGGATCGGAGGCCGCCGCATCCACCCCTTCCGAGCAAACAGGAGGGGAACAGAGGGCATGGCTGGAGCTCCGGCGAAAGAAGGAGCTGGTGATGTGATCCTGCGGCTCGGGGCGGATGTAGTTCTCCATAAAGTGAAGGTCGCAGGTGTAGAGGTTGAGGAGGAGGTCCCTGTAGGCTCCCAGCAGCGCCCGGCGGTCCAAGGTGCGTCGCAGCCTGCTGCTGGAGTTGGTGAAGGCCTGCTGGACGTGGTAGAGAGGCTCGAACACGTAGAAGATCCCGGGATGCTGGTTGAGGAGCTGCCCGGTGAAGGAGGAGCCGCTGCGAGTCGTGGCGAACAGCAGGATGTGCTTCCGAGGCGACTCAATGGGCGCCCAGCTGTCATCGCACAAGGCTCTCCACTTGGAGTCTGGAGGAAAGAAAACAAAGGACCTTTCTGTCTGATTCACATTATGCGACACTGACTCACTTTCATCAAGTTTTCGTCTTGCAATCAGCAGAGCAGCTTTAAATGACTCATTACGTAACATGTTATTACCCATTTAGCTGTTTCAAGCTTCGGAAAGAGAGAAGAGTTATTTCATGAGAATGATTCCAGCTCATAGAAGCGAAGTTTTTTCTTCGTCGTATCTTTAGTCCAGAATTTCTACTGAATCAAGCCAATAAAGTATAAATAATTTAGAGGGTAAACATGCTTGAATAAGTAGCTTGTCTGCAAGTGGTTACCGAGGGGCTTTATGAAATGGCGGATCTCTAAATATAGCTCAAATAGCTAACATGTAATTACTGCTGATGAGGAGTTGATTGCAAAGGGGGTTGTTACTTTTGTACACGGGAGCTTGTCGGTGGCAAAGCTACATCTGCGCCATGAGAGGAGATTAATGGAGATAAACCGGAGGATAAGTGTTAAAAAAAATGAATCACACATATTTCATTTCTCCACTTGTGGGGAATTCCCCCGTTTAATGATTTGCTTCTTCTTTTGTGTCAGTAAACAACAGTGGTGCTGCAGCATGGTTTCTTGAGAGACTTTTTCTTCCAAAAAAATGCTAAAGTATGAATTAAATTGCTAATCAAGTGCTGGATCTGGGTTTTGCCTGCTGGTGTGGTTCAATCAGATTCTGTGACAGTATACAGCATGCATTTTGAGTTATTTATGTTATTTTTGCATTAAATATGAGCGAATACCTGCACGCACACACACAAACACACATACACACAACAACAACAACAGCTACTGTCAGGTTTAATGTGGTATGTGGGGGGCAATCTGAATTAGCCATCAGCTTGTACCTCTGTGGTATCTGGTTTGGCAGCGATAGACTCCCTGACAGGGTCCAGACATGGAGTCCCTCAGGGTTCGGATGGCCGTGTACTGGACCCCCAGAGACGCACACACCAGCAGCAGCACCGTCTTCCAGGAGCACTCCATCCTGCCCCCGCCTCTGGCTCTACATCCTTCACGCTGATGCCGCCGGGGGGGCGGGTAGGGGGGGAAATGCACAGAAAAAGACACGCAATGAGTTTCATTTAGATTTCATTTAGATTTCTTTTACGCATGTGCAGCTTCCACACAACTAACGCCTGCAGGGTTCTACTGATGGCCTTCTGAGCAGCTCTCACTGGAGAAGTTGGGAATCTTGCTCAAGGGCGCTTCAGCGGCTGGTTGAAGGTATCGACCATGTCATTAACATTTCCAGATTTCCCCACCTTTGCCCCGTGCAGCAGCAGTTTCTGCTAATTTCAGTGAATAAAGGAGTCTTCTGCAAATGCTCTGCACAGTTCATAATACACAGCAGCAGAGTTAGCTTAGCTTAGCTTAGCATAGACTAGCTATGTCCTGAAGGGGGAAAAACACTTAACTCTGCTCATTAAAGACTATTTACTAAAATGTCAAACTATTTCTAAAATGCATATTTGAAGTGTTTCTTAATAAAATCCCCAAATGTTCTGCCTTCACAAGGAAAAGAAAACAGACAGCACCTTTGAGGATTTCTACAATAAGTAGCTTAAACGCTTTGAATAAACAGTTTAAAGGTTCAGGATTTGTTTCCTTAAGGATCCGCAGATTTGTTATGCAGAAAAACACGACTCAGAGGTCAAATCTTCAGTGAGGAACGGTAGAAGTAATGTCCCTACCTACAACAGCTCCAGTATTCGGGATGCTGCGCACACTGTTGCATAATTGCATTTCTTTCTTTTTTTGCCTTCCTCTCTTCTGGGTAATTAAGCCTCTAAGCCCAGTAGAGAGCTACATACCCAGATAAATATAGCTGTCTTCACACAGATGAGCGCAGAAGTTTCCTTTGTACACTTCCGAGTTCTCTGCCAGTGGGCATGAAAGAGCAAAGGGAGATGTGATTTTCCAAATGGATTTAGATGGGGGGGGGAGGTGCTGCCATCCATTTGTCCGTATACACCAAACTGATGGCGGGTAATCACATGAGATCCCTGGGTGCAAAATGTCTCCCCATCACTCAAAGTGGCTGCACGGAGGCAATCATCACCAAACCCCAGGTAAATATACAGTACGTCATATTACTGACAAAAAATAAATAAATGCATCCTTCCTGCTTGCTTCCCCACTCTGCTCCTGTCACTCCGTCTCCTTGCATTCTGCGTCTTGTTCATTAATGATGTTTATGTGTCCCTGGCAGACTCATATCCTCAGGAATGTATCACACTGAGCTTTTGATGTTCCATTAATCACAAACAGCGCCAAACCAAAGACATTTACTCTGTGGGTGAGGGTGGGGGGGATGAGAGAGTAAAAATATCGAGCTGACATCATGAGCCATTCTGTTTGAATATGGCTAGAAACAGCGAACGCAGAGTGAACTCATCAGGGAGGCTAAAACTTAGTTTCTTAGACTGGTAGTTGCAGACAGGATGACAGAAACGGGGACGCTGTACTGTTTGTCTTCTTGTTTCTAAGCAACTTTAAAGCGGTTTTCTCTGTTTGTTGGATTGGAGACACTGTGAAATATAATGACTGCACGAATGACTGCGGATAATGAGAAACTTTGACCGACCTTCTCACCATCACTGACACTTGAAGCCAAAAAGAAAGAAAAAAAAAAAATCGGTCAATTTGACAATCCCGCCATCCGTACCCCCCACATGTACTCCACAGCTGGCTGACCAAGCCACGTCGTGTAATTCCTCGGCGGCAGGTTTTGTTTTCCTTTCCCAGGCATGATCAAGGCTCAGGGCTCCTCTGCTACACACCCTGCTGGCCTCTGGAGAATGAAGACAGATGCTTCAATGGATTAAAGCAATTTGATTTGCAAGTCCTCCTTTTTCTCCCTGGCTTATCGCTCCTCCTGCGTTGGGACTCACACCAGGAATAATAGGCGCTCTGTCAACAGCTGGAAGGGGACTGCAGGCTTCAGATGGTCTCAGCTTTTGTATCCCCTCACACAATAATAGTGCTTGGAGGGGGATAAAAGCCTGGGGGACAGGATCAGCTAAAGATTACACTTGTAGAGTAAGACACTGAAATGCAGCTGGCGATGTCGCTCTGAGAGGAAGGATCAATAGCAACCATTGATGATATATGTGGCCCTAATTATATCTAATGGTTTCCTGTAGACCTTAATTCTGTCAGTTTGGTCTTTTTCCTGTAAGCAGTTGATTGTATCTGATGGCACAAGATGGTCAGACGTGGACGATGTGTTTATTTGAAAAAAAAAATCCAATTAAGGGACCTGAACAGGCTTTTGTGCAGAAATGAAGACCTTGGCATCCCAAAAAGGCGGGCAAATCTGATCTCACTGAACTGGCTAATGAGAGGAGACTACCCCGAAGTTTCCATTATAAAAGCAGGCACATTGAAAGCTCAGGTTAGTTTGTGTCTCAAGTTGTTGCTGTGTCAATGGAGCCCAGTAAACTCTTTGCAACTGATTATCTCCGGAGGCTTTGATTGATCAGACCCTCAGATTCACCAACTGAACTCCTGAAATTTAAGAGTTTGCACATCTTCTGACGATTACGTGTTCAAATGTATTTTAGATTGAGCTAATCCTTGTCTGATATAACATTCTATGTGCTGCATGTTCCACTGGCAGCTTTTCAGTTGTAAATTCAGTGAGCACAGGCGTTGCTGCTGCTGCTGAGATAACATAGCTCGCAGCAAAAGTGCCGGCGCATGGCGCAAGGAAGGTAATTGCCTCTGTGGAAAATAAAGCCAACAAACGAGGTTAGGAGTTAGTGATGAAGGTGGGACTGAGGGATTTGGGATGCAGGTGATTGAGGGATGTGACAGTGCCAAAGATTTTTCTATTAAGGCACCTCGGCGTGTTCGGCAGATCCTCCGAATGAGGGGCTGTTTATTGGCAGAGTCTGGTGATCAATCCTGGAAGAGCAGGGAGTTGAGCAACAGTAGCAGCACCAGGAGGAGTTGCAAAGCCTCCAGTTGGTCTTTCTGGCTCTGTTCTATCCATTTTCTCTTTCTCTCTCTTTCTCTCTCTCGCTCTAAACCAACAACACACACACACACACACATATACAGAGCTACAGGCGGAGAGCAGAGCACTGCAGCGTTCAGAGGAGATGCATCTGACCCGGGGCTACAGAGGAGCTCCTGTGGTAGGAAAAAAAAACATGAATCTTGTCCTACATGACTCCTCCAGCGCACGCACACACACACACACACACAGAGAGAGAGAGAGAGAGAGAGAGAGAGAGAAAAGGCACTGAGAGGAAAGGAAAATACAGGAAGGTAAAAGCCAAATCTTAGTTTGTCCATCTTGAATATAGTACTTCCCATACAGGATTGTGATTCATTTACAAACAGAGAGAGAAAGTGGGGGAGATCTTGATGTTTAAGTGCAAAATGAAACAACAAATGAAGTGAGAAAACAATGTAAAGTTTAGATATATGCATTAGAATGAATAAGAGATCACTTGCATCCACACGTTACTTTAGAGAGTGGATTTAACAGTTTTAAATTCGCACAAATTTGCATCTAAAAACTGAAAACACAGGGATGGGGTGCTATGATAAACTCCATGTAAAATTAAACAGTCCTTTGGTGCTAAATGATGCATTTTCTAACAAATAAACAGATTTCTATGTGCAGCCCATAAAGTAAGACACTATAAACTCAACACTGAGTAGCTCACACACACTTTCTGTGCCAATTATTGGGATATTTCCTGATTTTTCTCTTCATATCCTCACTACTCGGTCACTGCTCGGTCGTGGCTCTCTGCGCGTAAAAGGCACAAAAACAGACGTTGCCTTACCATCAAAGCTGCTGATCAGATCCGATTCCCTTCAGCCGGTCCAGTCCTGCACGCTGCATTTGTAAAAGTGTGTGTGTGCGTGGTTCTGCGTGTGTGCGCGCTGCGCACCGGTGTGTCCGGAGCCAAAGTGGATTCAGAGCCGGAGATGCGCCATGGATGGAGAGTCTGCGAGAGGCAGAGAGCGGAAGGCAAGTCTCGCTCCTCCAGAGAGCCGCGCAGGCTACTGGAGCTGAGTGTCTTAAGATTGGATAGTCTTTGCGTTACGCTTTGATGCCGTAGGGTACGTTTCATTACGTCTCGGAGAAAGCATGCGATCTGCAACCTACATAGTGAGGCTGTAACTGTGACAGCGCATCCGTCGCCATCTGTGGTTGAAAGTGGAGTGCAGGTGAGAGAGGATGAGACGTTTCCCACATTTCATGAAGGCATCAGCTTCAACCAGGCATCAGCAATCACCTCAGCATCCCAGCAGAGTGTCACTCCTCCTCCTCCTCCTCTGTCACTTTCTCTCTGCAGGGATGCTCACTACACCCCTCAAACGGACACACACACAAACACACTTCTCCCCTTGGGATTACAGTGACACAATGACCTCTATTTTTCCTCATTCCAGTGAGGATGACTGTTATCATCAGATGCTGCCGACCCCCCCTGGCGTGGAGGGGTGGGTACCATATCATCGTCCCTGGGGGGTTACTGCGGGGTCAGATTTAGCCAAGTGACAGCTCCATTACTCCTGGGAATGGGGGTTTGGATTCTGTTTGCCGTCTTTCAGATTTATCTCCCACTGTGGCAGAGTCAGACTGGCTAAAGAGGGTCTTTACAGAGATCCGCAGAGAGATGTGTGAAATAATTGTAGCTGTTTTCCTGCAGCAGCAGCTCCTCGCTCGTATCCTATCATGTCTACCTTTGTATGAGCTGCCAAATCATCAGACGCCTTAAACTTTCTATTAGTTGTTCCAACTTTCCCATCCCTCACCTAAGCTGTGTTTTCAAACCCTCGCAGGCAGTACAAGCGAATATACCAAAGCGAGAAATTATTTCAGAAAACTGGAACCGGAGGAGCTGAATATCAACCTACGCAGATACAGAACAAGCTTTTTCTGGTGCTACAGGGTTGAGACACATTTCCAGTCAAAGGTTTTTCACCGCACAAAGGACGACAAGCTGCCAAGAACACCCTGTGAGTGATACAAGAGTGGCCTGTCTTCTGCTGCTCTATGCACAGATCCCTCCCTCTGCCTGCCTACAGCATCGATTCCCCGGCACCGAGCAGCCGAACGCCCCCACAGCTTCTCGGTGAGATTTGAAACAGGGAAGAAAAAAGTTGAGTTTTTCTGTGAGCGAGAAACCGAATCCTCCATGGGCCTCTTCGTTTAGCTGTGCCCACACTTGTTCCTCACCACACGTAAAGAGCACACAATCAGATATGCATGCGCTTACATTAAACATTCAGAGAGCCTTTCATTTTTCTTTTGCAGAACTCTCGCGGCTCTTAACAAATGCTTCACCAATCTGCACTCTTTCTTTCTCGTATCTCCCAGATTTAACCCCCCCCCCTCCCATCTGATCTTTAACACCACTGACATGTTTCATCATGAAGTGGATGGAAATGCTCAGTCGAAACCTCTCCACTGTTTTGTTCTATCTGGGCTTGCTCTGCACCTTCCACTCCTCTTTTTAAGACGCGATCCGTCAGTCATATTAGCTGTCAGTCAGCCTGTGACAAGGGAAAGCAGGTGAAGTTTGCCTGTGGAGCAAAGCTTGTGTTTCCGCACACTTCATCTCATGTGAGAGCACGGAAGATAAAAAAGAAAAACAACAACAGTGCCTTTATTCAGACCTCCCTCGTTGTATGTGCAATAAGCAGGTAAAAAGAAATCTCATTTCACCCACTAGCATGTCAGCAGAGACAGCTAAATTTAATTCAGCAAACAAACCAACACACTGAACACCAGCAGGCTCTATTTCTCACTATTGCACTGACTGCACTTCTCAACAAGTTATTGTCACTTAGACAGTAATAACACCATGCAGGCGTGCAATTATTTCATTTAAAGGTGGACTATGAGATTCTAATCTAGTATACTTTTTATAAAAATTGAGTGAATATTTCCTCAAGGTCCACTGCCTGTCCGTTCTGTGTATATGCTGAAAAAAAACAAAGCAGTGTCTTTACACAACCTTGGCTCTTTAAATGGGAGACAACCGATCCACACAACACTATTCCAGTATCTGCTCATGCACAGGAGAGGGGAACGGGACCGCTAATTTGCTAAATATCCACAATCTTTCTCCAGGATTGCAGACTCTATATTCAAAACAGGAGTTTCACATTATAAGGTCATTGCAATGCTAAATATGAATATGGATATAGACGTCTACCTCGGCAACAGCTCTGTTCCGAGCTCTGGATCTTAGATTCAAAGATACAGTTAAAAGAAACATGAAATGGAAGGACATCGACAGGAACAAATGGCAGCTACATACACCAATCAGGCATAGCATTATGACCACCTGCCTAATGTTGTGTTGGTCCCCCTTATGTGCTCCAAAATCCTCTGAACCATTGGGCATGGACAAGAAGACCTCTCAGGGTGTCCTATGGGGTCTGGAACCAGGATGTTGGCACTGGATCCTTTGGGTACTCTGGCTTGTGCAGTGGGGTCTCTGTCAATCAAACTTGTTCCACTGCATCCTGTTGATGCTTGATCAGAGTGGGGTGTAGGAAGTTTAGAGGTCAAATCAAAACCCAGCTGGACTTCTCTTTTAGGTTCTTGAAGATGTTTCACTTCTCATTCAAGAGGCTTCTTCAGCGAAATCAGAACCTAAAAGAGAAGTCCTCCTTCGCTTACCATGACCTGGATGACTAAGAATCTACACAGACACACAACTTGGTAATTTCCTGTATACTAGTAAGTTAATTTAAATAAAAAAGACACTTAAAGACTCATTTCTATGCAAATGGGCTGCACACACATTGTGATAAAAATCTAAATAGAAGACTGGTCTATTTATGTCCTCACATTTGCATCGTGGATCTCCACAGCGCATACACACCACTTTCATTGATTGTAATGAAAGTATAGCGTAGCAGCATCTTCTCTGCACACGGTTCACATACATTATGCATGCAGTGTGGCTGCAGGTTTGTTCAAACAACAGTTTTGGTCTCTACGTCCCTGTTCATGACTGTACAGGAATTGTAAATAGTAAAGTCATGCATAATTAAGGAGGTGATAGTTTTGAGTGACAGGTTTGAGGTTCAGAGACATTTGCATGGCCTCACGCTACAAGAGCTGCATGATTGTTTTATTTTAACCTATTTCCATTAAGTTGTAACTCAGCTGGAGAAAAAAAGTAAAGGATTTACCTTAGTTACTTTGAATAGTGTGGTGTCAACGGATAAAGTTTGTCAGAAAACCCAAGATGAGTTAATTTTGCATGAATGCTAAATAAATTGTTGAGTAGGTTTTAAGTGGCTAATCATTAGCAACTTGATTTTATTGTAATTTATAGAGAGAAAATAATGTCCTGGTCCTTTTACTACTTTATTTTTTTTTTTAAAAATGTATCAATTTGTGACAGTTTGCATTCTATTATTTTCTCATTAAAAAAAAAATACACAGAATAATATTAGCTAACGTTACTATCCAGTCAATCCAACTGTGTATCCACTCTGTTAAAACTAAAAGAGAAAAGTAAAATGAATTTTCCTTCTGTTCCAGTCATTATACAATCAAGCATAACATTATGACCCCCTGTCTACTATTGTGTTGGTCCCCCTTATGTGCTCAAAAATGCTCTGAACCATTGGGCATGAACAAGAGGACCTCTCAGGGTGTCCTATGGGGTCTGGAACCAGGACGCTGGCAGTGGATCCTTTGGATTCGAGCTACTGATTTTTTAAAATGTTTGCAGCACCTCAGAAAATGAGGAGCTTCAAGGCAACCTGGTAGCAAAATTTCCCTCTTGAGCTTGAGTACTCCAAGACCTCTGAGACAGCATATTGTTACACTTTTAGATATTTGAGCCCGCCGGAGTGTTTTTGACTCATCCTGCGGCTTTAAAATTTGTAAAACATGTAGAGAACGTGGGCCAGCACTCGACAGCAGATCTGAAGGGGACAAACAGACAATGTGAATGCAGTTTCTCTCTTAAGCAGCAGGTCAGCACTTACATTAACATTCAAAGGTTTGGGGGCACATTTTATCATGAAAACCTGTAGATCTATTCATTGAATGAGTTTTACAATGAATGGGAAATAGTCAAATAAATCGGGATTTTTACATGTAATAATTTCGTCCTTCAAACTTAACTGTCCACTTGCAATCACAGCATCTTCCACTCCACTAAAGACAGAATAAAAGCTGACTACTTTAAAAAAAAGTGTTTCCATAGCTTGGGGCTGTGCTTTGGGTCCTCTTGAAGAAGGAAAGATGCCCCCAAGCCCCCCCATGTCGTCCATTTGCCCGTGTTTATCTATTCCATTTACTGGCCGGCCTCAGGTGTGGCTGTTTCCTTTGCAGCATCCTGTAGTCACCTCTTCACTGTTGACACTGGTGTTTCATGGGTATCATTTAATGAAGCTGCCAGTAGAGGACCTGTGAGGCATCTGTTTGTCAAACCAGAGACTCTGATGTGCTTGTCCTCCTGCTCAGATGTGCACCGGTGCCTCCCACCGTGAGGCGAGCAGTGCACACTTTCGCATGTAATCCTCCGTTTTTCCACATGGAATAGCCTCCATTATTAATTCTCAAACGTTTTAGTTCTTTTTTTGTAGCCATTTTGAGACTATAATCAGAACCACAAAGACGTGATACTCCAGACACTCAACTAGCCACGTTTATTGCCTCCTTTTTAAGATCATTCAGATTTTAAACATGATAAACCTGCATAATGTCCCACTGCAGCACAAGAGGGATGGTTTCTGTTGCTGGATGCTTCCGTATGTGTTCCATTAACCCTCCGAACTCTGAGTAGTTTTATGGCATTTTTGAGTCTTGTCACATTATTACTCACCATGAGCTAATTTTCCCACGACAACGGCTGGAAGTAGAGACAGTTCCAAAACGTCTTCTGTGCAGTGTGACACAGTTATGATGCCACAAATCATAAAAAGGAGAAATGAAAGTTGAACTTCTATATTTATTTAAGACACACTGAAAAAAACCTGAGAGTAACATGCAAAACTTTTTCCAGTATTTCCAGTAACAATTTTAATTTGTTTCCATGGTTACTGTGCTTGTGTGATCCCATATGGTCCAGCAGTCAGGATTCCTGGTTTTCACCTATGCGGCCTGGGTTCAATTACCGGTATGGGAAGAGCTAATTTGTTTGAGGTGGTGGTTGCTAGAAAGGCTGGGACTTCCAGCATCACCATGCTGTTCTTTGGGCCCCTGAGCAAGGCCTTTAACCCTGTCGATCCAGCCACCAACTTCGCAGTATCTTGTGTTCCATTTGTTACAGTCTATGACCAATGAGGATCCACCCCAATGTCCCACTTCTCCTATCACAGTGCAGCATTTGTTCCATGTTGTTCTAAATGACACAGTGCTCGGCCAATCAAATGGCCCCATTTGTTCCAATTGGATGATTTCCCCTTGACCCTCCCTCCTCACTGACAACAGTTACCAAGGCTGAAGGTTGTTGTTCTATGTGCCATGACAATAAAGATTAATTTCATCTCTTGTTGGCTCTTTGTTCATATCAAAGGTTAATAGATGAGAAGTTCAAAAGGTGAAAATCTGATCCTTCTGTGTTTTTACAGTTTCTGACTGATAAATCAGGCAAAATTGGCCATGCTTGAAAAGAAAACATGGTTTTTAAACCCACTAGCAGGTTTTTGGGTTCAGAGGGTTTAACATTCTTTAAAAATCTATTTAATTGAACATTTTTAATCAGTTCAGTGTAAGCTTCATTGACAATAGATGTGCTTTTCCTTCTTAAAAACAACGACAAGTGTACTTGACCTTTTGAGTGGCTGTGAACCAAGCTTGAGAGGTTTGGGTTCTTTATTGAATTTTGAGTCAAGGTCTAAATCTGTGTCAGTCATTTTACAAAAACTCATAAAAATCATAGAATGCAGTTGGTGAAATATAAGTTGTACTGACTAGTATCATTATTATTCTTTTGCTTGTGCAGATTCGACATGTAAACAAAAGGAATTTAAGGTGCAGTTTTTAGGAAGGCACAGATGTGAGTGATACTTCCAGAAACTCCACTTCCTTTGTTTCCTTTTCAACTGCCTCGACTTTTTACTGCTGGTTAGATATCAAATTGCATTTCGATGTGTAGTGCCTGCATTGTTCAATGACAATAAAATTTGCCCTAATCTCTAATCTAATCTTTAGGTTTATTAAGTCACAAATTGATTAGATTTTCTCTGGCCTTTTATAGAACCACGACAACTTTAAAATCAGGTCCTCGTGCTCTGTGAACACTCAGTAATGCTCAGTAATCACATTATATAATTAATAAATGCAATAAAACATGTTTTTTAACTTTTATTTTACTCACTTTTATTTTACCAGGAAGTCCCATTGAGATGAAAAATCTCATTTACACGAAGTCATATGAAGTCACACGGATTAAAATGCAACATGTAAACTCCATAATAAAACAAAAAACTGTGACATGCGAAAAAATGGCAATGTGCTGCATTGCTGGGGTTGTGTGCAATTTCAGTTTCATGCATCCTGTTAATTTCCTTGCAACTTAACCAACCGTACAAGAAATTGTCTTGGTTTTTGTATGTAATCAAGAAATGAGACTGAACACATGAATTAATTAGCTTTAGAGGTGCTGCAAGGTGGATTGTGATCCTGTTTGCACTTGGATTAAAATGTGTTTTGGATGATTGAATTACACGACCACCAACAACCACTGTGATGTAATCCCTTACACCATTAGTCGAAATGGACTGGGATGCATTTGAAGATAAATCTTTTGTATTATAAATGCTAATGTGTCCTGATGTGTACCCGTGAAGGTCGTAACAAGAAAATATGTCATCAGTGTAAGACATTTGGTGACTGTTGTCCTGCAAGTCACAACTGTTCTGAAAAAAACGAATCAGTGGCAAAGTGTTTAAATATCTTTGGAGAGAGCCAAACTTGCCTAACAAAACAAACTCGGACAACACAGAAACAGGTTCTTACCTCTCTAAGTAACCTAAACAAGAGAAAACGTGACTTAACAAAAAGTGGCAGCTCAACTCCTACAAAACTTTACCACAACTCCTGGTGCACACGCTGTTCTGAAAGTGCCGGTTGATGCAAGCGAAGGATGGAACACCCCCTGCCCCTCTGCTCTGCTTGGCGGCGTCTTCCTTCCACCTAATATGCCAGTTTCAGCAGTAAAGCGGCCAATCGCACGCCGACCTGTCACCCCCAGCAGCCAATCCTGTGCGAGATAAATGGCGCACACCTAAACGGCAGTCAGTCACCTGATTAGGCACAAAACATTTAGTTGCAGGCATCTTGGAACTGAACAAAATAGTATTTTACATTGTGGTAAATAGAGCTTGTCAAGATCTAGAAAATATTTTAAATGTAGAGTTTTACACATGTACAATTTGCAGTCAATGTCTCCTCTGTATTTTCTACACTTTCATCTCATGGGCCAGACTGGACTCTCTGGTGGGTCGCTTTTGGTCCACAGGCCATATGTTTGACACCCTTGTTCTAGCAAAAGTGAAGGATGCGGTAGCAATATCTGGACATAGGTTATCAGTAAGTTGTGACAGAAACAAGTGTGGATGGCACCGTGGCTCGGCTCAATTGTAAACAATATCTTTGTCCCCTTTGCAAAGAGCCAGACTACCTGATTCCCTGTTCCCAGTCTTTACACAAAGCTAAGCTAACTAGCATCATATAGCTTCATGTTTAACTGACAGACATAAAAGTGCATTCCAAGTCTAAATGTCTGCCAGAACAAAAATAAGCTATTTTATAGAAATGTTATGCAATATGAAATGGAAATCTACACCGAGTGTGACACTGAGAAGGCTCAGCTCTAGTAATCAGGCTTTTAATCTATTTTTTTTCCAATAGATGCAGAGTTTTTTTTGCATACTGTTACTTGACTGTTAATGGGAGGTCATGACTAAATTCAACAATGCTGACCCCAATCAGACTCAGAGTCTGCCTTGGTTTGCTTGTTATCTTGAAGCTCGCACGACTCCTGACCCAGCTTGCGTCAGTTTTCTCTCTGCTGTCCTGTTCACTGAGCCATTTAGAGAGATGAGCATCATTTGGCATAAACTCGTCTCACCAGTCAACAGTCCCATCACTGGCTGTTTCCCATGAAGACTCCAAAATTACAGATGGAGCAGGCCGACTTTATAAACCGAAGCTTTCAGCTAACATTTACCCAGCCGTGGTGCTCCCACCCAGCTTGCCAGTTTTTTTGCGAGGCTTCATTTATTAAATTTAGGTGGGAGGAGATGCAAGCTGAGGTGGTTCACTGCTGGCACTGAGAGAAATCCTCTTGAGTGACACACAGGATGATGAGAGGAAGGAAGAATGTGGGACATGAGGGATGAGAGAGACAGCAAGAGAGAGATTACAGCGAAGAGGAGGGGAGGAAGAGCAGGAGGTGGAACGAGAAAGTTTACACACACCATCTGTGCATCAAAGGCGTGGCTGTGCTGGCTCGCATTCACCATCCAAGTCTGATTGTTTTTGAACGAGAGATCTCTTGAATATAGATGGTCTCATTTTAACTTTTCTATCGAGTGAGCTCTCCCTCCTTTTTTAAATTTTATTTCAGCTTTAATCTAACAGCATCTGCACATGACTGAACAAGTCGGCTTTGCCGTTTTGTTGTTGAACCCTGCTGTGTGCAAAGAAAAATTCTGCTTCTGAGCAAAGACTTGTAATTATCTGCTGTATGGATGCGGGTGGCTCAACGGTGTTCAATGAAATTAAAAGTTTTCTCCTGCCACCCATCAAGATTTTCACAGACGTCTCTTGTGCTTGTTTCGTGCCAGAGGAGCCAATTAAACAACTGAGAATATTCTAGTCTAACCAGTTGATAGCCTGTTTTAGCTTGCAAGACAAAATGCTTCCTTATGCAATACAAAAAAAGGCAGATAAACTAAATTTTGCTTGCAAACATCAAACAATAAGCAGAACTACTGCAGGGGATTAAGAGACAGTGTGATTACTTGTGATGCTTCTTCTGCTTCCTAACAGTTTCATCACACAGAGGAGCTGAAGTTTTACAATCTGACAGAGTGTGAGTATCACAGCAACCGAGCATCACGCCTACTAGTTTCTAGGTTATAGACTTCAAATCAAATCTACTCAAAGCCTTTGAGACTTCCAGGGGGAAGTCAGTTTTATTGAGAGCATTTGATTGGACCTAGTCTCACTTGGATTGCCCCTCTGAAAATAACATACATAAATTCCTGAGTGGCTGCGATCCAGCCAGACACCTCCACATGTCTGGGTAGCGAACAGACTGCTATTAGGGAAGAAAAAGCCCCAAGTGGCTCATCTCCCTCCTGTCTCTACATCTTTTTTTGTCTGCTTCCGGACCCAAAGCCCTCCCTCTGCAACTATTTTTCCCCGGCACTTTTGCTGTAAAAACCAGCCCATCAGCAGTGCTCTCTGGTGCATAATTGGTGCCATTAGCACGAAACGTCGCACTCTCTCAGACGCTGTGGCTAGACGGCAGCAATAGTGTGGTACCCTGCTCTCTTCCTCTCTCTTTCTCTTCATCCCACCAACTGTTTCACACTCACAGGGCTCGCAGCCATCACATTTGTAGGAGTAATGGGCCTGGCAAATTACAGCAGATCGGGCCTCAGCAGGCTCAGCCCGGCAGCCGCCAGGGAGCACCTAGCAGACGTGCTGATTCTACTGAACATGGCCTTCTCATCGGACGGAGAGAGCTGCCATGGGGGGGGGGGTTGGGCCGAGGTTGGAGGCGGTGGGGTTGAGGGATCATGCTAACATCCACCAGCTGTGGTTTTGATTGTTGCATTGGTGAGAGAGATGGATCAGTGTGTGTGCAGCAGAGAAAAACTTTAGATAATCTTCAGATTGGGAGTCTGGTCACACTTCTCCCTGTGTTCTGTAGAAGAAGAGGAACGAGCCCAAGTGAACACAAGAGACTAGAGCAGCGACTTGTCTAAACGCAATTTCCTGGCTG
Organism: Dascyllus trimaculatus; assembly: GCA_024666655.1. NCBI lineage: Eukaryota > Metazoa > Chordata > Actinopteri > Pomacentridae > Dascyllus > Dascyllus trimaculatus. The sequence continues at coordinate 12,804,087 of CM045448.1, read as the reverse complement.
ATTTCATTGATTGTTTTTCTAACTTTGGTTTTTCGCTGTCACTCCAATGGCCTTGGTTTGCTTCGACTCGACCACACAGGCAGCACAGACAGAAACAGACATGCACTTGCGGCTCAAACACACCCTCCCACACACACAGATGGTCTGAGCGACGCTTCGGCAATTAAGTTGATCCATTTTAAGTCTCTCACTGTAACAAGCCGAAGGAAGGCCTACTGCAGGATTTTGCTGTTCTCTGAGGCGTGCTGAAGCCTCGGCTCTCCGTCGGGCCTCCCGGGGGCTTTTCTGTGTGACCGAGCCTTTTCTTAATTACACCTGAGAGCACCGAACATCTGCTCCTCTTCCACATCTGTGTCTCCATCAGTCAGCCTCCTTGTATGTAAAACAAACTGGCAAATATGGAAGACCTCCTTCCCCTCACGCCACCCTTGCTTTTTGTTTCACTTGTCAACAAACTCACCAGACAACACTGCTTTTCCCATCCGCAAGCAGGCACTGCCCACCTTGTCCTGTGACCGTTCATAATCACGAATGAGATTAGAAAGTTATTTTTAAAAAACACACGAGGAGATTGTGAGCAGAAGGTCCAGATTCCCCCTCTGAGTCATTTCTATCGTGGTTAATTCATAGCTCAACTCTCCAAATATGACACTTTTCATAAAATTGGCTGTTTTTTAAGCCCATGTATTTTTAACACTTTGGATGCATTTTTAATAGAAATGTTTCATCCGAGGGCTGTAAAAGTGCAGTCTGGGAGACAATACTAGCAAAAGGCACAGAGAGGGAACTCAAGAAAAGGCACGGTTTCTGAATAACTTGTAATTCTTACTTATTTTTATGGAAATAAAAGAGAAGAACAGTTAATCTCACACTCAGGTTAACAAGTGTTTTAGGATTTCACGCACTAACTTTCACATCTTTTCCCTGCAGCTACAGTATCAGGTATTGGCCAAGCATCAAATTAGGAACAAAAAGAGCAAATATTTCCGAAAGGAAACCATATTTCTTCTTTGGATGTATCGGCACCGCAGTGGAACATAAATATTTATCAAGGCTCAAAAAGGTTACGGGTGTGGGAGTAATAGAATCTGGCAGCTGAAAGTATTACTGAAACACAACATCTCCAGATTGTTAAGTGAGATGCGATGCTTCACGAAACCTGCTAAATGCTCTTTGCATCACCAAATACCACTTTCTTAGGATCATTGTGCAAACGTGTTTAGCAATGGAGACGTGAAAAGTAAAAAAAGGATGTTCATGAAATAGGACGCTTCACAGAAAACAGCACACACCAAGACAAAGCAGCGTCGCGTCTCATCCTGAGTGTATCGCGGCCGCTCAGGGTGACACAATTCCAGCATATTACTTCAGTATTTTATGCCAGTTTGAAAGGTGTTGATGTGATTTTCTCGCCTGCACAATCCACTTTAGGGGCACCGCATCTCAGAGGGTAAAATTCAGAAAGCCATTATTTAGTAAATGTACGGTAAGAATAACAATCCTCTTCCTGTTTCTGTCACATAAATATTGCAGCTTGTTGCAGCCTCACTGGTTGCATTTTCGTGGCTTTCAAAGTGCAAACTGTGCTTAAACCTCTGCATTGCTAAGGCAATGCAATTTTAGGAATATAGCAGAATCAGTCTCATGTTTCCCAGCTTTATATAACACATAACAGGAACCTGGAAACAAGATCCAAAGCTCTTTTTTTTTCTTTTGTACCTACTATGATATGGGATTTGAGCTTTTTTTTCCTGTTCCCCAGCATGATCATGTATTTGTTCCCTTTTCTTGCTGAAACTTAGATTAAAAGATGGATATCACCCTCATGTCATGTCTGGGCTTAGCGTAAAGATGATAAAACAGTGGAGCAACCTGCCTGGCCAGTAATAAACATGTGATATCTCATTTTTCTGAGCAATACATAAGCTAAAGTGTAAAATCTACAGTTTTCAGTCTGTATTATCCCCATATTTACTGTAAAAACATCAGGGTGTTATTGACTGATCTTCTAATGCAACAGTAAAGCAAATTAGTGTTACTTTAAAAACGAGACAGTAAAAAACAAGATTTCCAAATTGTTGATGGAATTACTGTGCTGACTTTCAAATACCGGCAAGATAATGATTTTGTTCAGGTCGTGAAATAGTTGGTCCTGAAATTATTTGTGCTTCAGATGTTGAGATTTATTGACTCTGCATGCACTCAAGAAAAAGATAATTTTATAATCCCTTCCCACTTCATAACATAGACAAGGTTCATTGTTCATGATTTAATTAATGGAAACCTTATGGATACAATGGATGACTCACTTCACTTTGCATGCAGCAGTTCGCCATAGTGATGCTAAATATAAATGTCTTACTCATACAATAAAATAAGCAATAAATACGCATATTTTTATTTTTCTGTTGATATCATGAACACGTTTCCAAACTTACATGATAAACATGTAGAAAAGCTGTGCCAATAGCAGCACACAGTGACTCTTCTGTTATTGATGATGTTGTGAAGTGCGTGTCAGGCTGACCTGGCAATAATGACCCAGCTTTGTAACCTGCAAGCTGCTGCATGTTAACTCCCAACATGCCAGCGATTATGTGGACAATCAAGATCTAGACTGAATTTTAGACTGAGCCCAGCATTTGTTCTCTCATTTTGAAACTTCCTGATGATACGAGGACGATAATCAGCCCGTTTCCACATGCTGGTTGGGAAATATTCAAATTCATTGCGGCAAAAGAGCACAGCACACTGTCGCAAAAATATAAACAACACATTCCAACTGTACATTATCATGTGTAATAAATTGCACAACGGAATCAATAGGGACAGAGTCAGCTCGTCAATAACACATATAATCGCTTTATATTGCGTATCTCATTTTGTGTTTACCAAACAATAAACTGCGATATTGGATCAATACTGATGTTCATCCTGCAGCGGCGAGCTACTAAACTTTTACAGGAGCTACAGCACATATTGATTCAGTATTGCAGTTTAAGCGTTCAGTGAGACAGCCTAAAGTCTATCAGAGAACTTGCTTACAGAATGTAAGATACTTAGGCATCAGTTTGTCAAATGAAACGTGGAAATATATACACAATATATATACAAGTGAGTAGTGAGTGAGTTTGATGTGTTGGAAGCAGGTAAAAAGGGCAAACGTTAAGATCGGAAGTTGTGATAGTTAAAAGACCGGGCCAAAATGTCAGAAAAATGGCAAGTGCAATCTTATAAAATGACTACTGTACTACAAACTGGAAAAACCTTAGTGCTGGCTGTGAGAGAAAGGAGAACATACAGAAAATACAATGTGGTTTGCTGCATATGGAGCCACAGACTGGACATGCTGCTGCATCACGTCTTCCTTTGTGGGTAGCCAGGTGAGTGTGCCTTCTTTACCTGTGGGCAAGATTGCAACAGGATGAATTATGGGAATAAGGCAGTGTGTTATCTGATATTCTGCTGGGAAACCTTGACTCATGGCATTCATGTGAATGATAGTTGGAACAACATGACGAAGAAGTCAAGGTGTTGACTTGCCCTCCAGATTCCTCAGAATGTAAAATGACTGAGCCTGTGTGGGATGTGCTGGAAAAATGAACAAAGCCCAGTTTATGGAGGTCTCATCTTGAAACTTACCAGACTTATAGGTCACATATGTTGAACATCCATTTTTATTGTGTTTTTTATGTTTTATAAACATACAAAAAGTTGTAAAATAAAACCTATGACAATATGAAGATGCTCCCACACTCAACTAGATGGCCTCCTGGCTTATCAAGCTAGTCAGAATTCTTAGAATTAGAAACTGGGTGACCGATTTGTATCAATCCGCCCTGTCACTGCCCAATGATTCCAAGATGAGCCTTTCAGAATGAGCAGGTGCCTCACAGTCCACTGGGTTCATTTACTTTCTGGAGCTGCTTCTGCTAACTTTAAAATGTCTCAGTCACAAGCAAAACACAACAAATGTTCTGCTGTCGGCAAGAGTGAACACAAGAGTCTTCTTGCACTGCCATCATCTGAGAAACTGAACACCCAGTGGGTTACTTTTATTTTTGATCTCACCAAAACAGTTGGGTTTTTTTAGCACATTGTGCAGCTTATGTGGCTTTTGATACCACCTAGCTTTGATCATATACCCACAATTCAGAGCCCTGAAATTGTAAACCTGAAAGACAATGAGAGGTGGTGGAAATTTAAGGCAGATTTTAAACCACTATACAAGGACTGGGTGTGGGTTGCTTTGTTTTTATGTTGCCTTTTGTACTTCAGTGCAACCCAAACTCACCATTGTGTACATCTGTTTGCTCCTTCCCTGCTCTTAGTGCTCAAATATAGTATATTTTAACACAGATATAATATGTAGCTATTTCATTTGCATACTTTTCTAAGTATGAAATAAAGACTGAAACACAGCCTATTAAGACTAGATGTTAACCACAGTCACTGCATAGCCATTTCCAAGCTGCTGATCTGCTAAAATACTGATTTTATGGCCACTACATGGTCTGATAAACTCACCATACACATCAAATACAGACAACAGCTGTGAAAACTGTGTGAAAGAGAAAGTAAGAAGCGATAGAAAGTCCTGGTCTCACATGTAAATTCACATTTGTATCAGCTGCTGTTCTCAAATTAATTTGCTCCTTGCTGTTAATCGCAGATGCAGAGGGAGTCTTCTTCCTGAAAGGGGCGTCGACAACAGCAGCTCAGCTACATTTACAACTACAGACACTGAAACAGTCTGTATAGAACAGGACAGAAACCAGGGGTTACACAGTCATTATAAAATGAATCATCTTTCCAGTTTTTTGAGCTGAAAAATTGAAAAACACATGAGTGACTTTCATTTATTTGCTGAAAAGTAGCACAATGTGGGACCTTTAATGGTAACATTAAGACATTTCTGATTTAATTATAGATATATTTTTTAAAAAACTGCATTGAGTCAAGACAGTCATTGTCAATCATACCTCCAAGAAAACCCTCTTTGTTGCAGTTTATCCAGTGTTTTTTTTTTTTTTTTTAAATCATGTTTGGTGTCATGCTTTTGTTTTCTCAGCCTGCAGCTTTAATGCTTTGATCCACTCATTTCTTTGGTTAATCTAATTTCCAGCGACAAGTGCTTCCATTAAGGAAAAAAATCTCTTAAAGCCAGCTGTACACTTCCTGGTAAGCAACAAAGACAAAGTATTTAGTTGCGAAATCCCCTCAGGATTTCAAAAAGGAACAGAGCTGAGCTGAAAGGTGAGTGGATATTCATTCATCAGTTGGCCAGAAACATGACTACAGATTACTGCAATGCTGCTCTATGTCTACTTTATAAGGTTATCATATGTCAGCATTGGGTGTCCTGTTTTGTAACCTACCCAAAAGTGCTAAGAAAGAATACTTTAATGCAATCAAAGATCAATTAAAGATAACTGTATAAGCCAAAATACTGTAAAATGATCCTGCCATAAATTCAGCAGCTGTATATATAAAAGCATAGACAGTTATACAAAAAACACTTTTTCATTCATGTTGCCAAGCAGTTATAATCATTACTTAAGTTGCAGTGCAGGGAAAATGTCAACGCCACAAGAGCACAGTGTTTTGTTGTTTGGCGTCCTTGACACTGGAGTTTCAGGTATGGTCTGGCTGTTCAAGCTTTTTACTTGATTGGCACCAAACATTCTGTTGACAGGAGAGTCAACTGACTGGTTTTCAGTCATTATTTAATGCCACATTACAACCACACCACATTTCCAGCCTATCAGATAAGTCCGAAACGTCTCTTTGCACTGCATAAAGGGCAGAAGTCAAACAGTTTAAATTTAAAAAACAAACAAAAAAAAAACATAGAGCATTTTGATATTTTCTCAAGTTTTTCAGATACAAGTGAAAAAGGATCTTTGAAAGATTAAACTGCATTTGGTCTGATTCAACTGTATGAAACCCATTATCACCTAAGACTAGAAAGAAAGAAACTGAAAATAAAAATACAACCGCTTCATAATAACCGACTGACGATATAGTGAAAACAATTACAGAGATGATTTATGACGGATTTTGCAACACAGTTAATGTCAAGCGGATTAAAGAAAATGCCTTGGAGCTATTTTGCAACAGAGGTTAAACATGATCATTATGAGTTAACCTCTCAGTGCATCCAGGATCCACATCCATTCGTATGTCCGAGTTTTTCTGAACTCCAGAACGAGAAGCTGCATCTCTCTGCCCCGGTGGAGCCTTTCCTCTCTTCTTTACAACAATCAGTGCAATTATCACTCCAACCACCAGCAGCGCCACCAGTCCCCCCCCAACAGCATACACAGTGATGTTAGAGGCTTCCAGTGGTTGGGCTGTCGCTGGTGGAAAGGTCCCAGACTTTAAATCCAAATCTCTGCCCCCTTTCTTGATGGAAATGGTCAAAATGTTCTCCTGTTTAGAGATGCAAGTGTCTGCGTCATGCCAGAATCCGTCATCACTGAAATGATCTTCCCCAGTATCTCCCTCTTCGTCATAATCTCCTTTATAATCAGCGTTCAGAAGTTCATCCTTCAGGAACGGATGGCTTTTTAAAACAACACACCAGTATCCCCCTCCATCGTTCATCACCAGGTCAGAGATCATCAGCGAGGAGCCAGTCTCGGACACAGTTAATCTGCCTTTCAGGTCCTTGGGGATGGGAATGGTTTCATCCTGTGAGTCATGGATGAGTTCATGCTGCCCTGATGGTTCATTCCGGTACCACTGCACTTCGTGGGAATCATCGTGGTCAGAACTGCACTCCAGCATGGCGTTTCCACCTTCAAATGCAACTTTTTCATGGGATTCCTTTTTGGGGCAAAGAATCAACGTGTACTGCAACTCAGTCAAAGAGGAGACGCATGAATACTCGCCACTGTGTTCTTCAGAGACGTCAGGAATAACCAGTGAGAAGTCTTCTGATTCATCACCAGCTGATATGTACGTCTTATTGTTGCTCACGCTGCTGTCATTGATTCTCCCCAGCGGTGTATCCCATTGTTGATCAATACCGTTAGCGGGACAGTTGAGAACCACTCTGTCCCCCTGTGAGGCAAATATGTCCCTGTTTTCACTGTGGTATGGAGGGTAAATGTTTTGGAAACTGAGACAATTCGTACCTTTGATCACAACACAATAAAAGGGCTGGTTATTATTTAACAGGCTGTTGTCGAGCACAAGGAGCGCCCCGCCGTCCCTGACCTCCACAACACCCTGCAGCTCCTTCACCAGAGGCTCCAGTGAAACGCTGCTATCCAGGAAGAGGGTGGACTTATAAGATGGATACATTTCATAGTACCAGCGCACAGAGGTCCCCTCCAGACCAATGGAGGTATTGTTGCAACGGATCTCAGGCCCTCGATCTTTCTCGTTCTCAGTTACCTCTTCAGATTCAATCTCCTCATTGCACACAGAGAGCTGCAGTGTGTGCTGGTTGACTAGTGTCTGATCCTGCCAGCATTCCCTCCTATAAATCCCAGAGTCCGAGTGTGTGATGTTACTTATCTGCAGCCCAAGCAGTATGTGATCTCCGCTGACGTGAGTGCGACCCTGTAGGTCCGCAGGAGGTGCGTGGGGCAGGTTCTTGTTTGAAGAGTTGCCAAGCAGCTGGTCACCGGCTGGAGAGGATCGATAAACAACCATATAATCCACTCCGAAACAATACCCCATCTCAACAGTGCTGCCCTCTGCTCTAAACACTGGCTCTGCCTCCTCACCGCGGACCTGGTGAAGGAGGAGGAAAAGCAGAAACTCTCTAAACCTGATGCAGGTCATGCTGTCTGTCTCTTCCAGGACACTCTGGAAAGTGTGCCTACACTAAGCCTGTTTCAATATCACCACCTTAGTTTGTAAACTTAGTTCCGCCTCCAGCTTTTATCAGATTCCTCCTCTTCTGCATTCTTCCACAGACACTCTCAGCCCCAGAGTGACAGCAAATGAACGCACACACACAATTGCATACACGCTGTTGAAGTGTCTCATACTCATGGTTTTGGTATGCAAACCTAAAGCTCACTGCCATATAGGGAAAAGACACAGAAGCCACACAGAATAAATGTTTATATGTTCTCTCTCCCATGTATGTCTACGTTTCATGAAAATGACTTCCCTATATAAGCCCGTAGAAGTGGCTATCCGAGTTGTTGATTCTATTTGGCAGACCATGGAGCCTGATGATGCTGTACTTGTTATTAATAAACTTTTTATATATAAACAAGAAGGTATCAGCGGAGGATTTCTTCATCATCTGCACTTCACATCATGGTACAGAAATTTACAACACTGTCATGCAGACACACACAGACACACACGACAAGCGACAATTACGAGTGACAGGAGCAGGTGGAAAGGCGTTAGAGTAATTAAAGTCATTCACTTATTCGTGACAAGCCTGTAACAGCCAGTGAGACTGAACAAAAGCCAAGAGACAGAGCTAAAGTTTACGGTCCTGGTTGAAGATTAACAGTGTTGACTTGTAGTAGGACAGGTTTTCACTCTGCTGTGGGTGTGGTGGGACAGCATGTGTGTTTATTTCGAAACTGTCCTTTGGTGGGAATTCCGTGCAAGCAGGCTTGATTGCACATCTGCAAATGCATGAACATACATGTTTTCTGTACCATCATGCTCTTACTGAGCGAGTGAATTAATCTGAACTAAATCTGCATGCGACAGGTGAACAGCGGGTAATGTTTTTGTTGCCTGGCAGCTCTCAGTTTACTGTTTTTTTTTCTCGCTGTGAGGCAACCTGAAACTATAAGTCGGTGCTTTTTATTCAGCTTTATCGGTATCTCGTAGTGTAAGAAGTGAAGAACATGATAAACAACAAAACAGCCAATAAATGAAAACTGTTGTTCTGTGAAACTCTCAAGTCAAGCATCACTGACAAAACATCAGTATAAATAAAAAACATGTGCGTCGACCAGTGGCCTCATCCAAATGTGTTTCATATTGTTCATATTACGTTCTTATATAAGAAATGCATGATTTGTTTTTTAATTGGACAACACAGAAGGGGAATGTTAAATCTGTTAAAAACTAAACAACCCACTTTGTTACATAATTAGATACTGAGCTTGGCCAGTCTTCCGTTAGCGCTAATAAAAAGCTGTCTTTGATCTGCTATGAAACAGCCAAGGACAGCTGTGATTTACTTATCTTATTACTCGACTCCTTCACTCTGTGAATGCTGCTTTTCAGCTGATGAATAACTGAAACTATACTAATCTAAAAATCAATACTTCTCCCTCTGTTGTTGCATTCCAGCTTAAACGCCCGCCTCTACACTGCACAGCGTGGAAATCACAACGGGGGGAAACACAAGGTTAAACCTGTGGGATACAATATAAAGCAGACTTTCTCTTTTACACTGCAGATGAAATAAACAATGACTGGTCGTATCTTTGTCAGGAACTGCACTGTACATGTTGTCTTGACGAAACAGGCTCTTTTTCTATATCTTTCCCTCAGTTTCTCATGTTGTACATGTGAGAGTTTGCTCTAATATCTAGGTGACAGAGAACAAGATGCCACCGCCCAAGATAAAACTGCTGTTCATTTTGTCTCCTGTTGTTGCTGTTGGCTGGTGCTGTAGCTTAGTGACAGTTGCATGTTAGATCCCGAGCGATGCGTGTCAATAAACACAACAAACTCATAGTAAGCATGTGGCAGTGTTATCCTGTTTGAAGTCTGGGCCTGTCGTGCAAAATCTACACATTTATCAGAACAGCTTGACAGGAGCCCACGGACTCTGTTTCATTGTTTCAGCCTGTCTGTTCATCTTGGCTTGCTCTCTTTTGAAATCCCTGTTTATGTATTAAATTCCTTGTTCCCGCTGAAACATGACGAGCACTGTAGCAAGCAGGGCTGGATGCTGATTGCATCGCTCGAGCCCCGGATAAAAGCCACGAGAAACAGTTAACAGGTTGACTGGAAATGGAAGAAGAGCGAATGACACTGTTTACTCTGCAGGCTCACATGTTGTTTTGATTCCTCTCCACAGAAAGTTATTTCCCATGACACTCTTGCAACTCTGTGGAGATGTTTCAAAAAATCTAATCTATATCCCTCTTTTATGTGTATCAGCTTGGATGCAATCTGTCTGTCTGAGAGGCACAAACACTATTGATGGACTTTTCAGTGCACTCTGATGGCCGGCTCACTCCCGCCAAAAAAAAAGCTCCAACCTGTTTTCCTTTGAGGCATATCATCTGTTTACTAGAACATAAACTATAATGAACCCAGATACTCACTCAGCTGCAGCAGCTCCCGTGCTGCTGAGGGAACAGCTTGCGGAGCTGGTGATCAAGCATCATGATTAAGCACCAACTGCGAGAAAACTCTCTGTGTGTTCAGTCCAATTCAGCCCTGTGCTGATTACACTCATCAGGGCCCCGTATGCTGCAGGGTTTGGAGACGCACCAACTGCTGTTTGAGATACAGACTTTTGCCAAAATTATTTAATTGTTGGACATATGGGCCACCGTAAAGAAGCAGAGGTTTGGGGAGAGGAGGCAAATGGGGGCAATAGGGGTATAAAATCAAATATTGTGTTTCTACATCGACTTTTTATGATTCTGAATGCAGATTTTGTTTTTCTGTTTCAGGGTCACATTCCAGTTAACAGTGAGGTGCGCCTTGTTGCAGTACCTGCTGCCGCCTCTGGGTGTCGCTGTCGTGAAAAAAGACAACACAGACAAACTGTAGATGAAGAAATCAGTTTCATAACAAACCTTACATCCTCTGACCGCCGCTAAAGGTAACTCACTTTTTAGTTTGTCGGATATTATCTGATATTTCCTCATATTTACACACTTTAATCAAATGAAAGGTGGTCGTTGTTATGTTTCGTACGAGAGAAATCGTACGAAAGCAGCAAATATAGCGCTCCTGTCTCCTTAGCTGCTGCTCGCTAGCAAGCTAAACATCTAGCATGATTCTTCAAATTAAAATTCTGAGGCTACATGCAAGAAGGTTTTTGTCCTTGACTAAATGTCATCAATAACCAGGGAAACTCTGGTAATACGTCAGGGTTTATTCATTCTGCTAAATGTGGTGTTACAATATGCTACTTTTGAGTGCATGTGCGGTCACTGACTGTGTCAAATTATCAAGTTGCTTCATGCTTTTCCGCTTTTACCTCTTCAAAAAACATCTGGTAACAGCTGCGCAGATCAACCACCGTGTTCTGTTTGTGAACTTGTGCCACGAAAGCAAGGCTGAGATGACTGACATTAACTAAACAAGCACAAAGCAGCTGAGTAATAACTGAAAGATTAAGTCGCAGGATGCTTTTGAAGAGATAAAGAGCCTGTCAGCTTAGACACAATGCAGGTAGATGTCCTCACACAGGTAGGTGTTAAGGGGGAAAGTACACTGTGGAGAGCATATTTTTGTTGTTGAAGTTTGTACAAGAAGCACTGCTGCATCTGTTTGTTCAGGTTTTTGTTTAGCTATCTGTACCTCTCAGTCAGTCAATCAATCAATCCTACTTTATTTGTATTAGAGATGCAATGATTAACCGGTTGGTTATCAACTGATAAAATAATTGCCACCTGTTTTGATAATTGGTTTAAGTAGTTTAAGAACAAAAAATCAAAATTGCATGAATTCACCTTATTAAATTTGAATAACTACGTTTTTCAACTCCACTGTGGCAGTAAACTGAATATCTTCACCATTTTCTGACATTTTACAGACCAAACAACTAATCGGGAAAAGTATTTGACAGATTTATCAACAATAAAAGTAATCATTTGGTGCAGCCCTAATTTATTTAGCACTTTTCATACAAATAACTCAAACTATTTAGCCATAACAAAAAGGGTAAAAAACAAACAAACAAACAAAAAAAACTGACCCCATGCCCAACAAATCCCCCGTGAACAATTTGTTACAAATAAAGGACTCAATAAAAGCAGGAACTGGGGAAACACCTGAGACAGGATAAGTGAGAATGAAAAGGAAAAAAAGGCAATAATAGAAAAGTGAAGTGTTAACAGGCAAATAAAACAGACTAAAATGTATGAATAAAAAGACTAATAGAAAGTGAAATGGAATAAATTTATAAGTCAGACCGAAAAAATAGGGGATGAGTTTTCTTTTCACAGTGTCAGCATTCTCAGCAGCCTTCAGGTCTCAAGGTAAAAAAACAATACCTCAGAGTGGGTTTTTGTTCTGACACTGGGTATAAATAAAAGACCAGACGATTTGGGGGTTGTACTAGGTTCACAGGATAAAGGCAAATCTAACAAATAGTTAGGACGATTTAAAGATTTATGTACCAATAAAGTGATCCACAGTAATCCACAGTAGAAAAGCAGCCAGTACAGAGACTTTAAAATTGGTGTCATGTGTCCTCTTCTTCTGGTTTCATGTGTTCAAAGTAATTGTTTTTGAGATATATTATCTGAATGTATCCCCTGGCTCTGCATGGTAGGAATACGTTTTATTACTGCATGAAATTTATGTGGGTAATAAAATGTGACAATTGTCAGTCCTGTCAGGTTGGGTCCTGCTCGACCCCTGAAGTCATGGAGCATTAAAAGAGTACCACAGCTGTTTGATAAGGGTAAAATTGATTGCTGTGAATGTGTTTCATTGCAACAGCCTATTGGAGCTGTATTTTCCTCTGCTTACAACAAAGGGTGATTTTATTTTATTTTCCTGTCACTTAGTCTTTTATCTCCTCCCCTTTCCTCAGGTGATCAGTTTCTGGCATCAATGCTGCGCTTGATTGCAACATCCTTGTGCCTCCGGTGCCCACATGTCTCAGCTCTGCCTCTAAACCTCAGGCCATGTGCGACACTCAGCTCAGCAGAGAACCAGCAAACTGTGGAGGCTCTTTATGATCTTTCAGTGGACATCCAGAAGGTCCGGAAACTGAAGGGCTGGGTGTTGCATCAGAGTCCAGCCTATACTAAAGAGGTAGCTGAGCTGCTGAGGAACATGGGGGCCTCAGGCCCCATCATTGCTCGTATCTTAGGAATTCATCCAGAAGCCGTCCTCTGTAATCCAAAGCACATGCAGACTCAGAGGGAGCTGTGGATGTCTGTGTGTCCAAACCAGAAAGAGCTGGTTGGTATCATTGAGAAATTTCCAGCCTCCTTCTTCACTTCCTCTAGCCACCATGACAACCAGCGCAACAACATCGCTTACTTCCAGAGCTTAAACCTCAACAAGCGAATCATCACCAAACTCATGGCCAGCGCTCCGCAAAGCTTCAGCCGGCCAGTGGAGCAGAATGAGTTAATGGTCTGCACCCTCCAGCAGGCCTACAGAGAGCTTGGAGGAGAGGAGGCCAACATGAAAATCTGGCTTCAGAAGCTGCTGAGTCAGAACCCGTTTGTTCTTCTCAAGCCCCCGGAGGTGCTGAGGCAGAACCTGCTGTTCCTGAGAGACAAGGGCTTCAGCACAGCAGAGCTCCTTCGTCTCCTTTCCAGCCTTAGGGGCTTTGTCACTGAGCTGAACCCAGACAGCATGCGCTCCACCCTGGCTTACTCCCAGGACACCATCGGCTGCTCTGAGGCTGAGCTGCGGGGTATTGTCCTCAAGTGCCCGGCTCTGCTTTACTACTCCGAATCTATCCTGGACGAGCGGTTTAAGGGACTCCTTAGCGCTGGCATCAGCATGTCTCAAATCACAGAGACTCCGACCGTCTTGGAGCTGACCACGCAGATAGTGAATTATCGCATCCAGCGCCTGAAGGCACGTGGCTATGAAGTAAGGACAGGCAGTCTGGAGGTCCTAAACGGCACTAAGAAAGACTTTGAGATGAGCTTTGGAAAACTACAACTCCGCAGAGAGAGACCACTGTTTAACCCCGTCGCACCTTTAAAAGTAGATGATTGACATATATGGATGAATGCAAGCATGAATTTAAAGGAATACTAATATGGTTATTTATTTATAGACTTTGTCTGTGTCAGATTAAAGTGTCTTAAGGTGCATTCACTTCCATCAGTGACTTTAAAATCTGATATGTTTTATTTCTGTTTAAATGGACAAATTACAATGGTGCTGTTTGAAATTGACAGTAAATTTTGTCTATGAAGACGCCTTCAGTTGCAAACCAAACTACCTCCTTATCTTAGAATACAAGAGTGAATGAGATCAAAGACTGAATTTTCATTTGGGTCTTTTCTCCTGTGCTCGAAACTGGATCACATGCAGCTAAAGGTACAACACAGAGAATTTGTTTTTAACTCCATCTCTGCTGCCAAAATCTCCAACCATGTGGGATGTAGACCAATCCAAATCCAATTGACAAGCTACTTATGAGTCACATTTTTTTTCTAATAAGGTACTGTGAATTTTAACACCAAACGCAAAAAAGACAAAGTACCTTTCTTCTACGCCTATAGTTCAAATCGAAGAAATCTGTGATCACACCTCAACATTCAGTACAGTCTGTTGGTATCACACAGGAAAATAACTGCAGTTTTATTGCAGGTATAAAAGAGATAAGGATGGATACCTACAGCAATATCTGAAAGTGAGACAAATGCAGTGGAATTATGATGCGATGTGACAATTTTTAGGGAAGATGTCGTCCCTTGTCAAATAAAAAATAATAATTGCAGCTTATTTACAAGTTACCTCATTACAGTAACTCCACATAAAAACTCTGCATGACGAAACAGCGTAATGACAGATGTGCTGACTCGTCTGTCAAACGTATTACCGAGTATAATGGAGGACGAACAAGGCTTTTCGAGCCATTTTATTTACCGCCTGTGCAAGTGTCGCATTTTCACACAACGTTCTTGGCAGCACAACTGCTCCCCTCGGGGATGAAATCTAACCGTGTCTCACATTTTTATTGTTATTCTACAGATGGAGACACTTTGTAATAAGCTATTTCACTACTCAAATGTCTCTTCATTATCATTTCAAATGAATTTTAATGCACCCACACGAAACAAAAAAGGAAAATCAAAGTTCCTTTGATTTGGATCGGAAGTGGTTTATTTGAATGCACTCTGCACCCTTGGCTTCTATTTTTTAGCCAGAAAGCAGTTGAGTTTCAGTGCATCTATGAAAGACTGATCTTCCATTATGTTTGGCATTATTAATTAGAGGTTTTCATGTCAGTGTACGTTGTGCGGGTCTAAAAAGAGTGCTTTTGGACGAGTGCCTACATTTATTGTAGTTTAAGCCACAAAATCAATAAACAATCATGCCGAGCATTGTCTAAACCAAGAGAGGGCACAGTGAAATGTTCCCTGTCTCGTTTTAAAAGCCGGCGAAAGCCCTTGAAACATGCTTAAGAGTGAATTTTAATGGGAGCGAGCATCACAGCTAATGAAGCCATGACTTTATGCCTCAAGGTTCCTTCGCTCTCGCAATGTTGACAACGGGGGTCACAACAAAGAGAGAGAGGACTTGTGTGTCCACAGGGTTGGGGGTATACGTTAACAACTTCCACCTCCCATCTGCTGTCGTCTGCATCACTCACCATGGTCCCGTAGTCATGGCGATAGCCACTGGGCAGATGATGCAAAAGTGAGTGCATCTGGTAATGAATTTGAGCTCGGCAGATGGATGCTTGAGTAGAGTTCATTTCCCAACCATTCACAACATGGAACCCCCGAGGGCCTCCGACATTACCTCAAGTACACTGCAGCTGACGTACTAAAGGTTTCTAATTTTACACTGACATTTGCTTTAATTCATCACGTTGCAAGGTTACGTCTTTCACCAATGCTCAGTAATAAATACAAGGAGTTAATCAGGTTGCATCAAGGTTATCCAGAGGAGACGAGGCCTCAGGTGTATAAATGCAAGTCACCTATGTTTCTTACCCAGCGTCCTCTTGTCCTCTGCCAACAGTCGTGTCGTCCTGTCCTGAGCTCTTGAATTACACAGACGAGCCAGAGAGGTTAATAGGAGGGAGTATAAATTGTCCTTTTTCATTTCAAACTCGCCACTGGTTGATATTAGCCACGCTTAACATGCTGCTTTTATGGGTCATATCTTTCCAGAAACGGATGACATCTGCAATTAGAAGCTATGATTTCCAGCTGAAGCAGGAGCACAGACGACCACGGCTGCAGTAAATAATCCTGAGTTGAAGTCAGAGTGAGTTAAGCCGTGGAATTTTTATTTAGAAGCAGATTTTTCAAAAGCAGGCAGTGTAGGTGGAATGTAACTTTTTTGGCAACTTAAACATTCAACTGTGACTCAAAAGAAAGTCACAATATTTCATGCTCACCACAAAAGGAAATCTAAAATTACAATAGCTCAGAATTTGGTTCCTGTGAATACAAATATCACTCATGCATTTTTAGTATTGAAAACTCATTCAGCCCCATGTTGAGTTGCTCTGGAGTGTTTAAATATGCATCATAAACTGAGACTTCAGTGCCCTCATCTCATCTCAACTCTTCTCTTCCCGCCTACACCAGAAAGTTTGTTTTCCGCCATTACTTGTCTCTCCAACCAACCTGCACCCTGATGACACAGTACAAATACACTTTACGCGCTGCGGGAGGAAAATAAATGTCACGTTGATGGACGTTCAGTGACAGAAAGTAAATAAGTTTCTGTATCGAACGTCGCATTTAAGATTCATAACTCCTTGCTCATCTGTCACTCGTTGAAATTTTACTTGAGGACGGCTGTGGTCTGTCGGGTGTCACTGTCGATTATTCATTCGTGACTGTTTTTATCATTTCATTGACCATTTAAAGCCACGCTTGTCGATGCTTGTCATTGAGATGAGTCAAATCTTTTATTCCAGGAAGTAACAGGCCTTTTTAACTGAAAACATTTTGAGAGATAAACTTGATGACTTTTTATTATGAATGTGAGAAAGCAGCTTAACCTGGTTTATAAAGGATATTTTAAGCAGCCATTTGTAGCAGTTTAAACTGAAATGCAATGTGCAACACTAACATGGTAGCCTGTATTATTATCCGCCGATCAGGCATAACATTATGACCACTGACAGGTGAAGTGAATAACATTGATCATATTGCTACTATGTGCTGTTCTGCTGGAAAACCTTGGATTTTGCCATCCGTGTTGATGAGACTTAGACACCCAAATAAACATTGTCCCACAACAAGCACACTCCCTCATGCAAACGGAAATCCCACATGTCACTGGCCTACCCCTGCAGGAAAATGCACCCCACCACATGGCAAAAACATCAATCAGGAACATGTTGAGGAACATGACAATGGCCCAAGACGTTGATTTGACCTCCAAACTTTCTACACCCCATTGTGATCAAGCATCAACAGGATGCAGTGGAACAAGTTGGATTGACAGAGGCCCCACTGCACAAGCCAGAGTACCCAAAGGATCCAGTGCCAACGTCCTGGTTCCAGACCCCATAGGACACCCTGAGAGGTCCTCTTGTTCATGTCCAATGGTTCAGATAATTTTGGAGCACATAAGGGGGACCAACACAATATTAGGCAGGTGGTCATAATGTTATGCCTGGTCAGTGTATGTTATAGGTATTGCATTATACAATTAGAAATGGTTGTAATGTACTAGCTACTTTTGTAGTAAAATCAGTTTACTGTAGTGTTTTATCACTTTTACTGTTACTGCAAATAACTTTCCCGAAGCATCAGGAACTCTTAAAAGTGACAGTAGGTGGTAATCCAGTATTTTCCATCTTTATGATAAGACAACCCTTTTGTATATATTTGCATAGTGTCAAATATATTTTGTTATGCTACTTGTGTGTTACAAACAGATCAGTCACAGAATAATCCAGCGTTAAGATGACTCTCCACCTTTGTTTCATCTCCTGGGTGTAAAAACAAAAAGTGACATTGTCAAGTAAATTACACTGTAATGAGAAAAGACTGTGCAGACTATCTACAATATGTGAAAAAACTCTAGTCATGAGTGCTATCCACTACGAATGCATGTGTTAACCTGTTGATGCGGTTATTTGCACAGGCGTGACAGTGGATGCAGATGTACGGCCCCCCCCCTGTTTTTATGCTGCACCACCACCTCCTGGGACTGTTCATGCCGACTCACTGTCACAATATAAATGGCCTCCTGGGGCATTAAAACAGAACCGATCTGCTGTTAATGTTATTAGTAACACCTGCGCTGTGAAAAATTACTAGCAGAGTTAATTGCACTGAGGTCCCTGGTGTGAACACATTCAGACAGCTCCTTGTCGAAGTTTGAGTGTGAGATGGGCTCGTGGTTTCCCCTCGTGGTCAGTGTTACAACCGCAGCTCTCACCAAGAATCAAGAATCACAGGACTTCTTCCATTTTAAAAAGGCAAGGAGAACAAAAACTTACTTGGGCAGTGACAAAAAAAGTGAGATTTATTCTGTTTTAGAAGGGTTTTCAAGCAAGTTCTTTTGGTTTTACAAGAGAATAGACTTCCAGGATGAGGATCAACAGAATGAATGTTAAAATTACAAACAGGTTGAATAAATATTATGGATCATCTTGTTACAATATTTTTCTAGGAAACCTTTGCTCTTGGAATTTACGTGAATGTTACTTTGACACATATGTTCTCCCCCTACAGACCAGTGAACTCTGCCAAACCACAGCAACTACTCTGACCAGGTCTGTAAACTGTCTCGCTTTGTTTTTACAAAACTTTGTGTTCTTATACGAATTAACTAGATCTCTGTTCATTCCTATGAGACAGTCCATGATCCCCGTAAATGTCTGCGAAACTCATCGAGTAAGCTAAAAAAAATTGATTTTTTTAGCGACAGATTATGGAGAGACTGGACTTTTTGCACCAGGAATATTTTTGCAACAGGATATTCTGTTGTTTGACTATGTTGACAGCCAAATCGTGTAAATGTGTAATTACAAAGGAAACTTGATCAGCTAATTTAACACATAGTAGCTGCATAGCATACAGAGGATTCACAAACTGTCGTGGTTCATACTTCCTGTAACAAAATATTTCACCAAACTGGCTCCACATTTGGAAGCATAACCTCCTAGTTTATTATTCAGATTATTGGTCCTGTTTTAGTTCCAGTAATGCTGCATTCATGCACATATTCCATAAAACTGAACGGTAAAAACTGACAGCCTTTGATTAGCCTCTTTTGTATGGCTAGCGTTAAACACCAAGGGGCGTACTCTGTATATTATACAGATTCATGGATATAACGCAAAACTATATGTTAACCAGGCGTCCAGATCCCAAGTCCGACCTACATCTTGTATGGTAAGGCTGATTGACAAAGGCCTTTAACCCCACAGGACCCAAAGAATTCTCTGCTAACATCCTGGTGCCAAACACCACAGGTCCCATGACCACTCTCCAAAAGTCAAATCTGTTTTGGCAGCTCTAGGGTGACCTACACAGTACTAGCCAGGTGGTTTCAGTTTTGTGGCTGATGGTGTTTGGTGTTCATGTTTGGTGACCTTTCACTTCGGGAACCATCTGGGACTTGCAGATGAGGAAGTCCTGAACGAGGCCAGGTCACGCCCTTATTCCTCAATAGACTTCTCTGACCGCAAATATTTTGACATTTGAAAGCGGAAGAAGCACAGGTGTGATTTATAAAGTTAACTGCATTCCAGTTGTAGAAGGGTTTGCCAGATCAAGCATGACGGCACACTGTGATTGACTTGTTGTTGTCACACCTGCGTTTTCCCAGCAATGACAAATCAAAATACCTGCTGTGAGAAAGATCTCTTTGGATTCCACATTGTAATGGGTGTTTTAGAGTACAATGCTTCTTTTATATTAGGGTGGATTGTGAGGAACTGAAAGTGTAGGCAGGTATTTAGTGAATTTATGCTAAAAATTACATAACATCACCAAAACATAAGTACAAACCCCGATTCCAGTGAAGTTGGGATGTTGTGTAAAACATAAAGAACTACAGAATACACTGATTTGCAAATCTTTTTAAACCTTCATTCAATCGAACATACTACAAAGACAAGCTATTTAACGTTCAAACTGATAAACTATTTATTGTTTTTTGCAAACATTCACTCATTTTGGATTTGATGCCTACAACATGTTCCAAAAAAGCTGGGGCAGGGTCAACGAAAGACTGGGAAAACTGAGGAATGCTCAAAAAACACCTGTTTGGAACATTCCACAGGTGAATAGGTTAATTGGAAACATGTCATGATTAGATGTAAAAGGAGCATCCCCGAAAGGCTCAGTTGTTCACAAGCAAGGATGGGGTGAGGTTCACCACTCTGTGAACAACTGTGTGAGCAAATAGTCCAGCATTTTAAGAACAGTGTTTCTCAACGTACAATCATCATCTACAGTCCATAATATCATCAAAAGATTCAGAGAATCTGGAGAAATCTCTGCACGTAAGCGGCAAGGCCCAAAACCAACATTGAATACCCGTCACCTTCGATCGTTCCCACTGCATTAAAAACCAACATCATTCTGTAATAGGTATTACCAGGTGGGCTCAGGAACACTTTGGAAAACCATTGTCAGTTAAGACAGTTGGTTGCTACATTGACGAGTCAAAACTCTACCATGCAAGAGAAGCCTACCTCTAGGCCCAAGCTCGTCTGAGATTGACTGACGCAAAGTGGAAAAGCGTGCTGTGGTCTGACGAGTCAACATTTCAAATTTCTTTTGGAAATCATGGACGTTTTGTTCTCCGGGCTAAAGAGGAAAAGGACCACCCAGATTGTTATCAGGGCAAACTTCAAAAGCCAGTATCTGTGATGGTGTAGAGGTGTGTAAATACCCATGGTGTGGGTAACTTGCACATCTGTGAAGGCACCATTAATGCTGAAAGGTGCATACAGGTTTTGGAGCAACACATGCTGCCATCCAAGCAACGTCTTTTTCAGGAACGTCCCTGCTTATATCAGCAAGGCAATCCATGCCCATTTCACCTTGCCCATTATTCATATCACACTAGGTCAAGTGAATACATCAGGTTCATCATCCTCAATACCTCTACTGTTTTTGGCCATAACTCTTTTCCTTTGCAGCTGATAACGACTGGAACACCTTAAAAAAAAAACTCAAACTCACAACTTTGGCTCTACTCACCACCTTCAAGCTTAAACTCAAACAGATTGTAGTTGACTGTTGCTCCTGCTGATCACTTTGGACCTTTACTTACACGCATACATATATACACACGCACTTTCCTACACCCCATGCACACTTTTTCCACTCACATGCACATATTCTTGATTTCCATGCTTCTTACTTGTTGACCTGTTTACTTTTGTTCTGTGCTATGTTTATATGTCTATTTGTGTCTGTGGTTTTATATGTGTATTTATTCCCGCTGGTGCCTCTTGGCCAGGTCATGTTTGCAAATGACTGCGTGGCTTTGTAGTAAAAGCGTGCAGGTACTACAGCGACTGGCCTGCAGTCCAGACCTGTCTCCCATCGAAAATGTCTGGCGCATTGCGAAGCGCAGAATACGACAACTGTTGAGCAACTGAAGTCTCACATCAAGCAAGAATAAGAAAGAATTCCACCTATAAAGCTTCAAAAATTAGTGTCCCAAATGCTTACTGAGGGTTGTTAAAAGGAAAGGTGATGTAACACAGTGGTAAACATGCCCCCTGTCCCAGCTTCTTTAGAACATGTTGCAGGCATTAAATCCAAAATGAGTGAATAATAAAAACATTACAGTATATCAGTTTGAACATTAAATATCTTATCTCTGTGGTGTATTTATTGAATATATGTTGAAAAAGGTTTGCAGATCATTGTATTCTGTTATTTATATTTAACACAAAATTATAACTTCATTGGAATTGGGGTTTGCATAATTAGTGTATGTTGGTGTGTGATCTGGAAGCAACAGGAAAATCCCAGAAAAGCTTTGAAATAAAAATTTAAAAACTTGAAAAGTGAAGTTTAAAAAAAGTAGACTGGGTAAATACAGGTGGATGAGTGGGTGATAAAAGTCCTATTTCTGCTCTTTGTATCATTGTTGTGGCTCCATCTAGTGGCTATAAGGATCACATGCAACCAGATGAGGAAAAGTGCATTTTATTCAAACTGACAACACAATCACACATTAAATATTCAGTATTTACCTCAGTAGAAGCCATGCAGTAAAAACCACCATCAATAAATATTCATCTCACCATTTCCAGCCACAACAAGCTGCAACATTTCTCCATATGTATTCAAATAAGACTGTTATTGTGGAATGAAAGCAAACCGGTGGGATAATTAACTGATCGCTTTCTAAACTGCAAGCACCTGTTGTGTTGGCTGAGAAAGAAGCAGATCAGAGCGCCGGCTGTCGCTGACGTAGGCCACAGGCTGACTCAGAGACAAACATATTTTCTGTGCAGCTGCAGTATTACTGAGTAGGAGGAGGAGATGGGAACGCTGACAAGGTGACGGGACACTATTTCACACCAGATCTGATCATAATATCTGAACAAAGAGGAAATGGGGCAAATTTTAAGACACACAAACACACAAACAAATACTGCTATTAAAGTGTCTGTGCTCACAATGTTATAAGGTTATTCATGGATTGCAGAGGTCACATGTAGACCGCCTGGAATGCTTAGTGACTATATTGCTAAGAGTCTTAATGAGATTTATCTTGAATTAAGAAAAACACAAAGGCACACTGTGGGTTTGAGCTTCAGCTAAATCTCTACATTCTATACAGGAGTTTTATCAGCAGTAAATATTGCCAGCAGGTGAGATTTAGAAGGAAAAATAGCGATCAGTGCCAGGAGTTTCTCTGGTTTCCGTCTATTCGGCATCAACAGTCTCTTTCTTGAACACTTGGTATTTGTACTTAATGCCATTCTCCTCTTGAATTTCACTCGGCACTCCAGGATGTCTTATTTGGAAACAAAAGAAAAAAGACTGATTAGGACAAAAACGATAAATTATTATAAAACAAAACCGAAAAATGGCTAAATTGAGCTTTCGGTAGAGCATGAGCATTTTCAAAATCATGAAATGGAATTTAAATAAGCTTTTACTGTGGAAAGACACATCCCAACATAAAAAAAGAGTGAAACTATTTATTTAACGATTAACGCAGTGATAATCCACTGCTTTAAATGAATTATCAGCTTAAAGCAGTGAATAAGCTGATAATTCAATGCTTCCAATGACAGGAACAGATATAACACCAAACACAAGGTGAGAATCTACCTGAGGTAAACACCATTTACTGATTTTATTGTTTAAATGCAGTGTAATTGAAGAAACAAAGCTGTTCAAAGCTTTGGTGAGGTCAGCGAATCCTTTGGAGCTGAGCTGACAACTCAGTCTGACGGATAGTGCTGATGTTGACTTTGCAACAAAAAGCAAAAACCACTGTCTGGGGTGAAGCTGGGATGGATGGGTGTCCTTTAAAAATAACTAATTCTAGTACGTTCAAATGTGGGGCCTAAACCCTGCATTTCAATGATGTGGGTGATGAAAACTTACCTTTGTTGGAGTTTAAATACGTCTTTGTCAAACTCTGGGAAGAAAACGTCACACTCAAAGTCAGCCATGACGTCAGTCAGGTAAAGCAAGTCGCACCACGGATGCTTCAACGCATCCTGGTGAAAAAGCAGAGAAAAAAATTAACAGTAATAACCCTTAACATAGAGCTTTGACCTTTTGTTTTCTCTTTAGCAGAATTATGGTTATCAAAGTCACTGTAATATTCACTGTCTGACAGCATCAGCTTGTTCACTTGTGAAGTGAGACAGATATTCAAACACTGCATTTTTATGCCGTGTTTTTCTCCTTGGATAAATGATGCATATTTTTACCCTTGAGCCCCACTTTCTCAGGAATGTAAACAATTCTGTTTTATTTAATTAACTTTTTAAATTTTATTTAATTTAAACCTGACACTTGGTCCAGCACAGTCTCTGGTTTAACTATTAACCCTTACGGCATGTCATCCCACTGTTTACTTTCCCCACATTTCCTGTCTATCTCTAACATGCAATGTCAAATCATCAAACAGAAAGATTCTAGATAGATCATTTGCATCATTTATATATCTATATATATAATTTTGCACTATTTTTTAAAGTCTTTAATATATAATCTTTTTTTTGAATATCAGCAAGTATCTGTAAAATGAGATTTCTGCTGGTTAAAACACAGTAAAAAAAAGTGTAATTTTATGGTCAAACACTGTAGAAGAGCAAATTACCATTTGTAAAATAAAAAATGCAGGTTTTTAAAATGGACATTATTTACAATTTTGTCCTGTTTTTTTCAGGGTTAACAGTTCAGTTCAATTCAATTCTTATCTACATAGTGCAAATTCCCAACATACTGTACGTAATCTCACTTCACGTATAAAGTGAAGGCAAATTTTAAACAGAGAACCCAACAAATCCAAAGTTTTCTTGGGTTTCCCTTTGGATTAACATGTTAATTAATACTTTTTTACTAGTATTTTACTGGTTACTGTCTGTAATTTAACAAAATTGTAAAATCACAGTAAGTTGTATGAAAAATTACACTTAAAAGCTGTAAAAGACATGAATTTTTTACAGTGTAAGTTTGTTAAATGCTTTGTAGAGAGCAACAGATGAGCTATAAAGTAAAAAAACTGCTGTTGTACAGGCTTTCTTCACGTCACATATGTCATTATAGTATGAAATATGTGATTAATAACATTAACTCTGCTCTGTTCATGTGTTGCAATAAGCCATGGCAGTGTTACAGTGAACCAGCATGTACAACAACAGCACTGTGTAAGCAGAATGGAATTAAACTATAATTAATTTTATTGAGTGTTCTTTACCCAGCATATCAAGCCTACTGAATGTCAACAACACCTGCTGTCTTTACACACGTTAAACATACAGTATTGCACTGTGGCTGCTTCCTGGAGATCTGAGCAAACTAGTTTACCATGTAG
This sequence comes from Dascyllus trimaculatus, assembly GCA_024666655.1. Lineage (NCBI taxonomy): Eukaryota > Metazoa > Chordata > Actinopteri > Pomacentridae > Dascyllus > Dascyllus trimaculatus. Next base: position 12,779,262 of record CM045448.1, on the reverse strand, counting down.
ACTCGTGTTCCACCAGCAACCCAGATGGTCTCTATTAGATCAGCGAGGGGCGGCTCTGCAGCCAGGCGGACGGCGCTCTCAAAGTCCCGACATAAGAAGTGGGCGTGATCTGGAACAGTGCTGCAAGAAAGGAGATGTGACAAAAAGGAATGAAAGCACAGAAACACTAGGTCCTGGATGAATTTCTCGCAGCCCTTGTTAATGGAGATGGGTGTCTGCATGTGCTATAATACTCACGTCATGGTTTTACTCAGCACCACATGCAGAACATTGGGCAGTGGGAACACATTTTCTGGTTCCGAGTACCAGCACAGTCTGCCCCAGATCATCATATTCATCCTTCCTGAAATAGACAGAGTTATGCCTCTAATGATGGCACATGGTACAGCCGTTGGAATCAAAATCTTAAAATGAATTGTTTTCTGAGCACAGTAAATAGAAAACAATGTATAAAATTCACAATACTGCATGTGGTCATATCACAACTTCTCTGTAAAGCTGCCCTACAATGCTTCTATCAGAATGACTAATTATGTCCAATTTAAATTATTTCTTTTAGATTTTTCAACTATTATATAAAAGCACATATAGACTTAATTTTAGCACCAGAAGACAGATGTGGTTTTGGCAGCAGCATTCAAAAGCTGAAGTCACCCTGCATGAGGGATGTATAATGAGAATAATGCAGAACAATACCTGGTCTCGACACCGTGGCCACAGTGTTCAGAAAGTACCGGAACTCAGACCTGTGGAAGGCACATTTACAAAGTTAAGTCAAACAGTAAACCGTTGGCTGTTACTGAGCTCAACAGAGTTTCCACACAGAGTGAAAAATAAAAGGCTGACTGAACAACAAGACATCAAATTACAGCTTTTTCTTTTTTTTACTGCTCTGGACAATCTGCTCACGGGGCACCACTTTAACTGCCTGCAAGATGTTCTGTTACTACTACTCTCCCACTTTTACAACCTAATATCCCTGCTATCTCCAGCATGCATTGATAGTACCTGTTGCTTTTGCAGCTAATCCTGCTGTTACTACTGCAAATAAAGCTGAGTTTTGATGACTGTCTTGCTATTGTTTTGTGCTCTTCCATTTACTTACAGCTGAGTCAGTGCCTGAGTTCAAAAACCGTTCAAAAAGCACACTGTAACTCCAGTTTTCAGATGCTATGGCAATAAAATGTATCATTCTTCCTCTTCTAATGATGATAGATATTATTCTATTGATGAACCAATTAATCAATTGCAAAATTCTATATAAAAATGTCAGAGAAATTCCCACCAGCTGCTTTTGAAGACTATAAATAACTTCCTTAGACTCTCACACAGAGGATGTAATGAGAATAGCTATACAGAAATACTTTTTGAAACCCCAAAAAGCTACAGTTTAGGGATTCACACTTGAGCTACAGACAAAATATGATAAACAAAAAGACCGTTATTGCTGCCTACATGGTGCATCAAAGGTTAAATCTTATATAACTTGTTGCATTTGAGTGGGTTTGAGTCTTACGGTAGACTCCAGGGCAGCTTTCCATCCTTCCCCATCCCTCTGTCGTTGCAAATGGCTGCTATGAGGCGCACAGGTTTCTTCTGCGCTTTGCTCTTCTCCATCTCCAGCAGCAGATGGTTCAAAACCAGCAATCAGGATCAGGGGCCACAGCTGGAACTGCCGAGTCCGTCTGTGGGAAACTATTTATTGAGCTTTGGACTCAGTTATCACCGCCCACCGAGCGGCTGCTGCCATTGGACACAGCGCAGCTTCAATCCGTCCACAAACTTTTTTGCTCTGTTTTTTTTAACCACCCAACCCACCCAAAGCCATCCCAGCCAGGAGTGTGAGATCACACAGCAGCCTGCCTTACTCAAGGGATGCACAATGAATAAAATAAACTTTTGTTAAAAGAGTCCATAAAGCAGGAATTTGTCAGGCCATAAAACACAAAAAGCCAAAAGTGATGACAATCCACTGACAAAAAGAAAGAAAAAAAAGTTGGTAGAAACAGATACAAACCTCATGTTTTATTTATAGGTATCTGGTTTGTGATAAACAGGCTAAAAAGTCAAAAAAACGCATTTCTAGATTCTTTGGTTCACATGATGCCAGTTAAAAGAAGCACCAAACCTGAACTATCTCATGTTTTTACTGTTTAATGGCTTTTAATCATGTTTTTGATACTTTTTAACTGCAACATCTTTAAAAATAAAACTCTTTATGCAGTCATGAACAAAAATGAACATACACTTGTGACAACCATGTATATCCTGGCAGTCTTTAGTTTCCAATGATTGTCCTTTTAACACCAAACAATCATGCATTTTGGTTCTTTTATAAGTTTATTTTGCGTCTTTTGGAAATATGACAAAACCTGTTGGGTCAAAAATATACTTACAACAACGTTCATATTTGATTACATATTGTTTGGCCTAATTATTGTCCTTTTGGTACCCATCCACAAGCTTCTGGTTGTATCTTCAACAGCATTTTTTTTGCCTGTAAATACACAACCCAGTTAGAATCCTATTATTCTATAAATGTTCTGATAAAACCCTGAAAATTCTAGTCCGGTTTTCAATGGGAATCTTCTCTTTTAGTTCCCACAAGGTTTTTTCTAAAGGTAGGATGATGTTCTCTAAAGATACTGTTAAACCATTATGCTCCAATATTCCTGTAATGTTTTCTGAATGTTGCATTGACAACATCCTCCCCTTTGGTATCATGTAACACTGGGTAACACTGTCATAATGCTTTATAAAAGAATGTTTTACACTGTCAACAAAACATCCCAAAAGGAACATTTTATTAAAGACACTGCATCATCGGGGGACTTGATAACATCTTGAGAACATTTTATGAAAACTGGTTTGAGAACGTTCCACTTTTGTTATGTTACATAATCTGTGGCCACGACAATGTCCTTTGAACATATGACACCTCTGAATGTTGTGCCTTGACAGAATTTTTGGAAATGATAAATATCCTTAAGATATTCTTGAACATTAGACTGAATTCAGAGTAAATACAGGAAACCTGTGCTCCAGATTATGGATCAGACTCAGAGAAGAACTCCTAAGCTTAATACCACACTTACAGCTTTCCCTCTGTAAACCAATGAGCGGTGATTGCTACCACGTCTTTGGGGTCATCAGGTGGGGACCGCCCTTCAACGGTGTTTCATCTAGTTGGTCCCATAACACCACCAGGAAGCTAAATAGTGATCACTGGTGTCCACGAGCCACTCCCCTAATCCCAGCCATCACCGCTTCTCACCGAAACACTTATTTCTTTTGCCTACACTACCACAAACAGCCCCAGCCTCTCACCAACTGCACCAAGAAAAGCGGGATGGGGATATAAACCCTGGTTAAGGTAGGGGCAGAAGAGGTAGAGTTAAAGATGAAGGTAGAGATGGGATACAGACCCTGGTTTGGGTAGGGGGTAGTGAAAGTATAGAGGGTGCTGAAGGTGGAGGTAGCGTCACACCAGCAGATTCAGCAAACAAACTCACCTACGTATCAAGTTGTATAGTCAAAAAGAGACTATACAACTCAACTCACCACGAGTAATCGCATGGCTTCAAACCAGCTCAAGCAGGCCACACCCTCCACTTAAACAGACTTCCTCTTCCTGGTTTTTACTCCTTGTTACTCCTAAGTCTGTCTAATCTAATTGCTCCCCCTACTGGGCCCCCAGTTAATATTATTCCTCCTGATCCAAATCCACTGACTGGATCTCACTGCCTCATCTGACATTTCCAAAGAGACAACAAATCTTGCTATAAATCCTCTACACCCAGCCTCTACCAAACAAATCCTAGCTCTCCATCCTCGCTGCTCCCCTTCTACTCCTAACTCTGCATACCTACGTTTTTTTCCTTTCATTTGCTTCTTCTAATGAATTCTCCCAAGGAACAGTCAGCTCTACAAAATAAACCCTCCTTCTACTCCTAGACCATAAGACTATATCAGGCCTTAGATTGGTACAGACAATTTCCTAGGGAACAACATGCTTTCTTCCTAAATCTACCTGCATCTCCCAATCACAAGCACCCTCTAAGCTTCCTTGCTCCCTTATTGCCTTATCACCTTTCTCCTCCTCATGAACAAACTGGACTGCTCCCTTCTTTGTCTTAGACCCTCTTAAATTCGCCTGCCGTCGAACATCTTCAGTGCCTGAAGCTAAGCTGAATACTTGATTATGTTGCCACGCATACCGGCCTTGTGACAGACTAACTTTACAGCCTGGCCAAAATATGCCCTAAGGTTGCAGGACCTGAACATAAAGGGCATAATGGGTTGCTATTTACCCAGGGTTCTAGGTTCTGGGGAGTTGGCAATACATTGTATGTAGCCCCTATTGAAAATCTAATGCGACTTTCCTCCATACTCTTCAGATCCTTCCAAGTAAACTGCTTCTTCTCTACACTTTCCCAATTCAACCACTGTCCTTGCTTAGCCTGAGCCACTGCCTTTGTGCCCCTTAATATTTCCTCCTGTCTACAAACCTGTTCCACAGCTAGCTTTCTTTTCTCTTTGGAACCTGCTTTGCACCACACCGGTTTGCCTGGACAAAGCCCCAATCCTCACCAGCCTATTTGAACGTTACCCACAGTCTCTGCATGCCTGAGAGTTGGTTCTGCCTACTGAACTGCCATTCTTGGATTCCATTTCCTCCCCTTGGTTGGGTTAGGAACCACCTTACTAACTACCACATCTTTACTCATAGATAATAGGAGCTCATAGATATTGGAATCTCGTATTCAGACAGTGGCCACATCAGCCAGGAAATAATCCAAAGTGCAGATACCACAGCTTCAACTTTCCTGGAAGCCCTGATATATCTATTCTATCCAATCCCTCAGCAACATCCGTCCTAAACTGCACCACCTGTTTCCCATCAATCAAGTCTGCCTTGTACCACCTACCTAGACTCTTCACTGATTTTTCCCTAAATTATTCTTCCTTTGGTCGTATCTTTGACTGCTCCACTTGACACATTGGTGCAACTCAACATCAATTTTTGCCTGTAAATACACAACTCAGCTAGAATCTTTTTATTTAAAAGTTCTGAGAAAGTTCTGCAAATGCTAATAATGTTTTCTATGGGAGTCTTCTTTTATTAGTTTCCACAAGGTTTTCTCTAAAGGTCGGAAGATGTTCTCTAAAGATACTGTTAGGCCATTATGCTCTAATATTCCTGCAAAGTGTTCTAATTGTTGTATTGAGAACATCGCCCCATTTGTTATCATGTAACACTTAGGTACGATCGCCGAATGTTTTATAAAAGAATGTTTTATACTGTCAACAAAACATCCTCAATGGAATGTTTTATTAAAGACATTTCATCTTCGGAGAACTTGATAACACCTTGAAAACATTTTATGAATGTTGGTTTGAGAACGTTCTCTTTTTGTTATGTTACATAATCTGCGGCCCTGACAACTTCCTTTGAACATATGACACCTCTGAATGTTGCGCCTTAAAAATATAATTGGAACCGATAAATATCCTTAAAATATTCTTGAACATTAGACTGTCATGTTTACCTGAAAACATCATTAAAACTTGTAGGTAATGTTAGCCAGTGTTGAGGGAATGTTCGCTGCTGGCTGAGAATAGATTGCTCAGTATTCACATCTTCTATAATATTTATGGCAGCCTGAGCTCACAGGTAGAAAGGCTGAAGTTTAATTTTAAAATCCTGACAGAAATTTCGGCTCCGGCTGAGGTCTAGACTCTGACTTTAATGTGACTTTTTAATGTAAGGATTTGTGTTTAAAATAGTGGTAATAAAGTATAACACACAGGTGCTGCATTTCATGTGTAATATTGTTGGGAGAATTAAGTATCATTGCAATATAGCCAAAATAAAAAAAAAAAACAAAAAAAATAAACAGGATGTAGTATTTCTGTATTTTATTGCCAGTTCAATACATTTAAAATTTGGTCATTCTTTATACAAAAATAATACATTTACGATCACATGGGAGACAAAACATTCACGGTAGAACTTTTGCGTTTTGGTGACAGTATTTACAAAGGAGACGTCAAACTCCATGACCAAATATACAAAAGTTGGAAATCAAAAACAATAAATATTTACAAAATGTATGATGGCCTCTTACAAAGCCTGCTTCATCATCTTGCTTATAATTTTCTTCTCCATTGTGCATGAGACCTTTGTTTGTGTCAAAATCTGTGAAAAAAAAGTTCTCATGCTATGTACACCCATGACTTTATTTTCTTGATATGAAACATTTAGTTTTTGCTTCCAGAGAAACCGTTTATCCAGGCCAGTTTACTCATGTCAGGGTTTGACGCTGGTCAGCTGATGTCAGTGTGCTAACAGTGGGCGAGGGTGTCGGCGATACACAACAAACCTCCCATCACATGTCTCCTGATCACGTCGGATTCATTACTCTGATGGGAATCATGGTTTGACATTTTCGGTCTGGTGAATGGCAAAAACATGGGATTACAGCCAACTGAAAAGAGCCGCTTAGATCTGGCTGAGAGAACACCAGACTACTGGGCTGATGGTGTTTCACGTGCCCATTGGTTAGTGGTTTCATCACTTGTACAGTTACATTATGTAGTGGAAGACAAGAGATAGCCTCACAACAGCCTGATATAAAGGCTTTATAATCAATAGTTTTGCCTCTTCATGCTGTTTGAAGGGTTCTTTCTCTCACAGAGATGCTTTCTTAATTATTCCTCTGTTTGTAAAATGTATAAATGTGATAAAGACATGTTACCAGCTGACTGTCCAGTCGAACTCCTGACAATCTAAATATTACGTACTATAGGGACTTCTTTAGGTAAGAAGCCGGTACTACAGGGCACCACCCCCATTCCATCTCCACCATGGTTGTTAGTTACAGATATTACTCTCTGTTAGTTCGGACAATGCAGCAGAGGATGCCACCCAGATGATAAAGACGGACTGAGAAACCCTTTGTGCTCTGCTTTTTCAACCCTATTTGCTCTGCTTCCAAGATTTAGAGCTGTTTTCAGGTGTAGTCTCTTCACGACGGCGCTTGTGCATCGACTGTCCTCTTTCTGCATAAAAACATGACACAGAATTTGCATCAGGTGATGATTTCAGATTATCCGCCATCATAAAACTTTCATTCTTGTGGCTTTTAAAAAACACTTATCTCTTCATTTTGCAGTGCTGAAACTCAAATATTCTGCACTGCCTCATGGCAATATAGTTTTTTTCAATATCAGGGGCGTTTTGGAAGTACAACAGTAGTTTAGTTATGGTCTGCAACAGAGCCCAACATTCAGTTTCCAGTTTTCAGCTAACAGCAATTCTGCAGGCCAGTGATCATATGTTTGGTGTCATGCCACCCACTACCCACTTCTCACTGTTAGCAATGTAGTTATGAGTGTGATGACTCTATTTGAACAACAAAATAGCACATTGTCAGGAATGTACAAGTTAAATGAGCATGTGTGTGTATAAATATGAAATATAAACCTATATACCTGTTTGGGACGTTCCCTCCTGTAGGGAATGGTCTTCACAGTACCCTCCCGCACCCTGACTAGTCCCTGGGTTGACGCCAACATTGCTGCCATTTGCACTGTTGTTGGGATTGGCAGGTACTGTTGCCAGCAGGCCTGCAAGGTAAGGAAAGCACTTTAAATTAACCCACAATTTAATCTTCATTCGCGAAAAAAAAACAACAGGGGTTTGTCAGCTTGTCGCTCACAAACCCCTCTGAATGCCCAGTAGCCTCTACAAGCCAGTGAGTAAACTTCTGTCTTTTAGAGACGCTAATGGGTGAGGGGACATTATAAAAATCTGGCTGTTCAACTCAGTCATTTAAAGCCTTGATAGATTTACGACTGAAAGCATCAAAAGCATTATATGTGTTTGGTAGTTACGCAAATCAGAGCAATTTTCCCCTTGGAGGTCAAAGAGACATCTGACACTAATAATACACCGGAGCTTTACCACCGCAGTGCCTAAAAGCTATGAATGCTGAACCACAATCTGAACTTCTAGATATTGGGATTGTGGTTTGACTTTGAGGCGTTGACAAAGATATGTGTGAGTATTATCTGCACAGAAGGAAACATGAAATTTAGACTTTTCAGATTAACCTTTACAACTCTTTAGGCCTTTTTTTCTACGTGTGGTTGTGGCCTATTGTCAATCATAGTGTATTCTAGTGTAATGTTGTGTGCTCTATTGTGGTAATGACTGTCAGAACTTAACTATCAACAGTAAAAAACTTAGAATAAATACAAGTAGATTTAAACAATACAATGGATGGCATGAACATTTCATCAAAATCTGGGTCCTGTCCCTACCGAGTCCTCTGTAGCAGGAAAGCTGCTGGTAAATCTGCTTCATCCTCTCTATGTTGATGCGGCTGGCCTCAGCATGGTTCACCATGGGCTTGGGGTAGTGGACTCCTATGATACACTTGGCTGCCTTCTGCACTTCCTCTGGGGCATTCCAAGGATCATAGATGTATTTGGCTGGAAAGCCCCTCAATATTGGCAAGTAACGCCTGCAAGCAGAGAAAAAACACAATGAAGACAGATGTGGAGTGGAGAATAAAAAAAAAGTGAAACATGTGATTTTTGACAAACTGCTTGCCACACGTGAGCTTATAAACCAGCACAAGTTAATCATGAGATTTTACCTTCTCATTTGAAATGACTGCAGGGTGGCACAACACTACCATCTTATGAAACACCCGTACTTTTATGCAGTGCCTATAAAGTATAAAATGAAGTATTCACCCCCTGTAGAAGTTTTTTTCTTTTATTGCTTTTCATTATTGAATCTCTGTTAAATTAATTTTGGCTTTTCACAACAAGATTTTACAAGACAAACTGCTAATGTCAATGTGAAAACTGATTTCTACAAAGTAGTTGATTTTTTGATTGATTAATTAAAATGTAAAATAACTGACTGCATATATATTCACCCTCTTCAAGTCAGTATTTAGTAGATGTACCTTTAGCTACAATTAAAGGATTGAGCCTACGTGAATATTTCTCAATTAGCCTTGCACATCTCAACATTACAATTTTTTAGACAACTGACATTTCTTTGTAAAGATCATTGTCTCATTATTGGAAAAACGCCAAATTAAATGGACCATGATTCTATGTTACAAAGCCACTAAAAGGGAAAACCTCCAAGGGGGATGTATACTTTTTACAGGCACTATGTACAGGTGATGCAGATGAAAGTACTGGCTTACCGTATGTAGTCGCCATTAGGGTCGGTGCGTCGTCCAAATCCCACAGGACAGTAGCAGTGGAAAAACTGCTGGAAAAATGAACTGCAAGAAAGCCACATCCAGCTGCCAGCATTTACACTCCAGTCTGCATCCAGTAACAATTCTTCAAAGACCTGTACAAAAACAGACAGTAGACAGTTAAGACAATGCATGGTTGTACCGTTTATCAGAGCAAGACGACAGCAGATGGTACCTTGTACTCTTACACATTTGATCTCTTTTCTCTGTTTTTACCTTCATGCCTTCCTCCCAGCGGATCCAGAGATCCCCCCTGGTGAGGAAACAAGCCACCGCATGCCTTGCCAAATGATGGATCCATCCCTCTTGCCTCAGCTGGGTCATAATGGCATCTATCCAGGGAAAACCTGTCCTTCCCTCTGCCCACTTGGCCAGAGCCTCTGGGTTCCGGTCCCAGGGGATCTGGACACACACAGGATTCCCCTCCATCTTGTCAAAACAGGGGTTGTTGGTGGCAGTTGTATAGAAGAACTCCCTCCACAGCAGCTGGCCATACAAGGACAGCGGTGGAGTGCTGTTCTTCTTTACCTGATGGGGTGATGGATTGACAATTAGGTTTATCATCTGCAGGACAGATATGAAAGACTTAGAGATTTACGCATCTTACAGCAATATAAAATAATCTATATAAAAGTAAAAAGGATTTAGTCCTAAAGCACCTTGTCCACATTTTGTCATATTGGGCCAAGCATACCTTTCTGTACAGATCAGTGAGTTTAAAGTAGAAGAGCCGACAAGAGAGACATCCGAAGCGCAGGTAGGGGCTGAGCCCTGTGGGACTGGCCAGCAGGGAATTAGCATTCATACGTGGACGCTCAAAGTTTGCCACCCAGGCCTGTAACAAGATTGTTAGTCAGTTTTAACTAAGACAACAGCACTGTGGTTGCTCAAATGAAACTGTCAACTGAACATATGACAGACAGTAAATAAGATAAGACATTTTTATGGCATTAAAACAGAGCTAAAGAAACTATTGAAGGTGATATAGCATACAACTGACACATGTAAACAGTGTGTGTCGAAAATCAGTTCTGGCAAATGAGGTTGATTTTTGCTGTCCTGCTCAGAAACTACACCAGGGATCTGAAGTCTTCACTAATAATAAATCTTTGCTCTCTAGCAGTAATGTAATGAATCCTTCTCTTCCACAGTTCTAGACTAAATGGGCATCCAAAAGTTGTAAGTATAGAGTAACTTAAGAGATTTGTACTCCTTGTCCATTTGTCTGGTTCACATTTTTTTCTGTCATCTTTAACTAGCAAAGAGAGACGTGTTAATTCATGCCTCCACAGATTTCTGGCATTAGCATAGTCCAGATGTTTGACATATCTGCTATACATAAATTGTTTTTTTTTTACCTTCCTCTCCAAATGCCGCTCTAGCCTCATGAGTGCTTCCGTTTCTCCACCTGGCCATACTGCTGTTGTTAGGCCCTCTGTTTCAAAACCTGGTAACACAGTTGAATCAATAAGGCCCACTGAATACCATTTACATAAATACACCAACAACTGTGTATTAATGTGTACATGCACACATAAAAATAAAGAAAACTTACCAAGCTCTTCCAGGGACGGCACCCCAAACTTGTCATCATGGTCTTCGCTGATGGGTGTGAGGCAGTTTTTAACGACATCAGATGTGATCGTCTCTGCAGGCAGCTCCACAGGGTCCATTCGGTTGATTAGAGCCTGGAAGCGCTTGTACGTAAGTGGAGGCTGACCACCGTTGAGTTCCATAATCCTTTAGGGAAGACAAATATATTAAAAGCGAATCACTGCATGCACACATGGAGTAAGTGCTCATAATCTCCATTTTTCAAACATGTTTATTATTATGGGCATTTTGTCTTAACTCATACTTAAGAATCACTCACTTGTCCAGATTGTAGAGTGTGTGTGACACTCGCACCATGACCTCTACTCCTGCCTCACTGGCTAGTTTCTGGATGGCAGCATCTCGTTCCTTGCCAAATGGCTCAGAGTCGTATTCATAAGACAGATGAGTGATCTGCCATTCCTAAGTAACAAAGTAACACACGCACACACAAACACATCATACGTAAGGATCACATATAAGGCCATTTCAGCTGCTTCAAAGCAAAGCGTATGTCAGACTGCATCTTTTGCTCCATTCCATGTCCCCTACCTTAAAAAGACGAGGGAAGACATCTGTAGGCTGGCCTCTGATGACAAACAACCGGGAGTTGATTTTGCGCAGGCTAGCATCCAAGTCCTCTAAACAATGCAGCAGAAACCTGGACCAACAGAAGGATTGCATAATTGATTAGGCGTATGAGATAACCTCCTGCCAATTACCACAGAATGCTATCATGAGCCCACCAGTCACAGGCACAGCTGATCTGATGATCCAGACGAACTATCTCCACTACTACATGAAGCATGTGTGTGTCACATGAGTAAAATTTCAATGGAAGGGCATTTACCTCGATTGAACTTAAGCTGATTAGACATGCAGCTGTTGCTTTAAGTAGAATCCCTGCCTCAAACTGATACTTGCCAAGTATGCAGTTAACAAAAATAAATGTGTATATATGGCCTAAACTGTACAAACTAGAAAGCTATTTCCACATAGCAATTAATGGATAATCTACAACTATACTTAGTGTAATTCAATACAATACAGAAACATTAAATGTCTTAAAAACAAAGTGAGTTATCAGTGTTATTTTGACTATTTTTACAGTAAGCTTTACTTCAGATATTTTTCTAATAAAATGTAAATTAAACTTTTAGTTCAAATGCACAAAGGCCATACAACTGAAACAACTACTTTAAACTGACAATGTGTCACATTAAATAAATAAATATTCAGTTCAGACTTAAATATTAAGCTATAACTTCAATTTATTAGAGTCTGTGTCACTAAATTGCACTGAAGAAGCACAAGCATTTTACATTTGGAATAATAACCAGCCATCCACAAGAATCATCATGAATAAAACTAAGAGATCTGATGCTGTAAAACTGACATTTGGACCATATTATGATCACCAAGTGATATGGACCACCCATCAGTAAAGGATTGCATGAAATTAAAGACTCAAGTGTTTCAATGAGAACAGGCAGCCCTCTTGTGGTGAAGCCTTTTTAACACACAACAACTACATACACAGGGCACTTGCAAAATGGTACTAAAACAACAGCAGACAGTCAATTACACAGAGCAGAGAATGTACCCTCTGGAAGTGCACTAAATTCTCAGTCTTTTATTGCTGCGAGAGACAGAAAAACACACCTTAGAGAAGTGCTCTTTACACAATAACCACTACATTTAAACAGCACTTTTCTCCGCGATACAACCAGCATCACGATATTCACAGAATGATAAAGTTCTGTGAATATTATTTTAGTTTTTGCTTTATCTTTTGCAGTTGCAGCAAAGCCTTGATAAAAACATGAGATGAAAGTACCACAACCCCTCACCACAGCGACCACGGTTTAGGTTTGATATTTATCTGCCATGGTTTCTATTGTTGTCTGTTTAACTCTTGTCTGGTAATTGGTTCCTGAATCAATGAAACTGCATGTGCTATTATCACAACTAGAGGGTGGTACATTCCTTAAATATTATGCTACATCTTTGTTACAAAAAAAAGCTACATTCATTTTGTTACTGTGCAAAGTGATTCAACAGATTTCCCTCCCTACTAAACAAACTCCTTTTAAAGGTTTGATACAGGATGCGGATTTGATAAGCTGATTCTGAAGTGGACCCAGGTTTGATAAAATACTATCAACCCCCACCACCAACCTCTGACAAATTTCATTACCATTTGATTTTCCTCTTTAATAAAAATTGAATGTACTATAATCATATCAGTCAACCACTTCACTTCAATGTTTGTTAACAGCTGGGTCTGAAGAATTAGTTTCAAAGTTATTTGATCCAGAGTTTAAGAAATCTGCTTTTTTATTCTGTTTACTGGTCCCTAAAAGAAAGTTATAACATAAAAGTAGAATAACAACAGCGGTTGCTTTGCCACACAACTGTGATGTCAATGTGCAGGTGGCTTTATCTACCTGATAACTTCAAACCTTCAACAGAAAATCTCATAAAGTGTGCAAAAAATGTGGTAGTCCTTACAATTAAGTATACTGTATATGACAATATACAGTTGTGATCTCAAATCACTGACTAGTTGGTGATGTTCAGGCAAATCTGCTCATTGAAATAAGAAGAACTGAGACTGGGAGATCACAGCAATGAAACTCTACTAGTTTAGATACAGTGAAATATACAAGCTGTGCTAGTGTACTCTGAAACTGAGCAGCTATGCCTGTTGCTCTTAAACTTCAGTAGCCAGGCAAAGTGCCCACAGCATCGTAAGGAAATGTGAACGATGTGGATGGATGTAATGTGATAGAAATAGTATGCACATAGTAAATGAGCTGGTGTAGCTGACTGAAAGGGATAGGGTGGAAGGTCTGCTGAGTGTGTGTTTGATGTAGGTCAAAGCTGCAAGTGTTCATGATGTAATGATCATAACAACACACTGACCCAAATTTGCAGGCATCCATTCAGGACTGAGCAGCAGAGCTAGTACGCGGGAAAATTACTTGTATCGTCATGGTGGCAAGGCACCGCACTTACTGCCTGGAGCCTTTATATGTCTTCTCAGGAAATGAATGGTCAACTCTGTTTGTGTCTACTTTGGCAGTGGACTTCATCCCAAAAGAAGAAAATGCAGACTACAGTCCAATGAATTCAAAGCAGATACAAAGCTGTATTTCGGTACATGTGGGTAATGATGTACTATGTGAATATCAGCAATCGACGACTGAATGGACAATGTTACTCTTTTTGTAAAACCCACTCTCTTTGAACATTATATAATTCTCTATATAGTTAACCCTTTTTAAAATCAACTTAACTTGAACAAATTAAGTATCTCATTCATCAAGCTCTGTGGATTTTTAACTGTGATGTACAGGACTAAAAGTAATCCTGGAAGTTTGGTCCATCCTAAACCTACACCCATCAACAATATACACTATAAATACTTGAAAAAAGAACTTACAGATTAATTACTTGCTCATAGCTCTCAGGCAACGGAAGGCAAATTATTTGTAAATGCCCCAAAAAATAGGGGGAAAGAATACATAAATGGGGTTTCTTGTCAAACTAGTTGGAACGTCTATCACAAAAGCAGCACAACTTGAAGACACCGTTCTACATTGACTGATGTCTACTTTTCTTGCAATACAAGAAAGCAAGACTGAGTAGCAAAATAAATTAATATACACTGAAAGGGGCGCAAACAAACGTCTCAAGACAAATCTTGATTGGATCAAGATATTGGACAGTGGGAAACAATTTTACGTCCTGACATATCTATGTATATACGTACACCAACATCTGCCTTGTACCACTAAGTAAATAAAAAGCCTGAAGGCATACAGATACATGACCCTATTTTAAAGTAGGATGTTTTTGACCTACTCAAAGTCATAAAAACTTTAAATCAATTAATTCTGATTGCCTCTGAACAAGTCTGCAAGGACATTTACGTTTTATCAAGGTTTTTTAAAAAGAAATAAACCTGTATACTAGGCTCTAGTTAGAAAGCATGACTTTGCCCTGCTCTTTACCCTTTGGCAAATCTATGTAAACTTCTAAGAACCCTGTTGCATCTAACCCTGTAGCCCTGTAGTGTACTGTACCATGCCAACTCCCACATTTTGAAATCCAAATAGGTCAAATATAGTCTATGTCCTGGTATGGAGGAATATTTAGCATATTGGGCCATTGTGTAGCAAGTGCACATTCCCTTGGGACAATTGTTGTTGAATCTTATGTAGAGGATTTAGATTATCCTTAAATAACACAAGCAGTGATAAAGCAATGGTTACTAATTAAGTGCAATCATGCATTAGGGATGGCCTGAATAAAGTGCATCCTTTCTTGACAACTGAAAACATATCATACAGTGTAAGGATAAAGTTCTTTACATAATGAAAGGACTTTTGAAGCAACCGCAGAAGATGTTTTCTTTTACAGGTGATAAATTAAGAGTGATCAGTAGTTATATCCAGCTTTAAAACAGCAAACATGGCACATTTGGACTGACAGGCAGCCGGAAAAAAAACTGGATCGATCAGGCTAATTAGGCTTCACTAGATTCAGGTTTGAAGTCCAGTGGTTGTGTCTAATCTGATAAACCCTGCACCCTTTTATCACTCCCTATAGCTCCCACTTCTTTTTTGCACCGCCACTTACCTCCACCTGTTGATGCCCACATTGGAGGACCCCGCGAACCAGGGGTCCAGGATGTAAATGCAACGCAAGGTGTCCGCTCCCCGGATGGAGTCCCTCAAAGACGGGTTATCATGCAGCCGCAGTCCCTTTCTGAACCAGTGGATGGTGTTGACCACCATGTCGGATGTCTTTTTTATTTATCTAATAGTGGGGGGGATAAGGGGGGGTTGCCCAAAAACAATAAACAGACGTCCTCTTTCGTTGTTTTGTAGGCTGAAAAAGTCACAAGTCGTTTTTTGCGCGGGTCGGTGTCTTCTGGTAAAAATGGAGGTTTACCCGGGCTTAACCTTGCTCCATGAATTTATCCACGGAGTTGGGTCTCCTGATCGGCAGTGGCTGCATGTGTGGACAGCTGGTAACCACCGCTGACACAGAAACAAACAGCTGTTACAACTCCAGCCTCGTTTAGTAGCAAGAAAAAAGGTAAAAACAAACAAATTCCGACGAAAATAGTTTCCAACCGGGTGCTATGTTTTATTTTTTAAGCTAACACAAGGCGCGTGCGTCACACAAGCTACGAGCTAGCATTAAAAAAGTACAAACGCGCAAATATTAACAGCTCTTCCCCACACGTAAGGTTAGTCCACGCAAAGTTAACACAAACTATGTCTCGATTAACGCCCAAGACATTGTGTATAAACTAAAACGCCTGCTATACTCGACCATGCACGACGTCCTTTCTGTATCAACATCTCCACCCACATGAACACGCAGCGAGAAAAGCAGCGCTCCGATTGGTCAGAATCTGCCGTTATACAACTGTTTCCCCGGTCACGTTTCCGTAATGTGCTTTCTTACCCACCTCTACACGTCCTCTGCGGTTGTTTTAACGCGTTCTGGTGTTGTTTTTCAGTCGTGTAGTCTCACAATGTGCGGTGAGTTTAAGTTTTAGGGCGCAAAACCTAAGAATAACTCGTAAAAGTGGCTCTTAAGGGCAGCTAATCGGAGGCCCGGGTTTCAGTTACGTCGTACACACAGGAGTACCCGGATGAGCACATGCGACGCGGCGAGGCTCGCATCGAAACAGGTGCGCTCGATTTATCCCAGAGGACGCGCCGCTTTTACACCGCAACAGTACGCTTTATGGGACTCGGCCAACCCCGCCCACTACGGGCAGCGCTAAGCTCTAAACAATGTGAGTCACATTAAATTACATAAAGGTCCAAATTGCGGTATGAAGTTTATCTACAGCAGCTAATGTGTAAGAGTAGCCGCAGAGTTAGTTTAAAAGAAAGTCCGCCATATTATATAAAGCTTCTCTGTTATTGAGGATATTCACATAAGTTAGCGGATGGACTCAATATGATGAATTAACAATTAGGGACAATATAAAGTTTCATTTAAATGTTGTGTTAAATTAAATATACAAGTAAATTAGCACGGGGTTTTATATAGTTAAGAAAGGATTTCTGTCTTACTATTTGGATCTTTATCCTTATCTTAATCTCTGTGTTTACTCCTCAGCCTTCAGAGAGATTAAGGATTAAAGATTGAGAAAATGACAGCTAAACAATACAAAAGACTCAGTGTGGTCAAATGTGACTTTACCTTTATCTATCTATCTATCTATCTATCTATCTATCTATCTATCTATCTATCTATCTATCTATCTATCTATCTATCTATCTGTCTGTCTGTCTGTCTGTCTGTCTGTCTGTCTGTCTGTCTGTCTGTCTGTCTGTGAGTATAATGAACATGTTTTCTTAGTTTATTCGGCCTTCTGTTCAGTGTTGTAATGCAACAATGCAACACTGTCCCCGATGGTTAGTTTCTTCTTCTTTTTTATACACCAATCAGCCACAACATTATAACCACTGACAGGTGAAGTGAATAACATTGATCATATTGGTACTTTGTGCTGTTCTGCTGGAAAACATTGGATTTTGACATCCGTGTTGATGAGACTTAGACACCCAAATAAACATTGTCCCACAACAAGCACACTCAATCAGGCAAATGGAAATCCCAAATGTCACTGGCCTACTCCCACAGGCAAATGCACCCCACCACATGGAAAAAACATCACACAATCAGGAACATGACAGTGGCCCAAGATGTTGATCTGACCTCCAAACTTCTTAGACCCATTTCTGATCAAGCATCAACAGGATGCAGTGAAACATGATGTTATGCCTGATCGGTGTATAATTTTCTATGTATGTGCTTGTGTATTATGAGTTTTGTGAATCTGTGGTGCTTTATTTTTCTACATTAATGCGATTTTTAGAGTCATGTAACTGTACCTAGCTCACACCTTTGTACATCTCTAATGATTATGAAAATATTTTATGCTTTACAATAGAGAAGAAAAAAGATAGATAGATAGATAGATAGATAGATAGATAGATAGATAGATAGATAGATAGATAGCATTTTTAACCAAATTTCTCTATACTCCACAATTAAGGTTCACTCTGTGCAGCTTTTTTTAAAGATATGATAAGAAATGATTTTGTGAAGAATTATATAATCTGCTCCTGCTGTTTTATGTCCCACAGAAATGCCAGGGTCAGCGAAAAGATAATGTACTGTGCCAAATAAGTGGAACATACTGTATCACCCGGGAGCAGGATGTCAAAATACATCATTGCTACATTCTGGCCTGTGGAGCTGTGCAGTATATCTCGCATTATGGTGAGTATCTGTATGCATAGGCTTTTGACTACTGTACAGACATTTACACTTGATAATTTCCTTTCTCTGTTATAATTGTCTATAAATTAGCAGGAATGAATGAGCTTGAAACAGCCTGCGATTCAGAGATTCAGAGACTGGCCAAAGGCAGGGTTTAATGTAAGGCGATAAAATCTGTACTGTAGCTATTCTATAATAATTATAGTCATGAGATGAGTTTCTGCAGCTTTCTGACCTAAACAGGCTGTGTTTTTGCCTTAGTGGCTTAGTATTCCCTGACTGCACAACCCTCACTCCACAGTAAATTATAGTGGATGTGCCTATGGACCCATGGCGCTCTGGTTAGGGCATATACTGCTTCGGTCAGAGTGGTTAGTTCAAGTCCTCTTAGTGTAGAAGATAAGCAGGATAAGACATGGAGAACACAGCACTGCAGTGGATCAGCTTCTGGGTGTTTTTTCCCCTGTCTTTGATGTAACTGCAAATTATTGGCCTATGTCTGGTGGCATTTTCCACTCTGACTCCCAAACTTCTAACTAAGCATATACCTTCATACTGATCTGCTATTCTTGACTCATTCATTTTTCTCCAAAAACCTATTAAATCAACAGTTCTCACTCCCATGATAGCTGAAGAATTAAGGTCATATTTATGTGAAGGACACCTACTTTTACAAGTTCCCTAAATAGACTATGTTGAGTTAATTATGTTGCATCACTGATTAAAAAAACAACAACAACCTAACAGCCGCTCTCCTAAGTAAAAGCTGACTTCATTATCAGTGACTGTGTAGAAAGCATGCTAATATTATTATTCTGTAGAAAACACACCATTGACTGTAGTTTTGCAAGTGGACAATAGATGGCAGTCTTAACCTGCAGTTGTTTTTGGAAGGCCCTTACCTCAACCTATATCGCATACATTTCCCCTTTGCCCAGTCATTTATTTTTAGACAGTATTTCTTTATTCTTGCTTTCAAGTACAATGAGATTTTTTGTCTGTGTGTCAAGGTTACATCATCTTTAGTTACAGCTTTGTGCAATGATTGACTGTGCTGCAAGGAGGCAACTGTAGCTGTTGTCCAACGTGTGATCAGTGACCGTCCTAAGTTGAGTGATGATACATTTGACTGTTGTTATGACAGTGATGCTAAGCTACAAGGTTACAGCCAGAGTTATGACTGTGCATCCTAAAGGAAACATGAATGTCTGTGCAAAAGTTTGTGCCAGTGCATATACAGTGATCAGGCATAACATTATGACCACCTGCCTAATATTGTGTTGGTCCCTCTTATGTGCTCAAAAATGCTCTGAACCATTGGGCATTGACAAGAGGACCTCTCAGTGTGTCCTATGGGGTCTGGAACCAGGACGTTGCCAGTGGATCCTTTGGGTACTCTGGCTTGTGCAGTGGGGTCTCTGTCCATCAAACTTGTTCCACTGCATCCTGTTGATGCTTGATCACTATGGGGTCTAAGAAGTTTGGAGGTCAAATCAACATGTTGGACCATTGTCATGTTCCTCAACATGTTCCTGATTGTTTGATGTTTTATCCATGTGGTGGGGTGCATTTTCCTGCGGGGGTAGACCAGTGACATTTGGGATTTCCATTTGCCTGATTGAGTGTGCTTGTTGTGGGACAATGTTTATTTGGGTGTCTAAGTCTCAACAACATGGATGGCAAACTCCAAGGTTTTCCAGCAGAACACCACATAGTACCAATATGATTGATGTTATTCACTTCACCTGTCAGTGGTTTTAATGTTGTGGTTGATCGGTGTATATGATGTTGAAATATTTGACTGGATAAGTGAGAAAATTTACCTGCTGGTTTTGCTAGAAGAATAGTTAGAAAACCATCCAAATAAGTAGGCTTCATCCACTGAGGACCATGAATTACTGTACAAAGATGTATGCAAATATAGTTAACTGTTGTTAAGCTGGGCTGAAGTGGAGAACCGACCAACAGACTGGCAGACCAACATCTTAAAAGCCATGGTGGTAGCGTGGCTGAAAAACAGGTCTTCTGGTTTGAGCTCAGGCTCGTAGTTCAGACTTGTGCCATTAAATCACTCTTTTTTTTAAATAACCTGCTCTCAAGTTGTGCTCCCTCTGGTTGCCCCTTTCAAATTAAGAGTGCTTAAAGCAGTCCCTTGGCTGGAAAGACTCATTTGCACCTAATATAGATATGAAACTGTGAAATTAAATTGTCTGACAACAGATGACCTTCAAGGTTAGTTTTAAAATCTAATATATCTACGTTAATTTTAACAGCAACATCTCTCCAAAATTATTTGCGACTAGCTTTGCGCCTTTTTTCCTCTTGAAGAACAGACCTGCCATGGAGATGACAGAGAGAATTAACGCAAGTGAATCAGCTTCTCAGTTTTCCCCCGTGAACCTGGGGAAAGAGAACATTACAGTTATAAAGTTTGGCCTCTCTGCTTTCATTAATTGTATGACCTTTACTCCCAGCCACCCACCATCAGCAGAGTAATATGAGGCACATTAAATTACATAAAACCCTAAGTCGTGGTGGCAGCTATGTAACAGTAGACGGCTATGATTCCCTGCAGCGGTTAGTTATATGTGTGCATAACATTAATAAGAAATACAGTGGCAGAATGTAAGACTGAATCATAAGCCTTACATTTATAGCATGCGTGCGCTGCATTGATAATCAGACCTTCTTCACTCTGATTGGTCATTAGAGGAAAAGCACATGTTACCATTAGGCTACCAGTAAAAAAGCTAAATTTTTCTTCATATGTCTCTGTAAGACATGCCAGCGAGACGGCACACACAATAGTCAGATCATGACACTGAAGTGTGAAAACAGACATAAGCCATCATTAATCTAACACATTGATTTTTCCTACTGTCACATGTCAAAATGTCCTCCACATAAAAAGGAAATGCTTTAGTTAAGAACAAATTGTTTTCATTGTCTGTTTAAGTTGTCAGAAATTTTGCATCGACAAAAAAGACTTGGGAACAAAGACAAAATTCTCCCAGCGTGTTAGGCTGCCGGTACAACTGAGATTTGACACTGACATGTGAAGGCAAAGGCGGCTTTATTCATAGCACATTTCAAACATTGACGCTGTTCAAAGTGTTTTAAGTAGGCAAAGAAAAGCATTAGAACAACATTCAAAAACAGAAATGATAAAAAGCAGAATAAACATATTTAAGTTATAATAAAATATGACTTTAAAATTAGTTTAAAGACATAAAATGAAAAAAACATACAAATAAACAGAGACAATCAGATCGGTTATAGTGCAGTTAATCTGCAGTAGTAATTTGTTGTAAGCTTCCACAGATACAACCAAGAAAATAGACTGTGATAGCAATCAGCAGCGAGGAGACAACAGAGTTTTTAATTTAGATTAGTAAGTGGCTATCAGGGTGTTGGTTCCATCTGGTGCAATATAACACAGTGGAAAACAACTTTATTAATCCAACTGGGATTAATTTGTTTTATTGTTCACAAAACACAGTAAATTATAAACAAACAACCAACATAAATCTTCAGAAAACATACAAATGTTTAATAAAATCTATAGACATTTATAATAAATGGTGCGGCAGAACAGCTGAAGGCAGCTTCACCTTGTTTGGTGGATCGGAAATCTATTTTGGCTCCAGATTACTGAGTAATTTATGAACCAGCAGCACTTTACAACCTATAGGGAGCTGGAAGTCAGAGTAAGAATTTAAGAATAGGATCCATTTGTATGCTCTACTGTTCTCCTGGTCAATTTTTATTTTGTACTCGCTCATGTATTACAAAACTTTAGGTTGTTAATGGTATAAAGTGCTGCAAAGAGAAGCTTTTTTATTGCATTAACCATGGAAACGCTCAGAACAATCATGAATTAAGCACAGTTGTATTATTAAATCATTCCCAGTGCGTGTTTCGCTTGATACTAATTGAAAATATGTGTCGCACAGTAGTTTTCATCTTTCGCCCTGATAAATAAACTGAAGTTTGACTGCACAAACACCAGGGTTCACTGTTGCTCCAGGGAGACTTCCAGCCTGCCCTCACAGGCAGGCGCTCCAGTCTGCTGCTGCATCAGACATAGAAACTCAGCCAGTCAGTGAGCAGCCTCCAGTTCATGGAGTTATTCTATTTTTTTAAAATTGTGGCATCAGCTTAAATCACTTCAACTGCTCAGATGATTGTTACACTGAGCCCTTAACATTTTTTGTTATATGCACTGAACTGACTCTTATTTGTAATAGAGTGTGACTGGTTATTTTTAATACATTTTCCCTAAGCCACACATAAAGAATGCACACATTGTGGTTGCAGTTAAGTTAATTACAATGGATTGGCAGTCATGCAGATTCCGCAGAGCCAGAGCCTCTTTGGTATACGGGGAAAACAAAAAACCCAGGTAAAACCCTGTCAGTGATCCCAGCCAATGACCTTGAAAGTAATTCAGATCTTTTCAATGAGTTCTCCTCCAGAGGAACAGAGAAGGATACATTATGCATGCAATCTATTATTAATGGTCTTGAGTCATGTTACGATCAGACATGGGCCCTCAGAAAATATCTGAAGAGCCTGATCCTCTGGCAGACTTGTCCTCTAAACAGGGTTACATAAAATCAGCTCCTTATATGTTATGTTATTTATCATTCACTGCCAATTCTGTCTTTTGCGTTGTACTTTTACATGCAACATTTCCTGCACTTTTGCTCAGCTTGAGTTTTGTGAAATGCCATTTTTCCAGGAGACAAACCAGCACTGAGCTCATTGTTTTCTCTTTCCATTTAATATCTTTATCATGAGCTACATCAATGACTTCTTTTATTGATCCTTTAAACTAATCCAATTAAAACTCTTTGCTGCTTCTTCCCGAGAGTCCATTGGCTGACAGCTGTTCTCGGTTCTCCACGGTCCCGCCTCCATCTGTCAGGCACTGCGCTGCTCCAGCTCTGTGTGACTGTTGATGCACTGTACTGAGATACTACTCCTTAACTTTACAGGCTGCTGCAGCCTTGGAGGGACTTTTCCTGAAAAAAAAAACAAAAGATCAACGCATTATTAGTCAACAGAGCTTGTGCGTAAACCAAACTCCAGCGTCTCCAGAATTTTCCTCCACTTTTTTTCCCAAGCCCTCTTTTACAGTATGAAGTGCAGTTATGGCAAGGAGTAGCAAGTCAGCAGCGAGGACCCTGGAGGATTTGACGCTAGACTCGGGTTATGGTGGAGCCGCCGACTCCTTCAGATCTTCCAGTGCGTCGCTGTGCTGCTCAGAGGCACATGGGGGGAATTACTGGCATTTAACCGACTCGATGCACAGTCGACACAACAGTCTGGACACTGTTAACACGGTCCTGGTCGAAGACGCCGAGATCCTGGAGTGCACCGGGCAGTGCGCTAAACTACCCGAGCTTGAGGATGTGCCGTGGAGCCTCGGGGAAGTGGCGAGCGCACTGAGCAAGGACGAGGAGATGAGCCTGCCGACCCCCTCGCAGGACGTCCTGCTCCGGCTCTCGGTGCTGGTCAGCCGGGCCCTGGTCAGGGTCGCCAAGGAGGCGCAGCGCCTGAGTTTGCGCTACGCCAAATGCACCAAATACGAGATCCAAAGTGCCATAAAGATCGTCCTGTCGTGGACCGTCTCGATAAACTGCATCGGCGCGGCCCTCAGTGCCTTGTCCCTGTACAACATGAGCACGGAGGAGGACAAGTTCAGCCGCGGCAAGTCGGCGCGCTGCGGACTCATCTTCAACGTCGGGAAGTTCTTCAGGTGGATGGTCGACAGCAGGGTGGCGGTCAGGGTCCACGAGCACGCCGCCATCTACCTGGCTGCCTGCATGGAGAGCCTCTTCCGAGAGGTGTACGAGCGGGTGCTGCGCAGCGCGCTGCTGGAGAGGGATAACGGGATCCCCAAGTTCACTGTGGAGACCCTGGAACAGGCCGTGAACGGCGATGCAGAGATATGGGGGTCCTTGCAGCTCTGGCAGCATCTGATCTGCGGGAAGAATGCAAGTGGTGAGTTGTGAATGCAACAGTTGCAATCCACACCCTTGTTTGCACACGTTTTTATGTGTAATTTGTCACCTTGCAATAGTTATTTACACCGGTAGAATAAACATGGATGCACTGGATGGGAAGGAAGTCTCACCTGCACCACCAGTGCAACAGTTATGACTCCCACAAGCATTTATATAGAATGGGAGATCAGATTTAGTTTCAGCCAGAGATCTTATCTGCTTACAGTGTCTCCATCACTGAGGAACTTTAAATTGTAAGTGAGAGAGCTTGCTTGTCGCTGCAGGAACTGCAGGCAGGTGACAACTGACTGAGCAGATCATGATGACAGAGAGAGTGATCCTCTTATGGCCGACTCGCCTCCTCTGTCTGCTGTGCAGCGGGAGATCGGAGAAGCTATTCTCCGATATCCCTTCTTCCACTGTTTTGTTCGTGCACAAAATGCTGAAAATGACCCCAATATCCAGGCTCCACTCTGAGAGCTTTCAGTGGAAGAGGCTCCACTGCTGGTTTCCTACCGTGATGCCCTCTAGAGATGAATTTCATTCTTTTCACCCATAGAGGAAGGAGGTCTTTCATTCCTGTGTACATTTTCAGATTCCCTTGCACACAATGCCTCCTTCGCAGTTCACACACTGGCTTTCCACAGAGTTGAGAAATACTACCCTGTGTGTACTTTGAAAGTATCTGAGTTCAAGGAACAAGTCTAATTGTATTCAGACTTCAGTGCCACTTAACCATCAATACATCAGAAAGCACTCTAACACATGCTTGCCCCTGTTTTGATGGATGTTGTAAAAGTGCTGCTGTGGCTCCTCTTGCAACAGGTTTACGTAATAAAAGGCCTTGGGGGGACGTATGTGCTATCATGCATTATGCAGAGTGATGTGAATAAAACTGAGTTATAGAGTGAGCAAGAGAAAGAGAGAGGGACAGAGAGAGAGAGAAAGTTAAAGAGACTCGGTGACCGTATTGATGAATCACCAGCAGAAGCCTGGCATCATTAGAGGAGCACTTTATTTCACTGCTCCTCTCTTTTTTAAAGGTGCTCTTCAGTCGGCTTACCATGTCCAATGTTTATTTGCTTACAGGAGTACAGGTTTGTGAAGCTTCAGTTGCAGGCAGAATCCCATTGGTAGGGATGACAACCTACAGTATGTCTTGACTCACATAGTGTAAAAAGGCCAAAATTGGTCAGGAGATTGCAAAAAAAACATCAGTCTTACTGCACACTATTAAATTTTAGCATTCAGTCACTCTGAATACTGAGACCACTTGGCATGCGTTGAGACTCCAGCTGTGGCAGAGGTGTGGCGAGTGTTCAGTGGTGCATTGGAGCGATGAATAGGATGAGATGCAAGTAAAACGTCTGGCGCATGTGGAATGTTGACATAATGCTCAAGGCGAGAGAAGTGGCACAGTGCATGAAGTCCATGCTGTGCAGTGAAGTGCGATACAGCTTATTAGGTGGAGAGTTATGAAATGATTATTAAATTACTCACATAAAAAACAACTCTCTAACACCTACATTCAATATATTCATAATAACAATAGATCAGATGACTGGGAATGATTCGGGGTTTGCTTGAAGTGACGGAGAATTATCACCTGCCGCTCAGCTTTACAGAGCTGTTAGTCATTGTTTTGGCTTCAGGGCTCACAACTTTATTGTTTTGGTTCATTCTCATCGTGTCACTTCATGTCAGATTCTCTCTGCCTGCCCAACACCCAACAGCAGACCTACAAAGTTAGCAGCTACCTAGTGAACACGGTGACGTATTTAGCAGATAGAGACAAATATCTCCCTGAAGGAGTTTGCAGAAACAAAAACAGAGCTAAAAGGAGAGTGAATGTTGGATTTGCACTGAGCTGGTAACAGAAAACACAACTCCAAAATGAACCTAAAAAGTGATGATACAATATAGAATGTAGAGTTCACAGCTTTTTATCTATTACCCACAAGTGGTCAAAAATGGTTTCATGTGTGCTGTTCATAGTATTGTTAAGTTAATACAGGAAGCTCCACACTGCAAAATTTCATCCTCTACCACGTTTCTTACTCTTAATGTTGCAAGGTAGACACTGCATCCACACTGATGGAGAGGCTGCAGCATCCTTTGTTGTTTTCCTACTCAAACCAAACAACCAGTCAATCCGATAGTGGGTTGACCTTAAGGGAGCCGCTGCCTGCCAAATTGAACCTCTGTATCACTCCATCCATTCTCCCTGCCTCTCTCTGCCAAGTGGGAGTAATTGAGGTGATTTTTCTACATTATGCTAACGCTGGTGACCCAACTTTGTGAGGAGGCCTTTATGAATATCTTTATTGCATCTCCTCCACCAAAGCTGATTTCCATTTCTGTGCCGTCACAGATTCAATAAGGTAGTCGCTGCTGTGGGTGTTGTCCTTTTGGAACGTTTAGGTTCTGTCACATACCTCAGTTGTCTTTCGCAGATGCAATAGTGCCGCGTTTATGTTTAAAATGCGCTTATTTTTGTTCTTAAAACGGGATGTGAAAAGAGTTATACCACTTTGATGTCCGTATATGAAACTACAGATGGGTGACAAATTAAAGGACAAACCTACATAAAGTGTTTAAGTAAGGTAAGGAGCCACTGTGTGTTGCCAGAACAGCTTCAATGCACCTTGACATGAATTCTCCAAGTTTCTGGAGAATGGAATATCAGCTTTTCAAAAAATATTCTTTCATTTGGTGTTTTGATGATGGTGAAGAGCGCTGTCCAAAATCTCCCATAGGTGTTCAACTAGGTTGAGATCTTGTGACTGTGGAGTAAATGAGTCACATCATGCCAACAAAATGCCCCCCACAGTATAACAGAGGTACCAGATGCCTTCACTGTAGGGGTCAAGGGTTCAAGTTTTTCCTTTGATTTGTCACCCATCTGTGCAGTTAGCTTAGCTTAGCATTGAGACCGTAAGTAGGGAAACATCCTGCCTAGCCTAGTTCTGTTCAAAGGTAACAAAATATGTCTACTAATAACTAAGATGAGCTTGTTCATTATGCTTAAAAATATAAAACAATGGTTTATGGTGTTATAGTGGGGTTATGTGCTGCACAGGTTGTTGTCTAGGAGCAGAAACTTCCTCAAATCCTGGCAACCCAACAATTTTTTAAAAGTAACTCCTAATGGCCAAGAAATAGCTTCTTAAGCTAAGCTAAGCTAACAGGCTGTTGTCTGTGTAAATTGGTAACAATCGTCTGATCTAACTCTCAGCAGGATGCAATTTACCATAAGTTTATTACTAAAAAACTGGCATGTTTGAAGCTTGTTATGTACAACAGAAGAGAAGTCCAAAAATATAAGTGTCTCAGCAGTTCAAGGCGTTATGTATTGCATGTTATGTAATAGGCATTGATTTTTTTTCTCTTTGTAATCCATCAATTTTACAAAACAATGGAAAAAAGCTTGTTCTTTGTTGTTTTGTGAATTGATATGTCAGGCCTCAACACAACATCTATAATTATTCCATGCTATAATGTCTGTTCTCACCTACTGCAGCATGCAGTTCCGCATTGGCACATCCAGCATATGGCAGGCCTCCCACACACCAGCTCAACACACACCGACTCACACATACACATTCACTTGCATCAAGATGTCAGGAGCTCCTTTCACCATGTCTGACTCAGTGCTATTTGCAGGTGGGTGTTGGGTTTCCCTTCTTCTGTGGCTGTGGTATCCTGTCAGAACAGGAAACTACTCTATATGGTGGGATATTTCTTATGGCTCCCACTAGACCCGGGACACAGGGATTCTTTGATTTCCTTAATGATGTGTGCATGTCACAGAAAATGTCTAGCGGAACATGATATCCTGTGCTCGGGGATATGTGCTACCCTGAGGATGAGCTTTAATCACACTATAGGTGTGAGGTGACTTTCATGTCTGGGCAGAGCTGGTTTGGTTAAAAGATTTAAAGAAGCATTTTGCTCTAGTGTCATTTTAACAAATGTTAGTTTAAAGCCAGTTGTGTTTGCATGTTGGTATTATTTTTTTGTCTTATTCACATGGACAAATGGCCAAACATGCATAAACTGACTGTACTGCAGCAGCAAAGCTGAAGTTGAATAATTTTTATCTGACTAGATCATCAAGTTATAACACACAACAGATATTAAGTGTAATTTGTGGCTATATACAAAGCGCTCCCAGTGACCTTAAACTTATGAGTAAATATGTCTCATATAAAGCATAATCATTTTGTGTGTGTGTGTGTGTGTGTGTGTGTGTGTGTGTGTGTGTGTGTAAAGTGAAAGAGGTTTCTTGTAGTGATAAACCCACAGAGAATCATCATCTGAACGGGCAGTTGTTTTTAACTCAATGGAGCATCTAAGTGTCTTTCAGCTCAATGTTTTGGTTTTCTGGTACATGACTTTACTATTTTGGTTCACTCTCACTGCTAAGACCAAGGCAACATTTTAAACAGCAAAAGTATAACTCAGAAGCAAAAGTATAACTCAGAAGTCAAACTATACATCAGTATACATAGTATAGATGCGATATTGAAGTATTTAGCAACCAAAGCAGCCAGATTTTTCTCACAGATGTTGGTGGAAACCATACCAGCGTTAGAGTGAGTCTTGTACTTACATCTGTTAGTTTATCAGTAGCAACATTCCCAAATACGTTGTTTTCCCTAATGGCTGTCTATAAAAATGCACAAAGCCTCCATGACAACACTCGTAGGTTTCCTGAACAGCAGGTGTGATGTTCAGTGTGGTATCTCCATGTCACCATCTAGAAGGAACCTGACTCCTCTAACGCCTGGTTAATCCATAAATGAGTAAAGAGGTTTGGTGTGTGTGGAGCTCAGGAGGGCCAACCAAACATTTAAGGACCATGTACAGTCCTGTGATGGCACTAACCTGCAGCTCAGACCAGCAGCAACCTTAATTATGCATAACTTTAGGCCTGGATATAGCTTAAACATGTGAGTTTTATACAAATTCCCCTCCTGTACAGTTGTCTTGAACAGGGAAATTAGCTAAAGAGACCAAAACTGTTTATTGCATCAGGCTGTAAACATGTTTATTTCTGTTGTGAAGTTGGACATTTTAACAGGGGTTCTAAGGGGATTGACTTGCTTTTGGTGACTGCCTCAAGTGCCCATTTGAGTTATTGCAATTTTTTTAATCATAAGCAATAAACATTGTTTATAATAGTTTTTATAGTTGGTTGCAGCTCTAAATCAAATAATGCAGGTGCGGATAAGATAGAAAAATAATAAATGCTTATTAGTTTGCAATATGGCTGCAACTAATGATTATTCTCATCATTTTAACATAAAGAAAAAACAAAAAATCTTAATTTTTTGTTGTTTTGTCATTCCCTATTAAAAAAAAAAAAACATTTCATTATAAAGTTGTAAATTTTGCATTGATATTCATGAATTTCACAGCAACAGAGCCGTCAAAGATACCAAATTATCTACCAGAGTCGGCAGCAATTGAAATTCAATGCAGCAACGTCTTGCATCTTTGCAGAGCTGTTGCCAGTAGCATGTGAAATACAACACTGTTGAGGGGTAATTTGAGGTAATTTGAACAACTGGCGTGCTGCTCTGTGGCATTGTTCTCTGTTCACTCTTACTTTTTTTCTTCCCCGGGAAACATACCTCGGTGTCACTAATGCACGCTCTTTTCAGCACAAAGAACACACCTCTCTGAGTTGTGTCCAATGGCACTCTGCAAAATGTGGAAAATCACAGAGTGAAAAGGCACATTTAGAGAAAGTGGGCACACAAAAATAGCAAATTACAGCACTGAAGCACATCCCCTGGAAATCACAGCACCATTACCATGTGAAGTGTGTGACCAAGGTGGGGTTTTCCTTTAAAGTTTTCTAAGGTACAGACATCATGTGGGGAAACCAGAGAGACACTTGTTGAGTGTGTGTGTGTGTGTGTGTATGTGTGTGTGATTGGAACAGTGACACTTTACTGCTGTAGCTTTTTGCTGTTTTAGTGACGCCTCATGATGGTGGTATAGCATAGGTCCTTTTCCATTTGCAGGTCTTTTGTTCCTTATCGAACAGTAGGTGTGAGGTCGGTGCCTGGTGCACACATGCTGCGGTGAAGGCAGGCAGACAGGACTGACTGCGGTCTGCAGTGGTACCACTCTGTACCGGCAGAGACCAGCCCCCATTATGTCTGGGAGTGAGATATAACATATCTGTGCTAGGGAAACCCTTACACAGCAGCATACACTTGGGCATATAAGACAGTAACAGACACACACAGAGAAGGACACGCACACTTGCAAAGCCACACTCAGCCCAGGAGCAGATCTGGAATTAATTGCGAGTTTCAGAAGGGAGTGAAGAATGCTGATGTGACACAGAGTCTGGTACGACGAAGGAGCGCTCCAGCCAAGTTTACTCCGGTTGATTAAGAGGAGACAAGTGATAGAGTACAGTTAATTCTGCACCCGGCTGGCAATGCATGCGATAGATCGTGTTCTCTTTTTCTTATGCACCCCAGTGGATTGTATAAAAGCTTTCTCTTGCACAATGTCACTCATCCCTGTGTGTGTGTGTGTTGATACTTGCAGCTGGAGAACTGGTGTCAGTCAGCTGGTTTATGAGTACAACAACAGCATGTGATAGCAGAGAACCTAGCCTAGTCATTAATACCTAGGCTTCTTCATGAATAAGGGTGATTATAACTGAGTATGTAAAATAGAAATAGGTGTGATTAAATTAGGACACTCGACTGAGACTGATCAGTTTCTCTCCTGCAGTCACGTCTGTTGCCCTTCTCTATTTTCTTTATCTTGCTTGTATCACTTTTATTGTCCACAACGATACGTATTGAAGCATTATTAGTTATTGTTTTGCAGACACTATTTCAGGGTAATCTGGGGCTGCCTTCTAAGTTAGCTGCTAGCTGTTGAGCGTAGCTTTAGCCACTGTGAAAGTAGCTATTTTCATGGTTAGCATGTGTTTTGTGTTCACTTGTTGCTGCTTGAGAGAAATTTCTGAGACCACAGAGTGAAACAGACAGAGAGAGTTGGCGGCATCACATTGGAAGTTGCACGTTTAATTTATCAATAATCGGTCAATAAAAATACCAATAATCAGAAAAATGGCAATTATCAGCCACAATAATCGGCCAAGTCAACAATCGGCCGATCCCTATGAAACGTTATTTTATTGATATACTGTAATGTAGTAATATTGTGAAGGGACAAAGATGGAGTGATTGATTATTAACTTTTCAGTCTTTCACAGATTAGTTAGCAACTTACCTTAAAGACACCACTTGACTCCATACCACTGTCTGCGATTCATACTCTGCTACATGTGCTGTAAACAGCGCTGAGAGTATTGTAAAGAATGGAAATGAATGGAGTCACGACAAAATTACCCCAAGCTTTTTTTTCTGCATTATCTTTTGAAGCTTTCATATAGGCACGTATTGGAACACCAATATTGCCATCACAGGTCAATTTCAACTCATAATGCTAGCCAACTTTTATATAATTCGGGCTCTAATTAGTGTCCCACAGTTCAGGATCTTCTCAGTAGTTATTCACAGAGGACTCAGGGAAACTGCCCTGTTAATAATTTTTGAAGACAAAGAACATAAAATTACAATCTGGTCCAATTTCATCAACCTTTATGAACAATTTCCACAAGGGTTAAAAGCTCAGGGCCTCATGTGATGTCATTTGAGAAAGCTCAGCTGGAGTTAGGGCTAATTTAGCAGATTTTTCTTATTTCCATGCTTGACCTTTCGTACCAAAATGAGGTTCACTCCATTATAGCCCCGATATTGTCAGCCCAGAAAAAGAGCACTTATTGCTTTAAAATCACTCTGCATAATGTGCTTAGCTTCCTGTTTACTGTCAGTGGAGGAGCTTTAGTATTTTTATCTCAGGATGGCATTATCAGGGGAGCTTTAGCAGATTTTATTTCTGTCTCTGGGAGAGTTTTGTTTCCCTCTGGACTAAATCTTCAGGGCAATTTCTGCAAGTTTCCCCAAAGTGCAGATGGAAAGTTTACCTTTCTCAGTATTTGCTCTTTAGCTAGGTAGACAATGGAAATATTCCACTGCTAGAACCAGAAAAGTTTAACAGGCTGCACCATGGAGCCAAATCCAGTGAAGCTTTGGCTAAGAATGAATTGTTCGTGATGGAAGAAAAGCAGAGGGAGAGAAAGAGGCACAGATGGCAAGGATCAAAACAGGAAAATCCATAAGAGAGACTGTGGGTGACAGATGAGACCCAGACAAGCAATGTCTACTTCTTATTATAGCAGGAAGAAAAGTCTGAGCAAACAAGTACCAGCAAGTGGATTAGTTGGATGAAGCATCAGTATCGACAGCATTTTTTGCAGCTCTGAATTCCTTTTGTCGTATAGAAGGAAGTGATCCCGTTTAAATAACAGCCAGTCTGTCTGGAAAGCATGAAGGAGATACAGGTAAACAAGCTTTGAACTTGTCTACCCTCTTTGATGTGAGTTGAGCAAAATTCAAAGAAATTGTCTTGTCACTATTAAGAAAGTGATATGTGCGATAGAGACGGCTGCGTGTCAGGACACGTCTTGACACTTCTTGATTCATAGTTGTTGAACAGGGTACCAAATTCCAATATATTTACACAACAGTGCAAATACACTAATACCTGTACAGCTCTTCTTCAGCTATTATCAGATAAATGCTGAAATTATCACAAGCAGAGCAGATTTCCAGCAAACACACTACTGTGATCAGCAGCACTGTGCTTATACAGTTCGGCCTGTATCGCCTCACTTGTTGTTGTTGTTTAATCGCGGTAACACAAAGATGGCAGTCAGATTGCAGATCAGTTTATTCCTTATGAGGAACCTGCAGTGACACTTAGCTTCCTCTGGGTGTGTGTGGTAATCTTCAGCTCGTATTACTAATCAGGACTGTTGGTTGGCTCCCCGACAAATCAACCACGTAGAACCAGTCGGTCAGGAAATCAGTGTGAAGATGAACTCTTATCTCCTGAAACCAACTGGTTCATCCTGTATAAGAAAACCTTAGATTAATCCTGTAGGAAGAATGGATTACTCATAGATGAGCTCCTACTACAATTTCAGCTTCAGTTTTTCGCTCTAAATGTGGATCACTGACTGTCAGAATTGAAAATAATAAAAATAGATTCAATTAAAAGAGAGACTGGGCATATTCTCTTTCTTTTTGAGGGCCTTGACTGTATGTAAAAATGGACAAATGCATCACCCATATATTTAGCAGGAGTCAGTGACTGACTCCTCCTAAATCCCAGTTAATCCAAAAATGAGCAAACTGGTGGTGTCAGTAGAGCTGAGGCAGGCACACATCCCTAGGCCATGGAGTCTCCAGTGACAACACCCCAATATCACTCCAAGTGGCCACACCCTCAAACATGCATAACTTTAAGCCTAAATGAAATGTATATGGGTGAGTTATGTAAAAATTTTATCCATTTACAGTCATAAAATAAAGTCAAATTTGCTTTAGAAACCAAAATAATTCTTGCACCACACTGTAAACACGGTTTTTCTGCTGTAAAGTTGGGCATTTTAACATGGGGCTCTATGGGGACTGACTCACATTTAGATTCAGCCTCAAGTGGTCATTCGAGGAACTACAGTTTATGGCACACCACAGTGGCTTCATTTTTCGGCCCTGGAGGTTGCTGCTTGCTCGAAAATTACATGAGAAAATCTACAGATACAGTCAGAAGATTGTTAGCTTAACCTAAAGAAAGGACAAAATAGCTAAACAGCTTTTCCTGCCTGTTTCTAAAGGAACACAATCCACTTACCAGCAGTTTCAAGTCTGGATAATTGCCACAGACAAGGCTAGCTGTTTCTCCTTTATGCTAAGCTAAGCTAAGTTTTCAGTATAACAAATCTCAAACTATTCCTTTAAGGAGTATTTATCATACTTAATCTTTGAATCCTTGGATTCCCTAAACATTTACTGAGGGTAAGTCATTTGAGCAGAATTTTCCGATACAATATGTCCTCTAAGCAGCCAATGTCAAAGTCTCTGCAGTTTTGCTAATCCATGACAATAGTGCACTGATCCATGAGGCTGAGAATACGTGTGAAGATTTCTGAAGTGATCGCGAGGAGCTGAACTTCTGTTGTTCCAGTCTTCTGTAAACTACTCCATGCGTGTTTCTGTTGCACATGGTGAACGCGGAGCCATGTAGAGCTGTGTAAACAAAGGAAAGATATTGTTCATGTGACAAAAATAAACACTCTCTCCTACTGACATGCCAGTGTTCCCGTGGATTAAACATATACTTTCGCTGGAGGATGTAATTATCCTCGGATAGATGGATATATATACACTAATCACTGCTGCCGTCTGTTGTGTCATTACTGAATCCTTTACGTGCTGCTCAGTCGGTGGTTTGGGATCAGAATGAAGTGTGGACCCTTTAAATCTGAGAAACTGGCAAATATGATTACATCAACCTAAATATGCCCACTTTCCATCAGTCTGCTTCATCTGCAGTACCTGCTCCCCCCACCCCCTTCCCCCGGACTGAATTTCAGCCATCACCAGGATGTGTCTGAATGTGTTTCACTCACTTGTACATGGACGGATCAGTAGTGACAGTAACACCAAGAAGAAAAGTGTCCGACTGCATCCTCAGAACTCAGTCTTGCGGCAGCAGTTGAGACCTCTATTGGCTCAAAAAGTATACACACAGTGTATGTGTTTATGAAGCCAGTATCCGTATCGAAAGAAGGAAACTTTTCTTGTTAATTTATCTTGTTATAATGTGAAACGTTTCATGTTTTATCATGGTAACTTAGATTGTGCTGTTATAATGTGAAACATGTGTTTGAATGAGGAAATGGTGCACGGATAAATTGAACAATATGGCTCATTTACGCAGTTGATTAAGTTCTACTTCGTGCTTGGGTTGAGATGTGGTGAGATTCTGCTGTTATTCAGCACAGTGGATGATATGATAATAAGTCTGCACACACAAAGAGGGATTTTAAGATGCAGGGGGGTGCTGCAGGTCGCCTCACGTCTCATTGATCAGCCAGAGGGGCACTGTGGGCTCGATGGATACTAGACTCATCAATCTTGTTCAATAACAGCAGAGTCTCCACATGTCTCAAGCAAAGAAGAACATAAATAGATTGTGTAAATGATAAATTTTTCTCAATTTAGCCGGTCTTGGCATAGTCAGCCTATATTGTTAAAACAAGAGGAAGTGTCCACTATATGTCATACAAATGCTTACATGCATAATATTTGTGTATTTTATTAGCTTGAAACTATCTTGCTATATCATAGCTTGTTATAATGTGAAAACCTCACTAAGTTTCCATCTTATGTTGTGGAACTGATCTATTTTTATTTGTCTGGTGTGGCAGCAGTATGCTTCTTTAATTATTGGCCTAAAATTGATCAAAATTCTTTTGAATACTACTGACTGGGCATTTTCTGCAACTTTCCATTAAAAAATCTGATTACATGAAATTTTTTTTTTTAAGATTTATTTTTGGCCTTTATTGGAGAGGACAGGACAGTGGATAGAGTCAGAAATGGAAGAGAGCAAGGAAAGACATGCAGTAAATGGCTGGGGTCGTACTCGAACCCAGCACAGCCGCTACGCTTCTGCACATAGGTCACGCAACACAACCTCTAGGCAATCGGGGTGTCCACATGAACTATTGTAAACGTCTGCAACAGTTCAAACTGTTTATTTCTTCCTGCTTGATTTTTCGAAAGGAAATTATCTTGTAAATTGAATCTGCAAAGAAATTTATTGAGACACCAAATGCAAATGTATTAGGATAGTGAGATTTTCAGTGTTTTTCATTTCTATTTTTTGGTTTGACTTTTTATAATAACAATAATAATAATAATAATAATAATAATAATGATAACAACAATAATAATAATTTTTATTTATTTTGTGCTTTTCTGGACACTCAATGACACTTTACAGGTAAAGGGCAAATAAAAACAAAAACAAACAAATAGAATAAAGAGCAGGTATAAAAGCGTAGAACAGTAGTAATTTTCAGTGGAGTATATAAGCTTGCTTGTGAACAATGAAATGACATGAGCAAAGGCACAAAGTGGGGCTTACATCGCTCAAAGAGGTGCTGGATTTGCTGATGCAGTACTGATTCTGTTCCCCTGGACCAGTATCCCATTACCTCCCATGAGAGCTCAGACCACTGACCTTCAGAGTATGTGTGTGTGTGTGTCACTGCATATATACTGTGCGCATGTTTTCGGAGAGTGAAATCAACATTCCTCTCTCAGTTTTCTGGTGTGAAACTGCCTCAGTCATTGCATGCAGCCTCGAAGATTTAGCCAGATAATTTCCACAGGACTTATCAAGACATGAAGGAACGGATGTCTTCTATTTGTCTCCCCCATCTCCTCTCTTTGTCTCATTTCTGCTGCCCGTCTCTCATCCTCTCCGCCTTGCTTCTTCAATTTCTCCTGTCTGTTTCAGTCCGACTTTTCTTATTCACTGCAGATATAATGAATCCACTCTGTGCCACCGCCTCGACGGAGAGTAAGTGCTGAGTTGGGGGTAACCTTGTCCCTTCCTACATGTCTGGGGGAGCTCTAATAGTTCTGTCAATCCAGATGTGGAAGGCCCCTCTGGGGAGCCTTGCCGCGTGCAGACACATGTGTCTGAACCATGACGGATTGTCTCCAGATCGAACTATAATCTGTAACCGTAGTTTGCACAGTGCAGCGGGCAGAGCTGTGAGGAAAAGTAGATGAAAAAAGTGGCAGATAACAGCAACAACAGTAGGTCGATGTATAGAGTGTCAAACTGCTTTCTCTCAAAACCTGCACTTAAACACACGAACGCTGGATTCTCGATCCTTCACTCCAACCGAGTGAGTTTGCTCAACCCCCAGCTGAACTAGCACCAGATGGTACACATTACTACAGGAGAAGGTATATGCCCTATATGTATTTGTTCATGGCTATTACTAACATATGCCGGTTCCTGCTTTACTCCCATTTCATTGTCAGAGTGGATCAGAAGCTGGCAGAATAACAACCATGCAGCGAAAAGACAGATGCTTGCAGAGACTGTAACTTCTGCCCTGTTTCTTTTAGAAAAACAATGAAACATTACACTGTATATTTTCTTATAGTAGGCATTAGCGGTGTGTGTAGTACCTTAAACCCAAAAGATAAACATAGCCTTGTACTAATCTGTCTAAATCAGAGCTCTGCACATTGTACTCCTCATTCCACTAACTTTCCAACGGGGAAATGATCTTATTTGGTATGTTACGTTCTCTAAATCCTCTCTGTCTGGTGTTTAAAAACTTGTATGGATTTAAGTCTTAACAGAAACCAGTAATGCACTTGTGCAGCGGTTGCAGATGAGATATATCTTTCCAAATACTTGTGACAGTGAAATATAGAGAAAGGCTTAGTAAATTATCAGAATAAGTAAATACTCCTTTAGTTACCCTGTTGGAGTTTTGAGTACTAGTGGCACCCCACCCTCAGTCCATGTTTTGCCTTTTAGAATATACAGAGTATAACTGAATGTGTGTTTATTGCATTACAGTAGTCAGTGTGATTATTTGTTGAAGTAACAAGTTGTATGAGGGGTTACACCGACTTCACATGCGCGAGAGATTCCCGTTTCTGCTCTTATTCCAAAAATGACAAACCTAGCTGTTCACATGCTTAATGAAAATAAATATCCCCCTTGTATTTATAATTTTCTGCCACTGCACGCACGCTGAGAATATTGTGACTAACACGTTGTTTATCATGTCAACACATGTAAAAGTGGAACGACTGAAGGTTCTTGTGCCACTTCTCCTTCCGTTTCTCCTTCCGGGCCGAAATGTGGGCTTTTATTTTGGTCATGCATGTCTATCTCTGTCTTGAAAATTGTTGGCCGGTTGTTGTTTTTTTTTTTTGTACAAAGCTGACCATAAACAGGCAATATTCTGTGTGTGCTAAATGAGATGCATATTCCAAATGTGCTGCAGACATGTCCAAGGTTTGCTCCTAAAACCTGAATGCTATCAGCATGTTCCACATGTCTAAATCAGAAAATGCTAAATATGGGATAAGGCCTAATTTGGAATATCTGAATAGAATATGCTCTTTACATGACCACATTAAATTCAGAATGTTGTCAAATTTGGAGTAATAGTGGAATGTTAGTATGCCTGTGAATGTAGTCACTGTGAAGTAATAATATTGTAGCTACTAAACCCAGAGCTGCTCCATTCTTTGCTCTCTTTTTATTTGAAGTGGCTGGAATCTTCACTATGAGAGGAGGAATGCATCTATGCTTTTTACAACTGTGCATTTATATGTTTGTAGTCTTGCTGCTTGTGATGCTACATTTATGAATCACTTGGTTGGAGGATTTGTCAGCTCTGCAGCATCACTATAAAGACGAGACGTCTAAAGATGCAGCTGTTAATAGAAAGTAAATACCCCCAAAATGTAGACTTGGACTTGCTCCTTGTTAAAGACCCATCTCCCCTGCCCTCTGGGAGGAGGTTGTGCAGCATCCGGGCAAAAACATTTAGACTGAAAAACAGCTTCTACCTGGAAGCAGTCAGACTGTTGAACAGCTCCCATCCATCATTACACGCTGAACTGTAACCTGCATATGTCACTTTAAAGTCACTATTCACTATATACATATGTATATAGTGTATATACATATATATATGTATGTATGTATATATATATATATATATATATATATATATATATATATAGATAGATAGATAGATAGATAGATAGATAGATAGATAGATAGATAGATAGGACATTTGGCTGAGCATGTCTATGCCGCAGTGTACTGATGATAGTTTTAAAAACACAGTCCCATACTAGCGTTACATATTTAACTACCTAAGGAGACAATCTCAACAACATTGTCTAACATTGTTTGGATTAGTCCAATGTTACAACTTGGAATTGTGTAGCCGGGATATTTTTTTTTAGTTTCACAGGTGAAGAAGCAGAGACTTCATACACATATCAGTCGCAGCATTATGACCACTGACAGGTGAAGTGAATATCATTGATCACATTGGTACTATGTGCTGTTCTGCTGGAAAACCTTGGATTTTGACATCCATGTTGATGAGAATTAACCACCCAAATAAACATTGTCACACAACAAACACACTCCCTCATGACAATGGAAATCCCAAATGTCACTGGCCTACCCCCGCAGGAAAATGCACCCCACCACATGGAAAAAACATCAACCAATCAGGAACATGTTGAGGAACATGATAATGGCCCAACATGTTGATTTGACCTCCAAACTTCCTACACCCCATTGTGATCAAGCATCAACAGGATGCAGTTGAAAAAGTTTGATTGACAGAGGCCCCACTGCATAAGCCAGAGTACCCAAAGGATCCAGTGCCAACGTCCTGGTTTCAGACCCCATAGGACACCCTGAGAGGTCCTCTTGTCAATGCCCAATGCTTCAGAGCATTTTTAAGCACATAAGGAGGACCAACACAATATAAGACAGGTGATCATAATGTTATGCCTGATCGAGGTCGATCTTCACATTCTTGTGGAAGCAATGACACAGAGTTACATATAAGCCATTTTAAGGCAGAAAGGGACTATTTTCATTGATAAATCTTCTAATTATGTAACTGAATTACGCAGAGATAATGACTGTATAGGGACTTTCTATTTCTGTGTGTTATATGGAGGATTTAACTTGTAGTAAGCAATGCATTAAATTCTACTTCTGCTTCTGAATAATTTCCCAAGTAAAAGTAAAATTGAAACACTGGATGTAAGCCAAGCCATTTTGTTAAGAGTGAATTTTCCAGTGAGTACCTTTAATAATCAAGCTGGTTTCTGGGAAACACCCACACCACTGCCACAGCACAATAGTGATTAAAAGCCACTAAAAATGACTCAGCCTTGTCATTATGCTCTGTTCTTTTGGTTCACTGAGTTTCACTCTCTTTGGGCTGACAGCGCTATCTGAATCACAGCGCGGAGAGGAGTTTTTGAGGATCACAAGTGTGTCTGTCAGATTTATACCTGGCATGATGTTGCATCAGGTCGGCCTCCCAGCTCTGATCCGCACAGTCTCACCGCTGGAAGTCTGATTTGTAAAGGAAAGGACGGGCGCTGGGAGGATGAGTTGCAGGATTGTGAGAGGACGAGCTGTTCACTTTTAGATAATCTCCAAACCTGCTGAAAATGCATGCAGCTGGGAATTTCTGATGAATTCTATGTTTTGCATGAATATTGTTTATTCAGGCATCTGGTATTGAATCTTCTTTGAGGTGCTGCTGTTTTAGTTTCACCCCCAAAAAAGAACCTACTCCGCCTTAGGCATGACATTTGGTGTGTGCAGGCAATTTTATTTATATAGCGCCAATTCACAATATGTGCCACCTCAGTGCACTTAATGTGGTAAGGTCAAGACCATACAATGTTGTATTGTACAGAGAAATACAACAAATTCAGCATTTCCCTTTGAACAAACCAATTTTATGTATTTTTTTAACATCCTGCCGAAGGAAATCTGTGATCCAGGCGACCAATTCTGTGCAGTTAAAGCCTGATCTGACTCGAGATGAGGCCTGTATCTCTGGAGCAGAAGCAGATTCGTCTACCAGTTGTTCCACAGCGTCCCGTTATAGTCGTTAACCTTCATTACAGGAGGTAATGTGGCACCACGGAGGGTTGAAATGAAGCGCGCCGCCTCACTAAGTCCCCACCTCTGAAAATGTGAAATTCCGGCGCCGTCTTCATCCAGCAGGTAAATTATTGATGTTCTCCAGGCGACGAGGACTGATTGCAAAACCGATTTCTGCCATTGTAACCTTTTGCACACCTGCAGACCTTACACAGCGAAGGAAATGATACCTTCAACCTGGCTGCGCTCCCACAGAGACCCCCAGGTGTAATTTGCATTCGAGCATGGGCTCTGAGAAATCACACACACAGATAGAGTTATTGAGAAAGGAGGGGAGGGAGGAGCAACAGATGGAGGGCAGGATATGAAAAAATAGTGAAAACACTGGAATTGAGGGCTTGAAAACAAGAGACTGCATTTTTATTTTTTTTGGCCTGTGTGTGTGTTTATGTCAGACGAGAAGAGGGCTGAGCCAAGATCTGAAGTGAACTATTAGGGTCGACTCCGCTGGCAGGGAAAGCTGCATCCATCCAATTTGGTCTCTTTGCTTGCCTGTCAGTGGCATGAACCAAGTAGGCTAAGCGGCACCTAAAAGCAGTGCTGCCACGGTCGCTG
This sequence comes from Dascyllus trimaculatus, assembly GCA_024666655.1. Classification (NCBI taxonomy): domain Eukaryota; kingdom Metazoa; phylum Chordata; class Actinopteri; family Pomacentridae; genus Dascyllus; species Dascyllus trimaculatus. Next base: position 12,737,798 of record CM045448.1, on the reverse strand, counting down.
TACAGTCCGGCTCTTGACAGCATCTCCGAAAAAGGGAGGCAGGATGTGCAGCCCAACACTGAACCACTGATGAGTGAGGTGTGTGTGTGTGCTGGGGGGGGGCTTTGGTTAATCAAAAGCAGACAACAGAAAACACCCTAGAAAAGAAATGTTGTCATCGCTTCTGGCTGTAATAACAACGATACAAAGATTTTCAGCTTTGTAATCACATGTCGATCCCTCAGCTGGTAATGACACTTAATTACTTAACTATTTCCATTTTCTGCCACATTTCAGAGAAACATAATGTTCCATTGACTCTTGTGCATTGATTTGGCAGCTCCTGTATAGTTGCTTTAAATATGAAAGAAATTATCACCCGAAAAGTATACGATGAAAACACACACCATAGCATAGCATCTACACCAATCAGGCATAACATTATGACCACCTGCCTAATGTTGTGTTGGTCCCCTTATGTGCTCAAAAATGCTCTGAACCATTGGACATGGACAAGAGGACCTCTCAGGGTGTCCTATGGGGTCTGGAACCAGGATGTCGGCACTGGATCCTTTGGGTACTCTGGCTTGTGCAGTGGGGCCTCTGTCAATCAAACTTGCTCCACTGCAACCTGTTGATGCTTGATCACAATGGGGTGTAGGAAGTTTGGAGGTCAAATCAACATGTTGGGCCATTGTCATGTTCCTCAACATGTTCCTGATTGGTTGATGTGTTTGCAAACATGTGGTGGGGAGCATTTTCCTGCAGGGGAAGGCCAGTGACATTTGGGATTTCCATTTGCATGAGGGAGTGTTCTTGTTGTGTGACAATGTTTATTTGGGTGTCTAAGTCTCATCAACATGGATGGCAAAATCCAAGCTTTTCAAGCAGAACAACACATAGCACCAATATGATCAATGTTATTCACTTCACCTGTCAGTGGTTTTAATGTTGTGGTTGATTGGTGTATATCATATTTTAGTACAACTACATCAATAAAATGCTACTTACATGTTGATGCTTCAGTAGTAAAACCCTTATGGTAAAAATTATATAAAGGTGTAAATCCTTGAAAGGGATCATTCTGACTGATGAATACTTTTGCACCTTTGAATGCAGTTTCACCCATAATGGGTGATTTTTATTTTCAGTTTCTAGGCTATTTTCAGGGTCGTTTTATTACCTTTACTTTTAGACTCCTATCTTAGTCATTATAAGGTGTACTCATAAATAATCGCTTCATTTTAGGCTAAGCAGAAATAGGAAAAAAGATGTATTTTGTGTTCTGAAGTGTTTTATGTCACCATGACACGCTGGCAGAAGAGCTATCTTTTCATAATTGTGTAGCAGAGGTTTTCTGGATTCTGGCAATATCAAAACCATGATGGTGAAATACTGTATGATTTCAAAATTGGCAAAAATATGTGCTTTGTGCCAGCAGAATTAATAAGAAAATTATTATGTCATTCACTGAAGCGCTCCTACTTGCAGAGGCGGCAAACCAGGGAAATGCTTGCCCTCCACCACCAAACAAGGGGCCCCTAATTGCCACTTTGCCTACTTTGAGTCTAGAATCGCTGCTGCCTTCTTGTACTCACAGTGACCTACACTTTTCTTTCAACCACAATTTTTGAATCATTGTAATGAAAAGCAAATTTATTAATTAGTGTTTATTTCTCATACAAAGTGGGATGTAATGTATGTTGGAAGAAATACAGAAAATTGCTGTTATTTTAAGCTTAGATTGCTCTTTGGTGCATAAGGAAACAGCGAGTATCATAACTAAGGGTAGGTTCTGCTGTTTATTTTGATATGTGGTAGGCCGTGGTAGTTCTGGTTTCACTTTTTTATGTCATTGCATAGATATGTTACTATCTATGTGCTCTGTACAGATAATAAAACATCTAGGTATTAACATATCTATGCAATGACAAATTCATTTTGAGTATTTGTAACAACAGAAATGGGTGTGGAGATGAGCCCACAGCTGCATGCATGTTGTTACCATGGTATAATCTGAAGTAAATTCAGGACACATTTCAAATGCAAGGCACTTGAAAGCAGCGAGCATTGTTGCAAAGGGCACGTCATTTAATGCGTGTAACACCTCGCTGCAATACATACTGTGAGAGCAATCCAGCTGAGAAGAGGGGATGTAAATTTGGACGCAAAGTGTGTCTGTCAGGTTCTAATGGTTAATATTTAAAATAAAGTATGTCCCTGATAACTAAATTGAATAGATAGAGAATGTTTGTCACTCTTGGAAATGACGTCAGTAGAAGCTGTTTACAAAATTAACACCTCATGAGGCTGATGGATCCTGGATCTCTGCATTTGAAACAGAAAGGCTGAAGAGGGCTAATTAAGAGGATATTCCTGTAAATGTTCCTGTAAATGCCTGCTCTGAGTTCCTGCAGTGAGAAAACATCTAATTTTGCTTTCCTGCAGTGCATCGAACATCTGTGCGCTACCTGTAGCACAGGTCTGCACTTTGCTCATCCTGTACATTGAGGGCATCAGATCTTCACTGTGCAGAAAATGAAATGGCTTTCCCATCGAAACTTCCCCCTGCTTTTCTTTCTTTTTTTAAGCACCAGCGATGTCTTGCTCTTCTTATCCTGAGTGACGATGCCCTCTGACACCTTCGACTGCAGCTCTCTGCAGGGTGACGTTTTCGGGCAGATTCCTCTGTAAAAAAAAAACAAAAAAAAAACAGGTCGAAGCGCATCGAGATGGAGACCCTGCCCTTTGGCCTCTCCCACCGCTTCTGGCTTCTGCTGCTGCAGCTGAGGGGGGATGAGTGACAGAGGGAGCCCCATGAAATAAGCAAATCCATACAGACAAAGATTCAACACTTCACCCTAAAGCTCTCTTTTTTGTTCTTCTTTGCAGAGCTATCATGCAGCAGAGCGGACAGTGTAAAACTAGCATTGATTTTCAGGCTGATTTCAGCTTTAATGGATGGTATGATGAAGTCAGAGTCAGGCTGATTGAAGGTTGACTGCAGTCCTTGTGTCACCTCTTAAAGGTTAAAGAGTTACAACTGAGAGAGAGAGTGTGTCACTTTATGTATATACCCATGTAGACATACACAGTTTAAGTAAAAAATGTCTTTAACGTCTTTCTGTCTGTCATGTTGTTTGCTGCACTGGGACTGGCTGATCCAAGCTTCACAGCGGCTGATAGCACAGCATGCTGACTTGAAGAAACCCATTCTCACTGCTGCTCTGATGTCATTGTATACACTCAACCAATCAGCCAATTAGACAGGGTGTTTGAAGATGCTGTGGGATGTGATTTTCTCCACGGACGAGGATTACTACTCTAGATTCAAAACGGATAGAAGTCATTTGCATACTCATTTTTTGGCAGGATGAGAGCTGACCTGCCCCTTCCAATCTCATTCCATCATTGTATTTCTGATTCAAGGGATAACAGAATTGCTTGTACCCGGATTCTTATTTAGGGCAGACACTGTGAAGGTCAAGAGTGAATGTAGCGGAGATTTATGCCTGACAGAGAGGGTCATCCCATGTATAATCAAAGCTGGGAAAACCATGAGCTGTGAAATTTTAGTGTGCAGAGATTTTGGACGTCTCGTCTTTGTGATGCAGAAGGAAGCAAATAAATCATGTCCGACTTATCACACGAGGCACGCCGCTCAAGGCCTGATTGTCAGCAGGAGAAAAATGAGAGCAAAGCAAGGATGAGTTTGATTTGCTCAGGGACCAGGGAACAGATAAATCTTTCAGTTACCTCCAGCTGACAAAATCACATTTTTAAGATTTTTTTCCCTCATCAGAAATGTTGACATTTGAAGAAGCAGCTCACATAGAGGGATGTGATTATCTTGATGTGGTAAGTCCTGGTATAGAGCAGCTGATGGTTTCAGATAATTTTTAAAGTGCAGTGCCATTAAAATGTCATAAGCAGGGACTTTACAGTCATAGTTTTAACTTAGTGATGAAAGAGAGTAACCATTTGCGTATCTCAGCCTTGGTGATGATTAGAAGATACAGCATGTTTATGATATACACTGATGACTTTGTATTAATTCAAAGCATGAGACATCACTTTTCACTTCTTGTCTCAATGGAGTAATTGTGATTGTTTGGATTTATTGTAATGTGCAAGATGAGCCTCTCTTGGTTTCATAAGTTTAAGAGCAACAGCAGTGAACTCCTGCAAACATTAAGTCAAGCTTTAGTCAGGCTCTACTACCTTATTTTTATGTAATCTCCCATGCACTGTTGAGTCAAAATATTCCTTTGTTCTCTGAGATTCTGTATCTTTTTTTGCATTTCCGAGCTGGTGGTAGTTGCACAAATTGGAAGGATTCTCCAAAAACCAAATAAAATTCATACATCATCAGAATAAATCTCATCTTGTGGAGAAATAACTCAAGATATATGGATTGGATTCACTCTCCACCACTGGCAGCGTCTCAGTGGAATTTCAGCATCATTACAGAACCATTAAGATATGCTTTGCTTTGAAAGTCAAACCCACTTTTTTTTCTCTCCACACATGGAAACTACATGTTGTGGCTGGAGCTTGTACTCGGCTTTTTGCTGAGCTTTTACTCGTGTAATGTTATGAAGGGTCTTGTTTGAGGATGGTGTAATTCTGTGTACTTTAAAGCAAGACAGCTGTAGAAGAGGTCAGAGGTGAAACTCATCCTCAGTCAGTGTGTGTAAGCCAATAATTCAGCATTTACTATCTGCAAAATGAAAGCTTTAAACAAAACAAAAAGGCACAAAGGCCACTTTTATGCCGTTTGTGGTTTGTAGTGCTATTTTGTTTTCACTGTAAATGTTAGCTGTTCTATGAGAACTGTATGCAGATTCACAGGCTCATTGAATGTGCTTTTGATTTTCTAGTGGATGGCTCTGCAGCCCATAATGACGGGTCTTTAACAGCGTACAACAGCTCATCTCTGGGGACACAAACCACTGCAGTGATATCACTGTGGGTGCAGCTCATAATGAAGGGAGCTCTGAAGCACCCTCGTTTCCACACAAGTGTGTCACATCAGATTATCCGATCAGTGTTTATGAAATGAACTCCTCTTAATTAGTCGTGTCTGTCCTTGCGAGCTGCTCCTTCACAGCATCGGTGTTGGCTGCAGGCGACGGTGTTCATCTATAATCGTTAATCGGTCATCTGTGTCTGAACTTGTATGGGTTTGACATGTTCACTGGGAGCTTTGGTAATAAAAATTACCCCATGACATCATGACACACACACACACTGCATCGCTCTCTGGACCTATTTGGATGAGACGGCACACTGAACAGAGAGGACCCACATGCTTGGGTTGTGGTCCTGTTGGTTTTGGGGTTTCTAAGGCCCATGGTGTAATGAAGGAAAGATGGCAGAGAGCCACATGAGGAAAGGTCTATTATGAGAACAACATTCCCTGATCCACAAGCAAGAAGCCTCCGAGCACGCTTTGCGATGACAACATTCAGCTTGCTGATGGCTCGCCGAGCTGCGGTCTGTTACTGTATTTCTTTCATTTTCGCGGGATACTGAAGCGTGTACGCCGTCAGATGTAAAACAAAAAATACATTCTTCCCAAAGGAATAGTTCAACATCTCCATAGAATATTGATATCATATCTGTGTATTTATGATATAGTTTGACATTTTAGGAAATTGGTTGGTTGGATCAGCTAGCTAAAAGATTGGAACAAGGGTTGGATTAAACTTGATTTATTAAACTATCCCTACCACAACCTCTCCTGCTATCCCTTTCCCCCTCTTCCCCACTCCCACCCCAACCAGTCAAGGCAGGTGGCCGCCTTCCCTGATCCTGGTTGTGTCGTAGGTTTTTTTTTACCCCTCCCTATCCTAGAGGTTTTTTTGGTTCCTTCCCACCATTGCTGACTGCTTGCTCATAGGGAATCCAAAAGCAACTTTGGATTGTTGGGTTTTCGGTTTTCTGTTCTGTGTATAACTCATAAGGTCTTTATCTTACGATGTCAAGTACTGTGAGATGACGTGTTGTAAATTTACGATATATAAATAAATTGAATTTAAACAAACAAGTGTCATTTTTGAGCTTTAGAGGTGCCAGTAGACTTATTATTTCAGACTGGGCCTTGCTAGCTGTCTTTTTGTGCTTTTATTACAGCAATCGGCTCACTGCATCTTCATATTTATCCTGCAGACATGAACTGGTAGGCTGTAGGTCTAGCTAGTCTAGCATACAGACTAGAAACACAAGGAGACACCTAAGTTCTGGTTTACACTTTCCGCAACTGACTTTCTAGACTTTCAAGCCGGCATCTGGGGCTCTTGTGGATGTTCCTGAAAGGCTCTGACTTTGCATTTTTTGCAGGGTATAGTAGCTATTTACAGATTAGACTGTAGAACCATGTCGGTCTAATTATTCCAGAGGTGTGTCGAGCACCATGGACAGACATAGCACAGGATATCTGGAGAATTTATACCTTCCCACTGTGTTTGGGCATGTACAGATCAAAGCACCTACCAAAATCTTGCAGTGACTGCTTCCACTACAACTCTTTTAGTGATGAATTTTAAAGGCGTGGATGAAGGAGAATCTCCTCTGCAGCTTGTCCTCGTAGCATTCATTTATTTTTTTGATGCATGTTCAGTTTGTGGTGTGGACAGTCTGTGCAAGTACTAATGCTGGGCTGCACAAGAACACAGAGGCTTGCAGATTTGGGTTGGTGACAAAATATATATCATGCATACCCTTGTGGGCATGCAAATCATGAATTGATGCTTGTACATCTTTTGCATGTTCATTAGCATAAATTTAGAACAGTTTGTGGTTTTAAGAGGAACTTACAGATGGATGACAAAGAAAAAAACAACTTAAAGTGTCTTAGTAAGGTTTTGGGCTATTATGTGCTTCCAGAGCACCTTCAGTGCACGCTGAAGGTGATTCTCCAAGTCTCTTGAACTCTTTTGAAGGGATGAACACCATTCTTCCAAAAGATATTCCCTCATTTGTTGTTTTGACACATTCTTAGATGTCGGTCCAAACTCTCCCAGAGGCGTCCAACTAGGTTGTGATCTGGTGAATGCGAAGGTCGCAGCAGATGATCCGCATCATTTTCATACTCATCAAACCGTTCAGTGACCCTTTCATGGATGGAGGCATTGTAGAAAGCACCACTACCATCAGGATAGAAACGATTCTTCATTGGACAGATGTGATCAAAACAACTTTGGGTTTAATTTGCAGTGACCCTTCTCACCAACAACAACCAACAAAATGCCTCCCTTATCATAAAAAAGCCACCAGACTCCTGTGGGTGTCATGGGTTTCCTTTAATTTGTCACCCATCTCAAGGTCTCCATAGAGACACTGTGGTGCCAATCTTGGAAACACTATGACAAAAAGATTCCAGGAAACTGCACAGAGTCACCCATCTGTTGTTTTCCGAGAAATTTTCTCAGCTGGCAGCCCCCCCGTGAAACCATCAGCCTCATCATGTGTTTATGTATGGAGTCGCCAAATGAGACATGACATGTTTATATGTTAGCTTTACAGATCTTGATCGATGTAATTTTTTGTAAGAAGCAGTTTTCCCAGCCCTTCCTATAATCTTTATGCTAAGATGAGCCAATCCCTGTCCTGAGACCGGAGTCATACTTAATATGCAAAATGATAAAGATTATCCTCACTGAGAGAAGGAAGGCGAAGGATAAAATTAATTTCCCAAGATATTAAACTGTTGCTTTAAGGACGAGCCCAGGCCTACTGACCAAATGCTAGCAGACTGATGCTGCTACCACAATTAGGTTTAAGCCAATTAAGTGTTTGTGTGGATCACATGTATGAAAATAATGGGAGGATGAGACAGATCTGTAATCAGAGACTGGCCACCAAACCCTGTGCTGATGGCTACAAACTGAATTTCGTCTCTTACCTGTTGTGTGCTGCTGGTGTCAGGTTCCCTGAGGGGGGAAGGAGATTAATATGTCATACTGTGTCTCTGATCCCTCACCCTGTGTGTGTGCTCATTACAGTCTCCGCTGTGTCACCTTTGCCCATATCCTCAGTTTGATCCTGCTTTTGACTGCAAGTGAAGTAAGAATTGAAAAAAAGCTTCGTCGTTGTTGTTTTTTTTTTCCATATGTAAAAATGGAGCTCTTCAAACTCAGAATTGTCACTCACGCTGACAGTTTCCTCCTTGTTTGTGTCCCATGAGGGAGTAATTTGACTGAAGCATCGGGGAGCAGTTTAGGATAAAAGTAGCATCAGAGAAAAAAAACCACTTTGTTCGGTTGGGCATCCATTGTGCCAGGAGGAGCTGCAGAAAAAAAGAGGGGAAGTAGAGGATGTATGGGAGACACATGGCTTTACAAAAACTGGAAAATCAATGCTTTTTGGGGGCCTCTACACACAATCCAGATGGCTCTCTGTTCCTCATTTGCAATTGTGTATTCTCATGTATTTTAAGCACCACAGCACTTCTGAATTCATTAAAACAATCAATTAATCCATAATCAGTAGAGTCAAACATCCATCCAAATGGCCACACTGCGGTGTTTGATCAGCATGTGTGGGATCGATGAGGGATCGTCCTGTGAGTGTTCAGCTGTGCGGGGATCAACAAAATGCCATTCACTCCTGCATGGATACAACAGCACAATAACTCAAACACAATGCAATCTAATAGAACTACTGAGCAATACACAGACTCCGAAATTGGCATGTAGAGATCGGACAAACTGACACTCTCAATCGCTAAAATTGCACATGATAACCTTCACAGAGCAAATGTTTTTTCAGGGCTGTTTTACTGCATTGCCTTATGCTGTATTGAGGTGTTTTTAGTTTGGGGTTGGAGCACAGGCGGTAGTTGATCCTGAGTGGGAAAGGGGTGTGCATGATCTTCAGATTACCAACTGCTTTGATGTAGAGGTCAATAGTTTAAAGCCTGTTTGTTTCAGGTTTTCTTTGACTTGTCAGAGCTGAGGATTAATTTCCACACTAAGGTTGACCGAAACAACCAAACACAACGCAGTTTTTGCTCCACACTATCAAAAAACAGCAATTTAAGTGTCTTGGAATAATGGGTCTTTGAGGTTTTTCCCCTCACATTTTTTAATGCCTACCAGCTCTGTTGAATGCAGATATGATGAAAACATTTACACTCACGCCACATGAAGTAAGAGAAGAAGCAAGAGGTCCTTCTCAGTAATTATGCAAACCGTCCCGGATTATACATTGATGATGAAGGATGATTTTTAAGGAGGGAGAAGGTGAAAGCTCCCACCTGTTTCAAACACCAGCTGAATCATCCTGCCCTCTACCACACTAGAGCCCTGCAGGACATTTCCCCTTTTATGTTTCGATAAGGGCAAGAGGGCTTTTTCCACCTGGACACCTGCAGGTCGGTAAACATCTACAAAGAAAGTCATTGCATAACCTTTTGAACTAGTCCACCCTCTTCTATTTGCACATCTTCTCCGCAGACAAAGCTAATGTTTTTTGTCTTTTGCAGGCTGCATATGGAAAATGCAGTCTGGTAGGTGTAATGACCGGTATCAGATATCATTCTCCCTCGCCAGGAACGTTCGACAAACCACTCGGTTAATTTCACAGATGAAAAGTGGACGGCCACACAAAGGTCATCCCTGTTCATTAGCCACAGTAGCTGTTAAATCTGCATTAGCACAACTGTGTTGTCTCTCTCATAACGGGGGCATTAACATTGTGATTCCGGCAAAGGTTAGATCGATTTCAAAATAGTGGGAACAGAAATTACTTTGTGGTCATTGTTCCCTTACATGAAATGACACCTTTGTCCTCTGTTTTGGATGAGGGACGAGACGATTCTCAAGGGCCATGCCGGAAAAAAGAGAGAGAAAAGGAGGGACTGCGCCCTGCATGCTGGAGTCATTAGTTTGTGTGGTGGGGAGTTTTATTGCTTCCCACTCGTGTTAAGTCAATCCAACAATTTACTCGGCTGCCCTCACTCCCTCTCCCCCCACCCCGTCAGATTAATTTACAACTGCTCTGTCTATGCACATATCTGGTCAATCAGTGCAATGTTCTGGATGGGTGAGCCGGTGGGGTTGAGGCCGTGGAGTTTCTCAAGGCGGCGCGAGGTTGTGGGTGGAGCTCCTCATCTTGGGAGTCCTTCAGGCCAGTGGATAGGACGGCCTCCAGCTGTTGATGTCATCGTGGCTTTTCTGGTATCAACACCCTCAGGATGTGTGCTCAGCCGTGGCAGTTTTTGTTTTCTGCGGGGCAACACCGAGTCGCAATGCCATCCGAGCATTTTTCCTTCCTTTTGTCCTTATTTTAGCCCATGTCTAGCCGCCGTTTGCTAAACATAAATCGCAGCTAAACGGGGGAGACAAAAGCTACACGAATCGTACTGCGGCTGAGCTCTTCAACACTGATTACAGGGGTCGACAACAAAGGCCTATTTTGGTGCTGTAAAAGTTGCTGACCTGGAGCTGACGGCGGGAACGATTGTGTTTCACATGCTCCTGCAGGCTGCTCGCACAGCTCCGAGGCAGACACACTATCACATTTTCCCACTAAAGTGCACCGGCTACTGCAGCCCAACCTTCAGATTGTATTTTTGTCTCTTCTGCATCTGGACTGGCGCGTCACAAGGTCAGCGCGACAGACAGCCGAAGCCTTTTTGCAGGTGATTGATAGTCACATCTTGGCAGCTTGTATCTCCATAATATTTGATGACAGTAGACGTGACTGTCAGTGGTTGGACGTCTCCAAATCCTCTCAAGTCCTCTGACTTCCCACTGCTGTCTCTCTCTTCTCACTGATTTTCCTTTTTGATTTTCTCTCCTCGCTCTTCCTCATCACTTGTCTTTTTCTCACACTGTACATCTGTATTTTTTTGTTGGGTCATTCAGGTCTCTCTTGGTTCTTTAAAGTTAAATATGAGTCACTGTCTAGAGTGAGCAGAGAGGATGATGGCCTCATTTCAAACACCTTTTTGCCAAAAGGGAAAAAACAGACTTTTGTTCTAAATTACTCTGACCTGAATTTATAAGTGCAACGCATTAGTATTCAGTACATGGTGTCTTCATTGCGTAGTTCGTTCTCGCAGTCCAGCACAAGAATCATTTTTTGGATGCTTTAACCCAAATAATTTAGGGACGATATGGAATCATTAAGGTTGGGAGGAAGGTTGAATGTTTTATTTTATAAAAAAGCAAGACCTTTCCCTTCCCACCAGTAATAATATATTACTAATAAACCTCTTTCTGCAAAGCCTTTACAAGAAGAGCATATGTAAGTGTATACATATACAGTGTAATATTTTTTTAATGTAGGACTATAGAGTCTCTTTCATCTAGTCATAGTGTATTATTCATTACTGTAGTTTCACCAGGGCTACAAGAGAGAAAACCCGCACTGGCCTCATGCTTGTTTGTGCATCTGCTCTCACACACACAATAAAACTCACTCATGGAAACGTGGATGCCGTCTGTTGCGAAGGCGTCTTCTGCAGAGTCAGATTACCTGTCAGTCAGGAGGCTGCTACGACTGACGAGAAGCTGAATCCTGCTTCAACACAAAATCTACTCTGAGATATTTTCCTGCATGTGTAGCAGATTAAAAAAAAAATCCCCCCTCATCTTCCAGCGCCGCGGTGACTCTATCAGTGATTTTCCTCTGTTTTGACCCAGAGTACATAAATGGATCAGTAACACCAGGCCTTCGGGGAGGATATGAATGGCTTGCCAGTCATTCATTGGCAAATGAAACTCCTCTGGCAAATATAAATTCCCTGCAGGGACCCGAGAAGCACCGTTGTGACACAAGCTGCTATTTTGACACAAGTCCACCGACTCCTTTTCCAATCACAAGCCGATGGTAGTGTCCACCGAAGCTCCATCTTCGTTCTTGATACATTCAGTAAAGCCATTTCCCTCTTACTACTCGACCACTTTGTCTTTTATTTGCAGTGCTCATACTAAATACAGGCCATTAAATTAGCACTTTAAAGATCAGACACTGTGTTCTCTCATTACTTTAGGGTACTAACAAAAAGCAGCCCCAGAGCCTCACTTCATCTAGATGAACTTTATTGATCATTTGAGTTGGACAGCAGTGAGAGAGATATTAGTCAGGCCTGCTTATACGTCACCACTACCCTTGATGCTACTTTGCCATTTCAGTCACACAGCTGTGTGATTAACAGTGTTTTCTTATGCAGTGTTTTCTTGTAATTTGTTTGCCTGGAAAAGATTCGCTGTGTTTTCCTCTTTGTGTGAGTGTGTGTGAGTAGGTATTTGTTTTGTGGTTTTATCCTCATTTCACCAAAAAATCGAAAGTTAATTAAAAACAAAGTGGCCCAAAGTTTTAGGGATGCAACTTTTTCTTGTTTTTTGTTGTTGTCCTTGATTAGTTAAATTGAAAGTATTAAAGCTAGGGTAGGCAGCATTTTTCTTTTCATGTCACTGGGCAACATTTCTTTAATAATCCTTTAGCATTTTGTACTTTAAGTGGTTTAAGAGGAAACTAGACGTCTGGCTCCACTTTCAAGGTTTAAAAAATCCAGCCCATGATGGGAGATTTCAGCCAATCACAGGACTTTTCATATTTTTGTATAAAGAGCTACAAAGTCTACAGTGGAAACAGGACAGGGAGATGAAATGTGATAACCAGAGGGCTTTCACTGAGGTGAGGGGGTATAGACTGAATATTGTGGTTGATATGTGGCATTTTTCTGATTATCGGTATTGGTGTTTTCATTGACGGATTATTGATAAATTAATGTGCTACTTCAGGTCTAATGCAGTGACCTTTTTCTGTCTCTCATCACTCTATGGTCTCAGATTTGTTTCTCAAGCAGAGACTGCAAAAAGTGGACAACAAACACAAGCCGTTGCCACAAACCAGGAAATTAGCTACTCTCACAGTGGCTAAGACTATGCTAACGCTAGCAGCTAAGTTAGGAGACGGTCACTAATTAACCTGAAACAGGGTTTGGGAAACAGTAATCAATAAAGCTTAAAGATCTAGACCTCAGTCGGCAATAAAAGTGATACAACAGTGAGAGATTAGAAAAATATAGAAGAATGTCAGACATAACTGCAGGAGACAATCAAAAACAGAGGAGAGCATCCTAATTTTATCACTCCTATTTCTATTTCACATATTCAGTTATAGTCACCCTTATTAATGAAGAAATCTAGTTATGAATGACAGGTTTTCTGCTATCACGTGCTGTTAAAACGTTACATTTAATGTATATCAGTACACAAAATTGGTTATCGCTCTTTCTTGTTCACAAATAGTTGGCATCAGTGTCGGACCTGCCCCCAAAAAACAATCCCATATAGGTTGATCCCGAGTTTAAATCCTGTTTGGATACTAAAGTGAATGTAGACTTTTGGCTTGACTATTTTTGTGCAGTGAGGTGGGACTGTATTTTCAAGTTATGGGTTTTTTTTCTTACCTTTTCCAGATGTCTGCCACAAAACATGTATGCTACCACCAAATGAGACTACATTATGACAATTCTGCAACTTTTAAAAATGTATTCCTTGGATCATGTGTTAGTTAGTTAAAGCATACACCCCATACATCATGTGCATCGTGTGATAACTTGAGCTTAAAGTGTGCTAGAAATGTGCCCTTTAATGTGCATGCACCTCAGTTTTGACATTTTAATTTTTAGCTCTAAAATATGGATGAGCTGGTATGAAATTATTTAAATGTGACTCAAATTATTTATAATTCAAACCAACTTGAGCGGTATTTTTCTTTTTGTCCAGTAATATTCTGCAAAAGTAAAACACATGCAGCAAATTCATTAGTTTCTTAGTAAAAAGGTGCAAATTCTACATAGTTTCAAGGACAAAATATACGAGGTAACGAGGCAGTTTCCACCAGTAATTGCATTTGTTCAGTTCTTCAGCCTTAATGCTCGTTGCTCCTTCTTGCCAGTGTATGTTGTAAATCAATGCGTCTTCTTTTGTTCTCTTTGTAATGGTGGCTGCCTGTTTGTCATTCCTGTATTGTAGCATAATCTGTTATTTTTATTGGTAGTGGGTGGGTGGAGGGGACTGTAAGACTGGAAATAAAGGATCAATGAATGACTTGATTCGCACAAACAATGGCTCTTTATTTCAGCACTCAGCTTCTTGTTTTGAGCCGAGGTATTAATCACTGCATAAACAGGAATTCAGGCAGGCACTCCATGATACTAATGGTCGGGAGATAATGTTGCGTTTGTCAAAAGCACAGGATCGCAATCCTGTCACTTGTGCCATAAATCATTGTTAGTGCACAAATAAAAAATGCAGGATTCAGATGCCGGGCTCTAATCATAACTCTGTTAAACCATTCGGCAGGCGGCACTATTCACTTAACGCAACTGTTTCAGAGTGTGAGTGCAATCCTGTAGCTGCAGTTAGAAGTAGACTTCTCCCATTAGGAATATTACGCCATCAACTCTGTCAAACAGAGACGAGAGCATCTTTGAAAATGCTTTATTGACCCAACAATCTGTTTATGATAAATCTGTTTTCAGTATGAGATATTGGAGGAGGGAAACATGCGCTGGGATCTGATTAGAACCCTCAGCTGGAAACCAGACCAATGAGGAAAACATAGGCTGTGGTTTAGACGATGACAACAAGAGGGAGCGCAGGCTTCTCAGACGTTATTAGCAGCTCCTCATCGACTGTTGTAAGCAGAGCAGGGTTAGTTTAGTTCTTCTGATCGCTTCTTTCAGCAATTCATTTATGAGTCAATTTGAGTAGATGTGGTTTGGGGAAGGTGAGGGCCTGTCAGGGTCAGAAAGGATTCATGATTGATTTTCCTGCAAGGCGGAGCACTCCATCATTTTCTGTTGGTTAATCAAAGGGCGGGTTCAGATTCTTCTCACATGCCATTATGTGCAGTGATAGAGTTACTGGTCACTGTAATCGTTCCTGTCTTTTGTATTGGCTGTGAGGGGATTCTTGCCTACTGTAGCAGGTTTTATTAGGAAAAATATAGCGTCCTTTTGTGAACAGCTTTGTTAAGTTCTGCCAAAGCAAATATGTGCGGAATTTAACACTGGAAGTAACATATTTGTTGTTGTTTTTTGAGAAGATCCTACTTTCATGTGTACAGTGAGACTGGACACACTGGAATTTGTTCTGGCTGGGCACAGTATCATCCTGAAGACCTGTAGTGTTGTCAATGTGAAGCATAAACTGTATGTAAAACATGGACATAGCCTCCAGGTCTGAAAAATAAAGCAAATATGAAGTACTTTAAATCTGCAAATCTGCAGGGGGAGACTCCTGTAGTTGCAAAAAGGAGTCTGACTGTATAGAAGACTATCAGAAAATTGCCCTATATCTCACTTGATTTGCTACCTCAGTAAACGCCTTTTTAATGGGTTTATGGTCTCAATCTTGAGTTTAAAATCTCTATTCACACAGCATGAAGTTAATTTTGTAAATAATGGTTTTGCTTACAGTTAAATAGACGATAAAGCATGTTTTAGAGCGTGGCTGCCTTGTGAATGACAAGTTGCTACCATATGGATGTACATAATGTCCTTGAGTTCTCAGTCAAATCCACCCCTCGCTCGTCATGTATAGTTTCAACAGACCACAAAGACGACAACGGCCAAATTTCAAGCTCCCCAGATTAATGCGTGACATCACAGTAGCTGCATTGGTCTTTTATATATGCCTTGAGGTTGTCTTTCCAAGAAGCAGTATGTAACCTTCTCACATTTAGTTGTTTTTGGTCGTGAGTAGATGAGAAGATTGAAACGTGGAGACAGTTAGCTTAGCTAAGCACAGAGGCTGGAAATGGGTGGAAGACTGAAGGAGGCAGCTAGTATTTTATTGGTTTTGCACAGATGAAGGAGACTTCTTAGTTAATTAGCTTTGGAGGTGCTTTATTACCTTGTGCTGCAATGCCAATGGCTGCCTCTGTTTTTAGATTTTATGCTAACATAATTTACCTTTACCCTCATATTCAGCATCCAGATAGGAAAGTGGTATTGATCCTCACATTAGGGCAAACTCTTGACAAGAATGTGAAAAACAATGTGAATTTTCCCAAAAACCTAAACTATTCAGTCACCTACAAAATGGTCCGCACCTGGGCAGCGGTATAGCTCCCTGAGTTAGGGGCCGGTCGCCAGCAGCGGTTGTGAGTTCAAATCCGGCTCACGATACTTTGCTTTCACCCTGTCTCTCCTCTATCATTAAAATGGAAAAATCCCCCAAAAATATGAAAATCATAATCTGCACTACATTTTCAAGCAGCAAACACTCCAGTACTAACTGCCTAACATTTCAAAACACACACTGTGCTACATATTGTACTTGCAAACAGTTTCTTAAGCTAAATGGTTACTGCCAAACAGCTCTTTACATTATCGCTTCAGGCAAGTTTCTCCACAGGTTTTTTTTTTCCCCCCTCCAGCAAACTGCACAAATGCTCCTGCTGTTTCCTCGAACACACCTCAATCATTGACATCCACTCAGGAGTTTCTAAGTCATGGGCCTGTTCTGTTAAGGTCAACTTTGCAACTCTTGTCATTCAGCTTCCACTCAATCTTTCAAGCCCTGCTGCTTCACCTTCTCTGCCAACTCAGCACACCCGGCATTTTCTTTTCATACGCCTCATCTGCTGCATCCTCCCATCGCACCGCAAACTCCTTCCGAATACACAACCTGCTGTTCCGTCCGACTACAACAGCACATCTGACTATGATTTTCTCCAGGACTGGCAGCTCGCACCACAAATTCCCTCTTCCCCCAGCCATCTACCTGCCCCACATTTCACTGCCTTCTTTCTGCCTTCATGGGGGAAAAAAAAGTAATATCCCTCTTCCTGGGAGCTAACAAATTAATTCTCAGCCATTTCCTCTCCAGTTGTAGCTGCTCACGGTTTTGTTGCCAGGTGCACTGAGACACTTAAAATATGGAGCTGCACAAAAACAGATCTCATACTAAACCACTCTTTTTTCATTTGGGGGTTTTGGCACTAGTGAGAGAGGTAGCACATCACAGTTGACATCTATAATTAAGTGTTTTGCCTCTATATCCCGGGATCCCTTGCTTTCCCATGCAGTCCCTGAAAGCAGTAGCCGTAAACTTTGAGGGACTGCAGTGTGACGTCTCGAGATGTCAAGATGCCAGTGTGCAGCCCTCACTGCAATTTGGTGGTTTGTTACCAAGGTGGCTGTATCACTGGATTTAGACACACTGCTGTTGAGGACACATTTTTCTCCCAGTCGGGTGTGTTTTGTTTCCACATCAATCAATTTGGACTGGACAGGTCCCCGCTGAGCTTCAGGATGAGCCCTCCAAGAACGAAACAAAACAAAAAGAAAACAAGAAGGAGGAACTGCTAAAGAAACATACTGTATGTGGGGAGACTTTTAAACTAACAACACTGAAAACAACTCAATTTAGAATGCGTTGGAGTCAGTTAAAGGCATTGGTGGGCACAGATGAGCACTAAAACAAAGATTGTTATAAGACGTAATGGGTAGCATTAACTGATGTGTGTTTTACCTCAAGCACGGATCATACAGAACCTGAGAGATAGTCAATCAAATATATCTGCACATCTAATACAGCTGTCCTAAAAGTCTTACTCTGGTTATTCACCTTCAGACCTTGTAGCTCAGCCAATCTTTTCTTTTATTAGGACCACCTCTTTTCTCTTATCTCATCTTCACTGTAACCTTCAGATAACATTGTCAGGTAAATTCAATGCTTTCCTTCATCACTGCCGGTGACTTTGTGGTGCTCACACTCTGAATAAAGCACCTCTGCCTTCTCCAATAGTTGATATAGTTTGATGTAATGCATCTATATGTGACTGCATCTGGTTGACGGCCTCTGACACATTTAAAGGCCGTGTCGCTGTCACTCATCCTTCACTCTGACATGGCTGGAGGAGCGAGCGGACCGCACAATCCCGCACGTATCGCGTAAAGGTAGCTAATGTGACATGGCATGGAGTGATTCATATGGACGACCACACTTTCAAACCATCATACTTGAAAGGACAATTAGCGACCTTGTGTGCAGACACGCATGCTGATCTCCAGTAAGGCACACATGCGTGTTCACAGAGGCAGCTCGCATGCTCTGAGCCATCGCCACGGCACGCTTTACTGCCACAAACATGCATTAACACCAAACACAACATACAAGGGGTCGCCCGTGGGTGCCGTCCAAGAGGCGCCATTGTTGGAGAAAATTAAAAGAAAATAAGTGACTGACCAGAGGTTTAACTTTGATCTGGCCTCTGATTGGAACAGGCAGCCGAGTGTTTTGGAAATCTCTCGAAGGCAAGATTTCAGTTCAAGGCGTAGGCCCTCGATTCATGCTCATACCCTCCATCAAGACCTTGGCTGTAATACCCCTGGCAGCCAAGTCAGCATTATATAATGCAAACCAGAGTGTGTACTATGGAAACAGAAGAGACTGCTCTTAATGGCTCAAGGCTACTAAGTAACGCAAACACAGAAAATCAATTAAAACACTAATTACTTGCGAGTAATGACAAAACAAGATAACACTAAAGGACTGATGGCCATTTGAGCAAAAATCACAAGCCTATTGATACCAGTGTTCAGACTTACTTTTTTTCTACCACAAGACTGTTGACAGAGTGATATTAAACTGTGACAGGCCTGTGGGTATTTCTGCTCTCATTTTTGCTGAACAAGACACAGGACTCATAAGCCTTCGCACAAGGCTTATAAGTCCGAGAATTCTCGTGTCATTTCCCTGCTCGGTGCAATTAATAATGGCTGCCTAAAAAGATTTGTTTTTGCGCAATAGCAGTCAACCAGTCATGCATTGAATAATGTCGGTCACTGGCATCTTTGTGCTAATCTTTACTGAGGCTCTCTGTACTAGACTTGCATTAATGCCTCACTGACTTTATGGCCATGGACGTTGGCCTCGAGTGGAGAAATGAGGCGGGCGGAACATTTGGAGAACAAGTTAACGCTGCACCCATTTGGGATCTTGTGTTCTTCATCTGCAGCTCCTCTAACATACCTTGAGATGGATAAATGATGCTGTTTAATGAGAGTATTTTCTGCCGGTGCCGCCGAGGCGTGCGGACACACTTCACAGAATCTCATGGCGAGTGGTCACGACTTTCAAAGCGCGGCATCACATGCGCAGCCCTCTGAAAGCCCGCTTCACTTCAAAGCCGGGCTATCATTCTCCATGAAGGGAACCCTCACATATACAGAAAATTTGACTTCACTTTTTAAAAGGTCAATTCTTTTTAAATCCGAGCTCTCTGGGGTTGGCCGGCTTCCAGCTCGGGCCACGCAGCCAAGAGCATTAAGCCGCACAGATGAAGTGCTACGGCCAACCGAGCAGAAAAACAACTTGTGCCTGCCTCGGCTGGGTGAGGCGGGGTCGGTCCGGGTGAGGTTTGGGCTTCGCAGTGCCTGGGGCGGCCTGGGACCTGACCGCCATTAATTACCACTAATGAGTCGAGCATGAGTGACCTGGTGATGAGGGACTCCACATCCTCTTCACAGACGAGGGAGGAATATGGGCTGTGAAGGGACATGTGGGGGAATGCGGCTGTGCTGGTTAGAGGGGTGTAGCAGCGGAGATGCATTTTGATGTTGTATAAATAATTGCTGTGGGAAGAAGAGTATATACTTGATGAGGAGAAATGAGAGAAGCCTCCACAAGTTCCCTGATTTATGGCGCTGTATATGGTATTTCTCAAGAAACTTTTTGCCATTTTAGAGGAACGTCAGGTCAGTTTGAAAGACTTCAGTATCCGTGTTTTGCTGTTTTAAACTCTTAAGTGAACCCCACCTCCTAAACTAAGTGGAGAGTTGAATCCTGCACTTGGCCGTTTCAACAATGACTCTCTTTTTGCATTTATATTCCTGGCACGTTTGAATCTGACTACTCTGCAGAGGAACAGAGGAAAAGGCTGTGAGTTTGCATGCGCTCACAATGTGCGAGTGTTGCCGTGCACTTTCCAGCCCCACATCCATGTGTTTGGATTTGAAGTGGCTGCTCCCTGCCAGCCGTCCTCCTCCACCTCCGTTTGCCTCTCACAGCAGAGCGCAGTGTACCTGTGGGGAGAGGCTGGGAAAACATGTGAGGGGGAGAACCCTGCAGGAGCCGGCGGGAAACCCCACCTGCCTGACTGGAGTCGGTTGGTGCAGGGGGAGACACCCAAAATACGATAGCTTCAATATTTGCTTTGGCTCGGTGCGCGTGTTTCGTTAAAGGATGTACTGTTGGCATGAGCTGTGACGGGTTTAACCTACAATAACAATCCCCGTCCAGGGAACATGTCCTTGTTTGAGACCTTGTGTGCATTTCTTTGCTGATTTGTTTGTGCTGCACGAGGTAGCACCACTGTTTTCTAGCTCTGCAGCCCGGACATGCAGTTCTGAAAGATGCGCTTGCATGACTGATTTACAAAGCAATACAGCAAATTGCTCAATTACAGCTTGGCCGATGCTCACCCCGAAGTATGCGCACAATCGTTCACTCACGAGACTGGACAAAGCAGCCATTGTTTTTCTGTCAGACTTTCCACGTTCTCCATAATAAGCAATACGTCTGAGGTCGCCGGGGCTCTTCCCCTGAGGTTCTGAGCATTGTCGAAAATTGAATGATTGCATGTCTGATACGAGTGTTCTCACATTATGAGAGTGACGGGGGATATTTGCTAACGAAAGCCCCGAACGGTGAGGGTCATCCCCCACCGGAGGAGGGTTGGTGGGGGGAAGCAACAGGAAGCCGCGCACAGCCCCAGACCTCATCCGTCTCTGCCAGCTATGGCCCACTTCCAGTCGGTGTCTGTGCAACACGCAGCCACTTTGCGGAGTCAGGATGATAGATTAGGCTAGGTGAGTTAAACAATTATGGAGCAATTTGGAGCTCTATGCCTCATAAATTGCCGGTCTCCCACCCTGAAACAACTCCGGGAAGAGTAATGAATTGACATTCTGAAAAAGAAAGTCAGATAAGTCGCTGGAGCAGCTCTTTGATGTTAATAATAACAATTTTAGCGGGAAAGAGTGTTTTTTTGTGACTCATTTCTGTGCTGTTTTGGCTTATCTCCTTTAAAAAAAGGAAAGGCTCACCAAACCATAAACATGCACCGAGAGATAAAGTTGAACATGCACGGGAAAATATGCATTCATTTGAATTCTCAAACGCAGCTCTGAGGTATTGTGTTTTTTATCCTCATGTGAACAGAAGCACGGTGAGGAGAGCTCCGAGGTTTTACACTGTGCAGCGCGTTATCATGCAGGTGACTGATAACGGACGCGCCTTCCCACTGCGAATACAATAAACCAGCATTTGGAAAGTAAATGAGGAGGGAGCGAGCAGGGCATGTTGCAGACGTGATTCTGTAGCGATGCAGAACATGGTAGGGGTCCGGTTTGTCTGCTGGGGTTGCAGCAGTTATCAGATTGTTTCCACCAGTTTGCAGACATGAGACCCCTGGGAGGAGCGAAAGATAAATTTTTGTTCCTAGCATTTTGGTGTTGATACCGGATGGATGTCATGCATGCAGTAGCTTACATGCGTGAATAAATGTGTGCAGCATTTAAGATATAATAGACATTTAGATGATCAAGTGGCCTGTTTGGTAAACAGAGAAGCTCTGTGTGCACCAGAGGAGTTGCTGGATTTTTGAATGACCACACTTTCAAGGATGAGGCTGGTTATTCTGTATTATTCATATTATCAATAAAACCCAGACCCAAACCAACATTGTATTCGTTTCAACAGACTATCAGTGGCTCTCGGCTCTAAGCTCATTTGCTTCCATGTGAGACATAAATCTTAAAAACTGTGTCGCAAATGTGTAGTCTCAGTTTTAATGAAGGCTAAATAATTTCCTAAAACAGCTGCCAGCCGTAGCTTTTATCAAATATTTCTCACACAGGTGTAAATAGTGCATTTGTTGACTACTTTCGGATCTTGATTGAGACACATTTAGTGTTCTAGTGAGTATTTTACAGCATCCGGATGTTTATGTTGGATTGAGTTGAAATGAACTGCCCATATTTGATAATGGGATCTTTTAATTGCATTTGTTTACAGTGAGAAACAGAAAAGAATGTTGTTGTGAGGACAAGACATTTCAAATATCTCTTTCCCCACATATCCTCGGCTGAGCAGGCTCTACAGTGGATTACAAATCCGGCTGGTTGTCGCTGCTCCTTACATCCATCACTTTGTGTAATATTTTTGCCCAGAATACTTTGAGTCATCCTCTCATGCTCCTGATGATCCAAATGTGTTGTCTGGAGCATGTTTCATCTGTTATTTGTCCCATATAAAGGCCTAAAAACTCACCTCTGTGCATCAGAGTTTCATATTTAGTAGTGTTTCTCATGAAAATGATCCCTTCCTGCCACAAAATGCCTTAGATATAACTCTGCTGTGTCGCCGCCTTCAGGATGTGCAGACCTATGAAGTCTCTCTTTCCATACTCAGCTCCTCACTCGCTGCAGCTCAGCACACCAGCTCAGATTTTATTATATACGATGCCCTTTAAATCCATGCTTTTGAGGCTGTCATCAGTACCTTAAATGCTCAGAGTTGACTTCTTATTTCACTCATGATGTGTCTTATAGCATATTAAAACAACAAGGTAAGAAAAACAACAACAAAAAACACATTTTCACAGCAGAGAGTTTTTAAAAGTGTCATGTAAACTATATATTATAATATATATATTAGTATTTTTAACTGTATTTTTTGAGCAGCTTGTGTTTTTAACGTATTTTTCCAGTTTGATTAGATTCCAGATAATATCTAGTAAAATAAAAAACCATTAATTTACTATTGACCATACCAATTATACCTTTTTTTCACTGTATTTGAATCAAATAAAAACAGCATTATTATAGAGATATTTGCTGTTATTTGAAATAAAAATATTTTTAAAAAATATATAAATAATGTCATATTACAGTATAGTTAAAATTATTTATATTAAGGTTTAGATTATTTTAAGATTAACTGTTATTTTACAGATTTTTCCTGTTTTGTTAAATTACTGGTAATATCTAGTAAAATCATAGAAAAAAAGTATTAATTTACACATTGGCTGTAAAAAAAAAACAACATGCCAAAACTGTACATAATGTCTACATCAAAAATAAGTATTTTTATAAATAGTAATTCATTTTACAATGTGCTACTGTACAGTTACACGGTTTTACTGTATTTAAATTAGCATAAAAATCATTATTTTAGAGGTATTTGTCATAATTTTAAAGAAAAAATGTATATTAATGATTGAAATATTGTATTTGAAAGATTTTTCCTGTTTTGTTAAATTACAGATAATATATAGTAAAATCACAGAAAACAAGTATTAATTTGCATGAATTTACAAAAAAAAATCTCTATTTTTCTAACTCATTGTGAGTGCACGATTACAGTGTTTTACTGTGTTTAAAACAGCTAATAAATATTATTTCACAGATATTTACTATTGTTTTAACAGTTTTTACAGTTTTTAAATGTTACATATTCCGTCTTTTTTAAATGGATTTTTTCTGGCCGACTTGCTGCGTACATGCTACAATTTCTTGAATGATATTTAATCATTAAAAATACCAAAGATGAAGACTAGTAGCTGCAGCAAGAGGTTTTCCTGAAGAAAAAAAGGCACTGCAGAGCCTGTACTGTGTCGATTTGGGGTTTGTACATTAGGAAACTGTTCATTAAAAATAAGCTACTGTAAAAATGCTGGTAAACACCATTAATAGTGAATGAGAGCTGCGGTTCGTTTCTTTTTTGACCAGTAAGCTCGATACGTGCCACACACTTCCTGGGAATACCTTCATCTCACACGCACAGAAGAAACACCCTCAGTCAGACTGAGACAGATGAATAAACAGTCAATTCAAGCGTGCACACATTGCACACTCTCAGGGGCTGCACCTTTCCTGCCTTAAGGACGCAGCGTCTTATCTACTTTGCACTTCGCTTCTTATTTATGAAGTTTGAATGTCCAAGAGCATTTTCACTGAAAAGCTCCAAGTGTTTACAAGTAGCTCGATGTGATGTCATCCCTTTAAAAATGACCTGCAGGAAAATATCCACTCGCAGCAAATCTCATTTTATGACATTAGTCATATCCCTTAATTACTGCAGTGCCCTCAGTGCTAAATGAGCAATTACTTCAGAACAGTGCTGCATTTAGCAGAATCTGCTGCGTCTCTCTGTCGGAGGTTCAGAGGCTTTTCTTTTTCAGGGTAATTCACAGGAGTTCTTCATTTTACTGTACTGACTTCACAGAAACACATCTTTTTTCATTCCCTCCCTGTATCAGATTATATGAGGTAATTGTAAAAGAAAATACCCCGGTGCTTATTTTTAAGACTCTCTCTCCAAAAAAAGCTCATAGTGAAGTAGTGCAGGATGAGCAGGGAGATTATGGCTCAGTGACTTCAGATTTTTCCCTGCTGCTGCTGATTGCCAGTATTGTCTGGAAAGCATCCTGCGGGAAGTGTGCGACTCACGGATATTACACACAGACTTATTACCCTTGACAGAAGAAATGAGATGAAAAGAGTGAAATAATAGCGAAAGAGCTGCTACCTCGGGGTGGAACAACATACAGCCTGCAGGGAGGCTGGTTTCCCTCTGATTGGAGAAGATTGCGTAATTCTAGTTGTGCCCTTGTTGTGCGTCGGTCACCCGTCACAAGTCCTGTCTGTATATGTGTGTGTGTGTGTGTGTGTGTGTGTATGCTTTATTGTGTGTTGATGACTTGTATAGTACTGTATGTACTTGCATGTGTGTTTTTTGCCTGACTTACTCATGTCTGTGTCCTATTTTAGCCCTCGGTTCCTGCTCGTTTCTATTTGTAGCGCCCTCTACTCTGCTGCCTATTATTTTTACTGCATATTTATGCTCTGCAGTTTTTTAGCCAATTGATGAAGTTCTGCATCACAGTTTACAAGTTTGCAAATTTGATATTGAGAATATAAGGCCCCAAATTATGATAAAACAAAATGTTAAAAAAAACAATACCAAAAAGAAAATCTCCACCACAAATGATCATATTACATGAACTGGACCCTGCCTTTGAATAACAGAAACATTAAAACAAAATCTAAAACAATTAGCAGCTAAATCTAAGGTATTAGTGCTTTCATAAGCTGTTTAAAGTAGGTTTGGAAAATTCAAATGATACATTTGAAATTATAATCATCCGTGTGTAAGTGCATTTCCATTCAATTGGGAATTTTAATTCCTCGTATTAAAAATCTAAATGCAATAACTCTGTGGTTTTACAGTTTTTAATTTAACCGCATTAACTCTAAGCAGTGTTTTCTGTTCTTGTCTCATTTCTACTCACTCTGGGCTCATTTTTCACTGTAATATTAAGTCCTGCACCTCTATAGAAACAGCAGGACCATGGCTAGAAGTGGAGAGATGGTATAATACTGGTAAAGTGTCATAAATCCTAAAAAAGAAACAACAAAAGTTTAATTTATAATAAATAATACATAAAATAAATTTAAAGTGCCAACCGGTGTAAATAAAACCGGGTAGCTTTATATATTAGAGATGTTTTGCTACTAATTTGTTTCCATACTTGTCTCCTATGTGTTCTGTGGAAACACAGCCTGCAGTTCATCCCAGTTCTGCCAACAAGTAAATGAATTTTTGTCATGTGACTGTTGGTTGCAGCTGAGTTAGTCATAGTGTCTTGGTTGTGCCAAAGAATGCAGATTTTTTTGCTTTTTACAGAATTTGCAAGTAATTAATTTTTTTCAATTTTTACAATTGTGACAAGTGGAATAACGTAGGTTTTAAGTATTATCACGATTTTAAGCTTAGAATCAGTAATGTGTCCCAGTGGAATGGCACATCACGGATGAGTTGTTGAAGGACTGTCTAAAAGTTGAAAATCTGCAAATTGTCTCTGTTTTTACAGTTTCTGGCTCTTACAAAAGGCATTTTTTAAAGCCAACATTCCTCTCAAAACCAACGGCGTGTTTTGGGGTTTTGAGGATTAATTGCACCCAATTGTAAATTTTATTATTGCACTTTACTATTTTGTTTTATTGTATTTCGTAGCTGTGACTGTCTATCTATCTATCTATCTATCTATCTATCTATCTATCTATCTATCTATCTATCTATCTATCTATCTATCTATCTATCTATCTGTCTGTCTGTCTGTCTGTCTGTCTGTCTGTCTGTCCTTCTGTCTGTCTGTCTGTCTGTCTGTCTATCATCTTCTTTGGCATTCCCATAACTTTACTGACTGAACCTTTAATGTTGCGTTGACGTTTCATATTTTGGGAGCACAACATGGACATATTTTCACTCAGAAAGTTGTTGTGATGAAACCGTTAGCGAACAGTTGCCCACTTATACATCCAGCAGACATGGATTCACTTTTCCTGACAGGCTGTTTCGGTGTCCATCACCTCCTGAGGGAAATATCTGGGCCTCTAGCCAAGAAATTCTCCACTATGTTCACCTGCTGGTCATTAACTTGATCTGTTTTGTGATGGGCAGGTAGCATCCAGTGGATTTATGTAGGAGGGTTTTTTTTTCCCCTGTTATTGAAAACAGCTGACTGCTGCAGCTGGAAACAGTTTTTTGACTGTGGAGAAACCAAAGAGCTGAACCTGTGAAGAGCAAAACAATCTCCACAGAGCTGAAGGTTTGTCCCTGCAAGAGACCTCTTTCACATCACATGTAGCCATTTTGTTCACTGGTAATATAAAAATATCGATCAGCACAGCCTTCAGAATTGATTCTACAAATGAAATAGATGCCCCTTTAGAAAACAGCGCTTACCTGCCAGGGAACGAATCTCTAATTAAAGTGCTTCCAATAGAATCTGGGCTGCACATGAAAGACGGAACGCACTGAATCAGGCTGTGATCACATCGGCCTGTTTGCTTCCTGATTTGTCGCCGTGTAATGGACTTGCTTCAAGCAGGGCCAGTGATGATGTGTGACTTCAATCAAGAAAAATCTAATCGAAGATTGTACACGGCATTCACACCCATAACATGAAACAGCAACACGGTGGAGGGCAGCCAGGTGACAAAATGATTTACCGGGTTGTGTGGCAACAAGCGAAATCCTGTTGGAGTGTCCTTGAACACGATGCGAGACAGAGTCTTTATCAGCTTCAAGAGGCAACACTGTGTACCTGAGTTGACCTGTGGCCTCTGTGTGGAGCCAGTAAAGGATCAATCCTGTTCATGTTTGCATTGGTTTTGGCGCATTATTTAAAACAGGAGCAGGATAGGTGCGCTGTGCTTACAGTGGGCTCTCCCTTCTGATGTCGCGAAAACAAAAATAAACCCAAACCCACAGATGGAACGCATTTCCTTTTGGCTGTTTGCTCGTACTTGTGTAAGAACACATCAGGAGGCTTGTGTGTTTCCTTCACAGCGACACATGATGCGAACTTGGAAGCTTTTTTCGGTTCCGCGTATGAGGAGAGGATCTTCAACAGACTGTGGCTGCAGAGCAATAAGAAACATTCGGCTTGGATTTATCTGAACACACTGTTCTTCCAACAGAGCACAACTTACTTTCAAGTACACATGAAATTTCTGGGAATAAGACCTTTTATTCACTAATAATTATTTGTATGTCTCTGCTTCATGACTTCTTACTAACTAGTTTGCAGCTCCTGACTGTATTTGTGCACTGGTTTGCGGTTCATGCAGTTTTCTCATGCCTTTGCCAGTTTCCCAATTTTACCAGACATTTGCAAGCGTGCATGTATTTTTTTGTGCCTGCACAGTCCCACTTTATACCCCTGTGGCTAGCCCAGGACTAACCCATTAAAGACTTACGGCTACCTCAGACCATACTGTGGTCACCTGAGATCCCAAACCGAGACCATACCTCTGGAGATTTACGGGCATACCAACACTGCTTCAAGAAAAAAAATTCATATTCACACCTCTATTTCTACGGCTCAACACACGGTTATGATTATTCTGAATGAACTAAGCAGCCATTAGGAGTAAGAAAAGCATTTTAACACATCTGAACACATGTCACTACTCTTTTTTTCCGGCTTTCCACCACACTAAGTCTCCCTCTTCCTCGCTATACATATGGCAGCCATCTGGCCTGGCAGAGCGGTGATGGAGCCTAGAGTGGGGCAGGATCACTGTGATCCATGTACAGTTACAACCTGATTAACCCTTTCGAGCCAAAGCTATCTTATACCTCTCGCTTTAAGTGCATCAAAATTCTCTGCATTATTTTTACACGTCTTCCCATTTTCCTCGTCTTTCATTCTGTCACTGTCTGATTGTCTCCTTGAATAATTCACTACAGTCAATCCCAATCTCAGATCCACCTCGTCCCTCCAAGTACTGCCTTAGTGCACCTGTTTGTGTGTGATTTCGCCAAATCAAAGCTCCACTCGGCCATCTCTGTATCTTATCTGCGACTGCAACCCGAAGCCAGTGATCCTGCCGAGCCGAAGTATGTTTGGGGAAGTGCGCTTCTCCGTGTGTCCCTCCAAAATAGATTTAAATGCAGGGTAGGAGCCACATCGAGGTCAGCGTTCCTTCCCCGCTGCTCTGAGAAAAGTGGATCCAAACTACAGTAGTCTGCATTCTGACAGACAGACCCAGAAAAAAAATGAGTCAAAATCAAAATAAAAGAACATTGCACTGTTTGTTTATTCCTATTGTGTGTCGCTGTAAGCTCTGGAAGCTGGCATTGTGTGCAAACTCTCTTGCCCAAGTATTAAAAGAAGAGGGGCTGATTGCAGTCTCATGTCTGAACATGTGTGCAAATTCTCAAAGGGGAAATGGATGCAAACATGTGTCAAGATGAAACTGTTTTGCGCGTATGCCAGGGCTTTCTGAATAGACATCATAAACATTCAAAAATGAGAGAAAAAAAAACAGAAACCAGAGGAAAACAACAAAAAGTTGAGTTTATTTTGCATTGTGAGATGAGTCAGACACTAAGCTGGACACGTTCCAACAAGCAGAGTCAGTGTTTGCATTGCTAGCTCGCTTATGGTGAACTTCTAGTTGTAGTTTGGGGAGAATAATTAATTATTAAATACATTTGAATGACGTGAGAAGGAAATCTGTAAAAGGGAAACCAATGAGATACAGACAGGTGAAAAATTAAAGGAAAATCCAACATGTAGTGTCGTAGTAAAGTGTCAGGCCACTGAGTATCACCAGAATGTGTCCTGGCACTGATTCTACGACTCTCACTCAAGGGGACTGAATGCCAAGTTTGTCCAGGAAAACCTTAAAGAAAGCATCAAGCTCAGTTTAAATAACCAAATTTCCCTGTGATTTCTCTGAAATTATTCTCCCGATAGTATATAATATTGTATTACCCTAATATTTAAATTAGTCCAGTAAGTGTATATAATTAGTAATGTTGTACACAAATAAAAAAAAAAATAAACAAAACAACAGAAACGCTGTAAAAGAATGGGTAATATTCCAGCAGCTAGGGCAAAAAAACCCAAAAACAAACAAACAAACAAAAAAAGAGTGAAAAATAATCTCATAAAATACAGTGATATTCCATAATTTTAAATAAATAGTTCCTGGCATTCATTTTACATTATGTGTAATTTTTATTGTTTATTGAGGGATAATTACATATATAAATACAATGAGGTTATTTATAAACAATATTTTATATTCTATTATAATATATGTAATAGAAATAATCAGGCAAAACACTGTAGAAAAAACAATTTTGAGTTTTATTATATAATTTTATGTAAACATCTTGTCAAAATGTCGAAATGCTGTTGTAAAACTAGTCATTTGGTTTCAAATTGCAAGAATCTGCTGCTAATTTTACATCAAATAAAGCAAAACATGAGTCTTAACTGTCAAGATTTTCTTTTGGTTTCTCACAGTTACAGATTTTTATTTACATTAGACACGTAAATTCAATTTATTTTGGTAATTTTATTGATATTTTCTTGTATTTTAAAAATAATTTTAAAAAAATCTTCAACATAAAAACAAATTCTGTAAAATTACTTCTTTTTTTGCAGTGCAGCCTGTGTGTGAGTCTGTGTGTATGACGCAACAGAACATTTTAAATGAATACTGCATCAGAGGAGCGTACATCAAAGGGAGAATCCGCCACACATAACGATGTTTGTGCTCCCCAAATCCGATGCCTCGACTCTTGCGCTACCTGCAGAAATTCTGCTTCCCAGCTTCGCAGCAGAACACAGCCTGCCTGTGGCTGTGGACCACCTGTCTGAACTTTTGTGTGCTTTTCCGATGCAGCCGTTCAGTCTACAGCTGGAGTCAAAGCAAGTTCAACAAGCCGGACAACGATGCTGCATTTGACACAAGCTGGCTGCTGGTTTCATATTCACCTTACTGACACGAGAGTGGGAGAGTGGTGTAAAAGCATTTCCTAAAATATTAACCCCCAAAAGCATCCTGAAAGATTAAAACTGTATCATCGAAAAACAAACGATGGAAGAATGTCAAGAGGAAGTTTGTTGGGGTTTTTTTGCATTTGTGAGCACTTTGACAGACGTTTTTCTGAAGTGACATTTTGTTCCGCAGGATGTGTGGAATACATATTTGACCGAGCACCAGGCCTCTGCTGTGCAGCCGTCTATCACCGAATATGACTAAGCTGCATTCAGTGACATCTTAATGGGAACTCCTGTACTCATTACTTCTTCTCCAGTGACGGTGTCTTGCCTGGAGGATCATCCAGCCTCCTCTTCTCTCTTCAGTGACATTGAATAGCTGCCATATGGCAAACAGAGCTGGTACGCTCAGAGACAGGCAGGTGCTCAGTAGCATCTCTTACTATTATGCATCCTAAGACTACAACCGGCTGTTAGGTGCTTGTGATTATCACCCGTAAACAACTTCAAGTGCTTTCTGCAGGTGTACTGTAAACCTGAGAACACAGAGATTTTCCACTGTAGTGAAAGAATGACATCAGGAGGAAGATACTCTCACAAGAGGGTGCAGCAGCAGCAGCAGTGGCCGGCTGCGTCGCATGTAAGAGCTCCATCAGCTCCTCCCTGAGGGTGGACAGTGGCTTGCATTAGGACGCAGAGAGCCAGTGAGTCACCTTGCCTCAGTCCACCCTGCCAGCGATTACCACTTCACTGTCAGCTGCTCCTGTTATTCCCCCGAACCAAGGTTAAGGAGCCGCACGGTTAAGAGCTCGAGTGTAACGTGTTTGTTTATTCAATCATTTATTTTGACATGTCGAAGAAAGATGATGGTGCCGCTCTATTGAAGTGAACCATGACCCCGAAACCTAGCAACTACGTGCAGCTCAGGCATCATTCATTTTATTTCTTGCACCTCTGACGTGTTGAAATACACAGATCAGCCACTGCGTTAAAATAAAATGCCTCATATTGTGTAGTTCCCACTCAAGCTGCCAAAACTGACCATGTGACCTCTTGGGGTGTCCTGTGGTGTTTGGCACTGAAACGTTGGCAGCAGATCCTTCGGGCCCTGAGGGGTTGCAGGGTCGGGCCTCCGTGGATGCGGCTTGTTCCAGCACATCCTGCAAATGTTTTGTTGGACTGGAACTCGGGAAGCTCGAAGGCCGCGTCAACACCTTGGACTTTTTGTTTTGTCTCCCCAGCTGTTCCTGAGCAGTTTTTGCATGTTTGTAGTGCTGGACTCCAGCGATGTTTGGGGGGGCGACTGTGTCATCCACATGAATGTCAGGAATCAGGGCTTCCCGGCTGAACATTGTAAAGAGGTGGTCAATGTCTTTCATTTAACCTGTTATAAGTGGCTGATTAATGTATCGTCTGCGGTTCTGTTCATATATGCACACAAGAAAGATCTTTCTTTAATCCTTTTTTTTTTAGTTATTGCTCTTAAGTAAAAAGCCTTTAGCTGCATTTTGGGGTTCTATGTGAATGAAGATTGTTCTCATTATAAATGTTGTCCAATTTTAATCAGATTTTGACGAGTTGTGTAGGTTACAAATAGGGTTACATAGTTTTTGTCACACTTGGCTCCAGAGATGGCGAGGATTGGTTATTGGGTCAGTCAGCCAATCATTTTAATCAACATCAAAATATCTTTAATACAGGTTGCTGTAAAAATTTGGTCCAAACATAATTTTCCAGAGGATGAATCCCACTGACTTTCACAATTCAGTGTCTTTTCCTGTAGTGCTATCAGCAGATTGGCATTTCTTTTAGACAACTTTGGCGATTCAACATTATTGTGTTTGTGCCACATCAGATCATAATTGAAACATTTCCAACTTTGGTTTTTAATCAGATATCTTAAGAGCTGATAACATTCCCTCGTATTCTACATCAGACGTTAGCATGCTACCGTGCTAAGCTATGCTGCTGGGCAACGTAAACACCTGCTAAACATTAGCA
Source organism: Dascyllus trimaculatus (assembly GCA_024666655.1). Taxonomy (NCBI): domain Eukaryota; kingdom Metazoa; phylum Chordata; class Actinopteri; family Pomacentridae; genus Dascyllus; species Dascyllus trimaculatus. Next base: position 12,705,479 of record CM045448.1, on the reverse strand, counting down.
TGTTAGCTTTGTCATTGCATGTATGAAATTTAGCTCAAAGCACTGCTGAGTCCAACTGCAGCATCACAAAGCTTTACTATTCATGCAGTTTTAAAAAGTCTTACAGCTATAAATTGCCTCCATTTATCTTGGTATCTTTTCTGTTTTTGAACTCGTGACGCAAGTGGAGAGAGGCTTTCCAAATTTATTTCGGAGTTGCTTAGCACCAAGCTTGCCTTTATTCATTTTCCCACCATGTTCAGTCCATTTCTGCAAGTATTATCATGACTAAATTGTATCTAATTGTGGTGGTTGAAGGGTTAAAGTAAATGAGACTTTTTCTTTTATCCCTTTAGCCAATTATGAAAATTATGGTATCTGCAGTGCAATACTCTTCCGAATCACACCTGGGCGCCTCTAGTCTGGGCACATCAAAGGAGGCGGGTCGTGAATCCTGCAGATGCCCTCTGAGTGGGATTTACTCTCGTATATAATTGTCTGAGAGGAAGGTGGGAGGGAGGGCGGTGCCAGGGTAGCCCCCCCTGTTGCTTTAAATAGTTTAGGATGGATTTCCTGCAGTTTGCACAACGGCTCGCCCAAGAGGACACATTGTGAGCAATTAAAGCAATAAAGAAGGTGTATCAGAGTAATCCCTGCACACAAAGTTAGAGCAAGAACACAAAGAAAGTTTCTTTGCTTTATAATTTGCCTCGTTGGCTCGTCTGGGCTGCAGCGGTTCACGACACCAGACACCGTCCCTGCAGATGGTGTTGATGTCTCGTGCTCTTTGTTTCAGGTCAGGCAGGCTGTCAGTGGTGCTCTGGTCTTACCTGAACAGAGATGTAGAAGAGATGGTCATGCTCCGTAAGCAGCCGCTGTGCAGGTTTATAATGCGGATAACTGCGACTTATTACCAAGAAACCGATTTCCAGATGTTTGTGCCGCACAGTTTTTAGTACTTGCATAATACATGGTGCATAACAAACACAAAAGTAGAGTATAATTACAAGCATGCTGTTTTAAAACCGGAACATTTAAAGGTACCACCCCAGCAGTAGTACTTGAACACTTTGTTGACGAAGACGAAACATGCTGCATCACTTCCCCCTACAATATTTCAAAATAATACAAAAGAGTTGTATTGCTACAATTAATTTTATATTTCCAACAATAAATATGTACAGATATTGGAAAGCACTACTGCATATATGAAAGTAGTTGCACAAACCAGTCTTATATTGATGCCATGTTCATTTTCACATGGGCACTAGACAGGCAGTAGATGTGGAATTTTCTGCTGGGGACTGGGAAAAAAAACAATGATCCTCTTTTATAAACCATTGCAGCCTTTCTTTCTTGTTGAGGATGTATCAGTGTCACTTTATCGCTTAGAAAAGCAAAATGTTTGCAGAAGATTTGACACAAACATGTGGCTGATTTGCAGCAAAGACACGTGTTTGCCAAAAAATGTTGCCACAGGTTTGCCAGCATTCACCACAGGCGGTAAACTTCCTGCAACATTCTGGTAATAATGAGAAGTTTGCCACTAGTGGCAAATATTTTCACCAGTGGTTTCCTGCCACAGTTTGTCAAGCTGCACTAAACTTCTAGGAACCGTCTGGAAACGAGTTTGTCATCAGTGGCAAACGTGTCATTTTACGTTTGGAGTAGGTTGCATTTCTAGCAATTACAGTAATGGTATTGTCTCTAGTTTTCCAGGTTTGTGACAGAGAGTTGTAGTTCACTTTTAGCAATGTTTCAAATTTGCTGAAAGGTCACATTTACTGGAATATTTACTGTTTTCTGGCTCAAATTAGTATTTCATGCAGTTATAATATCTAAGGATTAGTTTTCCTGGTTCCTCTTGGTGTTTTGACTTTTTCTCACAGTGCAACATGTATAGTAGGTTAAATGATGTTTCTAAATTGACGTGAGGTGTAAATGTGAGCAAGAAAAGTAGTCTGTCTCACTGTGTTGCTCCTGCAATGGACTGGCAACCTGTGCAGGGCAACAGAATCCAGCTCTCCTGTCATCCTCTGAAGCATAAAGTGGGTCTAGCTAATGGATGAAGTTTTCCACAAAGGTAGCCAGCAAGTCCACCGCAAGTTTGCAACATAATTTCATTTGCATATAAAAATACGACCTTGCTTGTAAATTTGCGGTGGCGCTGCCAAAGGTTAACCACGACTGTTTGCCAGAAACATGATTTGTATATGAAAATATGACCTTGCAGCAAACGTGAGGCAACATTGCCAAAGGTTAACCACAGCTGTTTGCCAGAAACCTGAAATTTTTGTGAGGCGTGTGAAACATTTTACTTCACTCTCAGAGACATTACATGACCCTGCCTTTTGTTCAGAGAAAGAATGCATTATCTTTTTTTCTTTCCTGAACTGTCCTGCCCTTCAAATCAATTATTTGCACTCCTTTACTTTTAAGTGCAGTTCGTCTCATTGGGGAAAAGTAACATAAATTGCCCCATAAACAACTGTTTGCTCCCACGAGCCCAGTAAAGAATGTCACTTTCGCCGCAGGCAGCATATGCATTAAATCAGCTGGAGTATTATGAGAGAGGAGACATTAAAACCAAAGCTACTTTTCTTCCAGTGATTAGGGGGCTAAGTAGAGAGTCGCAGCTTTTAGCCATTTCATAAATTGACACCCTGCAAACACTAAGAAGGGAGCAGCAGGGAATAAGAGACCGTCAGCAAATGGAGAATCTGCCTCGTCACCGTCTGAGCAAGGACGAGGTGTGAATAATGAAACATTATTACCTTTGGGAGAAGCCTCTGACAGGTGTAACCAGGAGGGATAATTACGACAATGTATGGCCTCTATTGTTTTGGCAGTCAGATTCTCACTCTTGATACAAATAATTACAGCTTCTCACGTCCTGAGCCCTCGTGCTTTTTTTGCAATATATGAAAGGATGTAATGAGATATTGCAGTTATATTCCCATAATGAGAAAACAAAATTTGAACCAACACCAGTCGATCATTTAATATTGTCCACAACAGCAGAATCAGAGAATATATTTTAGTTCTCTCTTTCACAGTCTGTACCTGTATCCTATACAATAACGCTGCTATAATGTTCAATTCTCTCTCTCTGTCTCTCTCTCTCAGGTGTTCTCAGCCTACCTGAGGGTCTAACACTTCACAGAGATCAGCAGCAGCAGCAGCAGCGAGCGGCGAAGAGTGGAGAGGGAAACTCCTACAGCCAGTCTGAGCTGCGATCTGTCGAACAGTGCTTACTGGCCACGAGAGTGGGCAGCATCTCTGAACTCAGTGAGTCCTGTATGTGTGTGTGGGTGTGATGGGAAAAGTCTGAGTGGAGAAGGGAAAGACGATCATTAACCCCTTCCTCTCTAATGCAACGCAATGAGACGCTCCCCTGCTCTTCCAACTCTTTAGGAAGATCGTTTTCTGTTTCTGTGTGCTGCTGCATAATTAGAGGTCCAGGTTTTCCAGGTTTGTTGTGTGTAGCAACCAAAAAAGTAAAACCTGCCAATAACGTAAAAACATTTTGCAAATAATGTAATAAGTTATCATGTTCTTGGCCTAGCATTAAAAAAATCCTCGAAAATGTAGTAACTGCAGCCAGTAAGGTAATAATACATAAATACGACTACATTTCTTGGAAATAAAAGATTTTTTGTGCAGTTTTCTCATCAAAAATAGGTACAGTGGATGGCATAGTCATCATATTCATCCATCAAGGATACATCCCCTGTAGCTCTTACTCTCCTTAATTATGGTTGTAAGAGCCAATTTGAGAATTATTTGTTGTATAAAATCTTTATTTAGAATATTGTTTATTTTCTTAGATGCGTAAGTTCATAATTTCATGTCAGTGTCGCTGTTGGATGTTGCATCGTCAAAAGAATTCACCAGATTTTTTTCTTAGAGAATATTTCATCAAAACTTTGTTCAAGCAGTTCTCAAGGAAAAACGATTCAGTCCTCACTTCAAACTGTATTTAAAGAACTGGACTGGCACTATGAAGTCACTTAACTCCAATATACAACATAGAATATGAACACTCATTTACAAATGTAAAAAAGACCTGAAGAGTATTAGGTACGTTATTGGCTCAAAAACCTTGCGACATTATTGGCAAGTTATTATTTGCTACAGTGTGAAACAGCTTCACTGGCCTGTTCAAGGGCCTGACCTCAATCTCCAACTCATGAGTGCCTGAGTGTCATCACCCAACATCACTAATATGTTTCCCAGCAGATATTTTGACTTGTCGTACTACACAGGTGTTGCGAAAAACTCTACTGACGGCTCTGTTCTATTTAAGTGTGACTGTGACCCTGAAAATAAAGCAGCTAAATGGAAAATGTCTTTCAGTGATGAAGGTTGCTACTGTATCTCAATGCTGTCTCACAAAAGAGTGTTTAAAAGCTACAGTGATCCACCAAACAAAAAAAACAACTTTAAGATTGTGAGACACTCTTGCAGATCTCTAATCTTGGAGGTCAATGACAGCTGAAGCTTTGTGTTCCACATTTACACCAGTGTATTTTCACCCAAACTGTGATCTTCTCTTTAACCTAACCAAATAGTTTTGTTGGGTAACCAAAAGCAAGCAGCAACTGAAAATGCCAGTAAACAGCAACAGAAAAACATCTGAATGGGTGTATTTCAACACAAACCTTTTAACCTCTAAACTTAACCAAGCGGTTTGAGTGCCGAAACTAACCAAAGTTAGTTGTAAACAGCAATTGAAAATCAAAACAGTGACATAAAATGCCACACAGGGCTCAGACACCAGGTTCTTGTGTTCAAGTTCTTGGTTTTAGGACTCCTCCACCCCTGCAGCCACCTCATGTAGACTTTATTGGTCTTTTTACATGTAAAGTGAATGAAAACTCGCCAGTCACATGACACAGAAAAGAAAGAGCAAAAATATGAAAAACAAAACAAACAAATGTAGGCATCTCACAGGCTTACAGCACCATGGACCGGCATAGCAAATACACATTCTGGCGTGAGACTGTCTTGAAACTGTGGTTAAATGGAAAGGAAGTTCTGAAGTCAAGTTCCAAAATCTCGTGGAAAATCTTTCCAGAAAAGTGCAAGCTCTTAGAGTAGCATGTGCATGCCCGTGGTTTCGAATGGAGATGGTGAAAAGCACATATGGATATAATATGTGGGTGTCCTCTTGCTTTCCTTAGATGTACTTTTGGCCACCCAGAGCTCTCCCAGTACAAATTCAGGGAACCAATGCTTGAAAAACACAGCTTGTATGTGTATTAGGTTTTAACCATTATCTCTAAAAGTCAGCTGACACCTGGTATTTTGAGCCATTGTCATTATGAAAAAAAGCGCTTCATCTTCAAAAGTTGATGTTTCACAAGTTTCACATTTCCGGCCAAATATCTCATCATTGAGGCAACAGATGACATATTTAGATAAGAATAAAGTGCCCTCCAGGTGCTACGAAAGGAACCCAGCAAGCCTGAAGATTGCAGCCAGGACAATGTAGTGCAACTCAAGGTGTGATTGCACCTGAGCAATCCACGCCCCAGAGATCAAAACCCACAAAAAACAAACAAAACGCTACTTTGCCTGAGCACAATACACACCCACAGAGCCTTCAATCATGGTATTCGACCCAACTAATGTAATAATATAACAAAACACTACGGTATTCTAAATTACCAAACTAAACTGATGCAGCTAAAACCCTATAGTTTTGCCAATTAGACAGATGTTCCAGCTAAACCTTTATTGATCACAAGTTTTTCTCTGCGCTTCTATTCTGTAAAGTGCACAAACTTTTGGATAGCCTAATAGATTCCAGAGAATTGACTCTTGCTTATCCAGTGGAATATCTCAACATGACCTTCTTCGTCAGCGTATTTCCTGAACGCGTGCGGCTCCGGTCAACCGTAAATCTCCATCACATTTGAGCTGGATGACATTATCGGCTCATATAATAATACGATGCTTAACAGAGCACAAACATTGTCCTTCTCTATCAGTAAATCACTGTATCATACTCGGCCTGCAAATGTGTATGCGCCTCTTAAAACGAGTGTGGATCTGTGGGAGTCGCGCTGTCAATGAAAACAATTCTAATGAGCCGCAGCCATTCATTAAAAGTGACTGATTTTAGCTTATAAGTTTGACAAGTCCTGCAAAAGTTAATTGAATGTCTGTCCATTGACAATGTAGTCATTATCCAAAGAATAATGGGCATCACAATGCTTTCTGAATACGTTTATACAATATGAAGTCATTTGCATAAGCTTATAAGGAGTCAGTTTTATATATATTATAATAATAATAGCTTTTCTGCATCATTTGAGAAATTACATGCTGATTATGTTCTACATTTACTTAGAAAAAATAAGAAGAAGTTGCAATGCACAACTGAAGTTCAACACAAGGCCTTCATGGGAGTTGTTTTTCGGTTTTGGTGGAAACTTCCTGACAAAGCGTTGATAGCTCCTCGACAAATCTGCAGCGGCAGGCCGAGTCTCAAACCACTGAACACACAACGTCTTGCGTTCCCACTTGATATAATCAGATATAATCATAGAATCCCTTTGCTCGTTTGAAGCGTTGAGCAGTTTTGTTGTTTTGCAGTTTTTATGTTGGCTCACGGAGACTTTCCCGAAAACACAGCAGCGTCCACTGACAGAAGAATAACAAATCAGACGCACAGTCACAGAATGTCTCTTAATGTGCGCGACGAAAATGAAATCCCCAAGCCAAATAATGAGTATAAAGGGGCTGCAGGGTCTCTTTCTGTTGTCATGGAATCAGTATGTTAAGAAAAGGCAGAGAAAATATTGTCTGCATATCTCGTGTAAACATTTATCATCACAATAAACAGCGAGCCAGTCCTCCTCGCTGTAGATTTTCTCAGGATGGAGGCAGATCACCCAGTGCTCCGTTCATGTTGTATTGATGAGGTCAAGCAAGGACTCGTTGGGTTGTGTTGACACTGCAAACACGCTGTGAGACAACAGAGCCACTGATGGATAATGGCAGAGCTTAGGCCAGTGGTAATGTTATCAGGAATTCTGCAAATAACTACAGGATTCGCAAACAAGCTCAAGCTGAAACAAAAATGAATAATTGAGAAAAGCAGAATATCCGGGGATGATTGCACTGTCAGCCTGTCAAATAGCGAATAAAATGAGAGCATGATACGGATGAAGATAGAAAAGTTAAGGAGAAACGCCAATGAGAGTTTGATTTTCGCAAATGAATTTTGCGGATTGGAACAACATTGGCTGCTCCTGCTCAGCTAAATTTGCATCCTGCCCAGGGACAGTCTTTTTGCTCTGGCATTTAGACTCAAATTTAGAGGTTTGCCACTCATTTACCTCTTTGTATTTTCTCATTTTCTCCCCCTGCCAAAATGCCAAATTAGCATATTTGAAATGACAGTCCTGCAAATCCTGCAGTTATTAGGACGGCTGGTGTATCATCACAACTCAGCCGGCTTCAGATATGGTCCACACATCGCTGTAACTCGGCACGTTACTAAAATTGAACTGATCTATTCTTAGAAGCAGCGGTGGATGGAGGATACAAAATACATATAGGCTGCTCCATCCACATGTATGTAAACCTATACAGATGGGAGATATCAGCAGGCAGCGCATGAGTGAAACAAGGTCAAGTGGCAGCGACCTCTGTGCAGGTTGATGTGTCTGTCAGCTGCAAACCACAGAACCATGAGGAGCAGCTTTAGCTGAAAGGAATTATTTGACATAAGGGGAAGTGCACGCAAGCTTATAGTGTTCCCTTGTTTCCAGTCTTTAGGCTAAGCTAAGCAAACCTTCATCTTTAACCTGCCCTGTCTCCCAAAGATTATGTTCAGTCACGCTCTCAGGGAAAAATACCTTCTCCTGGGTTATGTTTGTTGGTGATGTATCACAAAAACGTTTCTCATCAGCATATCTTTGCCATTTATTGTGTTGTGTGTCACTCCTTTTTAGATAAACGATCGTATATTAAGTGGAAGAGCTTATGACACTGGAGAGAGAGAGAGAAGCATCTAAAATACTAAGAAACTAACATATTTGAACCCAAACCATGATATTTTCCTATACTGATAAAGTAATTTTGGTGCCTAAACCTAATCATTCTTCTAACATGTTGTTATTGTTCTGTAATAGTGAATATGAACCCAAATATAACATTTTCCTGAATCTAGCTAAGTAGTTTTGAAGCCTACAGCCTCACATTGCTATGCTAAGCTGCATTGTTAATTATGTTTTCAGGGAAATAAACCTTCACCTGGATTACGTTTGGTTGTGACGTATCAGAAATATGTTTCTAATCAACACTTTTGCCATTTATTGTGTTGCTTTCCAAATGTCGCTTCTTTTCAAATAAACAGTTATGTATTATGGTGTGGGTGAGCTCCCCATAGGCGTTTTTTTCCTCACATGGTTCCTCAGTGCACTGCCATGTCACTATACTCACAGTTACTGTAGTGTGTGTGTGTGTGTGTGTGTGTGTGTGCGCGCGCAGGCGTGATTGTGGGTACATGGGTCTATGTGTGTGTTTAGGTGGAGGGTGCAGGTTTTTCATTATGTGTTGTATTTCTGTTGCATGTTTTTATCTTGGGAAGCGCTTTGGGTTGCATTTTTATTGTATGAAAAGTGCTATATAAATAAAGTTTGATTGATTGACTGATTGATTGATTGAATGACTGATTGATTGATTGATGAGGCAGATTTCATCGCACTGGAAATGCAGAAAATAAAAGAGAAGCATCAAAAATTACATTAGATGCTCATATTTTAACTCAACCATGACATCTTCTTTAACCTAATTAAGTAGCTTTTGTGTTTAAACATAAACGAACGTCTTCAGCTATTGTTCTGTAATGGTGAATATGAGCCAAAATATGACACTTTCCTAAACCTAACTTAGCAGTTTTGCTGCCTACAGCTTCATTTATACTCGCCTACGCCATAGTCTAAACAAGTGGCCCATTGTTATGAGCATTTTTACCTGTGTGTTGGTGTGAATGCCTTAGTCTGCAGGTAGTGGCGTTTCTGTGCAGTTGTGTTGAGTTTTTTGCGTGTTTGAAACAATGGTGACTGAAACTGAGCGAATCACATTGGACTGGGCGCTAATAAAGGCTGCACTTTCAGTTGCTTTCATCTAAATTACTCAATGGCAGAAAAGAGAAAAGGTATAGAAGAGGATAGAGTCTATCCACAGATTGATAGAGCTATGGCAATAAGAAAAACAATATGTGACAAGCCAGATGCCCATATAGCCTATTGTATATTACATTTTGGCTCATTTATGCAGTATTTTTCAACAAATTAGTGTGCTGTGTTGCTACTGAGCAGACTAATAACAGTTGTTTGTCGTCTGTGTTGCTGCAGTGTGTAGCTACGTTTATGGGAAACCCAGTATGCTACAGTTTAAGATATGAAGTTACGCTATGCTTATGACATAGATTCTTTGCAGGAGTATGAATCAAGCCTAAATTCAACCAAAGAGCTAGTGAAAGTAAAACTTATGTCTAAAAATAATAGTTCACATCAACCCCAGTCTCCTGGGTGAAGGTTCTGTGCTGAACACGACCACATCTCCATCCTCTGAACACAGAGTTTGTGTCTTTGAAAGTGGAAACGTTTCCCACTACATCAGAAAACATGTTTCTTTGAAGAGAAGCTGTCAAGGAATGTAATTTTATGAGAGACAGTGTGGATTTAACCGGCAGACATGAAGGCTGCATCAATCCTCCGACATTTTCTGCAGCTCTTTCTTTTTTGCTTCCAGAAGAATATTACTCCCCTTTGAATTTTACTAGATCAAACTTCCTCCCATAAATCAAGTCTTAGCAAAGATTCAATAAATCCTAAAGGCTTCAAGGATCTCAAATCTCAAATTCCCCTAGACTGAGATTATTTCAGAGGCCGGCCCGAATCCCTCCATCGTCTCTTTATCTTGCTGCAATATTATTATTAATCTGGGAATCATCCGCTATGGACTGACAGCCTCAACCTTTAGCAAACTGCGGGGATTGTTTACATAATGCATAGATCACTTCATATGAAGCAGACTGATCCTAACACAAACTGAATGAGTATTTCCATTGAGAGCATCCCTCAAACTAGCAAAAATACTCAGGCGAAAGTTAAAAAATCTCATCACCGAGCTATTTTAGTCACATTTCTTTAAACACCTCGCGTAAAGGTCAAGCTGTCGTCCCATTTCCCTCAAATTCTGACCTTTTTTTCTTCCATTGTCGCTCATATCTTATTGTGCTGCACTTCACTGAGCTTTCAGTTTGGCAGAGATGCCAGCAGGTGTTGGAGAGAAGCTCCTCGGAGTCATTTCGGTTCACCGTAGAGCCTATTATATGGTATATGTACAGGGCACAATACAGTTTTACAAGCACTTCAGAGGCTATAAAAAAATGCCATTGAAGACGTGCCAACATAGACTTTTAATGCCGCAACCACCTCAGATCCCCTCAGGCTTTACTTCTGTCTGTAAGGTCGAGCTTAGAGCTTTAATTCCACTCAACTTCTTCATCACTTTTAACTTATTCACACATTTTATTACCCACAGTTTTACCCAGCCCTATAATAATAATAATAACAATAATAATGCCTGTATGAATAATTCACATGCAGCTTTGCTTTCCCTTGTGGGTGCTTTGCCTCACAATATTAGTTACAGCTGATTAAGAAAACATGCTGGAAACATCATTACTCCTTATTACTGATTTGACCTGAACTCTGAGACTTTGGAGCTGATGATTTTTTCTTTTGTCTCCTTTTCATATTTCGCTTTAGAAAGATGGAATCACGGCTGCCTTTCTGTAAGTGCTTCAACAGACAACGCTGCTAATGGCCATCGGCGCTCTTGATAATACCTTTTAAAGATCACTTTTTATTGTAACAACGCTGAAAGTATATAGATTCTTTTATGCATCTCCTCTGAATACAGTACTTATCTTTGACCATGTGTCAAAGAAAACAGCAGAATAAGAGAGGAAATTGAGCAATTTGTAATAATTTTTGTGTTCCAGGATAGACGGTGTTAACCACAGTGTTTTGCTCTGGTGGGGGGGTGATTCTGATTGATAGCCTCAAAGATGGAATTATGTCAGTAGTCCCTGATGTTAAATGGAATCAAGGGGAAACTGTCAAAAGCTACAAGCAACCTGCCATCATGGAATCAATTTGCACCATTTGTCAGTGTTTGTTAGCTTTGGAATACCACTCATTTAACAAAGAAAAGCTGCATGTATGTGGATTATCTCATCCTTCCCTCCCTAAAAAAGACTACAGAGGCCTTTGACAGCAAGAGAGTCATCATGCGATGCTACTTTTTTTTGGCAATTTTGTCCAAACGAACCTGATTGAAAGAGGGTGAGACTCAGACAGAAACTGTAGTTTAAAGGAGCATCATATCAGCCTCACAGCTCCATTAAAAAGACAGCTTGTGCCCCTCATGTGTGGTAGCTGGTGGCTAAAAGGTTCCGGTTGTTTCCAAATGGGCCAAACTAATGACAGGAAGAACAGCTCAGCGTCTTGTTAAGTCGGGACGGCCATAGGCGTCCATTAAACGTAATCACGGCTGCATAGCAGCAAATAATTGAAACTGAAAAATGGCGATGGAGGCTGCACGGTGCAGCGGGAACCCATTCATCAATACCCCAAAGAAAAGCTGGTTACTGGGTAGTTATTTCCCCATAAAGGCTTAAGTATAATTACTCCATCAGAGTTGATTTGTACATTTCAAAAAGAGCCGCCATACTTTCTCTCTCTCTCATTGTCAAACGCTAAACTGCCCTCATGCTCTCTAAAGTAATGAGCAGTTTGGTGGTGATATGGGAGCCTGCGTTGCCCGTTACTGACCTTAAAGGTGCCAACTCCCTGAAGTAGATCAAAGCGGTGCAGTTATACTTAGGAAACGGACATATTTGTGTGATTTTGTGTTTCAAAGAGCTTGGAGAACATCGCCTCACTGCTACAAGGTAACACCTGAGGAGCTGGATCTGCTCGTCCTCAACCTCTCCTCTTCTTGTTAGCATAAAGAATGAATCACCCAGGATGAGGTATTGATTAAAGGCTTGGATCTTATAATGAAAAGGCTATTGACGTTTTAGCTTATTTAACTGCTGTACCTCATTTCGTCCTTCCTCTTTTCTGGTCAAAACAGAATTCTGACTGCTCTGCGTTGGTATTTGAAAACAATGGGTTAATCCTTTTTTCTGTGTGCACCTACGGAAAGAGCGACAGTAATCTCACTTTAAGCTGCCGGTCCTTCACTACTGTTGCACTCTTTCGGTGTTGGACACAATCTTACATTCTCAGCCTCCTCTGCCAGTGTAGGAAATGTCACCGACAAGCATAAATAAGACATGAGGAGTGGCTGTCGCTGACCACCTCAGCTCCCCTTACCAAGCTTAAGAGGGCACAGTTACAAGCTTGTCTCAATTCCTGTTGGCTCAATTAAGAGACAGGTGAAGTTGGAGTAACAGATAGAAACTGCAAGGCCTTGACCTCAAATGTATATGCGAAGTGGTCATTCCTGTTATCATATTTCCGGCTGATTGCATCAAAACATGATGTCCAGCACATTTCAGCTATTAGATTGTGGGGTTACTTGTATGTGAAAAAATAAGAATTATGAGCAGTTCATTGTTTGGATTCTCTGACCTGCAACGTTACTGTTGTGGTTTACTTTCACCATTCTTGTCTACAACATTTTCAACAAAATTAGTTCCAAAAACCCCACTGTAGGCTGTCTGCTCAGAACCAAAGAGCTTATAATCACATTTAGTGGCTTAATGGTGGGCATGATGGAGATATTTACCAGCTTAAAAAAAGCAGATATTCTCTTAATATGTGGTGGAGACCAAAACAGAGCTAAAAATACAGAAAATGTTGGCCGTACATTCAGCAGATGGACACATATAGGACTCTAAATGGCTGATAATGGAACACATTGGTAACTTAAATACACTATATCAACTTGAGAGGTAATAATAGTTCTCTGACAAATTTAATGAAAAATCGTGGCCATTATGGAAGCAAGAGCACTAATAATGACATATACACTGATCAGGTATAACATTATGACCACCTGCCTAATATTGTGTTGGTCCCTCTTATGTGCTCAAAAATGCTCTGAACCACTGGACATAGACAAGAGGACCTCTCAGGGTGTCCTATGGGGTCTGGAACCAGGACGTTGGCACTGGATCCTTTGGGTACTCTGGCTTGTGCAGTGGGGCCTCTGCCAATCAAACTTGTTCCACTGCATCCTGTTGATGCTTGATCAGAATGGGGTCTAGGAAGTTTGGAGGTCAAATCAACATGTTGGGCCATTGTCATGTTCCTCAACATGTTCCTGATTGGTTGATGTTTTTTCCATGTGGTGGGCTGCATTTTCCTGAAGGGTTAGGCCAGTGACATTTGGGATTTCCATTTGCATGAGGGAGTGTGCTTGTTGTGTGACAATGTTTATTTGGGTGTCTAAGTCTCATCAACAAGGATTTTAAAATCCAAAGTTTTCCAGCAGAACACCACATAGTACCAATATGATCAATGTTCTTCACTTCACCTGTCAGTGGTTTCAGTGTTGTGGCTGGTCGGTGTATAATCCTGAATAAGGACCTGAGGAGATGGACAAATTATCCAGTTGGCATAATTAAGAGAAAGATGAAGCTGGAGTGACAGATAGCGGCGGATAGAAACTGCAAGCCCTTAACTTCAAATGTGTATGAGAGGTGGTCGTTCCTGTCATCGTCTTTCTGGCAGATTTCATCGCGACATGATGTCCAGCACATTTCAGCTACTGGCACTGCACCACTGGTCTCAGAGGACAGCTGAGAGATTGACTGTTTTATTGCATGAATGCTCTTCCCTCATTCAGGCATCCTTTTCACACTCGCCTCGCACATTGTCGAGGCTAAATGGAATCTTGGCAAGCACCAAATGGCGCAATTTTGATGCTAAACAAACCCTTTTGTCCATGGGAATGAGTGTTTGTTCCCGCTCTGTATTGTATAGTAACACATACAGTATGGTCCATTTAGAAACAGGGGGAACGGAGTGCCATCACAGTCTATTACTTTTCTGCCTTGAATAGTATCAAGCTGACCAGAACAATATGCCAAAGAGTGTATTTTTTTTTTTCTTTTTCAGATCGACCCTGCTTCAGAATTTCATTACTTTTCCCATCACAGTGCAGCAGGTCTAGACAGGAAGGAGAAGTGACAGAAACCTGACAGCATTCTGTGAAATGGGATTTGACTCCATGCTGTAATAATACGGGGTTGTTGTTGAAGTAAGCATACTCAATAACTAAAGTGCCACACAGTGTCACAGCGCTTTCATGAAGGGAGCGGGCTGTCTGTAAGAGAAACTTCAGATTCATGTCTGGATTTCTGATGAACTGCATCTACTGCACTAAAAGGCTAGCTGACTTGTCCCTAAAGTATTAAAAAACAGGGATGGGCTCACTTTTCCAAGAACTATTTACTTTTTTATTTTTTTTTAAACCCGCCTGGAGAATATTCAAATTTTTATAAGCAGAGTTCTCTCAAGCTTTGATTTTTGAAGCCCAACTGGATGACCTTAAAGTACTGACAAATTATGCAGAGGAAATAGCTTGGAGTAGCTAATGTTTATCCATAAATATTCATTCTTCACCCAGTGCAGTACTGGGTATGCTTATTCTCCCCGCGCTCCCCCTGTGAGCGGCACAGAAAGGACTGGGATGTACCCTGTCTTCTTCCTGATTGTGCTGCATGGAAACTCTTGATTCCCTCTGACAGAGTGAGCTCCGAGGGGGCTGGAAGGAATGAGGATGATTCCCCAACGTCTTTTTAAAGGCTCAAAATATTCTCTCCCTTTCTCCCTGTGAATTCTTTTTCTGACTGCCTGTGTTCCCTTTTGTGTTCCTGTGTAGGTGATCTAGTGTCCCGAGCCATGCACCACCTACAGCCGCTGTATACGAAGAACCACAACAACGGGACGCCGATCCACCAGAAGAGCGGCGTGATTCACTGGGCGCCCGAGGCCATCTACACACTGTGTTACTTCATGCACTGCCCTCAGATGGAGTGGGAGAACCCCAACGTTGAGCCCTCCAAGGTTACCTTACAAACAGAGAGGTGAGAAACAAGCACACAAGCATATAAGAGGAGCTTCAGATTCTTCAAAAATGGACCCGAACCACACAGACCAGCAACAGACTAAACTCAGATTAATAGAGTTTCACAGCGTCTGGTGGCATTCTATATTTTTGTCAACAAATCCCATGAAAAGACCAAAACCCAACAATAAGCTGATCCCTGCTAAGAAGTATTGTGTCTGTAGCCAAAGCCTCATATCTCCTACTGCACTGCATCATAGAGCTTGTTGTCCAAAAGCTAATAAAAACACATCAGTGTGCCACAACGCTGCCTTTATTTTGAGCCAGTCCTGCACACACTGCCTTAATACTTGCCAGTACACCAGTGTGTATAAATTCAGGATGAAAATAGTCCCAGAGAAAATGCATTGTGTTCTGTTTTTTGAGTCGCCTTTGCTGATTTCCAGCTGTTTTGGGAAACTACTGAGCCTTTAAGAAGAACAAAGAAGCGCCGTATTTGTGACTTGTTTTTCGAAAAAGTGCTCCATGAGTAGAAATGGGATTCTTGCCGAATGTCACACAGACAAAGAAGGGAAATCAGATAATACTGACAGACAGATTTAGGTTTTCATAATATAGAGTACCACAGCCTTCAGATACTTTGGGTTTTAACCCGCTTGGACATAACATTGCACCAATTTTCACAACGGAATGACGATAATTCAAAAAATAACCTGATTGCAAACAATTTCTATTGCCAAGGTCATTATGTATTTTGCATTAGATTATTAGGCTGCTAGTATGTAAAAAAAAAAAAGAGAAGAATTATGAGCTGAATTTGCAGTTTGCTGTCTTCCAGCTCATTGTTTGGATTGTTTCACCTGCAGTGTTGCTGTTGTGGTTTTCTTTCACCATTTTGTCTGCAACAATTTCAACAAGAAGTGTTCCAAAAACCCCACTCTAGGCTACCTGTTCAGCACCAAATAGCTTGAAAACACATTCATTAACTCTGTGGTGAGCATTGTGAAGATGTTTACCAGCTAAAAATAATGGATATTCCATCAATAGGAGGTGGTGGAGACCAAAACAGAGCTAGAAGTAAAGAAAATGTTCATCAGATGGAGACATGCACAACCCAGAATGATTAAAAATGGAACAAACTGGTAACTGCATGTCAACTTGTGTGTCCTTGTTAGTTCAGGTTTACAGTCTATGACAAACTCATTGAAAATCCTTGATCATCATGGAAGTAAGAGCTCTGATATTGACATTTATAATTCTCAGTGAGGACCTGAGAAGATGCACATCATCAAGTTTGTTACACAGCAGCAAACTGCAATTGATAGGAGTCTATAAGTTCAGCATTTGTGCAAGCTAGTGAGAGAACAGATGCACCAGAAACATCTCATAAGCAGGAAATATAGCACAATGCACAGTTCAGTAGTGGAAAAGATTTTTCTTCTTTGTTTTTGGTGGAGAAAAGATTTGTATTGTATCTACTATCATAATTGAGCTGTCAGAACTGTTTTGTTTTCACACCGTGAGAATTTTCTAAGGGTACATGATCTCACAAAGAAAGAAACATGAAGTACTGAATAATCTGTCAGGCCTTTTCACCTCATTTTGTACTATTGCATTTCTTTAATGTGCGCAGGGACGCTAATAAAGCGACACCGAGAGCACAGCTTCGTCTTTCCAGAGCTGCAGAGATCACAGTGCTGCAACTGTACACCTCTGCAGACTGTTCTTTTATTATATTCCTGGCTGTCCATGCTCGGAGCCGAAATGGCACACCAGATGTTTTCCTCTGGAAGGGAAGCAGCGCAGCTTTATATAAGTGAGTCGTCAACGTATTGGCGACTCGAGCGAGCCCTCTGGGTGACCTGAGCGGTGGCAGGGAGGGGGCTGTTGGAACAGGCATGCACACACAGTCAGTATTGATGATCACCACCACTGACGTAGCGGCAGTTGTAGGACTTATGTGCGAATGACATAAGGATTAGGCAATTTTTCCATGGTGCTAAGACCCCTGATCCATCATCCTGTAGTCTCTGGACGCATTAAAGTTTCCCCTAAAGCACAGAGCGGCTCTCACAATCTTCACTGTTTCTGCTCATGAAACAGATTTTCTGCTGATTTCATGAGCTGTTTCTTTTTTCACTCTGTGTTCAGTATTTCCTCCAGTTTGGTGGAAACCCCTTTTAGCTCGCAGCAGAGGCGGGAAGCAGTGCTGACAGTTGAGCCTGAGCAGCCGTCCTCTGGGGCTCCGGAGTTTATCACCTGCAGCAGAGCAATTTATCAGCTAATGTGTGTCCCAGGTGTTGTGTCTGCTTCAGCTCGAATCACCATTAGCAACCAAAATTCATGCCTGTTTTTTTAAAGTCACGTTGAATGCCAGCGTTAGAAATTAGGGAAATCCCTACAGTTGCCATTCCTTCCTCTCCTTCAGGAATGCCTGTGCACTTTATTGCAATTCTTGAAAGCGCATTGCATGGAAACAGTGAGACCTTGAACTGCTTGTGAACCAGAGTTTCCACTGGGCTTGTGGAGGAATGTATTGCCATTATGCGCTGCCTGCCTCTTGATTAGGTGTCGTGCGCTGCTTTTAATGAAGTCTGTGGAACCAGTAGCGTCACGTGGCTGCAGGTCAGGCTCCTTTGAAGTGAGTAAAACAAAAGGTTTCTTAGCATATCAGACTGTAATTAAAAAAAAAAAAAAACCTCTCCCTTCAACCCGGAGCGACGATAATGAGTGACAGATGTGAGCCGAGCACGTGTCAAGAACAGTCAAGGCGTTGAGGCATCTTTTTTAACGTGACATTGACACTGATCAGCAAATCCCAGAGGAACGGACCAAGTTTCATCAAGTGCATATATATTTGACAGCTCATATAAAACACATGAACACCTTATTTATTCAGTAGCACTCAGAAAACTCTCCTTAAGATACTTTTATTCTGAAATCCTATGCTTTAGATACTGTTTTGCATGATGAAAACCACACAGATATGCAAAAATGTCAAATTTGACACATTTTATTTAAATCAGCTTGCATTTAAGTAAGCTTTTTTCTTTTAAGCCTGTATATTTAGTTCATTTTCATACCTGTGTGTGATGCATTATAGTAGATCCCCCCCCTGCTGTGCTACACCAGCAGTCAAAAGGCTTTACTTGTCTCATTATGTTACTTAACAAAGTCTTGTGAAGCATCCAGAGAGTGTGGACAGTGCAGGTATGTTTTTGATAATGTATTCACAATAGCTGATTGTGTTCGCTTAAGTGAAGAACGTGTGTATTCATAGCCGTAACATGCTGTAAGTACAGTAATGAAGGTCAAAATGCAACTTCATGCATATGTATCTTCATGCATATGGAGTCCATGTGACTGCAGTAAACACTGACGCAGGATGAGAGGAGGAGAGGAGCAGACAGGAGGGTTTTTTAATTCATTCATCATCGTAGTTGTTGCGTTATACTTATTTTACATGCAAGAGGAGCAGCGCCTCAGGGAACAACGATGGACGTTTCTCAGAATTACTGACATTTTATACACCGAGCAGTCGAGGGATTATTAAAGGAAATAACTGTCACGTCAGTTGATGATAAGAAGCTGAAGCAAACAGGATATTTATAATGTAATAATAACACAAGGTCTGAGGTTTTCCATGTGTTAATTATTTAATATACAGAAAGAAACAGAAGCAATTTGGTGGTCACAATGTAAACAGTTCTGATCTTTAAACTAGATATTCAGTCTCCCTTCAAGACAAGATGGAAGATGCAGGAGTCATTATAGCTAATAATGTACTTTAGGTGATGAACATTTCTAAAAATTCTCCATGATTATGCAGACCCAAATGATGTGGAGTAAACCTGGGGCTTTCTGGGCCTGGGACTGTGGTTCTGCTTCCTGTGTGCAACTCGGGTTCGGCTTTAAAATCTGTAGTTGATTTCAAACAGGCAGCGAGCTTTTATGAATACTGTATGTTGCTGCTTACAGAGAGTTCACAGGAACTCATAATGAAGTGCAAAACTGATTAGAAGCGAAGCCACTGCAACGCCTGACCTTGTACAGTATTGTGATGATAAATGTAATTGATGTAGCTGTTGCACTATTACAGTGCGCTTTTATGGCTATAGGAACACTTAGAATGCATTATGCATGTGTTGCACTGCATTATGTGGGTCTATATAGATAATTTGCTGCTGTAGGCCTCTAGATCAGGAGCAGTAGTGACTGGATTAAAAATGTAGCGAGTAAATCTAATATATATGAGTGTCTGAAATAGAGTTAACTTGGCCAGTAATCCAAGATAAGATTTTTCCCGCTTTCCCACATTCAAGGGTCTCTGTGGCACGCTGGTTTAAGGTCTTTCATTTCATTTTCTAGCCAAGAGTTCATCCTGTTCTCAAACATCCGCTGCACCAGGCAGTATCTCCAAAATAACATATGCAAATTCTGCATTAGGTGGATTTTTCTTGCAAGTGCCCGGGCACACTAAGTAGTTAGTGTGATTGAAGTTCGGCATCTGTCCACATGTGCCTCTATCTCCCCCTACAGGCCGTTCATGGTGCTGCCGCCGCTGATGGAGTGGGTGCGTGTGGCCGTGGTTCACACTGAGCACAGGCGCAGCTTCTCCGTGGACAGCGATGATGTTCGGCAGGCTGCCAGGCTGCTGCTGCCCGGAGTGGACTGTGAGCCTCGCCAGCTCCGGTAGGGCTGCGAGGAGTGTGTTTCCCTTCAGGCTGCAGAGCATGTGTGTGTGTGTCTGCTTCCAAACCCACAAACAAACAGATACAGGCAAAGAAAAGACATGCATATTTCTCATGCACTTTCCTGCAGTGTGAAAGAATAAAAGCTTTGTCAGGTGTTTAAGGTGGAAATATGGTGCTTTTCAAGCCATCACAACAGTCAGCCCGCACTGTGAATCATTTTGTGTGCTTTGCCCTTCAGAACGGATGACTGCTTCTGTGCCTCGAGGAAGCTGGATGCTGCCTCTACTGAGGCAAAGTTCCTGCAGGACTTGGGCTTCCGTATGCTCAGCTGTGGACGCACGGACCTGGTGAAGCAGGCTGTCAACCTGCTTGGGCCGGATGGTATCAACAGCATGAGTGAGCAGGTTAGAGACACAGTCAACATATTAAATAATGCATGTGCAGGCGCATTCACACTCATGCACACTTCGAGATGGACACACACACACACACACACGCAGCAGCCTGTGGAAGATATTTGTTTGCTCGGTAAACTGAGGCTCCTTCACCTGTGAGCGGAAAGGCGGTCCTACATATTAAATCTTATTCTGACGTATTTTTTCCTGCAGCTTTCCTGCCGAGGAGCTCTGCATTATATCATGACTACCACCTCCAGTGCAGTAGATCATCAGGAGAGCGCTGCGAGCGTATCTCATGTTTTTTCATGGGGAAAAATCAACATGTAGTTCAAACACACAGAGCACTGCAGGTTTCTGTCAGATAACCTCCTGCTAGTATCTCAGATGAACTCCAAGGACCCACTGAGTCACACGTATCCTTTAAAAATTTGATCAATAGCGGAGTATGTCAGGATACAGGTGCTACTTAATAATAGAAAACAGAGAGCAGAGGGCAGGGAGGTAACGTTATGTTCACATTTCTCAGCGGGCAGAAAGTCACTGTGAAGCTCTGCACTTTCACAATAAAATATTTTAATGTAAAAAATGTGGTATTAGAAGCTCAAACTGAGATTTTGCCAATGCTTTTTGGTGCTTTAATAGAATGTGGGATTGCATCTTACCTGGTTATTGCTGTCTTGTGCCTGTGCTCATGTAGGGGATGACCCCGCTGATGTACGCTTGTGTCCGTGGAGACGAGGCCATGGTGCAGATGCTGCTGGATGCGGGAGCAAATATTAACAGTGAGGTCAGTGGTGGAAAAAAAAAATCTCATTGGGTAGAGGAAAAAAATAAATATTTGTCACTTTATAAAGCTGATCTCTTCAGCGTTAGTGGAATGAATCATTGTTTATGTCGAGAACTTGTGACAGAAGCAGGCCAGGTTGAGGAGGAGTGGGATTTATGACAGGTGAGAGGTGTTGACGAGACTCTTTAACTTTTGCCTCCGACAGTATGTGACATTTTATGTGGGTTTTTTTTTTTTTAAATGACAGCTTTAAAATAATTTAGCAGTAAGTTTGTGTGTGTGTAAACATAATTTGTGTGGTGTCGAATTGGAGAAAACCAAACATGTCGTCCTTCATCTCCTCTTGTTTTCCCCCATGTGTCATGCCGCTAAACGTTAAAGAGGTGAGGATCATGAGGCCTGTTTGAATTTGAGCATTTGCTGCTGAGTCTGTTTTTTTTTTTTTTTTTCTGTGTCAGGAAAAAAACAGATCAGCTGACTTAAAGCAAACTGAATTCCTCACAGAGTCGGCGGAGAATCGAGGTGGCATCCTGCGCCGACGCCAGAGAGGTCGCTCAGTTAGGGCCTCATGATCCTGATCTTCGTTAGTCACTTCAGCGACAACATGTCCCATCAGCTATTGTGTCAGAGTTGATTTGCGCTGCACTCATGACCCCCCTGGCCAAAGCACAAAGCGCTGTCGACTGAAACGCGAAAGGCTTTTCAGATTCAGTTTCATGCATCCGGATTCAAATCTAAATTTATTACAGACAAATGTGTAAACGCACTTCTTTCGGTCAAATCGATCAAACATGGATTTATTGGTGAAATTTACAGTCTACGATTCAGACACCAATAAAAACAGAAGAAAACCGAAAAATCGCATGTGTCTCTTCTCCCTCCCTTGTTCCCCCCGAAGCAGCCCGAGGAAGAAAATGCGCGCCTTTGTGCTTTGTTGTCTCATGTATGTCATGCTTCCATTTGGTTAGCCCGACCGGAGAGATGAGCCTTAGAGAGGTCAGAGGAAGCCACAGTGGAGAGGCGAAAAGATCACAGCCAAACCATTAGGATGAGACCTAACGAGACGGATCAATCCGTCGTGTTCATTAGACGGCGAACACGGTGACAGGATGTCCTCTGCAGCCCCGGGGTTCCTGCTTAATTACTCTAGTTTCTCCTGTAGAGCTTCCTGTCTCCCCCCTTTCTGTCTCTCTCTCTCTCTCTCTCTCTCCCCCCCCTGCTGCTGCTTGTCTTGTGCTCCGTGTAGTAGGCCATGTCGTCGTTTTAATGGCTTGGTATCTCTCTCCCTCACCTTTCTCCCTCCCCTCCCCTCCCTTCCTACCCGAACCCACCCACCCACCCATCCACCCACCTGTGTCCCCCTTCCCCAGGTGCCAAACTCAGTGCACAAGCACCCCTCAGTCTTTCCCGAAACTCGGCAGGCGACGCCCCTCACTTTCGCTGTGTTACACGGACATGTGCCTGTGGTGCAGGTAGTGACGTCCTTCCTCACCTGTGATTCTCTCATCATGACCTCTTGTTGTGCTTCAGCTCATGGTTGGTCATCATTGTCATGTTTTTTCTTTGACATCAAAAGCTTCCTGGTAAAGAGTTTTCTCCTGTTTTCTCTTATTTTTAAGTATGTATTGAGATACTGTCTTCTTCTATGATGTCGAGTTTGATCTTTTTATGTTTAAAAGAAAGTCACTCTGTAGGTCAGAAGGTGCCTTTCCTCTTGTCCATTTTGCACTTTTGATCGAATGGATAAGTCAGCCAGTGGAAAGTGGAAAGTGGAAACAGCCAGCTAATTGTTATTGAACTCATTTAACTAATTCAGTTTGCCCTCTAAGTGATCTGTCCATTGGATTTTGAATCATTAAATCCTAATGGAAAATGGTTAGGCCACGTGACTCTTCAATTTGGTCTCCGAGGACATCAGAGAAAAAAATAAAAATAGAAAAATCATATAACGTATCGCCATTCAATATGTAATCTTTTCACGCACAGTTTTCAGAAGATTCAGGACTTTGTTCTTGTTTCTTCTCCCAGTCATGAAAAACATTATTCCCCAGACAGATTTGCGCCATCATCTATTAATAATAAATATCTCTCGGCCACTTTAACGAGTAGTGTTGTATACTTAAAAGAGGCCTGCTTTATTTGAGGAACTAAAAGAGCACTTTAGGGAGTTTCTGGAAGTATTCTTTGGGCTTTTTGAAGAGGACAGAGAGAAATGATTCAAGACTTTTTGTTAATTTTCTCCTTGTACATTACACTCAGTGTTCAATTAAAAAAAATGGATAAAGGATAATGAGATTGAAGAAGCCGGGATGTGATTTCAAATGTCGGCTGGTTCATTCGTTATTATTTTGAAGCCCTTTTAAAAGTTTCAAATGGAACAGCCAGCGTTGGAAGTACAGCAGGGAAGTTTTTATGTAGGTTTGCCTGTTTTGGAAAAAAAAAGGTGCTAAAACTCTCTGTGGACAGCAAAAACTAAACTAGTCAAATCTGGCAGAGTTTTCATTAAGATGAGATAAAACTAAACTTTAATAATCCCAAAGGAAATTATTTTACCATGATACGGGATGGATGGATGGAGGGAAAAATGACATAACATAAGAAATGCAGTGCCTAGTAGAAAAGCAATCTAAAGAAGATAAAAGTACGATACATTACTAGCTAGAATAAGACGATAGAATAGAAAGGTCAGAAGTAATATTGGTAGTTATACTGAGGTAGCAAAGTGATATCACACATCAAAACTGAAATATTGCACATTATATTACCCTGTTGTACATGAAAGTGAAAAATGGCACATGGAATTAAAATATTGCACCGGAAAATGGAAAAATTGCACGAGTAAATGTCCTACATAGCAAAATGTAAAGGAATTATGGATTCCTGGAAGTGTTCTGTTGATAGTTTTTTTTTTGTTGTTTATTTAGCTGTCTATTTTATTATTATTATCAGTGTTATTTTAATATATCTTTGTTCTTATTTTTGTAAAAAGCTGAAATTCTAAAACAGCAAGAAACAGCAAAAGAAATAAATAATACTGAACAATGGAACTTACTTTAGAGTCTATATACTGTGTGTATATATATATATATATATATGTATATCTTCCAATATATATCTTTTCCTCTACTAAAATAAAACTTGCGGTTGTAATTGATTTATTTACATATGAAAATATCAGCTTATGTTAGGGGATTTGCTTGTTATTTTGGGAAGTATACTTATTTACTTTCTCGTGAAGAGCTCGATGACAAGATTGAACAGTCTCAACAGCTCAGCCTACATCCAGCATTAAGGTGAAACCTTGAGCTGAAGGATAAAAAAATGCTTCTAAAAACCGCCTAAAGCTCACTTATTTTCATATTATATCTCCCACTGACTATAAAAATGCTTTGATTTCTTCCTGTGGTTTCATATCTCTTTGCAGGTGTGAGCTAATCTCCTCATCAAGAAAGCAATTAAGTATATTTCCCCGAAAAAATACTGGCTGCAGTGTTTTAAATTAGCAGTGTAAAAGTCAAATATGCTCACAGGATGATTGAAGCTCATATCTACCACTTTTCCTCCTCTCCTCACCCTCCCCTTCTTTGTCTCCCTTCTCCTATCATCCTCATCCATGTCTCCCTTTCACCACATGCAGCTGCTGCTGGATGCCAAAGCCAACGTGGAGGGATCCCTGCAGGACGGGATGGAGAACTACACTGAGACGCCGCTGCAGCTGGCTGCTGCTGCAGGTACAGAGACTCAGCAGGACTCTTCTGCCTCCCGTCCAACCAAACCGCCCCACGCTGGCAGCATCTGGCCACAGAAAACCAGCTTCATAGCCACACCTGACTGTCAGCACCACCTCCAGCTGACTTACGACTTCAGGGGCTTACTTAACCCCGCAGGGCTCGAAAAATAAAGACAAATAGATTCACGAGTGCAGAACAAATGATGTGCGTCTCTCTCTCTCTGTCTCTTTCTGGTTTAATCTTATTGTGTTTGTTTTCAGGTAACTTTGAGCTGGTGAGTTTGCTGCTGGAGCGGGGGGCTGACCCCATGGTGGGAACCATGTACCGTAATGGCATTTCTACGGCGCCACAGGGAGACATGAACTCCTACAGCCTGGCGGCGGCCCACGGACACAGGTAGGCAACACACACGTACTTATGTTCAATCATCACACTTACAAGTGAAGAAACAGAAAAATACACACTCGGTTCATCTCCCTGTGCATTCTGCATATAATCTTGTTTATGTACAAACACAAGCTCAACAGAGCATGGCCATGAAATTGAAACCTCAGCCGCTGAACTGATTTACTGCACGAATACACTCCTGTTGTCTTCCTGTTGTGTTCCTACTCAGAGTTTTTTTTTAGCTTTGTTTGAGATGGAATAATGCAGAGATTTAAAAACTCTGCGCAAGAGTTCTTCTTAAATGTACAGCTTAACCCCTTCCATAATAAAGGTCCCAGTGCCAGAAACAGGCTGTATGTTTTAAAAACTACCTTTTACTACTACGATTAAAATAGATGTAGCATTTGTTGTGCATTAATTCCGTTGCATAAAAATTAGTAGAGTTACAACAGATATAAATGTTTACCGACTCCTTGTTATAGGACTTTCATTCATCACTAATTTACAATTTCAATTAGGATATAAAAATGTGCATTTTTGCTCTAGTTTTTTCAAATTTTGACATTTTTGAATGATCAGACATTTAATTGATGTACTTTTCTTCCATCTTTTCATTTTTGTGCGTTGTTAAAATGCCGTTAATCTTCCGTGTGGCAAATACCGATGTGGCAATGATGTGAAGATGATGAAGAAATTCCCTGCCGATACTGTCTTGTTCATATATAAAAGGTTTATTAAAAACAAGTACAGAATCTCTGGCACCAGCTGGTTGCCAGTGGGGAGGTGGAAATGGATACATTTGCCCACGTGGGACATAAAGACAAATCTCTCTTTGTACAAAACTACAATAAAAAACAGTTTTGAAAAAATATTATACATGCATGTTTATTATTAAACTATTTATTTTATGCAAATGACTAGATTTACAATCCAGCTAAATGACATACACCGATCTGGCATAACATTATGATCACCTGCCAAATACTGTGTTGGTCAAATAACCATTGGACATAGCCAAGAGGACATCTCAGGGTGTTCTATGGGGTCTGGAACCAGGACATTGGCAGTGGATCCTGCAGTGGAGCGCCTGTCCATCAAACTTGTTCCACTGCATCCTGTTGATGCTTGATCAGAATGGGGTGTAGGAAGTTTGGAGGTCAAATCAACATGTTGGGCCATTGTCATGTTCCTCAACTTGATCCTGATTGTTTTAACATATGGTGGGGTGCATTTTCTTGTGGGGGTAGGCCAGTGCTTGTTGTGGGACAATGTTTATTTGGGTGTCTAAGTCTCATCAACACAAATGTCAAAATCCAAGGTTTTCCATCAGAACACCACATAGTACCAATATGATCATGTTATGTTCATCATATGTTTTTCAAGGTGGAAAATTTAAACAATAGTTTAGGAATTAACAAAATAAAATATGTGTGCAGCATTACAATTTGCCTCTTTTTAGCTTCTCAAAATATTTTACATTCAGTTTGCTGCAAGTGGTGTGACTGGTTAGTTTTACCTTTATGTCCATAACATATAAGCGTGTATACAGGATCCATTTAATATGGTTTTAGTTTACAGTTTGATATTGATTTGATATTTTTGCATGTTTAAATGCTCTGCTGTGTCCCCAAAAATAGACTGTGTTTTGCGAGCAATGAATTGCAATTAATTAATCAAAAATTTTCAAATAAATACTGCCTATGTTTCCACTTTTTGTAAACCAAATTGCATAATAGTTTCCGGGAACCTTCTTGTAAATTATGTGAAATTACTCTGATCTCTCCCCTCTATGAGTATTTGTTTGTTGTGTGATTTCAAATCTAGTACCAGTGTATCTAACTCTGTTTGGCAGCTACCAGCTATATTTGGCCGACTAGCTATATATTTTTGAGATGTAGGCCAGGAGCATGCATGATTCAGATCCCAGCTATTTATACGTGAGTTTAGAGTCTGTTGCATGATTTCCTTTAGTCAGGTAAAGCTATTTAACTCTCAGTATGGTAATATAAAGCTCTTTGTAAGCCCTTTTAAGACAGTCAAGTGAATAAAGTGAGTGTTTTTCCCCCCTGAAGGTTGTTTTGTTGTTGATGTTCACAAAGCATTTGTGTATTTAATTGTACTTTTTTAATTAAAAACCAGGCATATGCAGCAATAACAATCAAATTGCAGATTGCCAGCAGACCATAGCAGTAATGACTCTAATTCAGTAGCTATCATATCACTTTCACAATACTGCGATGTGTTTTAGTATTATAAAAGCTTCCATTTTCTTTGTTGTTCAGCAGCACAGACACAAACTGTTATTTGGTTTTAAAAAATCGACCAAATAGAGTCAGTGCAGACTGATAAAATTAAAATTCCTTTTTGTTGCGTTTGTTCTTGCAGAAATGTGTTCCGTAAGCTGCTGTCCCACACAGAGAAAGGAAAAGGTGACGTCTTGTCCTTGGAAGAGATTCTGGCAGAAGGTTCGGAGCTGGAAGGCAGAAGTCCGTCTCAGATGGACCTGATCCGAACCGGAAAGGCCAAACTTAAAGCCTTGAAAGAAGCCATGTACCACAGTTCAGAACATGGGCATGTGGACATCACCATAGATATACGGAGCCTTGGTGCGTTTGTGTAAACACTCTCTCAATCATTCATCCATCCATTATCTATATACAGCTTAATCCTCTGTAGGGTCAGGGGGGGGCTGGAGTCTATCCCAGCCCACTTGGGCGAAGGAAGGGTATATCCTGGACAGGTCGCCAGCCTTTCACAGGGCTACACATAGAGACAAACAACCAAGCACACTTGCGTTCACACCTACGGACAATTTAGAATCATGAATTAACCTCAGCATGTTTTTGGACTGTGGGAGGAAACCCGGTGAAAACCCACGCTGCACCGGGAGAACATGCAAACCCTACACAGAAAGATCCCAGGTGGATCTTCTTCTCTCAAACATTTTTAATTTTTGCAGCATCTCATTCTTTGCATATGTTTGTCGACTCTTTTCCAGGGGTCCCGTGGACTTTGCACACCTGGATGGAGTCTCTGCGTACATGTTTCCATCAGCACCGCCGGCCGCTGATCCAGGGTCTCCTGAAAGAGTTCAGCTGCATTGAGGAGGAGGAGTACACCGAGGAGCTCATCACACATGGCCTTCCTCTCATGTTCCAGATCCTCAGAGCCAGCAAGGTACGGCATCGTCTGGGTCTCCTGATAGAATCACTGTGGATCTCTGAAGTGTTTACATCTGGGTCATATCATCTAAAATCATCAGGGGGCTTCTGCTCAACCATCTCTGATTTGCTTGAAACTTTTTATCATAAGCTATGGATTTTTGAAAAAAGCATCTGTGAAATTTTAGATTGATTTATACTGTCTGACCCACTTTCAGCATGTTTTTTAAAATTTGAGGCTATGCTTTGAATATAAAAGCCTAAAATTTTCACTGTTATTTCTCATCTTGCCATTAATCGTGAATCTGAAATATTGAACAAGTAGCTCAAATAACCTTTTAATTATGCGTGAGTTGAAATATGAAAAAAGTGAAGTTGCAATGGAAAGTCCCATCTTTAAGCACACAATAAAAAAATTTAAAAAACGATAACCCAGAAGTCAACTAGTGATATTTCCTGGAGCATATGTTGCTGCATGTCACAGTAATACTAAACACAACATACAGAATACTTTATAATGTGAAAGCTGTTATCGCAGAAATGAAAAACAAAGTTCTCATTGAACTTTCAGAACTGATTGACCAGGTCTGACAAGTTATACAACAAAAACAAAACATTGCTAGATAATCCAATTCTGATCTATACAGAACAGCATGTCCATATTAATTTTTCCCCCTTAGGTAAAATTTCATTATTTTTTCTAAACTTGCAGAACTGATTGAGCAGATATGATGATGATAAGCTGTACCACAAAAACAAAAATATTAGGAGATAGCTTAGATTTAGTAGAGCGGAGTTCTAAAGTTTTAAAATGTTCTTCCAAATACATCAAGAATATCTCTGTGACATGACAATGGCCCAACATGTTGATTTGACCTCCAAACTTCCTACACCCCATTGTGATCAAGCATCAACAGGATGCAGTGGAACAAGTTTGATTGACAGAGGCCCCACTGCACAAGCCAGAGTACCCAAAGGATCCAGTGCCAACGTCCTGAACACCATGAGAGGTCCTCTTGTCCATGTCCAATGGTTCAGAGCATTTTTCACCACATAAGGGGGACCAACAGAATATTAGGCAGGTGGTCATAATGTTATGCCTGATCAGTGTGTATATATTCACACTAACTTGCATTAACCTGCAAAGGCCAGCTTGTGACTTTGGTCTTGAATTCCAAGTTTATTCTCAGTGAAACACAAAGCAAAAGAATCAGGCCGCAACTTCAGTATTTTTGTAAATATTCATAGTTTATGATGAAAACTTTCAGGCAAATCAGCAGAAATTGGTCTAAAAATCTGATGATTTGAGATGGAATGAACCATCATCCTTCTGCTCTCCCTTTGTTTCATATACTGTATGTCTCCTCTGTTTAGTGGTTGTCATTACACAGTCGGATCGTCGGCGTCACGCAGGCTGACAGAGGCTCGGAGGCCTACTCAATATCAATTACCTAAAATGATAATGATTTATGATAAGTCCCCGATCGTCTGTGGTGCTGCTCATTAGATCGGGTCTCATTACTTAAGCTCATGATCCCGTTGGTGGTCTGCATTAGATCCAAAGCAGCACATCATCGTCCCGTCTGGCAACTCTGTTTGTTTTGCCTTCTCTGCCTTGGCTTAATATTGCCCTGCTGGCATGATGAGTTTTGCTGTCATTGCTGATATAAGACAAAAAAAGCTCTGCACACATTCATATAAATAAAACACACAAGCAGACCTGCAGAGACTCACATGCATCAGCAGCATCCCTCTCCAACACACACACACACATACACACGTCATTCCACGCCAAGCTTCAGTGAATTGCTGCAGTGTCAGTCCTTGTCTGTGTCCTGGCTGATGTATGGTCAGTAATCCTCATCTCTACGATGGCCTCAGGGACCTCTGGCACTGTTTGCAGCACCGAGAGGACCGGAGACATCAAGGTGCAGCTCATTCGTCTTTCCTCCACCAGACAGTCTGCTGCCTCGGTTCACTTAAACCTTCACTCAGCAACTTAGTTTTTCAGTTTGCACTGTGGTTCAGCTCGGCTCTGCTCGTTTCAGATGAATTGAATCATATATCTATCTTGATTTGATTGTTTACAATCTGCTCAGCGTCTTTACCTCCAACAAAAACATTTGTCTGTAGAGAAGCTCTCAGTGTGGCATGCCCAATGGTACAGAGCATTTTTGACCATATAAGGGGAACAGCACAGTATTAGGCAGGTGGTCATAATGTTATCCCTGATTAGTTAATGTCTGTTATATTTCAAATAAAGGTTTTTATTTCAGAGGGAGATTTATCTCCCTTGAATTTCATTTAAATAAGTCTTTTTGGCCAATGTGGGAAAAATTATCCAATTCCACAAAAAGACGAAGATTTAAGAAAAGGACATCAATGAAATGTCCGATTATTTAAAAATGTTGCTGTGTTCATATTACCAGGCAAAATTCAGTTTCTAGGTCAGATTTAGGTATTTATGTTGTCTCCCTGTCTATGCTTCATTCAGGGAAAACTATATATGACTTAGCTAGATTCTGGATGTAGGCATTTGCATACAATATTTGTGTACTATATTAATGAAGAATAAAGAAGATAGATTCATCTCCCTTAAATGATCCAATTCCACCAAAAGGAAAAAAATTAAGAAAAGTACTTTAACTGAGTGCATCTGATGTTACAAGTCCCTATTTAATACTTTATTTTGTTTGACTTACTGATTTTTTTTAATCCTGGCGTGAGGTTTGCACATCGTTCCTTTTTATCTT
The DNA here is from genome assembly GCA_024666655.1 of Dascyllus trimaculatus. Taxonomy (NCBI): domain Eukaryota; kingdom Metazoa; phylum Chordata; class Actinopteri; family Pomacentridae; genus Dascyllus; species Dascyllus trimaculatus. The sequence goes on along the minus strand of CM045448.1, from coordinate 12,674,481 downwards.
TCTATCTTGATTTGATTTAATTAATTTACAACCTGCTCATCCGTCACATAAAAGTTTTCATCTTTACCTCTAGCAGCGTCTGTACAGAAGCTCTTTACGTGCAGTTTATGGTAATATTACAATGTGTAATGTGTCGCTTAGTTTTGTACCCAGAGAGATTTATGTCAAAAAAGTCTTTGTGGCCAAAGTGAGTAAAATGATTCAATTCCACAAAAAGTATATAGACTAAATAGAACTGATTTTACAAGTTGCTATCCATCCATCCAGCCAGCCAGCCAGCCAGCCAGCCAGCCAGCCAGCCAGCCAGCTTCTTTCCTAGAAAATGTAGTGAAAGTTGTAGGAATCCATATTTGTTCCTGTCTATGCTGGGGGCTGTTAACAGCTGTTTGTTGCTGTCATGCTTCAGTAAGAAGAAGCAGTCTGGCTGTTCATGTGGGGTTTGTAGTGTTGTGCGCCTCTGCCTCTCCTTCCTCCTCAAGTTTTAACTCCACACTTGCTCAAATGAAAAGCTGGAAATAAGGGTAAGAAGATCTCGTTCTCCTTTCCTTCTCACACTCCTGCAGTGGCTCAACCTGTCACTGTGCTGCAGTAATCTCTGAGGAACTGTGGGTGTTAAGAAAGAAGCCTGATATTCATCTGATCCTCTTTCAAAGGTGTGAGCTGTCCATGAATACGAGGCTTATTGGAACAACTGCTCAAACAAAGTGAATGCCGAGCCAGAAGTTTAACCTCTCTCACTGTGCTGATAATTGCGTCGGGGGTTGTTTGTGTAGGAGAGCGGCGTTGTGCAGCTTGTGCTCTTGCATAACGTGGACTCCTAGATGATTGCTGAACACAGTGCATCCAAGGTGAGCTCCTCTCCTCACACCTCTCTCGTCGCTGTGTGCATGTTTTCTCAGAACGAAGTCATCAGTCAGCAGCTGTCGGCCATCTTCACCCAGTGTTACGGCCCCTATCCCATCCCCAAACTGGCCGAGATCAAAAGGAAGCAGTCGTCCCGTCTTGGTGAGCATCATCGTTTTATTCTGGTGAATCCAAACTCAGTGTGAAAATACAGCATTAAGGAAGAACAACAAAACCACTGTTACGTGTGTTTTTGATGAAGTGAATACATAATGCTGTGAATAAAAAGCGCACACAACACCATCTAGTGCTCACAGGCTGGAATAGAAAACTGTGAAATGTGATTAGAATGGGTGGTAAGGCTAAGTTGTACGCCCTGTGTGCTTTGTTTTTTCTATGATAATCAGAAAAACATCAAGTTTTTCTGGCCACGTGTCTTTCAGATCCTCATTTCCTGAACAATAAAGAGATGTCTGATGTGACCTTTTTGGTGGAGGGGAAGCCTTTTTACGCCCACAAAGTCCTGCTCTTCACAGCTTCCAACAGGTACTTAAACACCAGCTTTCAGAGAGTTCATGCAGTCATTTTTGTGACTGTTGTGGGTTTCAACGTAGCAATAACCAACACGTTTTTGAGATGCAACATCGCTGTTTTACATGATATCTTGTTGAACCATAAAGTCTTTGTTTTCCTGCCTCTAGGATCCTGACAAGATGTCTATTTCTCTCCAGTGCCATTTTACCCTGATGATAGCTAATCAATCCTGTCGTTAAATGATTAAATAGAAAGGACACGCCATTTAAAATGCAGCAAAAACCATAAAATATACCTTTTAGCGCAGAATTCATTGTGCACACTCTCCCTGTTCTATGCTGCTGTATATGATTAAGGTTCTTTCCCATTCAGCGAGCGTTCAAAACCACGAGTATGCACCAAATACCAAATTATAGTACAGCTTATCTTTCCCTGGCCAAGGCTGTGATTTCTCTCTTTTCATGTCTCTGTCTCTTTTTCTTCCTCTCAAGGTTCAAATCTCTGCTAGCAAACAGACCTTGTGGTGAGAACACATGCATTGAAATCAGCAATGTCAAATATCACATTTTCCAGGTAATTACTTTTAGACTTTTCGACAACGCAGAAGCCACACATTCAGACTCCTTCCTTTTCTAAATTTATGTTTTATTCCTTCTTTTTCTCTTCTTATCAGCTGGTGATGCAGTATTTGTACTGTGGAGGGACAGATGCTCTGCACATCAGGAACACTGATATCATGGAGGTGAGAGTTGGAAAAAGACACTTATAGGACAGTTTAAATGTGAATCTAATAGATATGTAAAGATAAGCTTTTATCACTGTAATCCCACTGTAGGAAATTGTGCAGTTTGTGGGAAACATCAGTAGAAAATACAAATAAACCAAAAAATATGTATAAGTACAGATTCTTCCATATGTGGATATCAAAATATTGCCCATAAAAAAACCTCTAGATGTTGCAAATGGCACTGGAACTGCACAGATTCTTCCATGAGTAGAAATACTGATATATGAAATATTGAATTTGCTCAAATTTGATCTATAGTGAATAATTCTAAGTAGAATTTTGTATTTGAATATGAATATTGCACCATTTCTCTTAAAAATTACACTTAATTATATCCTGAAATCATCATCAAAGCGAAGCAAAAATCTAAGCTTTTAATAGCATTGCACAGATTCATCTATGAGTAGAAATACGAACATAGAAAATACAGATATTGCACAATTTTTATTGACAGTGCATAATTCTTCTATATGTAAAAAAAATGCACAGATTTTTTTTTTTTATTTGAAGCATATCCTGAAATGTTTATAGTCGAACACAAAGCAAAAACATGAGCTTTTATTTTGAGTTAAAATGTGTATTTTTTCCAGCTTCTGTCAGCCGCCAAGTTCTTCCAGCTGGAAGCGCTGCAGAGGCACTGTGAGATTATCTGCTCTAAGAACATCAACACGGAAACTTGTGTTGAGATCTACAACCACACCAAGGTAAAGAAAACGAAGAATTACTGCACAGTGCAAAACAATCTGTGTTGAAAACCTACACTAAACTGAACTATTGTTGCACAAGGTTAAGTAAAGTTAATCATTTCTTTATAAAGTGCAGACAAAAATTGCAACTCTCAGCCTTTCTCCTCCCAGTTTCTTGATGCTCCAGACCTTGCATCGTACATAGAGGGCTACTTCCTGAAGAACATGGTCATCCTGATCGAGCTGGAGCCGTTTAAACAGCTGCTGTACGACGCGCCTCCAGACAGCCCCGGCTGTGACATCCTGCAGGACCTGGAGAAAACCCTCGCCAACCGCATCCAGTCCATCCACCTGTCCTCCTCCAAGGGATCCGTCGTCTGAACTCTTGACCTTTCCGATCCCAGGAACATAGAATATTTATCGATCAGAGACACGACACTGTATTGATCTGAGTCGCTGATCGCGTCCAGTTAAATGGGACTCACGGACTGTCGATCTTTGTCTCTGTGAAGCTCATCAGTTGCTAATACGCTTCTTTGTTATCTTAGCACAGATGGTTTACGAGTCTGTCTGTCTGCCTTGTTGATATATGTCTACTAACATGACTGTCATAAGATAGCTGTATTACGCCACAGTTTGCCAATAACATATATTACTGTAACGAATATCCCTTGTTCAGCAAAGACTTCCTCAGCTCTGTCGGACTGAACGGATCGGGTGGGACTACGGAAACTCAGAGGAAGAGTTTCAACCAACCGGCATCCGAATACATGGCTCGATTACCAACCTCAGCATAATGTGATAAGCCACCCCCTGGATATGAGGAAGAACTGCTGCCTCATGTTACAATTTATTTGCTTGAACATTTGGACCTGTACAGAGAAAGTAATTTGTGTATTCGTCAGTCACCTAGATCTGCAGTGATTACTCTTCAAAGCCAAACGAGATGAGACAAGAAACTGTAATGTGACTGAAGCTTTTGGGGCAACCGGTTGGGAAAGAGGACTTCCTCCACTTACTGTGTAAATATTGTTGATAGAAAAACAGAGCTATTGATAATGTAAGTTAATGTATATATCCGCAGATGTTTTCTCATGTGTCTTACTGTTGGATATTGCTGTAAAAACTCAAGAAGCTCATCTTTTATGTATCTGTGTTTAAATGTTGCATGTCGGGAGGGATGACTTGTTTTTCCGTGGTCGGGAGAATCACGTCGAGGAGCTGCTTTCACACTTGAGAATAGTTTCTGTCATCAGCATGGATCACTACAAATGTGTCGCAGTCAAAACGGTGTCATTACTTTGTGTGTGTGTGTGAGAGGCTCCAGGCTTGTTTAGTCCCGAACTGGGAACATAACGCTACCAGCTGTTTTCCAAGGATTGTGAAACCACATATGTGTGACTTGATCTTTCCTCTATAAAGATTAATATAAAGAACCCGCTGAATTTTCTGCTCTTGGATTTCAACCGGTGCAGTCTCTGGGGACATCGATGATTCTTTTTGATGTAAAATGTTTCGAAGACAAGCCCTGTTATTATTTTGTTCTCCACAGATTGGATCTCAGCAGGTAGGTGGTTTTAATGTGGCAATCGACTGCACACATGTCAATGCAGTCTTGGATAAACAGCCTGAAATCAATGACAAAAAAAAGAAAAGACCTTGAACAAGTTCTTTGCTCACAGCACATTTACTTTATGGATTCCCTAAACTTGCAAAATGTTAAATGTTTAACTACACCAGTCAGTCGATTAGCTAATGGCAATCATCTACATATTGCTGTAGCATTAGAGTTAAACTCGTCTAATAAGAGCTAAAGCTTCTGAATCAGTGCCAAAAAAATCCACTTGCTTATGGGAAGTAGGGCTGAACAATTTGTTGAAAATATCTAATTGCAGTTTTTCTAACAAACATTGCAATTTGTGGTATTTTTCTAAAGCATGCAATGGATCATCTCCACATGAGACCTCATCAAAATATTACAGTGCCTACATAATGTATTCACCCCCTTTGAAAGTTCACATCATTCATTGCTTTTAGTCCTTAAATCATGGTCAGTTTATTTTAGCTTTTTGGAAGGGATTTTTTCTCTTCCATGTCAAAATGAAAACAATTTCTAATAAGTAATTTGAGTTAATTAAAATATAACAAATGAGTGACACCTGTTCACCCCCTTTAAAAGTGACTCACCTAGTTAAACAGAAGGGCAGTCAGTTTGTGCCAAAAGTCACCCAATTAGCCAAATTAAGATAATCTGTGTGCAGCGAATGTGACTCAAGGGACTGTAGTGTAAAGACGCCTGTTTGTATCTGGAAGGCCCAGTCACTGGTGAGTCAGTAGTCCTGGTTCTAACTACACAGCGACAAAAGAACTCGAAAAACAGGAGGCATGTGAGACTCTGGCGTCAACTGTAAGAAGGTTCTTTGGTCTGATGGAACCCAAACTGAACATTTTGGCCATCGAACTAGACACTATGTTTGGTCAACTCCAAACACTGCAAATCATCACAAACAAACCATCCCAACGGTGAAGCATGGTGGTGGCAGTATCATGATGTGGGGCTGCCTCTCAGCAGCAGGTCCCAGAGGGCTTGTAAAGTTGAAGGGTAAAATAAATGCAGCAAAATCTAGAAAGAGCCTAGAGGGCATCTGCATCTGATTCATCCTGCAAGAGAACTAGGAATTGGGAGTTTATCAAGCAAAAGAAATTGTAAGGTCTTCTTCTTTTTAATTCTCTCAATTTCTTGATTGCTTTATTATTCAATAATTTTATTCTTTCACTTTTAATTATTATGCATTCTGACGATATTGTCAGAAAATGTTGAAACTTTTGGTTTGTACAGCACGTCATGCTATTTTGATAATCCAGACTACTGCATATGTGGACAAAAAGGCCCAGTGTGTAGGATTTAGAGGGATTTATCGGCAGAAATGGAATATAGTACTCATAATTATATTTACATTGGTGTTTAATCACCAGCAAATTAGCTTTATGCTTTTGTTACATTAAACTGAGCCCTTTATATCTACAAAACAAGTGCCATGTTGGACTTGCATGTTTGTTTGTTTTTTAACACAGACAGTGATTTAAAGGTGCATTCTTTCTAATGACCAGCAGGGGGCAACTCCCCTGACTTTAAATTGTATAGTAGTCTATGAGAATACAACCCTAATTCTCACTTGATTTATTACCTCAGTAAACAATTTCCTATGAGTTTATGGTCTCAATCCCTAGGTTCAAGACTTTCTGAATACAGCTTAATATTAATTTTGTAAATTATAGTCCCATTTAGAGTAAAAAAGATGATAAAGCAGGGTGTACTGTGGGATGGGGCCCTTTGTGACTGATAGTACATAGTAGATATCGTATCACTGTGCATCTGGTTTCAGTAGTGCAAGACCTCTAGGCTTCTTTTGACCTTTTGATGCCATGGTGGCTACATCTATCTTGTATGCATCATCTATGCCCAAAAGGAACAAACCAGACCCTGGCTCTACAGAAGGCCTTTCAAGTTTCTCGCATTTTTGGCAGCCATCGCTAAAAACCCAGAGGAAAGGGTGAGGCAAGAGGTATTCAGTTGTTCACTATCTGCAACCTCACCATTCGATGCCATTGAATCTGACACACTGGAACTTTAAGCAGTTTGCAGATGTGCTGAAAGCTCAGCAGCTGGAGGTGTCGACTGGGTGTCACAGTCAGAGAGTGGGAATGACAGACAGACAGAAAGCAAACAGACTTAAAGTAGGCACCTAGAAACACAAAAGAATCAAAGGCGCGCAGAGAGAACAGACTTAGCCTTGTTCTTTTCAAGTCCACTCTTGTGCAAAAAAGGCTAAAAGCAGAGCCAAAGTCAGTGTGTGTGGTCAGTCTGCACTGCTGCTTATGTCAATAAGATGCTGCGGGAGAGAATTCCTCCCACACTTCTCAGGCAGATATGCATTGCACCAGTTTAATATGACTGCCAAGAGATTCCCTGTGACATTAAATGTTGCCGCTTAACAGCCAAACATGAGGCTAATTTTCATTTTTCTCTATGTAGAGTAAATGTCAAAAGCAGCACAATACTCAGGATTTGTTTGATGTTATTAAAGGGTACACCCCTTCAATTAAATTACTGAGTTTGATATTTATTTAATATTCAAATGATGAATTGTGTCTCATCCAATCAGTGCTCTGCAGATCTTTTTTTAAATAGCCTTAGAAACTGTTGCAAAATACTTGTCTTGGCGTGGTATTTGCAGTGTGTGTGTGTTTTTGTGTGTGTGTGTTGGGCGGAGACATTTGAATGGCGAGGGACGGGGTGACAGCAGTTGTTAAGGAGTCGCCATGGTTACCGCCGCCCAGGAACAATGTTGAGCCGAGAATGCTCCGCTGTGTTAAAGACTGAAAGGAATCCTAAGGTGCACATACATGTACACACGGACACAATCACCACACACACTCGCAAGATGTCGTCATGCAATGGGATTTTCACTCCTGAATGGGCAGTTGGGAGATTCTTATTTGAAGCAGAAATGATCCATCATCAGATTAGCCATGTCAGACAAGAGACCCTGTGAGTAAGCCTTGGAAATGTCTCTGTTGCCTCTTTTCTAAAGCCCTGCTGGGCATCTTAATTTACTGGGCTGTGAACTGCAAGTAAAGCACTAAGTAACATAACAGGGAAGTTATGAGGGGAACACCACAGGGAGACACACTCAGTAACAAGTGGCAGAAACCAACTGTTTGTACCTGATGGAGTTTATGTGATTTTCTCACCGTGGAAATGAAAATTCTAAACACATAACTTGTGTGTTGTCATGTGCTCAGTTCTGAGGGCCTATTGTTCAGCTTTGCAAGTGGGTTGATGTGCGTGCGTGTGTGTGTGTGTGTGTGTGTGCATGAGCAAATGGGAGGGTAAAAAAGGGGTGTTTGCCCTACTAACTCTGCCCCCAGCGCGAGCCCCTTCATCCTCCCCTCGTTGTCATGCACAGGCGCTCTCCCTTTGGCACAAAGTAGGCTGGCAGCACAAGAGCCATGTGTTTTAGCTCCACGCTTTGAAGGGCTCAAAAAACTTTTCAGAACTGTTTCTGAGAAGCGTCGTGTAACGAGGGAGGGGGGGAGGAGGGAGAGACAGAGAGAGAGAGAGAGGGAGAGAGAAAAAAGGAGAAAAAAGAGGAGGGGAGTCGGGGGGTGAAACAGGGTGTAAGTGTTGGGGAGAGAGATGGGGAGCAGAAGGAGCCGCAGACAAAAATAAGCTGCCTTCCAACACGATGGTTTGATCGCAGTTGTGGAAGGAAATCTTTGTTGGACGGTAGCTGTGGAGATTCTGCAAGAGGCTCGACAATAGGTGAGTGTAGATGTGTGAAAAAGAAGCAAAGAGGAAGCTGGAATAAGTGTCATTCTCATGGCTTGAGCGGACCCAAAAAGGAGGGGGTTGTTTTTGTGATCGTCCATGATTAGTAGCCTAATGGCTCACTGTCTCTCAGTTTAATGCACTATTCACTGATTTTTATCAGAGAGGTCTGATTCATGTCTTCATTTTGAGAAAATAAAACTTACTGGGCCTCTTGTAGATTGGAAAAAAAAGTGAAGAAACATGTTTTAAAAAGCAAAATTCATTTGGAATTTTATGTTGTTTATCATTCTTTCCCCTTTCCCAGAGGGTGTAGTCCTCACTTTTGCATTTAGCCGCCAGCAGTTTCAACGATGCAGCGCGAGGAGCTGTCAGCCAGAGAGGAGTTCACCTACAGCCACGTGCCCACTCTGGAGAGAGGCAGCGGGACGCTGGGACGACGGGGCGACAGGGGGACGGAGAGAAGACCGGACAGAGGGGAGCGGGATAGGCCCGAGCGGGACAGCTACACGGTGGACGTGAGGGCCAGTGACCTGCAGCTGGCCCAGCCGGAGCCTCTAAAGCACCCCTGCTTCAGCTACAGGGCCTGGCTCTACAGCGTCCTCATAGGGGTGAGGGGAAACATAGTCAGGGAGGGTTAGAAAGGAGGCACACTGCAGGATTTTAACCCATGACACCAAAATTTAAAGGTTGGGGTGAGTCTTTGTCAGATTAAAGAGGATCCCAATCTAGAAATTTTGAGTGAAAAGTGGCAAGAAATCTAGTTGTGTGCTTCCATATTTAAGGAATAAAACTATGAGGTTTTCTCCCTGTCAGAGTTTTAAATGTCAGCAGTTGCTTGTATATATATTTTTTATATCTGTTTGCCTTGTACATCTTCAGATTTATGTGTGTTTCTGAGAGGACTCTTGCACCTGTTGAATGCATTTCTGAGAATCTGTGATTGTATATGTATGCATGCCTGTGTATGTATGTGTGTTTGTTCTCAGGGCAGTCTGCTCATCACATCTGGTTTCTCTCTGTACCTGGGAAATGTGTTTCCTGTTGCCATGGACTACCTGCGCTGTGCCGCAGGCTCTGTAAGTGACCATCACAGTCACCTTCATATGCTAATACTGCCTCCGCTTCTATTCCACCTTAATGAGTTTATACACATCGTTTAGATAAGACTGTCGTGTCAAAATGGCACCGACGTCTAATTTTCCAACAGCATCTGCTCAGTACATAAATTAACGTTTGTTGATGTTCTTCACAGGGCGTCCCTGCAGCGATAGCCAGCTTCGCTATTGCCAAGAACAGACATGTTGCAGTGAGTAAACAATGAGCACACCGAAGGCAAACCAGATAACTATGTTTTAATGGATTCTTCATTGAACTTCTTTAACAGATACCAATTAAGGCCTCATGTTTTTGTTCAAGGTATCAGATTTCCAGGTGGTCTACGTGTCGACATTCGCTGTGACGACCACCTGCCTGGTTTGGTTTGGTTGTAAGCTGGTCTTGAACCCTTCTGCTGTCAATGTAAATCCATTATAAGTCTTCTATCATGAGAGCTACTAATCCTTTGGTTGCATATAAATAAGTTATTCCCCCAAATAAAGCCTATTTTCTCTGCTTAATTCAGTCTGAAGTTGTTGTGTCTCTGTTCTCCCCCTCCTTCTTGTTCTCAGATCAACTTTAACCTCATCTTGATGATTTTGCTGGAGGTGTTGATGGCTAGCACTGTCATCCTGTCAGCCCGCTCTGCAGAGGACTGCTGCTGCCACAGGAAGGTATGTGTGTGCCTACTTGAGTGATTGATTGCTTTTGTTCCCCCATCTGATGCCTCTCCTCCTCTTACTCTCAGTGCAGCTTTCGTTCTTTCATCCTAACCCCTCTCAGTCTTTCCCTCCATCTTCTAGCCAGCGACATATGACAGACCCGTGGTTATTAAACCTGCGGTGTTCCCCACTCGACTCCTTAAAGCATACTCTGTGAGTAGTCTCCAGTTTTGATGCATATGATGCCGACATCTGTTAGCAGTATGTCTAATTAGGAATCAAATGCCTCCAATAGGTGATTGAAGTGATCGTGGGGATCTCTGCTGTGTTTGGAGGCATCATCGCGCTCAACATGGATGCTCTTCTGCCTGGCCCTTACTTGTCTGTTACATTTTTCTGGATCCTTGTGGCTGTAAGTTTTCTCAATGAAGCCTGATTTTAGTGTTGGGCAAAAAAGGGCAGCTCAGAATGACAAGATAGTGTCAGATACTGGCCTGATCACATATCTTTGCATCTAATTTGCAGTGTTTTCCCAGTGCTATTGCCAGTCATGTTGTGTCAGAATACCCCAACAAATGTCTGGTGAGTACAGAGAAATGTTATAGTTGATGCAACACCAAGGCAAACATTCAACACACATAGAAATGGCTTATTAAAGACTGAGTATGATCTACTAAACTAACTTTGGAGGGCTGGATTTCAGCTTAGTCATTCTGTTTTCAATCCAACCTGCTGTTCTACGGGAAGTTAATTAGAATGGATATCTAAGTGTCTTCTGAGGAAGTATAATGTCACAGCTCCACATACCACGTCTACTGCCTCTTTCCCTTGGATTTTTTTTTCTTGTCCTCGTGTCTCAGTTCCTCTTTTTTCCCCCCACTATCTTCTTGGTATCTCTCAGGTGGAGGTGCTGATTGCCATCAGCAGCGTGACGTCCCCCCTGCTCTTTTCAGCCTCCGGCTTCCTTTCTTGCAGTGTGATCAGCTTTATTGAAATCTTCCTACACGATGTGCCGACGGCTAAGGTGTGTTTAATGAAGTGAAAATCTACTGGTTGTGAGCAACGTGCACATTCTGCAAGTGTTACCTCTCCAGCTTTGACCTCCAGTCGAATGAGAGACGTAGGAACAGAATTTTGACAAGTTGTGGAAGTGACTCATGAGAAATTTCTTTAAAAGTAAGTGTCAGGTTGTTGATTTAACCCACTTCTGTGTTTCAAGCGTAGATAATTCTAAGTGTTTCTCCATTAAAATAACTGCTTTCTGCCTTAAAAATGGCTGAGTTTAGCTCTACACTGCTCTGTTCTTTCCTTGCATCTACCTCCACTCTCCCTACTTATGGCAGCTCGAGCACACCAGTTCAATATGCTCAAACGCTCTAAAACTACTCTACACTAACAATGGCAAGTTGGCAAAATATTGGAGTAATTCAGCTATATATGTTCGAAGCAAAAAACTATTTTGAAGAACAACAATGACACAGACAGCTCCAGCCTACAAGCTGACAAGATTTGTTCCATAAGTTTGCTACATATGAAACCCTGGAAGTCTCACTTTAGTCAGTCGTGGCATTGATGGCTTTTTTTATACATGATGTGTCTTCCAGCACTTATAATGTACACCAATCAGCCATAACATTATGACCACTGACAGGTGAAGTGAATAACATGGATCATATTGGTACTATGTGCTGTTCTGCTGGAAAGCCTTGATTTTTGGCATCAGTGTTGATGAGACTTAGACACCCAAATAAACATTGTCCCACAACAAGCACACTCCCTCGTGAAAATGGAAATCCCTAATGTCACTGGCCTACTCCCGCTGGAAGGATCAACACAATATTACGCAGGAGGTCCTAATGTTATGTCTAATCAGTGTATAACACCATATGGATGTATTAACAATATAAAAAAACTGTTTTAACCAGAGGAGGTCTTTAAAATCCTTATCTAATTTCATCTGCATGTGTGTGACTGTGTGCTCCAGCAATCTTACGACATCCTGCTGTTGATTCTGATGGTGCTCCTGCTGGTGCAGGCTATTCTTACTTCGGCCACTGTGGTGCACTGTGCTTCCTACAAGAGTCAGCTCCGCATGGGGGCTCCAGAGTGCGATGACGGCATGCAGACCCCAAGCCATTACTGTGAGGTATGGCAGGTAAAAGAAGGAGCTGCGGACACAAACTGACACATATGTCTTATTTTCTCCTACAAGATGTGTACATGTGGTAATATGACTAATGATTCATTTCTGTTCCAGATGTTCCCACCAGCTATAGTGCATATAAATGACATTTAAACACGACAGCATAAAAGTCAATGAGCTAGTCATACATGCAAAAGTGACTCTGCGCTGCTCATCCTCAAGCACAATTTACCTCAATGTTTTTGTCACCTTTCTCCTTTCGTCTTTCACCTTCTCCCTGTTTCTGCTTTGCTCCATCAGCACCAATCATCCAATGGAACGCTGCAGGATTTTGACAAAGACAGAGCCTGGAAGGCAGTTGTGGTTCAAATGGCTCAATGAGCAGTCCCCGAAATTTGTCGAAAAGTATAAAAAAGGAAGGATAAAAACAAACTCTGTAAGCTGCAATCACACGAGTACAATCCAGAGACAGTAGAAAAGATGTATTGAAAGATGGGGAGAGAGGAGAGACGTGGAGGAAAATGGGGATCAAAGAGAGAAGAAACAAGGTTGAGAGAATCTAATTTGTTTTTCATTAAGATATTTGCATAGATAATGCTTTGAGCACTTTGCTTTCATGTCTGTTTTTCTGGGGTTTTATCATCGTTCCCTGCTGACTACAGTGACTGGCAGTGTTATTTGATGAGGGAATTCCAAGTACACTGTTTTTGCATTGACATCATGTACAGTAGTTATAATGAACAATCACGTGAGCCGATGTTCACTAACAGAAAAAATGTTCTATTATTGTTTGTTCTGTGCAGTAAATGCATAAAGCGTAATTCATTCTGGACTTAAAGAATAATGCGGTTTTGTCAACAACACCAATAGGATTGGACTGTGTCATGAAAAGGATGTATTTATGTATATAAATATAAATTGTGCCCCTTCAAAGAGAGTTATCTTAAAGTCGTATTTCTTGCTTTTTTTTATTTTTGCTCTGCTTAATCTTTCATGTGGTGCTGACAGTATTCCTCAAAAGATTTTAAAATCCATGAAACATATTTAAAGCAGTGGCAGATTTCTTTTCTAAAGTGAGAACTCAACACTTCTCTTTATTGTAAATTACATTTTGAACAGTAGTTGGCCTCTGCATCTTCTTGTGTGGTAGTGGTTAAACAAGAGAACTGATTTGTTACTGCAGGATATACAGTATTAACTGATGTAAGGAGTCCTAATGGACATTATGTCTTGTGTTGAGAAATAAAATGTCATCATCTGTATGCAAAGGTGTGTCTGTAACGCGTCCTTTTCTTGCTGTCTGGCATTCCTGATATAAGCAAATATCCACGGATGGTTTATATGGCTGGACAACAAACAAGGCAACAAATATAGTGCCTGTAAAAAGTATCCATGCTCCTTGGAGGTTTTCTCCTTTTTATTGCTTTTCAACATTGAATCATGCTCAATTTAATTTGGCTTGTTGGACAAGAATTTACAAAAAACAAAACAAAACAAAAAAAAAAACATCTACAGATAGATTTCTACAGAGCAATGTCAATTAATTAAAAATATAAAAATAAACTCCCATTAAAGTGACCTATCTAATTCAATGAAGGTGCAGCCAACTGGGGCTACAAGTCACACAATTAGTAAAATGGAGATCATCTGAGTGCAACATGATTCATGTCTGCGTCTCTAAGGTCCAGTGAGTCAGTACTCCTGGTTATAACTACACCCATGGAGGCAAAAGAACACTCCAAGCTAGGGGTAGGAATCACAGGGTACCTCACGATGCGATACAATACGATAAGATATGATACACGATACATGGCTCACAATACCGATACTATCACGATACAGCGATACCGTAATAATTGATATATTGCAAGACAATCACTTAACGATACAACACGATATTGATAACTTGGATATATTCATACCTTGGTTTCAGTGTGTGTAGCATTTTTTAAAACTCTTCATTTTTGACCACACTGTACGGGTAGAATTCCTTGCAAATAAACCAGCCATGGACATTGTAATGCTGGCAGCCCTTGGGGACGAGAAAGGAAGCTTTGTTTTAAACATTTTGTTAACAGTGGCAGGCTGACTTGAAACGCTAGCTGCATCAGCCACTTCCTCTGCGAGGAGGTCAGGATGGTGACGTTGCAGGTGGGTTTGCATGTTGGTGGTGTTGCCTGCGCACTTTACTTTTGCGAGGCAGTTCTTGCATATGGCATAGTCTTTGCTGAGCTTGCTTGTTCCCTCAGTGTTGCAAAAACTGAAATGGGTCCACACTCTGGACTTAAACGTGACTGGGGCGTCTCTTACGGTGGTGTTGCTGTCCACCATTATACCTGTACAAACTCTTGTTGGACCGATTCATTTCCGCTCAAGTCTCCCTCATTCATGTGATAAACGCCACCGTGTGGAGTCATTAAGTAGTGACGCTGGGGAAATGGCAGCTGGCAGGGGAATCTGGCGGGGTTTAGAGCACCTTATTAGAGAGCACGAGGAGGGAAGACGATAAGCTTGAAAAAGCCTCAGTCAGGGGATGGATACAGGAAAAAATTCCCAATAAATGAATATGCCTTGGGGTACAGTTATATTTATCATGAAGAAATGGAAAGAATATCACACGTGTAAATCTGTCTAGAGGATGCCGATCTCAAAAACTGAGTTACTGTTCAAGAAAAAAACTAGTGAGGGAGGCCACCAAGACACCTATTACTCCTCTGAAGGAGTTCCATGCTTCAGCAGATGAGATTGGAGAGATTGTGCATACAAGTGTTGCCTGGGTTCTTCACCAATCATAGCTTTATGGGAGAGTGGCAAAGAGACTCTCATTTCTTGGCTACAGTTCACCAGAATGCATATGGGAGACTCTAAAGTCAACTGGAAGAAGTTTCTTTGGTTTGATGAAAACAAAATTGTACAATTTGGACATCAGACAAGACGTTATGTTTGACAGACACCAAACAACATACATGATCACAAGCACACCATCCTCACTGTGAAGCATGGTGGTGGCAGCATCATAATGTGGGGATGCCTCTCAGCAGCAGGCCCCGCATGGGCTTTGAGATAATGGCTAAAAAGGAAGCAGTAAAATACAGGGAAATCCTGGAAGACAACCAGATGCAGTCTGCAACAGAACTGCAACTTGGTAGATGATATATTTTCCATCAAGACAACGATCTGAAGCACACAAAAAAAGCTACACAGAGATAGTTTAAAGACAACAAGGTCAGCACTGTGGAGTGTCTGAGTCAGAGCCCAGACCTCAATTTAATTCAGATTTTGAAGAGAGCTGTTTGCTCACGATCCCGACGTGAACAGAGAAGAATGAGGTAAAACTGCAGTGTCCAGATGTGTAAGTCTGACTGGAACCTATCCACACAGGCTCAGTGTCATAATTGTGGCCATGTACTGACTTGAAAGAGGCGAATACTTACGCAATTCTTTATTTAACATTTTGTATTTTTCATTAGTTTACATCATTTTGTTGAAATCAGTTTTCACTTTGACATGAAAGAGTCTTTTTTGTAAATTCTTGAGCAAAAAGCCAAATTAAATTGACCAACGTTGAAAATCAGTAAATGGTGAAAACTTACAAGGGGGGTTGAATACGTTCTTATTGGCACTGTACACACTGACACTGAGAGTAACACGTGCGGACTACTTGATTTAAATTTGCATGCATATTAACTGCGAAAAAACTACCGCACCCCTGCTTTCTTGATAATGGAGTTAATTTCTTATTAGCTTCCTTCACTTCCTTCCTCTGTTAACTCACTGCCATCCCTCCACTCCAATCTCCATCCATCACATATTAAGAGAGAACCATTTCCCTCCCTTAGATATAAGAGTATAAGATGAGCCACTGAACAAACAAATCATGCACATTGACTTTAATGCAAATCCTGACCACTTTTTAAACATATCTCTCAGTGCCTGGAGCCTGTGAATAAAGGCTATTTTGTGTTTGTATTCTAAATGTTGTTTTCTTCATACAACCATGACAGGAAGCTGCATATCAGATCTTGAAGCTGAACATCAGCGAGGAGAGAGGGAGAGAGAGAAAGACTATATTTGGAGGCAGACGTGGTGAGGAGCGGGTTTCCTAACCGGCAGAAACCGGCTGGAGGAAAAAAATTGACTTGTGGCTCGGTCCAGCCGGAGAACATCGGGGGCGCGCCGCTTGTGCGCGTCCACGGGGGACTCGTGGCCACAGTAATCCAGAGATCAAAAGCCTGTGTGATGCTTCAAGGAAACTTAGATGCACTGAAATCTGTGAGCACACGACCTAACAAATACATTTTCATAATTTAAACGATGCTCTACAAAAGGCCTTCCACTTGTAACCCTCTTTTTTTAATTTAAACAAAGCCCACTCCAGTATCAGCAAACACTTGAGAAGTTCCCTTCCACCTTCCATGCCTCCGGACACCAAGATGCTCGCCACACCCAGGGAGTTTGAATGACATGCATCCTTCCCATTCGTGGCGTGCATGTGTCCGTGGCCAGTCCCACAGCCTCGGATGATGGGCAGGTTGAATAAACCTATCAATAGAGAAGAAAGAAGCCTTGTGGTTTGGTTGTAGACTGAACAAATGGAGGATTTGAATAGTAGGAGCCGGTCTGTTATTCCCCTCACAGCCAAATCCTCAAGGACTGTGGTGCTAGAAATGTGATTTATAATAGGATTTCATTGCCAGTTATATCAGATCAAAGCCACCATAGGTAGCTGGGTTTGCAGGATTTCAGGGGTAAACCTGTAAGAAATGATTATATAATTGGCATGATGTCGATTCTCACAATTTCCAGCAACCCATCTGTCCTTGCACGGAGAGAGAGAGAGAGAGATATGTTGATGATGATGCGATGGACTATATAGAATATTAATCGGTTATCTCATCCCCTTGTTTCTGAGGAGGAGGCAGGGCAGGGAGGGGAGAGGTTGGAGGGAACCGAGGGAGGGGAGCTGGAGGGGGGGAGAAAAGGCGGAACAAACCGGTGTGCTCGGATACATGCTGTAGCTGCTCGCCCGCACTGCAGATTAACTCTTCCCGTGCCGGGAGATGCAGCGAGAGACCTGGTGAGTGAGATTTCTTCTTTGATTATTTTTTCTCTCCCCCCCCCCTCCTTCCAACTGTTTGCACATGGCTCCCTTTTGTTACCAGCGGAGGAGGGATGGTGGCGGTGCGGACAGGTAGACGAGGCTGCTGCAGGTATGGAGCATCACACACTCTTTCTCTCTCTGCTCACACACACCGGATTGCTTCACTTTAATGTTTAGCAGCTCCGTCTCTCTCCGGAGCTATCCGCCGCTCAGGTGCTGAAACGGGATCGTCATCTGCAGGCAGCTGCAAATCACTGCAATGTCTCTGCTAGGAAGTGCTGTCCTCCTGGTCGCGATCCTCCCACTGTCCTGGACCTGTCAGGAGGAGCATCCAACAGCGAGCTAACTAGGACATGGTGATCTTCTCAACACTAATGCAATGTTCCTGCTGTGTTCCCTCTTTTTTTAACTGACCAGTGAGGACACATGCTTTCTATCTTCTTCCTCATTTTTGTGAAAGAGTTCATCTGTGGATTTTTATCTGATCAGATTTGTGTCTGAGAACAAGTGTCACATCCATCCTGAAAGTTCTCTCCCTCCTCAGCCATTATCTTATTAATAATGAATGAACAGGGCTCCTCTCTCCTCCAGCTTTTGTGATGGAGCTGAGCTCCATCTCTTTGTAGCCAGGCTGCACCGGTCATAGCCAAGCGCGACGCTGTAGTAGCCAAGGAATGTGGGATTCCCTCTCTAAACACTGGTAGCATCGCCCCAACTGAGGGGCATAATCCGTCGGACTGGAGCGGTGCCATGGCTCACAGGCGGCAGTGCAGCCCTCCAAAGTGTGGTGCTGCGCCTTTAAATTTAAATTATGCAAACTTTACTTCTCTGATCTTCTTTGAGACAGTCTTTGAGCGTGTAGATGAAGTTACCATCGCTGTCACCAGGCAGTATGGAGAGAGAAGAGTGCAGTCCCACGAGGAGCATCTCCATGATGTCACCATTACTGTGTGCAACCTTGAATATTGTTCGCTGATTCAAAGGATTCCTCTCTTAAGTGTTCCCTTTACTCAGGAAAGCACAGAGATATTAGGTATGCTTTTTCGTAGATGAGCTGTGTTTTTGCAAAATGAGAGGAAAGTGCAGAGGGAGTAATGATAAGAAGAAGGCGAGAAGGCGATGAGAGTAGTTGATGGTAAGGGGTGATGTATTCACACTCCTCATGAAGGACATTCACATAACCTTCAAGTGAAATGCAGCAGGCACTGATCCCCCCCCCCGCATGATTACAGTACTGTACATGCATATGCATACATTCACTCTCAACAAGACGTCCCACTGATATCACTGTAAAGTCTCTGGGTTCACCTGACATCCTGGTGTGAACACGTTGTTCCACTGAGATAATGACCCCCAGCGGTCCAGCGACAGGCTGTTCATTTTCTCCAGCGACAGGCTGTTCATTTTCTCAAGACAAATCGAACATGTGTCAGAATCACAGTAAATTCTGCTGTTAATCAGGTTGAAGTTAGCATAGTCCCCAGAGTATGAACTTGCCCTTTGGTGTCCTTGTTGGATCAAAGGCAAACCCCTCCTTCGTATGTAACCACATTTACACACTTCACTGGTCAGAGAGGGAGGATTAGTCGTCCTCAGCCACATGACTGCGTTTAGAGGACAATGAATGGGAAAGGTGCTAAACAGAATTCAGACTGTGGCTCTTTTGCAACACATTCCTTATATCCATTATATGTTCCCAGAAATGGCATCTTGCACCTCTTTATAAAAATGCACACACTGTACCGCCACCAACTGGTTTATCTGTTTTTTTCAGGGAAGGACTGGTCAGAGCTTCTCCTGACTTAGGCTCACACAACAACTCCTCAACCTACAATCGCTCTCCGTAGGGATCACAAGGACAGCTCCTAAACTCAGCTCATTCCTCAACCTGCCACGGAGAGTGTGTGGACTGAGGCCAGGCACTGTAGAGACGGAGCTAAACACAAGGATGCACACCGAGGAGGCTGAGTGAGGAACATTATGTCTCTTCTCCGACAAGGGAAAAGCTGCACACAACTGTAGAAGAGTCTAAGCTCTGAAGACCGCACAGTATGACCTAGTACTTCCCCACACATGGTGACAGGGGCTGAATCTGGCCACACATTCCTGCGCCTGCATGCAGGTATATGTGTGTATGACATTGTTTTGAGAGTGTTAAACCTCAGCAGGAAGCAGCCGGCCTCCCTTTGAGCCCAGACAGGGGTGTTGTAGTGTGCGTCCTTTGTGTTCCGGATGCAGAACATCCTCGATCAGAATTTAGACATGGCCACAGCTCTACTCGCTGGCGAGAAGCTGAAGGAGCTGATCCTGCCGGGCTCTTCTCAGGATGAGAGGGGTGGAGCGCTGGCTGGCCTCATGGTGCAGCTCAAACTGGAGCTGCCCTTTGATCGTGTCGTTACTATAGGGACGGTCATCATCCCCATCCTGCTGGTCACCCTCGTCTTCACGAGGAACTTTGCAGGTGAGACACTCAACCACTAGAGGGGGGTCACTGCAAAAGCTACAACAATACAGCAGCTGTTTGTCCTCACATCACTTCAGAACAAGGTGCTGTTTATGTAGCCGAAGTATATAAGGATTTTGGAACATGCACATACACTGCACTGCAAAATCCTCACTGTTCATTAGTTACACACGCAGTACTTTTGTGTCTTCTTAGACAGCCATGTAATAAAAAAGTCATTAAAGTAGATAATGAGGCAGGCAAGACAAAGGAGCAGTGCATGAGAGGAGCAGAAAGAGAGGGCTAGAAATACTACAGAGGAAGGAAAACAGACCAGAGATATGAGGGATGAGACAGACTGTAGGGCAGCGAACGAGGAAGGTGTTTGGTTAGAAGGCAGAGTGGAAGCAATGAATCGGAGGGATGTTAGTTCATTGCTGAGTCAGGCTCTCTGCAGCATTTAACCAGCTGGGACTGAGCATTTAACTTTAGCAGCAAAACAATGTGGGTGGCCAGACAAGTTTAGCTCCTTACAAGGGCAGAGACCTGCTTTTTAGGATTGTAATGTCACAGGCAATGCAAAATAATAAATGCTTATTTTGAAATTAGAAAAGTAATAACCCTTATTTTAAAAATGGCTGTTCAACCTTTGATAATATCCGCTTTCACAGCACTATGTTCCAAATATTCGAAGAGGATTTGCTGTAACACTGAGCCACTTTGACTTGCACATAGTAGACACAGAGCTGATAGACCTTCACTGAAAAGGATGTTCTCACTTCCTCTATCTGAGCCTGGCAGACGTCTCTCTCATTTCAAAAAGCGGCGTGAGACGGATCAGAGACACATGGCGCTTTGTGCTGAGTGATGAATGGCTCTGAAAAATGCTCAGAGATACAGTTCTCATTAAGATGAGAAAGATACAAGATGTTTCCTAGAAAATATAAATGGATCGCTGAAAGCTGTATCTATTGGAATACAAGCCCCAGTTTTAACCAGATTGTTTGAAAGGATGAGAATTAAAGTTATTATTAAAACTGTCTGTTTTACACATCTGCAGAATTTTACACGGCAGTGCAGTTTTTCAATTTTGATTATTGATACTCACATGCATTTTCAGGAATTTCAGGTATGTTTAGCTTTTCCCATGTTCAAATAAGTGGTGCAGATAACAATGTTAAACTGGATCTGTTTGTCCAGTGTCTCACAAGTTGTTTACTCAACTGGTCACATGATTTGAGAACAAAATGTTGCAACTGGACATGAGCCCCAGACTGAAGCACGCTTCTTTCAGCTTTTATACTTATATAAATTGTGTTATGAGATATAATATAAGAAATGTTTACACTGATTCTTTCCATCTGTGTTTTCCTCAGAGGAGTCCATATACTGTTACACACCACACAACTTCACCCGAGACCAGGCACTGTATGCGAGAGGCTACTGCTGGACGGAGCTCCGTGATGCTACACCCGGAGTGGAGTCTAACCTTTGGCCTTCACTATTTGAACACAAGTTCCTGCCCTATGCCCTGCTGGCCTTTGCTGGAATCATGTACATTCCCGCTCTGGGCTGGGAGTTCCTTGCCTCTACTCGGCTCACTTCAGAGCTCAATTTCCTGCTTCAAGAGATTGATAACTGCTATCATCGAGCTGCAGAGGGCCGAGCCCCAAAGATCGAGAAGCAGATCCAGTCCAAAGGACCTGGCATAACTGAGCGGGAGAGGAGGGAGATCATAGAGAACGCAGAGAAGGAGAAGAGCCCCGAGCAGAACCTGTTTGAGAAATATTTGGAGAGACGGGGCCAAAGTAACTTTTTGGCTAAGCTTTACCTGGCACGCCACCTGGCAATCATCTGCCTCAGTTCCATCCCCATTTCCTACCTGAGCGCCTACTACGCCCGCCAGAGGCAGAATGAGTTCACCTGTGCACTTGGTGAGCCCCCAGACATTAGCAGCTATCAAGAGCTGAAGCTCAGGGTCAACTGTAAGCTGCCTGCCGTGCAGCTGCAGCGCATCATGGCAGCAGTGGATATAGCCCTGCTCTGTACCATGAACCTCATCATCCTGGTTAATTTGCTGCATTTGTTTGTGGTGCGCAAGTCCAACTTTGTATTTGACAAACTGCACAAAGTTGGCATCAAGACGCGCCGACGCTGGCAGAAGTCTCAGTTCTGCGATATTAACATCTTGGCGATGTTCTGCAATGAGAACAGGGACCACATCAAGTCACTCAACCGGCTGGACTTCATCACTAATGAGAGCGACCTCATGTATGACAATGTGGTCAGACAGCTGTTGGCTGCGCTGGCACAATCCAACCACGATGCTACGCCTACCGTGAGGGACTCTGGGATCCAAACGCTCGATCCCAACATGGATCCTTCTGATCTGGCTGTGGGAGAGATGGGAGGGGAGCCGCTGGTCATCAAAAGACCCCGGAAGAAGATTAAATGGATCCCATCCTCGAACCCTCTCCCTCAGTCATTTAAGGTAAGACAGAACAATTTGTCCAGTTCGACATTACTAAAAGCAAACTTAGTCATCTAAACTGGTTGTTATCTAGAAACAGAATAATACTCACCATAAGATCTTGTTCAATGGAGCACAGCAATCAAAACTGAGTAACATTAACTCTTGATGAGAGCCTCTTTCTCTGAAGAGGCAGATGTAGCGGCTCTCAGGTTTCCAAAACATGCAGAGCACTAATGCTGTTTTAACATTTGCCTTTGCCCACCTGAACTGGAGTTTAAACTGCGATACAATAAACTATTCTTGTTTTCTGTCCATTGTAAAGGAACCTCTGACCCTGACACGTTTGGAGAATAATGCCAAGCCTGAAAAACCCAAACCGCTCAGACGCAAAACAGTGGCGGACAGTTTTATTGCACCACTTCTGGACAGCAAGGGCACACAGCATCCTTCAACAAAAGGTATGCAGCACTCTGAATTAAACTGCTTTAATCAATACTTTTCATATTATAATGAATGACTGTGTGTAATGGGAAAGGGATTGCTGGTATTGACAGTTTTGGCATCACACCACATTGTTTACCTCGCTTTTAGAGACTGCAACAAACTGTTTCGGTTCATTTTATTCTCTTTCATCTTGTAAATATTGATGCAACAGGCAGCTCTTTTCAGCAAAAAAAGCTCTGATGAACTCACTGCACTCTACCTAACCACTTTGAAACTAATTTAGACAGTAGCCAGTGAAAGTAGGACAGAATTTAACAGATATTTTTCTCAGGAGTGAGTGAACACCAAACCAATAACCAAAGAAACTAAACAAAGGCTTATCCTGTGACCAGAAAAACATTTTAGAGAGTTTTAAGTCTACTTTGGATGAGTAGTCTGCCATGCTACTGCAATATTCTATCTCCTTCTCAGTCCGACTGTTTATTTTTAATTGTAGATTTAAATGTGATTGAGAAAAAGCACACGCGCAACTTCTCCCTGGATGTCCACCCGTACATGCTGACGATCCGCAAGCCCAAGGTGGAGGCCACAATCACAGAACCTCTACCCTCAGAGCACAACATGGACGCAGTGTACCTCGAAGGCACGCACACTATTGTTCATGTGTCTGGTGCCATTACAGGTAGGCCTCATTTCGCCTTCACTTAACACCAAAAACGCCTTGGATAGTGTCTTACTGCAGCTTACTTGTATTTTCAGAGACTAAGGTGTGCTCTCCAGAGTCGACCAACACTGCCTTTTCTACTGTGACCCTGCCTACCACCACGTATGTGAACGGAGTGAGCCCCAACCCTCCGTCCAGCGAGGATGCCCTCAGTCCCAAGTCCTCCCCTCCACAAGCGGAGCCTCTCGTCCCGACGGAAAACCCCGAGTGTCAACCGCCGCCCCTGACCAGAGCCCCGACACACCAGCTGCTGAGCATACATCACACGCTCTTTGAGGAAGAAGAGGATGAAGAGAGCAGGAGGGTCCGGCTGGCGGAGAGGCCTGGGGAGCTCATCGCTGCTGGAGAATGTTAAAGAAAGAAAATATAGAAAAGCACAGACTGAGATTTATTTCCCTGACTCTTCACTCTACGCACACAACCCTCACGTGGATCACCTCCGACCAACAACCGCCTCTTTGAATAAACTTCTGTGATGGGTGGATTTGGCTGACTTGACTAGCGAGAAACGACATAGAAAACTAATAAAAAAGAAGAAAAATGGAACTTTTGAGAGGTTAAAATGACAGAGACGTATTTGCGAGTGCTGACCAGAGTACTACTGTAGGAAACGATGTCACATTCATGTCTCAGGATGACTGTGTTCAGCTAAATCACCCACCAATGAAACCAGCAGTGATTATAATTCAGCAGGGTGCTACAGTGCAGGGTCAAACAGCTATATAACGAAAAAAGAGGCGTAACAACAGGATGAACAGGGATGAGAGAAGAGTGAGCTTTATAATAATAATTTAAAAAAAGGCAGACACCTTAGCGATGCAGGACTGCATTATGGCTTCTAAACAAGATGTATTTTAAACACATTATAACGCTTAGTCCCTTTATCCCAGTAACCAAGTAGACAGGTAGCTCATGCAATACAGTTGTTGAGATCTGCACAATTAATATGCAAAAGATCACAATATATTTGTGGCAATAATGTATGCGCTTGCAGCATCATATTTCACGGAAAGCTATACATGTTTAGACACTGTAGATGAGTCAGTGTTTGTGGGGTGTTTAAAATAGAACACATGGCTTATCACCGCCCTTTCACCATCGCTTAGGAACATGTATCGGATCTTGACTATATTTGCACGTCATGAGTATTAGGGTAAATTGGCGGATTTTATAAAGGGACAGCAGACTCCACAATGACAGTGTGGCTCAGAGAAACTGTCGGATGAGTGTCGCAGATGAAAGACATCTTTTGAAATCCAGTTTTAAACAAAAAGGCAGTCCTATTGGTGTGTACGTAATGAATCGAGCTGGTAAAGTATATGGCATTTTTGTGTTCTATTGGCTTCCCGTGGGAGTGCCATGATGTGAAGTGAACTAATTGATGAATTAAGCCGATGTGAAGGGGTTTGTTATCTGCTGGTCTGACACAGTCTAAATTTCTGTCTGTAAATCAGCCCTGTTTCACATTTTTGCTACAATTGGCTTTACTGTCACAAAAAAGAAAAAAAAAACTAAAAAAAAAAAACAAATGAAGGAATGAGTAGTTAGAATAGCTGGTCTGGTAATCTGTAGTAAAAACCAAGCATATAAAGGTATAATTGCCCTTTTTACAGGGAATGAGTCAGTGGACAAGGGGATGGGTGCCTGCCGCAACCTTTCCATGCACATATTCCTGCAGCTGCATATCAGACTATATTAACTTCAATAAAGGAACTGCCTGCACTGACTGAAACACAAACACGACATCTACTGTAGAAGACATTAGTCCTGTTGTCAGGGGCCTACATACAGAATAAGTAGACCTATGCATTCCACTCTCATCTTTCCTTCTGGGGTATTAAAGGGGGGAAAACACACACGCACACTCCAAGGCATATTGTGATGGACTATTTTCCACTTCAGTCCCTGATGATTAAGTTGGGTGGTAATCCATCTCTATGTGCTGGCTCAAAATCCCCTTGTTAGACTACTCAAGCACACAAAATGCATCCCAAAGCACTTTAAGACTAGTAGCACCAGTGTGTGTGTGAGAGCATGTCCTAACACAGCTCTGCTTCTAACTGATTTTCTGTGTTGATTTTCACATTGGAGACAAAAACCTCTGACAGTCTTAGCACTAGTGGAAAAGAGAGTCCAGACTTTGATTGTGAAATGTTATAATGAAAACGAATTTAAAAAAATCCTTTATATATAAAAAATAAAACACTAAAAAAAAGTGTGTGCTTACGTTCAATGACTACATTTCCCAGAATGCACCGCGGCTGTCAGTTTCAGCCGAGCACTGTGCTGATGGTTTAGCGAAGAGAGCACTCAGACTGAAGGGCTGGCTCACTCAGTAAGTAGTAGATATTTGTTTTTTTCGACAACTATCGTGTATTATACCTACTGTAATGTATTTAATAATGGCAGCATGTGTTGTGAATTATCCCGTTTCAGTGTGTTTAATTTTACTAAAATCTTGCCGGACTTGCTAGCCTACATTAGCTTGAGTTAGCCGTTAGTGTATCATCCGGTAGCTAGCTAAAAAACCAAAGAGCCTGGGCAGCTAAAAGCTAAATGTTTAGCAGTTACACACCTGGAAGCATCGTTAAGCTAGTTTCTGGAAAAGGCACTTCTTCTTTAGCTGTGTGAAACCCCTACCTTTTTACTCGTAATACAACCGCGTCGTCGGAGAAAACGTTCCCTCTTTGATTTGTTCTCATAAGTCAGCGACAGTCGCCACTTTCTCCCGTGACATTACGGCGGTTTTAACGGTTTTTTAGACAGTCAGCAGCTGCTACCCATAAGGCAACGTCAGCAGTCAGTGAAGCTGTAGCTGTCAGTGAACGCATCACCGCTCGGTGTGTGAACCGCACAGGCTGCATGGTGTGAAGCAAAACTACAATCTGCTCTCTGTCGCACACAGCTTTCAGTGCTTCAAGCATGGACCAAGACAACATTTCAGAGGTTGGTAGAAGACACATGCTTGTATTTATGTTTTATTTTAATGTATTTATTTTTGCTTGACTTCCTGCTCAAACTTTGGTAACACACTGGTCAGCTTGTCTGCTTTAGAGTGATGCAGTCCTGTTCTGTTGCTAAACAGGTTAAGTTGTTTCCCAATCACCAATCATGTGCAATTACCCCATCTTTGTCAAACAAGTTAGACTGAGACAGGACTGATCTCTTAATCTCGTACAGAAGTAAGCATGTCTTCTTTGTTTGAGGTTGTTTTTTTGTTTTGATACCTCAAAGGATGAGTCAGGTCGCCCAGCAGAGGATCCTTCAGAAGAGGAACTGCCCTGTCTACCACCAGGGCTCTGTAAGCTTTTCTTCTTTCTTTTATTTAACACAGCATGTGCACTGTATTTCATCAGAAAGATGGTGTAATATTTCTTTTTTTAAGTGACCACTTCCTGTGTAGATTTTTAGTGCATCAACCTGACATGTCATTGCAGCAGACTTGTCATTATTATTAAAGTAAATCTGCATGATACAATACCAAATGTTTTATTAACTCCACTCCCTGTGTACGAAAAGAATTTTCCTAAAGCTTTGTTGAATCATTTACAAGTATTGCCTGAAGGCAATGTCCAAGCATCTCCAAACAGCTACATGTCATAGAATAGGAATGCTGTTTTTCCTGATGAAGATGCATGTGCTAATGGTTTCCTTATTGTTCTCCACCCTAATGCAATTTTTAAATGTAAAATGCTACAATTATATGTAGTACATTATGGAAAATTGTTAGGAAGTAAAAATGTATCCCTCCTTCAATATATCAGTGATTATAGCAAGATATGAAATTGTTTTCTTCGGTTTTAATAACTGAGTCTGCTATTCCTATCTAGCGGATGGAGAAGCAATGGAGCTGCTTTGGCAGCTGCGATCCCAGCGGCGCCAGTCGTCTCCTGAACTCCCAGAGACAGTGACCCGTCTTACTGCCCCTGATGGCAGCCTGCTGTACCTGGTGGGCACTGCCCATTTCAGCGACAGCAGCAAAAAAGATGTGGCTACGGTGAGTAGATGGGAAATAAACAGAATTTGTACAGTGCAGACAGCCACTTGCACGCTTTTCAAATGTGATATACTGTGAATTTTCTATGAAATAATAAGTGTAATTCTGTGAATGTGGAGAAGTACTGTAACGTAGTATGAGTGATGATGAGCCGGCTTGGCTGTATAAACAGTAATTAGGTTGGGATTCCTATTTTGTCAAATATAATCTTGTCTTCTTACTTCCACATTGATTTCTTTGCTCTTTACTTTCTTACTCAATGCTCATTTGCCTTCACTTATGTCTCTTATCTTACATGCCCACTGCTCTTTGTCTCCCCCACACAGACGATCCGTGCTGTGCAGCCAGACGTTGTGGTGGTGGAGCTGTGCCAGTACAGGGTGTCAATGTTGAAGATGGACGAGAATACGCTGCTGAGGGAAGCCAAAGACATCAACCTGGACAAGGTTCAGCAGGCCATCAAACAGGTCAGGCTTTCAAAATGATGAGAAATAACAATGGTGGTGTTGTGAAAAATGGCAAGAGTAAAATAAAATGGCGAAACATGGTGGAAAGAGTGACACAAACACAGTGAGAGTGCAGTCTATTCTGAATAAGGCAGTGCTGGTCTTGTTCCAGCATGTGAAACACAGTGAAGAAGATTGCAGCATGCACTCATTATAAATGGGGAAATAAATATCATTGATGTATGATGCAAAGGCAGGATTAAGTGTCATCAAAGAGCTTTCAGTCTGTTTTGTATGTGTGTGTTTTGCTTTCTTGGTTTTACAAATTATGTCTATGTACATTTTAAAAACTAAAGAACTCTGTCAGAATACTAAATTTAGAGAGTGACCACTGAGGGCGTTTCTGTTTTTATGTGAGTGTTAATTTATCCTCTCTGTTTGTCAGAATGGGCTGATGTCTGGCCTGATGCAGATTCTCCTACTCAAAGTTTCCGCCCACATTACAGAGCAACTGGGCATGGCACCTGGAGGAGAGTTTAGGGAGGCCTTCAGAGAGGTAAATCAGACACAGAAAAGCAAGAACATGGATAGTAATTTCATTTGTTGCATTTATTTTATTCTCCTTTTTTAATTTTTGAAGTTTTTCTTTCCACACAGGCTGGACGGGTGCCCTTTTGTAAATTCCACCTCGGGGACAGGCCAATCCCTGTGACGTTTAAGAGAGCCATTGCTGCTCTTAGTCTGTGGCAGAAGGCACGTCTGGCCTGGGGTCTGTGCTTTCTGTCAGACCCTATCAGGTATAAACTCACCTTGATCACTTTTTGTCACACAGGGTCACAAGACTATTTTCATAATTACTATGCAGCACCACAGCTATATGCAGATTTACTGTATCTTGCACATGATTCTGAAATGTAGACGTCCCACCCTGATACCTCAACTTACCCAAAACTGTGAATTAATGTCAAAGTTGGAGGAAAAACTATTTAAAATGTCATTAATGGAGAGTGTTTTTCGCAAAAAGGGTTACTGTGCTCAACACAGGGTTTGAAACTGAATGGGTTCAGGAAGGTTACTAACCAAAAGTTTAAATGTGCTGGACGTTAATGTATTGTGAAATTTGTTGAAATCATGAAAGCAATGGCAAACATTTTGCTTTCAGCAATTGTTGCCTGGGAAAAATGCAGCTACATTATACGTGTGACCATCATTCCTGTCTGTGTGTGTGTTCTGTTTACAAATAGGCAATGTGCGTCCACACGTTTTTCAGGGTACATGCAGCTCTGCCAATTTTTTAACCCCGATGTCTGTTATATCTGACTTGAAGCTTTCTGCATAAATTGATTGTGTGTTCATCTTTTAGCCTTTCTGAGATTAAACCTTGAAATTGCTGTTAGGTTCTCTGATGTTTTGAAAGCATATTTTGTAGACAACTCTGATAGCCTGAAAAAGACTTTTTCAGCTCACCACTTACTATTGTGACACAATTATAGGATTGGAATTTTGAATTTCTATACTGAAAGCAATAGATGCAAAATTTTGTTCAAGATTTGCTCCTTTTGCACTAAAGGGCAGTGAAATAAATATACATTTAAAGATAAATGTTCACTTTGAATAGAAAGTGCTGCTTAGTTTGAAGACATAAATGCACAAAGTAACATAATTTAACAATCATGCAGATTTTATCAGGTTCTACACATTTCTCCAGTGTTAGTTTCTCTTTCTTTACTGCAGTGCCATAAATGAAATACTGTGTATGAAAAGAAAACATATTTTTCCTCCGTCCTACGTGGACTTGAGCTGACTGTGTTGGACGGTGTGTCATATTTCAGTAAGGAGGACGTGGAGAAGTGCAAACAGAAGGACCTGCTGGAGCAGACTATGTCAGAGATGATCGGCGAGTTTCCTGCTCTTCACCAAACCATCGTGGCCGAAAGAGACATCTACCTCACGCACACACTCCGCCAGGCTACTCGCTGTGTGGAGGCCCCCCCTAATGCTCAGAGTACGCATTACACTGGTAGTAATCACTTGTACACCGATCAGGCATAACATTATGACCACCTGCCTAATATTGTGCTGGTCCCCCCAAAAATGCTTTGAACCATTGGGCATGAACAAGAGGACCTCTCAGGGTGTCCTATGGGGTCTGGAACCAGGATGTTGGCACTGGATCCTTTGGGTACTCTGTCTTGTGCAGTGGGGCCTCTGTCAGTCAAACTTGTTCCACTGCATCCTGTTGATGTGTCTAAGTTTCATCAACACGGATGTCAAAATCCAAGGTTTTTCCAGCAGAACACCAATATGATCAATGTTATTCACTTCACCTGTCAGTGGTCATAAAGTTGTGGCTGATCAGTGTATCTTTTCGGTTTCATCTTGTAAATTAATTAGATGTATAGGATTTTAGCCCCTTTAATTTCTCCTTGACATTTACTGTGTGTGTGTGTTTTGTTTATGGGTTGATTTTAATTCACGTGTATATCACAAAGTGCTCTTTTTTCAGTTTAACATCAACTGGTTTAACCTTTATTTCACTTTTTGAGTTTATTTTTAGAATCACATACATTTTCTTGATGTAGATCTTTTTTTCCTGACAAGACGTGTCAGCCCGCTGTGCATATCTGTTATCAAAAGCGTTGCTAAATTGTTGCGTAATTAACAGATCAGTAAAGACTACGTGGTTTTACAACAGAGACTGCTAATGGAAATGCTTAGTCATATTTAATGTGACATTTTTGCTTGCACTGGGACGTTTTTGTTGCTCTGTTGCTTTTTTTTTTTTGCATTTCCCTAAAAGCTAAATTTGTCTTTATGAAACTTTAGAAAGTAATGCAGGTTTATTGAATCATATTGTAGTTTATATATTTGTTCAGCAGTGCATAATTTCTTTCTAGAGAGGGATTTTTTCTTTATCATTTATGTTAAAATCTTCCCTCTACTTAATATTTCTTTTATTTCTAAAATGTTTTTAAAGTGGTGGTCAATTCCATAAGCCTTCCACATATCCTGTAGTTTCTTACATGATTATGAGGATGATTAATTCAATGTTGCTGATTGCTTAGGTAACAGAAGCTTTGATATTCTTTTTGTAGAAGTGCCTGCTGTGGTGGTGGGAGTTGTGGGGATGGGTCACGTCCCTGGTATCGAGCGAAACTGGGAGAAGCAGCTCAACATTAGTGAAATCATGAGGTATGTTTATCATGCTGCCTGGGCTTTATAAATTATGCATATTCAGTAAACACACTATAATTGTATTTGACCAGACAGCACCACGGTTACTCTACTTCTCTGTCTGTCTCTTCCTCAGTGTTGCACCTCCCTCACGATTTGGCTGGGTGTTGCGCACAGTCATAAAGGGCGTCATGATGGGAATGCTGGGATATGCCTGCTATCGTGCTGGAGGAAGTATAGGGAGAGTCCTGCTGTCTTTACCTGCAGTCCAGTCATTACTGGAGACACTGCGGCCACCCCCTGCTTGACCCCATTGGTCCTCTCTAAGCCATCAGCGACACGACCTTTGATCTCTTGAAACAATGCATCTATCACCAATGGCCTTAAAAACAGGAGTTGAGGCTGGAGGAGAGGGTTCACCAGCCCACACTAAGAACTAACAAGGACCTCGGGGGGTTTAGAGCCCCTCCACCTCGTATTAAAGTCCCTGTAGACACAGCAGGGCTGTACTGCCAAAGAAACCGTGACAGTACTCTTAGTGATTTTTGCATATTTTGTGCAAATCCTGCATTTTGTAAGATTTGAATATGCCAATAATTTCTTCCAAGTAGGTTTATATTTTCCCTATCAGTCTGTTAAATAACTTAAACACACACACACAGAGTTTTTATTTGATGAATATCATTGGTATCATCTTACGTAACTGATGTAATGGAGCTGTTTTCTGAGAGGAAGCTATCCCCTTAGTAATTCCTCATTTCTGGTGCATTAATGTTAGTAATTATCCCATTTCAAGTCCAGCACTTTATAAGAGACTGGTAGAGTCTTGCTCTGTACATGCAGCCTGTGGAAATGAAAAGAAAGTAAAATATATAGTCAGTCATAACTATAATAAATTAGAAAAATGTAAGCAAGGAACTCTGTAAAAGCCTTTAGTTTTTATAGTTAGTAGACAGAGTGATCCATGTGGTGTGAGGTACATGTCAAATCGTTCTCCTACTTCTTGATAAGTCTGCTGTTTAAAATACGTGTTCCTCAAAATTCACATACAGGACTGGAATAAGACGAGTGTGATTTCCCATGTGCACAGTCGTGCCGACACCAACAGACAAGTGCCTCATGTTGCAGCTGTAAGGGCTACTGGTAAACTAACTGGAAAGGCAAAACCTTGTGTCGCATGCAACTTAAACATATAAATAGTCAATGCAAGTTCTCAAGATTCTGTCTTTATATAACTACATGATAAGCCTGTTTTATAAATACTGTTGCCCTAAATATAGACATTTAGTAGTTTAAATTCAATTGAAATGGTACCATAACCCCCACGTAATGTGATCATACATTTATTAGAGACCTGATGCAAGACAGGCTTAAATATGCCTCAGGAAGAGCATCGCATCTTCTTGTCATGTGGATATTTGATTGTACCTCCACTACGACCCACCCTTACACTTAGATTTAACTGACTCCATCTCAAAGGAAAGGTTTTTACTTGACACAAATATATGCATCATATGTAGAAAGCCATCTCTGAAAACTATTACATCTGACATTCAGCACACCAGCTGTTTGTACTATTACAATATATGCATTATAATTTCCCAGTCTGATTGTGAAATGGGATCAGGGAATGAGATGGGAATGAAATTAGCCTGTTGACTTGTTTTGCCTGCTGTCGAGGAGACTGAAAGTTAGGTTGGGTCAGAGTTGGGAGATAAAGCCTTACGCTGAGATCACTGCTGCCTTTGACCGTCAGATTGCCTCGTCTGATGAGGCTTGTTTCCTGTATCCATAGTACAGAGCTTCTTACTGGACATTGGCTAGATGACATCTGTGGAACTACATCACATGGGAGATGTCCAAATAAATGTTAAACAAAATAACTGCGTGGTTACAAGGTTATGTACCAGCACCAATTCCTGGGTGATCTTAAGTGATTTTGTGTACAGTACTCACGTTATTTACTGTAGTGTATTTATGGAAGATATGATAGATGTTAGTTTACTACTTTTATGGTTCAGTGAACTAATATGGGAGATTCATTTCATCCTGAAAACATAATCAGACCTCTTGCCAGTTACCTACACTTTGAGCTAACACAGAAAATCTGTCTTCCTACAGTTGAATAAATTCTCTTGCCTGAGTAGGAGATAAGAATATTGAGAAAGCTGAGGTCAGATGTAGTCCACCTCTCAGTTCTTCTGCAGTATAACCCAGTAAAACTCAAATATTTTGTCTGTCTCCCTCCCACATCATTTCAAAAGGCTCGATCTGCTGTATGTCTGCCAAGAAAGCTGTATGAATGCCTGTATTTGTTGTCAGATTTTCCTTCCCCGTCCCCTTGTGTTGTATTGTCATTGTTAACATACCAAACATTGATTCAGTAATGGATTATACAAATATTTAAAGTAAAGAAATTATATTTGCCTCAGAAGTGTTGCAGTACAGTCATTTTATTTTGTTTTTATTAAAATGATAATGTATGTATGTGGCTGCACAATGACAAAATCTAAAGCGTAATGTTTTAGTTTTGCTGTTGTGCCAAAAACAAAAAGTGCTTCATGTTAAAGCTGTTTTGTGCAATTTTCGATAAGCATACAGCTGTTTTTATCTGAATCAAGCGGTCATAACGTTCAAATACACACAATTATATTTTTGTGGTCATAGCAAAAGTGTATAAGTGTATATATAATGTAAGCAGGCCTTACATTTAAGATGCATTATAGGCAATACTATACATTTATACTATATAAATGTTTAGGCTATGGTGTGTAATTTCATTTTTAGGCTGTAACATGATTTCTGGATGCCTTTATATGTAAAATGAAGAAATCTTCTCTTTTGCAATTATCCTTGAAACTATTATGTCTAAAATGTAACCTCAGGAATGAAATCAGTCATTTCAGTCACAATTTGGCTAATGTAAAACTGCATTTTATGAGTTTAATGGTCCTATTATGCGATTTCAGCAGGTAAAGACAACTAGACTTGTTACAATCCAGGCCACAAAGCAGGTTAAAAAAATTTTTTAAAAATTAAAAACTGCTGCAACAGACTGCAATCACTTTTTTGGCAGACGGTCAATTTATGACGCAACACCGGCTCTTGCTTTATGTTTCCAATCGGACAAATAATAGTGATGCACCGCGTCTCGCAAACATCCGCTGTAGCAGGCAGGATTATGAAAGCATGATTAGTGACCACTGTTTTCTAACTGCGCCAGTGGCTGTAAGTGGACAGATGGCCCGGCTTGCATGGCTTATTTAGGACCTCGGCTGGGACCGTCTCGCGTCTTCCTCCCCGGTGTGTCCGTGTTCAGACTCCTCGGCTCGGTCGGGATGGACGACATGGGTCTGCCAATGAGTCGTTCCTCGTTGGAGCGGCTCGACTTTGACAACGTCGCTTTGAAGAAACTTCCTCTCGACCCGTCCGAGGAGCCGGGGGTGCGGCAGGTGAAAGGAGCGTGTTTCTCCCGGGTGAAGCCGCAGCCGCTGACCAAGCCCCGGTTCGTGGCGGTGTCGCATGAAGCCCTGGCGCTGCTGGGGCTGGACGGAGAGGAGGTCATGGACGACCCCAAGGGGCCAGAGTACCTCAGCGGGTCCAAAGTGATGCCTGGGTCCGAGCCCGCTTCCCACTGCTACTGCGGCCACCAGTTCGGCCAGTTCGCCGGGCAGCTGGGTGACGGGGCGGCCTGCTACCTGGGGGAGGTGAAGGTGCCACCCGGGCAGGATCCCGAGCTGCTGCGGGAAAACCCGAGCGGCCGGTGGGAGATCCAGGTGAAAGGAGCTGGACTGACCCCTTATTCCAGGTACAGGAAGTTACTTTTGATTGATGGAATAAATGTCGACTATTAAATAAACTGTAAACTATACCTTTTAAAGAAAAAAAGGTAAATTATCTTTATCTTTATATTATAATAAAAACTTTATTGTGCATTTGGTATCTTAGTATGTTTTTCTATTTTCTTAGTCTTGCTCTTTCTGCTTGTGACTGTAACAACAGAACTTCCCTTTGGGGATCAAGAAAGTATTTCTGTTCTCTTATTCCAGCTTTCTAAATATGATTTTTTTGTTGTTGTTGTTTCTTTCCTCCCTTATAACAATAAACTAAATATCTTTGGGATATGGGCAAATTAAGGAATTTGAGAACGTCATCTTGGGCTTTGGGAAACAGAGATCCACATTTTCACCATTTCCTGACATTTACTGACCAAACAACAAATTAGTTAATCGAGGAAATACCAGGCAGATGAGTGGACAATGAAAACAATTGTTAGTTGCAGCCCTGGTTCTGTGTTTGCAAGAGTGTGTTGCATCTTTTAGTGTAGAATTCATATAAAAATCTATCATTTTAGTTTCACCAAACAACAAAACAAGAATTTTTTAAAAGTTGATTTTCTTTTAAAGAAGCATATGTGGTTGAAAAGTCTTTTAACAGTCACATAGGTTTTCCAAAATAGTTGAACTGGGAAATGCAAATGTGTATATTGTCCCTCTTTCCTCCACAGACAAGCTGATGGCCGTAAAGTCCTGCGCTCCAGTATCAGAGAGTTCCTGTGCAGCGAGGCGATGTTCTTCCTGGGCATTCCCACCACCAGAGCCGGCTCTGTAGTGACCTCTGACAGCAGGGTCATACGGGACGTGTACTACAGCGGGAACCCTCGCCATGAGAGATGCTCTGTGGTCCTCCGCATCGCTCCCACCTTCCTGAGGTGAGTGCACGTTATCCCGCTTTTATCTTTCACGGATCGCAGAGCTTCTCAAAATGCTTACACAGGAGCTTTTTGTCTTGTCAGGTTTGGATCCTTTGAGATCTTCAAGCAGGCCGACGAGTTCACAGGCCGCCAGGGTCCGAGCTACGGACGTGACGAGATTCGGGGTCAGATGATGGACTATGTAATTGAGATGTTTTACCCTGAGATCCAGCAGAACTACCCAGACAGGGTGGAGAGGAACGTGGCATTCTTCAGAGAGGTCAGAGCACAGGGTGACACTCTTAACATGTCAGACAGTAAAATGGTGCTTTAGCAGTAAATTAAAGACTACTATGTACTCACGGTTAACCTAAATCAGCATGTAGTAGTTTCAAGGAATGGCATTCGATTGGACGCCAAGAACATTTGGATCCTCTTATCTTGTTAAGCTGCTGTAGATGGTACTGCATGTGCAAGTCACTGCATGACTCAGCACATTGATAGGTAGATACTCTATTGCTCTACAGGGAAATTCAGTTCAAATCAAGTCATGCAGTGGGTTCGTGAGTGTTTGTACAAAGCTACTGCTTTATATGAAATCAGGTTATTGATCAGGATTCGGGCTTTTGACATTTTCCTCATTGAACTACTAGAAAATCATGTCATCTGTGCTGCCCAGGAATCTTTCCAGATTAATTTGGAGATCCATGTTTCATCTATAACATGGGATTGCTGGCCTTTCTTCCTGTATGCAGGTGATGCTCCGTACAGCTCGACTGGTGGCTCAGTGGCAGTGTGTAGGATTCTGTCATGGAGTCCTGAACACAGATAACATGAGCATCCTGGGAGTCACACTGGACTATGGTCCATATGGCTTCATGGACAGGTCAGACATTTGCAGAGTGTTTACTGACTGACTGCAACATCATCATGCAGTATTCTTAAAAAGATGGTGAAACAGAAATCATTATTATTCTCCAAATGTGGATTTTAACTTTCTTCACCCCTCTCAGGTTCGATCCAGATTTCATCTGCAACGCCTCCGACAACTCTGGCCGATACTCCTACCAGGCCCAGCC
This sequence comes from Dascyllus trimaculatus, assembly GCA_024666655.1. Lineage (NCBI taxonomy): Eukaryota > Metazoa > Chordata > Actinopteri > Pomacentridae > Dascyllus > Dascyllus trimaculatus. The sequence goes on along the minus strand of CM045448.1, from coordinate 12,637,822 downwards.
GGCCATCTGCAGGTGGAACTTGGTGAAGTTAGCAGAGGCTCTTGCTCCAGAGCTGCCACCGGACCGGGCTGAAGCTGTCATGGACGAGTACCTGGATCTGTTTAACCGCTTCTACTTGGAGAACATGAGGAAGAAGCTGGGTTTCCTGAAGAAGGAGGACCCTGAGGACGAGATCCTGATCACTCAGCTCTTGCAGACGATGCACAACACAGGTGGGCTATACGTACGAGAGCATTATTCTGTACATTTTCCCTTTCAACCTTATTAATAATGACTGTTGCAACATTCTAGTAACACCTTCTGTCTCCTCCTCCAGGTGCTGACTTCACCAACACCTTCCGTAGCTTGAGTCAGATTTCCTGCCCCACTGAGGGAGAAAGTGAAGGAGACGAGGATCTTACAAAGAAAGCCACAGACCTGCTGCTGGAGCAATGTGCCTCCTTAGAGGAGCTCAAAGCTGCCAACAAACCCACCATGGATCCACGGTGAGCAACCCAAAGCCACATACAGTACAAACGCAATGTATTTCGTCTGTGTCATACCATTACAGCGATTAAATGTAAAGTTCTGTGTTTTTTAGGTGTGTGATGAGGACTAAAATGATATAAAATCCCCGTGACAAGGACATTTATTATCATTCTTAAAAGTTTTTGCTGTACTAAAGATATTTGTGTTGTAATAATGAGGCTAAGCACTCTGAACATTTAGTAGCGGAGGCCTGAGCAACAGCTACAGGTCAAATTTCGTTTGGAAATTGATGTTTTCCGGAGCTTGATTCCCATAATATATATTCAGTTAAGTGATGCCTTTTCTGTCCAGAGCCGCTGTCTTTGGCCAAAAGTGATAAAATACTGTACCTTTTAAAACTGAGGGCCGAATTTAAAAATGTTGTGGATATTTATGGTTCACAGAAAATTATTCATACTATTTTTGTTGTCATGCCAAACCTTTTATTCAAAATTTCATGTGATGAGCAAGAAATATTGTAAGATTAGAGTGAGAGAAGGATGGTGATGGTCTGTCTTTAAGCATCACCCATAGAACAATATTATAATTTATGGCCCACTTCATGTGAAATTATAAGAATGCCAAATTACTAGTATTATGTTCACCGTCGGTTAGCAGCGTCACCTCACAGCTAGAAGATCCCCGGTTCGCGTCCCGGTTAGGACGCCTGGAATCTTTCTGTGTGGAGTTTGCATGTCCTTCCTGTGCAGTGTGGGTTCTTACCGGGTACTTCCTCCAACAGTCCGAAACATGCTGAGGTTATTTGATGATTTTAAATTGTCCATAGGTGTGAATGAGAGTGTGCTTGGTTGTCTGTTTCTGTGTGTAGCCCTGTGATAGACTGGCGACCTGTCCAGGGTGTCCCCTGCCTTCGCCCGAGTCGGCTGGGATAGACTCCAGTCCCCTCCGCGACCCTACAGAGGATTAAGCGGTGTATAGATGATGGATGAATGTTCACTGTCCAAAGCTTTTGTTTTATTTGATGTGATGCATATTGCAGCCACTGGGGGACACTATTGAGTCTCTATATGATTTTTCTATTTAACACTTGGTGAAGGGAAATATTGTTTTAGAAAAGGTGGTGTAACACTGTGCTTCCGTCTGAGGTGTTTTAATCAGCATTATTTGTTGTTTATGACCACAACACTGATATCACACCTCAAATTTACTACAGAAAACAGCACTAGCAAACATAACTGATGCATTCAGGTGACACAGAGCCACTATATCATTCATTTGGAGTTTTTGACCACATGGAAATTTGAAGTCTAGCATCAGTACAATATCATAGAGAAAGTAGAAAGAGTGACAGTAATAAAGAAGCTTTTGTGGAGCTGAGGGGAACTGCAGAGGTGGGTTAAAATTTGCAGTAGGGAGCCCTTTCATGTTACACTTCAGCTTCAGTGTCTTCGATTACTGAGGATCTGTGCAGTCTGATCTCTTTCTGTTTCAGTTTCAAAATGGGATTTGAAGTTATTTAATTTGATAAAAAGCCAAACTTAATCAAGCTGTTTTGCTCTGTAGAAGTACCAGCCTGTAACCTCACCGCACCCAAATGGAAAGTGAAGGAAATCTGCAGCAGTCATTTGTCTCAGACGCAGCTGAGGTCATAGTTTTGCAAGATAAACAATTGTAGAGAAGATATACAGTTTCATTCTGTGCCTGTGTACAATACTGTGCACACAAAATTGTATCCACTGCTTTATTTAGACGCCAAACTAGAAATAAACATAGAATAATCCATACAAACACACTTCAACATGTTTTCGGCCTAATCTGCTCTTGATTTTTGCGCGTCAGTGGGATTAAATGCACAATAGAGATTATCTTTTTACCTCATTTTCCCCACTAAGTCTCCAGCAACTCTAGGATCGCCTGCACTGGCAGCACCAGTCCTGTCATTTCTCCAGGACACCAATAAGGATTATATCTGTTATGTTTTCTGTCAACAGTGAGCTGGCAATGCTGCTGTCTATGGCTCAGAGCAACCCAGCGCTGTTCCAGATGATCTCAGACAGAGCAACAATAGCGAGGCAGTTGGAAAGACTCAGCAGACTGAAAGACCTGATGGAGACGAGCCAGGAAGAGCTGAGAACCAAACATGCCGAGGAGTGGACCTCCTGGATCGCACGCTATAGGTGAGATAAGAATAATAGGCAAGATTTTAGAAGTAAGTACAGCTGGTGTGTAAAACAAGAGGAAGTAAAGGGACCAGATGAGATGATTGGTGGACGTGTGACTGCTGTAAGGGGCGAACAGACAGAAAAAGGAGGAAATGGTGCGTCGAGGCGGATGTTGTTCCATTACTGTAACTGTCTGAGTGAGTGCTCTGTGTTATCTCTGGCACAGGAAACGTCTGGCTCTGGAGCTGGAGGGCCAGAGTGATGTGCAGGCCGTGCAGGAGGAGAGAGTGAAGGCGATGGACAGCAGCAACCCTCGAGTGGTGCTCAGAAACTACATTGCCCAGAATGCAATAGAGGCTGCTGAGAACGGCAACTTCTCTGAGGTCAGGTTCTGGTCTGATGTGATACTTATTGGTTAGAAAACTTAAATACACAGTAATTTAATGCAACCTTATGTCAAAGTATTGGGTTATTTCATCTTTAATTAACAAGGACCTTCTGCTTGACCATCTGTGATTTGTTGGAACTGTTTTTCTTATAAACTTTGGGTATTTAAAATGGTATCTGTGAAATATTAGGTAGATATATCCAGTAGTTTCTGAGATAAGTTGTTCAAAATTCCCCTGCTGACCGAATATTTGAAAATTTCAAATATGAAAAAAAATGAAGTTGTCATAAAAAAGTCCCATCTTTAAGCACAGATTAACAAGAAAATTGAAAATTCAGAAATCAAATATATATATATATATATATAATTTGTTTTATTTGAAAGGCATAGTGCACATTAATGAGCGCCAGAATTAGCATAAATGCTAATTTGCATCTGTTGTCCCTTGGCAGGTCACAAGACTAAACAAACATTAATTCACAAGGCTTAAAAGTACACAAATACAATACAGTCAAACAATGAATAATACAAAGTGCATGATAAGTGCTATAGTTAAAGAAAAATATTTTCTGAACCACATGTAGTTGCATGTTACAGTACTACAAGCAAAACATAAAGAATAGTTTTTTAATCTTACATTTACTTGGTCAAAAAATGAAAAAATAAAAGTTTTTTCTATCGAACTTTCATAACTGATTGAACAAGTATGAAAAGTTGTACTCCCCAAAATAAAAATTTTGCTAGATAATTAAATCCTAATCCAAAAAGAACAGTCCAAAAATGAAAAATATGCCGATATTAAAAAAATAAGTAAAATTTAATGAATGTCTTTATAAATATTTATATTTTATGCTGTTGAAATATCAATTAAAACAAAAATGGTTGAGCAGAAATTATTATAAAAAGTAGTTGATTAAAGATGGGATCACCCCTTTTGATTTAGACTGCTGTGTGTCAGTGGCAGCAATGTTTTTACATTACTGGTGATTTCAAAATAGCAAATTAAGGATTTGAATGCACTTCAAGAATGCCTTATTCCCTTTTGCTCTCTTCAGCCTCATTGTTTCACTTCCTAGGTGTTCACCTGCTCTCACTTCCTCTCTGTGCTGCAGGTCCAGCGGGTCCTCAAGGTTCTGGAGAAGCCTTTCTCTGATCAGCCCGGCCTGGAGCTTCCTGCCTGGATGGGTGGAGACGGAGCCGCCGCTCAGGGAGAGAGAGACGAAGGAGAGGAGCAACAGCAAGAAGCGTCTACGTCCACAGCTAGAAACGCCGTCCCCTATGACAGCAAGCCCCCTGCTTGGGCGAATGAAATCTGTGTTACATGATCTTCGTAATAACTTCCTTGATTGTCTGTCCTGCCTAAAGTAATGAGAGGGTTTGATGGTGTTTAATTCATACATTTTTACCTTTTATATCCCATCACTCAGTCTTCTAGCCAAACCCTGTGTTACTGTGGCAGGCAGCATCAAGGAAGTTAGCATGAGGCAAGACACCTCGTAGGCTAGCTAGATGACACCAAACAGGCAGGAAGTGTTGAGTTTGGTTGCACAGATGCAGAAAATCACAGTCTTGACATACATGGGGGGGAAAGAGAATTTGTGAAACGGCCTTTAAATTATAGGTTTCTTCCAAGTTGCAGTGAGTTTTAATGCCAAAAGTTGATAGACAAGAGGTTGGTGGAGGCAGCCTCTGAATGCAAGTGCACATGTGCAGTTTATACAATGCACTTTTCATTTGTTTTTGATTTTAACTGTATAGATACTGAGCTCAACTTATCGCCTGTCTGTTTGGTGCTTAGTAGCTATTGATGATGAGTCAGGCAACAAGTCCGACAGCGATCCGTCTGACTCTGACAGCCGTGGGGTGTCACCTCAACACATACCAAATGATATGACGTGTTTGTGATGATTTCATGTCTGTGAGTTAAAAGGGAGGGATTGCACTTGATTTAAAAAAAGAAAAAAAAAAGCCGCAGTAGAAGGACACGCACAGTATATTTTCCGATAATAGAAAGCATTGCCTTCTGCCATCGTCATAGCACCACTTTATAAACACCGAACCACAATCATTACTCACCTTTGTTTGTTATCTACGAAGCAATGTGACTTGTGGCCACGCAAAAAGAGGAAGCTTAGGGTAGATTTTGCCACAGATGTGATTTTGTATGAAGGGACAGCCCCTGATACCCATTTGTGAATCTGAGGTTACTGTGATGCCTTTTTAAATGAGGCACTACTGATATAAATATCACCTTTTGATCAAATTCTGTCAAACAAAACACACAAAAAAATGGAACTGCATTGAGATTATGTTTTATTTTTGTCGAATATATATGTGAAATGAATGTCTGAGTTCTTCCTCATTTTATAGCCTTAATCTATGTCAATAAACTGAGCAACCAGCAGGACATGGTGTCTTTGTTTATTTTGTGTCAGCTGTCTTTTCATGTTAAGGACTAAGCTCCACCTCTTTTTACTTTATTTGTTAACTCTTTTAGTCATTTGTTCCACGCAGAAGCAGGAAAAGGTTTAACCCCAGTGAGGTTTTCTGGGTTCCTGATAGAATCTCGTTTTTCTAAAAGCACATACTTGACTTCATTTGCTCCTCTTGGTGTCAGTGAGGTTCATGCCCCAGCAAGCCCCAAACGTGTTTACTGCTCGAGTTCCCAGCAGGAAAATAGTCCACACTGGGTGGTATTTCTAAAAAACACACTATACTAATGTTTATTTTTTTAGGTTGCTATCCAAATTGCGCACACCTACCAATGCATTTCTGCGTAATGTTTACTGCCCATTCTCGTGTTACATTCCGATCTCCTCTTCACCTTTAATAGTAGGCCTTCAGCAGGACTCGGGAGTGGCTTTCGGCGACCTCAGGGTGCGCCCTGAGCGGAGCTGCGCAATGATCGAGGGTGAGCGCATAGGTGCTATCTGGAACAATGGGTGTGTAGCGTCGGAGGAGACAAAAAGAATCAAAGAAGGCCCGTTTTTATATGTGTAGTGTGGATTTTTTTAAAAATAATAAGATGACTATGCGAGTTAGACCCGGTTATTACCGCCAGGAAGTCAACAAAACCTCGTGGGAAGTACCGGAGCGGTACCGGGATCTGAAGCAGGTGGGGACCGGGGCGTACGGGACGGTGTGGTAAGTGAAATCTGAGGGAGATTTAAGAAGGGGGAAAAACAAGAAGAAGCTTTTACCACTGATAGCGCTTCTGCTTGATGCGGTAAGCTCTTAACAATAGAGAGCTGCGGAACAGATGGTGCCATGCAGGCAGGCGCACCGTGCCGCCGCCAAACAAAAGAAAAAGTCCGTGCGCTCCGCTGAACACATGCTGCTTCACTTCCTCATATGATGGAGACACTTTGCACCTCCGCTTCTGCGCTTCTCTCTCCTCAGTCAGCCTGACAACTCAATCTCCGACACTATCAGGTGAATTATAGAGAGTGCATCGGCGTGTGAAATAGTTGCGCGCAGTCAAGTTTACAGAAACACAACAACGAACAGCTGCTTTTCAGGCACCTTTGTGCGTCTCGCAGCATGCGGCCCCCTTTGTTATCAATGATTAACTCCGTGGGCGGTACTAAACTGCTCTGACTGACTGAATACAACTTAATAACACATGAACAGCTCTGAGAAAATCGTGGCCCAGTGCAAGCTGTAAATTGTGCTGTCGCAGATAAGAGAAGGAGAGTGGAGACGGTTTGTGTGTCTATGTCTGCTTCAGCCACACAAAGATATAAAAAATCTGAGGGATCCAATTTATTTCCTGGTCACAGGGAAGTTACTGGATACTAGTATTTTTTCCTCATCCTGGTTCTGTTGCAGATCAGTAGTTTTGTCTCACACCTTCCCTTACACCAATCAGGCATAACATTATGACCACCTGTCTAATACTGTGTTGGTCCCTCTTATGTGCTCAAAAATACTCTGAACCATTGGGCATGGACAAGAGGACCTCTCGGGGTGTCCTATGGGGTCTGGAACCAGGACATTGGCACTGGATCCTTTTGGTACTCTGGCTTGTGCAGTGGGGCCTCTGTCAATCAAACTTGTTTCACTGCATCCTGTTGATGCTTGATCAGAATGGGATGTAGGAAGTTTGGAGGTCAAATCAGCATGTTGGGCCATTGTCATGTTCCTCAACATGTTCCTGATTGGTTGATGTTGTTACCATGTGTTGGGTGCATTTTCCCAAAGGGGTACGCCAGTGACATTTGGGATTTCCATTTGCTTGAGGGAGTGTGTTTGTTTTGGGACAGCGTTTATTTGGATGTCTAAGTCTCATCAACAGGGTTTTCCAGCAGAACAGCACATAGTACCAATGTGATCAATGCTATTCACTTCACCTGTCAGTGGCCATAATGTTGTGGCTGATCAGTGTATATTCTGTCCCTCAGCTCAGCACTGGACTCCAGAACAGGAGCCAAGGTGGCCATCAAGAAGCTCTACAGACCTTTCCAGTCTGAGATCTTCGCTAAGCGGGCCTACAGGGAGCTGAGGCTGCTTAAACACATGAAACATGAGAATGTGAGTCTGGACAGTCAAGTATGCAAGTGGGTTTTATTACTCGAAATGAAATGAGAGCACGTGTTAAAAATGAACAAGGGGATAAGACATGGATCTCCTTTGCATGATAGATAGATATATCAAGAACCCACATGTAACACTGAATATGAAACACTTCTGACACAAAAAACTATTCATGAAAGTATTAAAGACTTGATGGAATATGATATGATTTCCTTCTGATGCAGGTGATTGGCCTGTTAGATGTATTTACTGCTGACCTCTCTCTGGACAGATTCCATGATTTGTAAGTATTTACTGCAGTGGAGCAACGTTAACCTGTGCTATGTGGTATAGAGTATTAACAATCATCATTATGTTTTCAAGCTATCTGGTGATGCCATTCATGGGCACCGATCTAGGGAAGCTGATGAAGCTGCAGAGAATCTCGGAGGAAAAAATTCAGTATTTGGTTTATCAGATACTCAAAGGGCTTAAGGTGAAGCTCCTCTTTGATCATATACAGCTGCTAATACTTTATTATTCTCATTCAGTTGGTTGAACCCTTGTGTCATCCCTTTGTTACAGTACATTCATTCTGCTGGAATAATCCACAGGGTAAGTCATCTTTTACGTTTATATTTCCACCCTGAGCGTGTGTACAGTGGTGGAAGAAGCATTTAGATCCTTATGTAAAAGCAGGAATACCACAATGTGAAAATGCTCCACTAAAAGCCGTGCATTCAGGTGCTTACTTAAGGAAAAATATCAAAAGTGAAAGGACTTACTCTGCAGAAAAATAGTCCCCGTCAGTGTTTTGCTGCTTTCGGGTTAATATTACTGCTGCATATTTTGCATTTTACTACTCTAGATGTTCAAAGTGGATATACTGTTGGGTTGTTTAATCTACAGCAGCGCATCATACTCTGTAGGATCATCATTTGTTTATAGCGTCGCTGTCCTGTGAGAATTACGTCTCTCCAAAAGGCCAATTTTTCATACGATCAGAAACCCCAGCCCTGTTTTTCAGCTTTGTGACATTTTCCAGATAATCTCAGATTATTGTTAAGAAGTAGGAGAATGCTGTTGACCCAGAAAGGAACAATGAATCCTTCATTTATTAGACAGAATCACTAAATTTGGAGATACGTAATTTTCACTGGACAGGATGTGTATGAAAAATTATTATCTGAGAAGTAAGATTCAAGAGGTTTATTGTCAAATTCATTTTGCTGATCCTCCTTAACCAAATGACACAATGCATAGAAGTGTATAAAAAAAAAACTAAAGCAATTTCTAAGTAAATAAGCAGACTTAAAGTGACAGCAACAGTGATCATAAAGTTCACTGTGTGTTTGCAAATCAGGTTTATGTGAAGTGATCTTGCAGTGATAAAGTGATTATAGTAGTATAAAGGTGTAGAGTAGTATAAAGGTAGTATAAAGTATAGAATAACTAGTAACTGAAGCTGTCGGACAAATGCAGTGGAGTAAAAAGTAGAGTATTTCCTTCTGACATGATGTGCAGTCGAAGGATGATGTTGCAATAAGCAGAATTACTCAAGTAAAGTACAGTACTCTAGTTCATGCACTTTGCCTTTACAAGTTACATTTCGCCGTTGCATATCAGTGAGATGCAAATTGTGTTCACGTTTTTGCATCTAAGTGAAAAAGGATTCTCTTCTTCTTATCATGCACTGTTGCTTGTTTGCTTCACATTTTGCATAATCTCAGTTAGTCGTGTCATTTTGACCTTTGCAGGACCTCAAACCAGGAAATCTCGCAATCAACCAAGACTGTGAGCTCAAGGTACATCTGCACACGCCGTGACAACCACGCACAAGCGCACCCACCGTCTGTCTTCATTTTAAAACCACTCATTAATGTTTTATTTAAATGTGCAGTCTAAGACAGAGTTGCTCCTTTCGTGTGGGTCTTGATGTAAATTTTGCTGCACTGTCTGTCGTTTCATGTTCTGTCAGATCTTAGACTTCGGTCTAGCGCGGCAGGCAGACAGCGAGATGACGGGGTACGTGGTGACTCGCTGGTACAGAGCGCCGGAGGTCATCCTGAGCTGGATGCACTACACTCAGACGGGTAATGTGGCTCTTATTAAAGAGGAAAAACGCCCTCTTGTGCTGTCATCTCTCATCAGCGTGTCGCATTTCGCAGCCACCCATTAGCACTGAAACCTCCTGTTATTTCATCGCGTAGCACGAGTTCGGTGCTTTAGCGGACTCGCTTGCCCTTAACTCGGGGCTTCTGCCGCGGCGAGTGACTCACCACATTTCCCACTGTGACCTTTACAACCTGCAGAGAACAAGACGGAACCTGTTGCTTTCAGCGGCGCTTGATGCTTGTAGGTGGATAACGTTAGATGGCAAAAGTGAGCAGTGCCTTTAAGTAACCTTTTAGATAAAATGTGACATGTCTTGCAGCGGTGGTGCATGGTGTGGTGTTTATAATGCTTCCAGGGTGAATGCAGTTTGTGAGAGTGTGAATGATGGAGTCTAGAAGGTGACTATAACACCACTGTAGATGAAAGAAATAGACTTCAAACTGCAGTATAAGGTCAGAAATGAAGTAAAACAAGTACAATGTTAAAACTAGAGTATGCACAGTTGTAGAAACAAAAAGAGGGGGCGAGATTCTGAAAACACACAACAAAAACACCCATCCCCTCCCTTCAGGGGATCCGTCTCCAGCCGCTCCTTAAAAACCACATGAACGCACCTGAGTGCAGGTGGAGGATGAATCCACAAGAGAGAGTGTTGGCAGGGAGAGGAGAGCAGAAAATTCAAACTACATCATGTCTCATTCACCATAACGCTCAAAAAGAAAAACAAAGGAAAACAAATGAGCAACAATGGCCTTTTGAGTCCTGTAGCTGCCGCCAGTGCGGAAAAGCCAAACCAGTGTTTACTCTGGTCTGATCTTTAGCTGTATCCAACCTCTTTTATTCTACTATCTCACTTTTCTTTGCTTTGTGCAGCAAGGTTGAGATGGAACTCAGCTGCCGTTTGACTGCCACTTTTGTGCTATCTTCTCACTATGTCCAGTAATGTCTGTGATTCCAGTGACATGCAATGAGTGCGTGCAGGCAGGTCGTCCAATCAGCTCATGCAGACCCAATGCAGTGATTGGATGGGATTTTTACAAACCTGTGGTTGCCTCAGATAACAGATTTTTTTTTTTTTTTTTTTTTATCAGAGCACTTAATTTGTTGTTCCCTAAAGGAATGTGAACAACAAACACAACAACTCTAACTTTAAGCTGCATCCTATAACAAGGTGGTGCAGTGTTGGCAACATCTGCTCAGTGGATGTTACAATAAGTATTTTCCACTAGATGGTGCTGCCTTTACACCTTACTTCATGCTTTGGTGTGAATCTAATGTTGCAGATCACAAACCCTACAATGTGTGACTTATCAGCTGTGTTTTGTGTCTCCTCCTCAGTGGACATTTGGTCAGTGGGCTGCATCATGGCAGAGATGCTGCAAGGAAAACCTCTTCTTAAAGGCAGCGACCGTATCCTTTTACCACTCTGACCCTCGGAATTTACACCGATTTGCCACAATATTAAAACCACTTGCCTGAAAAACATTGATCATCTTGCTACAATGCAGTGCTCTGCTGGGAAACCTTGGATCCCGGCGTTCACGAGGGTGTTACCTGAACCTTGTTACAGACCAAGCACATCCTCCCTATGGCAACAGCTCCCTCCAATGCCAGCTGTTTCCTTCAGCAGCACAATAAGCCTTGTTGTGCTGCACAGACTGCTTAGGAACAAGAGAACAAGGTGTTGACCTGGCCGTCAAACTCACCAGAACCCAATCTGATCGAGCATCTGAGGGATGCACAGGAACAAGAATGATCCACGTAGACCTCACCCTGCAGCCCACAGGAGCCAAAGGATCCGTTATCAAAGTTTCAATGCCAGACAGAACAGGATACTCCCAAAGGTCCATGCCTCATCCAGAGCTGTTTTGGCTGCACGAGGGGGACGTATAAAATATTAGGCAGGTGGTTTTAAATGTGGCTGATCGGTGTATAAAATTATACACCGATCAGCCACAACATTGTGACCACTGACAGGTGAAGTAAATAACACTGGTCATATTGGTACTATGTGGTGTTCTGCTGGAAAACCTTGGATTTTGCCATCTGTGTTGATGAGACTTAGACACCCAAATAAATATTGTCCCAGAACAAGCACACTCCCGCTTGCCAATGGAAATCCCAAATGTCACTGGCCTACCCCTGCAGGAAAATGCACCCCACCACATGGAAAAAACAACAAACAATCAGGAACATGTTGAGGAACATGACAATGGTCCAACACGTTGATTTGACCTTCAAACTTCCTACACCCCATTGTGATCAAGCATCAACAGGATGCAGTGGAACAAGTTTGATTGACAGAGGCCCCACTGCACAAGCCAGAGTACCCAAAGGATCCAGTGCCAACATCCTGGTTCCAGACCCCATAGGACACCCTGAGAGGTCCTCTTGTCCATGCCCAATGGTTCAGAGCATTTTTGAGCACATAAGGGGGACCAACACAATACAGGCAGGTGGTCATAATGTTATGCCTGATCGGTGTACATAATTCCATGTCATTTCCTCTGAATCTAATTGAAAGAACTGCACTGCTGTAACTCCTACAAATATCACCTTTAAACCTTGACTCCTGCACCTCAGACCTCGATCAACTGACTGAGATCATGAAGCTCACGGGAACACCAACTCAGGAATTTATATCGAAACTAGATTCTGAGGATGTGAGTTCAGAAAATATGAAACATTTGATGATTAAAGAAACACTGCTGTAATTTTTGTCGTGGTGCTTAGTTGTGCCCCAAAGTCCTTAGAGTTATAGGAACTTGAAGCACATTTGGGCACTATATCAAAACTCTGGGTGTAACCTTATGTTGCATACAATTGTGAATCATATTTGTATGCCTGTGTATTGTCGTATTGTCGTCTCCCAGGCCAAAAGCTACATCAAAAGTCTTCCAAAAGTGGAAAAGAAAGACCTTCAGAAGGTGTTTTCCAACGCTAATCCACAAGGTAGGACATGCTTGGCTTTTTTTATTTGATGTATTTACATTTGGGTAGTCAAAACTCCGACATGATTTTCGGTTTTTGATTTTTCCTCAGCCGTGGCTGTGCTGGAGCGCATGTTACTGCTGGATCCGGAGAGACGAGTAAATGCTGCAGAGGCTCTCGCGCTGCCTTACTTCACCGAGTTTAGAGAACCGGAGGAGGAGACGGAAGCACAGCCATACGACCACTCGCTAGACAACGCAGATCTTACCCTGGACCAGTGGAAACGTAAGGAGGATAGTGGGAGGATAGAGGAGGGGGAATAGCTGATGAGATCTTGGATTGATCAATAGCTAAGGAAGCCCAAAAGAATAGTACTGAGGATGTAATTTCAGACAGATGGAGGGGAAAAGAGGCAGACGATGTGATGCTGTTATGTTTTATTGATTGATCTCCTGCTGTGCGTCTTTCTTTAGGTCACACCTTCACAGAGATCTTGACTTTCAAGCCTGTTTTGCTGGAACCCAAGGAAACCTCGCTGTAAGACACAAAGAGTTGACTGTGCAGCGTGGGACCAGAACAAACCAACATGCCTTTTTATGTCCACCCCCAACTGGGAACAGTCTTTGATCATGAGGCTTAATGAGCGCCCACCGATGCTGCTCTCTTCCAGCACTTCCTTACAAATCCAAGGATGTTCCACTAGATCACTTTGAGTCCAGTTCGGAAGTATGTGGACAGCTAAGCTTTTTTGTTGTTGTAGAATAATGGATACTAATTGCAAATTATCAGCTTTAATTTAATAAGGTTTGAATTAGTAGGGAGTGTATGTTTTGAAGACATAGTGTCCAGATGTTAAGGGGTTCAAAAGTATTTGGATAGATTTACTCAAATAACATTTTATGGGAAATTCTTTGCTGTCAGTGACCGTCTGAAGACTCACAGACATCAGTAGACACTTTGAATCTTCCCTGGTGATGATCTCCCACACTTTCACTGCAGCCACCTTCATCTCTCAGTTTGCTTGCTGAGTGGATTCCAGCACATTTGGATTGAGATCAGCAGATTGATTCGGTCAGTTGAGGATAACCTCCGAGGATTCATCGTGAATTTGACAAAGAATCATGCACGCCTTCATCTTGGAGAGCATTCTTGACTTGCTGCGCAGTCGTAAAAGGGCTTTTCTTCACCATGCAAATGATTTTCCGATCATCTGCGAGACTTGTGCACATCAGTCTATGAGGATGTTGCCAATTTCTAGCTTTCCTGTGTGCATCAGTTGTTCCCAACTGTTGAGTTTGGCAAACAAACTACATCTAATATCCCTGCGATAGATTTTATTGAGTCTCTTTGCTCCTTAAACTGAGGAAGAACTCCATCTCCGTCCTTAATAACACACAGCTGCCCAGCAAACATTTAGCAGCCAAGTGGCCAATTACTTTTGAATCCCTGCAATTTAGCCAGTGTTTAAAGGGCCACATCTCACCCTCTGTGGTCACAATATTGTCATGTAGCTTATCACAAACCCAACCAAATTAAAGCTGCGACTTGGTACTCTAATGTAGTATTGATTTGTTTCCTTCAGATTTCAATCTGCTGATGCAAAGAAACTGAAGAGCAAAAAAAGGTTTAACTGTCCAAATACTTATTTTCTGAACTGTATGCATAACTGATACTGGTATGGTTATTTTGACTAGTAACTGAGCAATCAGTGCCTGTTATTGTCTTAGTTATTTATCATCGTTAAAAAATTAAGTATCAGATTAACTTCAGTTAGAGCGGTACATGTATTATGTGTAGCGTCCATTACTCCCTGGTATAAGGTACAAATCAAGAAACCGATGCTGAAATTCTTTTGCAACCCTGGTGACAATCATCGCTTATTCAAAGCATCATTTAAAGGTAACAGGACCATAATAATGCATCAGGTTGCTGACCATTACTTTGATTGACAGTAGATATATTTTAATATGTAAAGTTCCCCATCAGCGACAACTTCGTCTCTGTCGAGGAGACGTTTGATCTGAACTGTGAGGACAGTTGTTTCCAAGTGTGTGACTGTTTGTGTGTCGTCTACATGTCAGCTGTGACCTTGCTGTTTCTCCTGGTGGCCTTAGAGATAATGACCAAACAAAAACACTGCTGAGCTGCTGATCCTCTGAAATCCCTCAGCAGGGTGTGCACAAACATTCACGTTTTGATTTCAAAAAACAGAAAACAGGTGTTACTGATCACTTTGGATTTTGTGACAACTGAAAAAAACACGTTTGCCACAGCGTTTTGTCAATTCTTGTTTCTCACACCACTGGTGCATTTTTAATATTAAAGATTCTCCTGATAAATGATGCATGTGCAGATGCTGTTTTATTGTTTCTTTGCTTGTTTACTCCCAGACAAATCGATTTCATTGATTTTGGCTCATCATATACAATACCACGAATGAAAGTTGTAGTACTCTGCAAGTTCTAAATATTAGGCGTAGTGCACAAGGAAAACTTTATCATAGCTGCTTTTTATATATGTTCACATATGGGCCATACATAAACAAGCAAAAAAGGCAAGATTAGATTTGGAAAATGGGACAAAACTCAAAAAAGGATTCTTTAGCAGTTAGATTCAAGTTATTCATTAGGTTAGATAATTAAGAGTATAGTCATAAAACCAACAGTCGCCAAAAATGCTTCTCCAGGTCCTCCTTGTGTTTTTCAAAGAATTGAGGTTGATCAAGTTAAAAGAGATACATGGTTTTAAAAAAAGAGATATCCTGACTTTCAGTTCAAAAAAGTGAGAAACAGTGTCTTTACTTTGGTTCTTTCTATCACCATGTACCTTCAAATCCAGTATGATCAATATTACTATCAAAAGAATTGTCCTTAAAGGCTCCTGGGGCATCCCCTGCCTTCGCCTTTGTCGGCTGGGATAGGATCCAGCTTCCCCCCTGTGACCCTACAGAGGATTAAGCGGTGTATAGATAATGGATGGATGGATGGCTCCTGGGGCTGTTTCACAGTTGTGTAGCACGTGTATTTACCACTAGGTGGCAGCATGTAAACAAGTCATGATCAGGTTGCATTTGTATCTCTAAAAATGGTAATGTGGACTGATCCATCTAGTTGGACCAGATTAAACTATTTTGACTAGTTCTGGGTTAGATTTCCATGCAATGTGCCTCAGATATTAAAGGCCCCCTGAGAATTGATCCCAGTGGCTCCTTGCCTTTTTCCTCCAGCGCCACCATCAGGTTAAATCATTGATTTGTGAACAAATATCTGGAAATAATGACATTCCCATCAGTTTCAGCTCTGCTTTTTCTGTATGTAAAGGTAATTAGCTGATGTTTCCATCCATAACACAGTAAACTAAGATGGTGAACATGCTGACGTTAGCCCCCAAGTCCCTAAGCCCCGTCTTGTTTTTCTATTTTGGATGATTAAACCTGTCAGAGATGAGCTGCCACCCCAGCTGTAGCCGTGATTTACTGTACCGCAGTTAAGACCGACAACTTTATTTTTCTATCCAATGTGATTGATGACTTCAAAGACAGCAATGTTTAAACATTCTTGCAGAATGCCTGTTTGCTTTTAGATTCTGCTCATTCCTCCACATAATTCTCCACTGGTGGGTGTTGAATTTAACAAGCTTGTCTTGAGTGACCTCCAGATCCTTGACTCCCAAGGGTGACTCCCCAGAGGACAAGCTTCCTTTCTGGGACGGAGTTCCTCCAAACCAAACTCTGGGTGTTGCGTCCTCGCTGCACACACACTGAAGGTGCTGCTGGATAGTTCACTGAGAAGTCAGAGAGTTCTGTTCCCACTGCAGCCAGAAAAACAGAGGGGAAAGTACATTTTCTTTACCCCAAAACCCTCCTCTCCAACACAACAGCACATGGATGGACATCCTCTCTTGTTTGTTGTTCCTGTGGTTTATTTTCAGAGCGTGCTGGATTCAAATAGCATATTTCCTAAGACACACATGTATAGAGTTCGCAAACAGACACACCTGGCATGCGCAGATGGATGCATACATACACATCTCTACACTTTAAACTGACACTGGCTCAGTTGGGAGTACGCGTGGAATGGCAGCAATGCCCAAACACTGATCTGACCTGGGTCACTCTCTTTTCTTAAAGTGGAATGTCAGTTATAACTGTGTTTATTTTATGTGTCTGGGGGAGGCACATCTCTGCGAATCTCACCATGGTGAGAGGATCAACAATGTCTTTGCAGGGATTCTTCATTCTGCGTGCATCCTCCGAGATCATTTTGGTTCTCGCGCACAAAAGATTAAACTTTTTTGACACTTATGAGGTTGGAAACTTTTCAGTTTGTGACATTTGTCTCGCAGCAGGAACTCTGCCAGCTAAAGATTTGACAAATAAAAGCCAGCACCGTCACCGAATGAGCTAAATCGGCGCTTTTTTTCCATCCGAGCTCATCTGGTCTTATTTAAATGAACAGCAGTGGCACAATATAATCAGTGACAGTGTTTTATTCTCCAGATAATTTGGGTTGTCACGTCCTTGCTGGAGATAAAATAAGCAGATTCAAGGGCTCAGCAGTGATAAATTGATTTTGCTCTACCAGGAAGCAAAGTGAAAATCCGTCAGCTAACTGAATGTCCTTGTCTTTGTTTGTCTGTGGGCTTTACATACATTTATATTTTGTGTTTGTGTACATGATGTTAACCATGTGATTGCTGGTTTCACGTCAGTTTGGGTCAGTGCTGCTGCTGCTGTTCTGTGGCATATTTAAAGCCGTCTGCACTTCCTCATACATGGCTGCATTTGTCAGCGAGGCCGTTACAAGTCAGATATCCTGGATGATGGCAGAAGCATTTTAGCACACGTTTCTGCAACTAAACACTAAAAAAAGTAGCGCTACATGCAGACTCGCTTTGGAGCGTGCTTATTATAAAAGAGAGGAAATTATGTTAAATCTTTTCCCAAGCTTGGCGTGTTGGTATGTTTTTCTATTTGTTTGCTTTTGTGAATGAATACTTGTGTTTATAGCTTTCCAGCTCCAGTGTTATTTTGTCCCAGTGTTTGTTTGTGTGTGTGTGCACAGCTCAGCGGGTGTTAAAGAGGTCAAGCAGAACTCCCAATAAAAGTGAGTCACGCAGCCCCAGCATATGAGGGTTTTCCAGCTATATTTCTATCCGGCTACATCACCCGTCTCCCCTCAGACCTTCTCCTGCCTTTACACGTGCCCCAGCTTCCACAGTATCACTGCCCTGATCTTTGGGAGATGTACACAGAGGCAACACGTGTCTATGTGGGGTCCTTCAGGAGGAGAGCGGGACCTGCCGGGCAAACACTGTAGAGGAAATTCCACAGGCTCACATGGAGCCGGTGAAGTAGCTGTTAACACTGAGGGGGATACTCCAGCTCACTGAGGGGGCACCAGGACGTGGGTGGGTTAAAGAAGAAATAAAGTCAGTGGGGAGGTTTACAGGGGAAGAGATTGGAACAAAGGGAAGAGCGCAGAGATGTGAGATTAGAAACGAAGCACAGGCAAGAAAACAGGGGTGGATGATGAAAGTAAAGGAAGAGGAGATGAGGAGAAACACTGCAAGAGATGCAGAGGGCCCGAGGGAAGGCCTATCTGTGGGCAGCTTCGTTTACATTAGCTCATTCATTAGCTATCCGGCCCTTGTTTGAAGACTTCTCTGGATATTGCAATGTAAAGAGTGTGTACCACAGATTGCATTCCCTCTCTGGGGACAGCTCTCTATGCATCTGCGATGTGTTGACGTATGGGTTGCGGCATGTCACGTTTGGAGAGGCTCCACACTGCTGAGGAGCACTCGAACCCTTCCGACCCACAAGAGCGATGAGAGCCAGCTGCTGAGCCGAGACAAATTATTGCAATTTGCCTTTAAATAGACGACAATGTGTCAAGCGCGACTTTCTTTTAAGAGTTACGGTACATCTGATTGCCACATTGTAAAACTTCCTTTTTCTTTTTGTCAAAGATGTCATGGTTTGGTGGCGGTTAAATCTGCAAATGTGATGCTGGGAAGCTTCAGCATCTAAGACAGTAATTGTGCACTCTTCGCCTTCTGGTTTTGATTTCTTGTCAGCAGGCGCTTCTTTTCATATGGACACCCCAACTTTGAGGATAATGAAAATACTGGATAAACTTAACAGTCTCACTTTAACAGTTCTTTACACATATTCCATATAGATAAATAAGATGAAGATATAGTAAAGATTGAATTGCAATAGAATGCCTTCATCTGCATTTAAATCAATGTATTAAATACATTATAATGCTAGCACAGAATATAACAACAACAATAATAATAATGATACACTAACACCCTTTAAAATAAAAAAGTACATTATGATCATTATTGTTATAGATCCACTTTCCATTAGAAAGAACATTGTCCTTTAGTGTCTTATCTTTGACTGACATTCACTTCAAGTGTGTCTTACCAGAGAATGAACTATAAAATTAAATTCAAATTTAATTGTTGCAGTTTCTTGTTTTTAAGTTTTGCCCAACCAACCTTCATAAATGAGCCTATACGTGGCCTGAGAGGAACTCGCTGCTGCCAAAAAGGGTATTGCACTTGAGATGATAGTAAGGAAAAGCAAATTAAGCAAACACATCGATATTTTGGGTATTTTTTTATGCATATCCCCAGAAGACACCGCTGACAGAGATTTTTAGAGAGAAAATCAAACAGAAAATGTAAAACTTTGAAACGCAGAGGAAAAAATATTATATAAATATCCAGATTTATGAATTCCCTATTGTTTTTTAACCTCTTCAAAGCAATCAAATCAAAACATATTTCTAAAGCTACAACAAAATGCACTAATTAGATGCAGGAGATAAGAAAAACTTACTTTGCTTGTACTTGCTTACTTGCTTGCACACTTTTAATTCTTGACCTCAGCAGTTCAGATAAGCGTTTGTCAGCACGAAGGCAATGATAAGGGGATAAACATAATGCCAAATGTACAAAATCGAGATTGCACTTCAAACAATGCCCTACCTAAACTCTATCTCCTGAGTATCAAACTCTTGGCCCCCTGCAGGCTTGAAAGGCTGCAGTTAAAAGTTTGTAGTTTCCTCACAGACAGAACGGCAGCTTGAATTCATTCAGCTAAAATGGATTCCTATGGTGACAAGCTTTCACAGTGGAAAAATAAGAATCAAAAAGCCCACAGGAATTTCTCAAGCATGTTGTGTAAACCTCTCTGTCCATCCGAACTCTCGGTATGATCAGTTTCTCTTGAGTTTCCTGTCATAAGATCAATGAAAATGATCTCATCTTATCTTAAGCAAGACCAGAAGCCTGAGTTATGTTCATATATGTTGGCTGATGTCCTGCAGGTGAGCTCACCATGCAGTTCAAAGTAAGATGAGTTACATCGCAGGCTGAACAAAGGCAGCCTCAGATGATAAATCCTGATAAATTTTCTGGTCAAGTGGGCATGAGACCTAAGCGGTGACCTTAGCGGTGACTTTCATGGGGGGGTCACGGCTTCCCTAATGTTATCCTCCACTATGGGCGATAAACCAGGCAAGACAAGGGGTCCGGGTGAGTCATGAGTAGGACTTAGCTCAGATGTGAGAGGTCACAGTATATCACATGGCCGGAGAGGCTGCTTCAGCGGCTGGGTCAAGGTTAGAGGGAACTTGAAATACCATCGAGGAGGAGCAGGAACTGAGCAGAGGCAGAAACAACACAAGATTAGAAAAATAAGAAGCTGTTTGCTTTTCAGCCACCACCTCCTGAGGTTATGTAACTGAAAGTCACAATATATAATCTAATGTTATCTACATTTCTTATCTACAAGCTGAGTAAATGCCAGGTTTCTTCAACCGAATTCCCCCGCTAATAAAATGATAAATAGATTTTCCTCCAGACTCTCGCATGAATGAGGTGAAACATGCAGCCTGAAAAATAAACAGGCATTATCGCACAATGGCGGATGAAAATGTACCCAGAAGTCAAAGCCCTTAAAGTCGGTTATATAAGCCTTCAAAATCTTTCTGAGTCTGCCCAGCTTGATGTGTTTAGGGCTGATGATTGCTTTCAGTTGTACAGCCTTACTGGGAGAGCGAGGCGAAACAGAAACCTTCGCATTTTTTCCTTACTAAAACCCATCCTTGCTGAATTAAGGAAACTTGCAGACACACATGCATCAGCGGTATGGCAGAGAAGAGAACAGGCCCGTTTTTCCAAGGGGGGTTGATGGTGGTGGTGAGGAATGTCAGCATCTGTGTTGGGGATATTTTCTGTTTTATAGCTGTTTTCTCAGAGATGCCAGTGACTGCTGTGGTGAGAGCACAGGGACTGGGCTACAGTCCCAGTCTCTCTACCTCATGTCTGTCCACGTGGGCAGGAGATACCAAACCAGACATAGTTTCTAAATCTAGTCACCACAAGTTAATAAAAAGACAGTATGATTGTGTTTTCTTTGTGTTATTCACCATTTCTCCTTGTTCCTGTCGTATTCGTGTTTATGATTCCCCTCTTGTTTATAAGTTCTGCTCTTATTGGCAGCATGCTGGGTGTCTGGTTGCTCTATAAATACCCACAGCAGAAGCCTTGTTTTTCTTCTGTATAAGAAGCATAAAAGATATGATTACATGGCGCAACACTGATCATGTAATTGCTTTGTAAGCAAACTTTATTGACATTGCCCAAAAGGGAGTGAAACGGAGGGGATGATGTGGTAAAAGAGAGGCATGATTGATAAAAAATTTATCTCCCTGAATTAAGGGAAAGACTACATTTTCCACCTCAGGGCCAGACTGTCTGCTGACGTGGGCTGTAGTTTTTGGCTGGACTGAGTCGTGTTTCACAGTGAGGGCTGCCTGGTGGGCTGGATGTACTCCTGTGTAAAAAGCTGACAGATGAGAGAGGAAGGTGTGTGTGGCAGATGTGCAGGGTTATAGATTGACAGGATGTTTATCAGGAATGCTGTGGGGTGACCCCAAACCCCCCATAGCCACTTCATAACAGACCAGTGATGATGTGGTTATGATACATTACACTCTGGTGGCCTTTAACTCTCCCTGTCAGGCTGAATGTAGTTGTTATGGTAGACTGCGAAACTTCCAATTAACCTAATATAAATGTCTCATAAGTTAAATCAGCTTGTCAGGTTAATCATTCAAATTAGTATTTAGCTGAATCTATTTTAACGGACTACTTTAGGGAAATGCACTTGTTTTGTTTCTTGCAGAGAATTAGCTATGAGGATACCACTGGAATTATCATGATGGATAATGGCAGCCGCTTAGCTTATTTTCACTTGGCACAGAGAATCAGCTACTGGGGTCCTGTTTAAACTTTTACTGTAAAAAAAATGCTACCTGGCAGCATCTAAAGACTATAGATTAAAGTATTATTTGTTTATTTTCACCAAAAAAGTCAGTTGAGATAATACCACTTACATTGCCATGTTGTACACAACCACTTTGCTTAGTTCACGTTAGCTTAGCACTTAAAATCAGCTAGCCTGGCTGTCTCTAAATTTTGAAACAATCTAAAGACCACAATTAAGCCGCTTGTTTGTACCAAAATTGTAGTATAAATAAAAAGTCAAAGTATAAAAATCTGACAGAGAGAGTTAACTGAGAAAATACTACGCATATTATTATGTTTGTAAATTTCGAGCATTTAACCTCTTAGCTTAGTTTAGCTCCTAGCATATAAAACACACATATCAAGCAATTGTTTATTTTTTTTACAAAAATTGAAGTATAAAAACATAACTGACAGAGGTAGTTGAGAAAATACCATTGACGCTGTTACAGTATGTTGGTAATTCTGAGTAAGCAACCACTTAGCTTAGCTCAGCTTACTTTAGCATAGCACAGAAAATCAGCTAGCCTAGCTCTCTCTAAACGATAAAGGGAAGAAATCCTACCTCCCCACATTTGAAGACAATACATTAGGCTTCTGTTTGTCGATTTGCACAGAACTTAAGCATAAAAATATAACTAAGAGAGCTAGTTGCAAAAATACTATTGACGTTGTTACGGTATGTTGGTATGCTTTGAGTAAGCAACCACTTAGCTTAGCTTACTTTAGTGTAGCACAGCGAATCAGCTAGCCTGGCTCTCTCTAAATTTTGAAGAAAAAAATCCTGCCAACCACTATCTAAATGTCACACATCAAACTAATGTTTGTTTATTTGTACAAAACTCAGTATAAAAACATAAATATGAAATAGTTGAGATAATACCACGGATGTTGGTATGTTGCTACATTTTGAGTAACCAGCAACTTAGCTTGTTTTAGCTTAGCACTAAGAATCACTTACCCAAGAAAATCGTGCCTGCCATTACCTAAAGACATTTAAACAAACTGATATTGACTGTTTATATGTATAAAAACTTAAGTAAAACAACTTACACGAGACTCATTTAGTTAAGAAAATACTATTGGCTTTGTCATGCTGGTAAATTTTAAGTAAGCAACCACTTTGGGTAGCATAGCCTAATTTAGCTTAGCTTCAGCTAGTCTGGGTCGTTCAAACTTTGAAGGTAAGAAAATTTTATTTGTCAAAACTTTAAGACCACACAATGTGCTAATGTGAAACTGTTTAGGCAAAAAAATCCTAAGTATTAAATCAATAAATGGTGGTTTTATATTTAGCACTAACTGCCAGTCTAAACTTGCAGAAATATTTTAGCTAGCAAATAACAATCTCTAAAAAAACCTATTGTGTGACTTTTCCACACCTAAATATGTTACCACATTAACAAAACAAACAGGATGTGATTATAAGTGAGATTTAAATGTTTATATGTGCATTTTTCCCTTTTTTGAGTGAGTTTATTCTAAGTTTGCTCAAGTTAGCATCTCAGTCTTCTTTGGGAACAATGGCTGATAAAACCTGTTAACCAAAATGTCCGGTAGATAACTTTCCTTTGGATTAACATCTCTGCCTTTTGTCATGTTGATTCTGGAGATTATCTATGCAAAATGAGGTGATAATGGCCCACATGCTACTGTTTCCTGAGGACAGCCGAGGCCTACCGAGAGTGGTGTTAGTGATCGTTAGCAGACGCGTGTGTGAATACACACATAAACCGGAGGAAATCCTGCTTTGCATGTCAGCCGATTGTTGTGGAGAAGAAAGGGCTTTACTTTTGTTTGCGTGGGGGTGGAAGGAGGGCCAAAGGAGGAGAGGGGGGTGTTCCTCCTTGTCCCCTCCTCCTCACCCACTCAATGTGAAGAAGAAGAAGAAGAAAAAAAACTCTTGACCAGCCCCCTTTCCATTCCCATGGATCGTATTACGGGAGACTCCAGCTCCGAGACATCTGCTCCGCTGCTAACAACAGAGCGCGTCCCCGCGTCTCCTGCGACCGATCCCGTCTCCTGTTGTGCCCCCTCCTCCTGCGCCTCCTCCTCTGTTGCCCTCTTACCCAGAATTGTGATCTCTCCGTTATTGTGTAAACGCGGTTGATCATGAGGAGCCACCGTGCATGTGCCCTCCACGTTTTCCGGCTGTAGTCCCCTGCGCGTCCCTGCTCCATCCCGGCGGCGGCGGCGGCGGCGGAGCGATCAGCGGCACCGGTACCATCGAGCAGCACATTTCTTTTTGTCTGTGCGCTCGGCAGGCTGCTGGCTTCGCATCCTCTCCGCTGCTGGCTACGTTGTTTTGTAGGAGAGGACAACGAAGGGCGGATGGGAAAAGCACAGATCTACACGTCTTATGTTTAAAAACGCCTCACCGGTGGGATATTTAGTCTTTTTTTGGTGTTTTTCTGAGCTTTTTTGTTTGTTTTTGGCACCATGGAGTCAGTGGAGAAGGAGTGCGGAGCGCTAGGTGGATTATTCCAGGCCATCGTGAACGACATGAAGGTAACACACATGTAAATTAAAGTAGTAAGGGGGTTTTATTTGACCTTTGTGGTTGTATGGTGCCTGATCAGAGGCATATTTTTACTGCCTTTGTCTCTTTCACCGGGTCCTCCCCCACTTGAAACACCGCTGCAGGACAAATTGAGAGGTGAAACATGTTTCCCTTTGTCTTATTTGCATAATGTGCAGCAGGTCTGCCCTGACAGTGGTCACATTTAACAACACTTCAGCCACCGTGTCGATCTGTGGAGCAGATAATAAACTGCCATGGAAGCATTAGCAGGACAAGATCTTATTTTAATAACAAAACCACAGTTTGGTCCAAGGGGTCACAACCTAACAGCAGAATCAAAAAAATCAAATTATACAAACAGTTAATGCATTTTCTACAGCAAAATCCTAAGAAGGAATCAAAAGTGGGCGATCGTGTGCAGTTATCATATTGGAAAATGTGATGTGGTGCCATTTGACCCCAAACAACTGTTCGCTCTTTATCCCAGCCTCCACCGCTTTCTGGATTAAGTGTCAGCTGTGGAAGGATGCTCTGAAAGAAAATAACAGCTCCATCACCTCAACCTCCTGAGCAGAAATGGGCATGAAAGGTTATTGATTGTGCTTCCGGATGTTTGGCCTTGTGGCAGGAAATCACTACTTTTGCAATATGTTGTTCAATACACATTTGATCCCAGCTTTGCCTCAGTAATTGAATTGACTCACCTTGCAACTTCTCTGTGTAAATCAGGAGTTCGTTGCCTTTCAGGATTGCTCAAATTAAATTCTTAAGTAGGAATTAGATGTCTTCTGTTTTCTATGGAAGTGTGTGTATTGGTGTGTGTTGGGGGAGGGGTCAAGCGAAGGAAGTTGAACCAGGGTGGTCTGTTGTCGTTCGTGGCAACAGATGGAAAGTGTGAACGTATTCATCAGGCCAGGAGGCAGCTCCCAGTCTTTTCATTGTCTGGGACACACATGATGCTCCAAACTGTTAATGACAGAAAGTAAGTCAAGCATCAAGCGGCACTTTCAGCCCAACCAATTTCTTATTGATCACTGACTCACAGGGCAGTGGTGCCTTCGGACAGACTATTTATGGAGCCCTCATTTGTCAGGCTCCAATGAAATCAGCTCTCTGCTATTGGCAGGGCCAGTTTGGTTTCATATATTTCCCTTTTGTGTGGGGCTCACGCCAGGGCCGGAGAGAGACAGAGGCTCTTAGAAAGAGGCAGTCTGTGTATTGATAAGCAGCACAGATGAAAGAGGCTGAAGCCCTTAGTCAGCACAGTATCGATGTCCACTGTCTGAGACAGACATCTGACCTCATTCCTGCCGCCTGACTGGACCATGCAAGCCTGTCGGACCAGCTTTACCCCCTGGGAGCATTGCAGCAGCACAGCGTTCTTGATTGGGAACAATGTTAGAGTGTATGCACTTATCTAAATTGTGCACATACAGCGTACTGAGGGAACTTACAACGCCCATCGTGTACTGTACTGTACAGACAAAATGTGTTGGCACAAACTGCACCTGTTGGTTATATAAGTGTCTGACGAAGCCACAGGAAAAGAAATAAAAGAGTAGGAGGTGTTGGAACAGTAGGTAAAGGGTGAAATGAAAAAAAGAGATGATTCAACATGACTGGATCGGGAATCAAGAATTAGATCAACAAATGGATCAGATCTCTGAGTCACACAGAGATGTGATTTCAAGCCTGTGTGTGGGAAAACAAGCGCCTTTGAAAATGTCCTTGAGCTACACTGCCTACCAGCTCCAAGGATAATGCTTTTAACCTCATCCTCCAGTGAATGACAGTCTGTGGAAGGAAGAGCCTTCCTTTCCTCACTTCCATTTTTTCATGCAGCTTTACCTCCCTTGGATGATGCTGGGTGTGGATGAAGGGAAGAAATGTGAGCCCCCCTGCTGCTCTGCTTGTAGCCCTCTTTGCCCGCTTCTTCACCCTCCTCTCAGCTGTCTTGGCAGCCCATCCCTGCTGCCCCTGGGAGTTACAGACCACACAAGCTAATTAGACACCTGTTGAAGTCAAGTGCAAACAGCAAAGCTGGGAGGTTCATGGCAGACACTTTTTTTTTTGAAGATGATGGCTCCTAAATCACTTCCTAAGGCGGACTCTTTATCCGAGAGAAGCGGGGAGTTAAACACTGTCACTGCCAGAATGGAGGTTATACCAGAGGTGGTGAACAGCAAGACTCTTTCCAGATTGCATCCTGGCTATATATAGTCAGAATGTGTAACCCCTTTTGGCTTCTCTCCATCAAAGAGGCACATAAAGGTTATGCCCTTCCTTTCCTTACTCCAGGGCTCAAGCTCTTGCTCTAATGGGATCTAGCCCTAAATGTGTTTTATGTTTGGCTTCTGGTCTTATAGCTCAAGGCAGCGTGTGATGATCCCGGGGTAAATCTAATCCAGATTTTTCTAAGACAAGCTCATACTACCTGCCTGGTGCACATAAACAGTCATTATATGAGGGCTTACGAAGCTCATGTGTGTGTAGCAGACATGCAAACATACCTGTGAGAGAGGATAATGCTGACTGATCATAATATAACCCTATGCACAAAGAAATCATGCTGACCTTTTTAAAGACAAGTCCGAGCATGGAGCCTATGCACCAATCTGTTTCTCACCCCGGGGGAAGAAGCCAAGCCCTCTCTGATTTATTGCAGCCTTTTTTGGATTAAAATTTAGTATCTTATCCCTGTGAATAAAACTGAAAATGCATTTACTGTGAATAAAGCAGAATTTTTATTGAGTCCAACCAGATTCTGTCTGAGAACGTTCTTCTCAAATCTCTATGCACAGCGTGTGCATGTATTTGACAGGGTATGCTCATGCACTTAAATGTCCTTCATTCATTTGACTCAGTACTTTTCCTCTCTCTCTTATCAGAGCTCTTACCCTGTGTGGGAAGACTTCAGTGCCAAGGCCACAAAGCTGCACTCTCAACTCAGGTGAGAAGTGGTTCCAGCGAGCAGGGGGACCCTCAATGACAAAAAGATTCTTATGCAATGTTTACTGACTCTTACGCAGCCAGAATGCACTCAGCATGTTCCAATGTATTTACAGGACCACAATTCTGGCAGCGGTGGCCTTTTTAGATGCCTTTCAAAAGGTGGCGGACATGGCTACCAACTCTAGAGGTAAGAGGTTAATTCAGGTTCACACACAGTGGAGGTAAAAGTTTGGAAGAACTGGTTTGGTTTGAGCAAATTGATATGTGGTATTGCACGCTTGTTATTTATGTATTGCTACAAAACCTCACTAGCGTAAATCTGCATTATGCTTTAGCCACACTATAATATTATGTATTATGTAGCAGTGTCTACACTTTCAGGGTCATAGCAGACAAGCAATCGGTATTGTTTCGACTACACAATTTTTTCCTCTGATTTTAAAATGCAATTGTGCAAGAGAAGCTGAAATAAAAATGAATGGCTATCGCTTTTTCACACCCTTGACAAAGTTTGCTGACATTTGGTGTGATAGTCTTGGCTGCCTCTCACGACACCATTCTGCCACACTAAGACGGCCAAAGTGGGGGCAGCAAGGGAGGGGTTAGGCGGCTCAGAGAAATGAAAATCGGAGCTTATTGTTTCTTCGGTTTTAATGAGGTCTGCTGATCTGCTTTGTCACCCTGCTAGCGGCAGCAGACAGGCTGCCCAGAGAGGCAGCTGATTAACACAGATTTCTTTGGAGTCGATCGTCGAGAGCAGTATGTAGGTCATAAAAACCCTACGTACCGGGACGACTGTGCAAAGGCTACTGACACATGCACAAACGCAAAAAACAAGAGGGCAGAAGCAAACACACACAGACACTGATATTCAAAGGGTGACAGCTGGTTGCCGGCCACCTGACCTCACGGGTCACATGCCTGCATGCTTTTAAACAGTTTGTACATGCCCCCGCCCCCTTACTGACCACTTACTGCTGGAGAAAATGAAGTTCTTCAACAGTGTTCACACATCGTCACCAGTTTTACTCCCACTGACTCGCCAGTAACAGTACAGTTTATTGCCATGACGATACTTCGGGCTACCTTAAATGATTCCTGATGTGAAAGCACATGAACTCTGCAAGATGAAGCAAGGTAGACTAGGGTCAACCTGCTGGCAGCTGGCAGCCTGCTTCAATAAAACGGAGGGTAAAGACCATGGCAGAGGCAAGACTTCAAAGGAGACGTTCGGTAAAAGAAGGGAAAAGAGCAGAATGATAGATGGGCCGGACAAAGATGAGAGAGAAGGGCGAATTGAGTTTTACAGCTATAGATGGGTAAAATCCCTGTAAGTGTGTCACTCATACACCCACTCAGTCTTCTGCTCTTCTCCCAGAGACATTAACTTTAGGATTAATGTCATCCTTCTCAGGCTGCAGACTGAGTGGTGAGACTTGAGCAATTAGAGAAGAACTAATGAAGCACGGTCTGGGCTAGTGTTGAGTAGTTGGTGTAGAAAATTAAGATTCATATCATTAAAAAAATCTAACATTTGGTGGGCTTCTCATCTTACATGTGATGTTATTTTTCTTTTATTAATTTATCAACATTGCTGTAAGGATGGCAGTCCCAGAGAATTAACCATAACATTATTGGTGATCCCTGACATTAGTGGGTCAAAATTTTATACTGTCCAGTACTGTGGTTTGTAATAATAATAATAATAATAATAATAATAATATTAATATAGCACTTTTCAAGATACTTAAACATTCAAAGACACTTGAAACTAAAGCTGCAAAACTAGTTTCCATCAGCTCTTTGTTGTGATTAATGCAGCTTAGCACATGTTAGCATGGTGACATGCTAAACTAACATTGTGACAGTACACATTAATCCTGCTGCCAGTGTTGTCATGCAACTGTTAGCATTTAGCACAAAGCACTGCTGTGGGTTGGCTTCTGGCAGATGCAGGCATGGCCGGTTTCGACTGTTATCATACAAAATAAAAAATCGGGCTGCACAGTGGCTCAGTGGTTAGCAGCGTCGCCTCACAGCTAGAGGTTCGCGTCCCGGTTAGGACGCCTGGGATCTTGCTGTGTGGAGTTTGCATGTTCTCCCTGTGCATGCGTGGGTTTTCTCCGGGTTCTCCGGCTTCCTCCCACAGTCCAAAAACATGCTAATGTTAACTGATGATTCTAAATTGTCCGTAGGTGTGAATGAGTGTGCTTGGTTGTCTGTCTCCGTGTAGCCCTGCGATAGGCTGGTGACCTGTCCAGGGTGTCCCCTGCCTTCGCCTGAGTCGGCTGGGATAGGCTCCAGCCCCCCCGTGACCCTGCAGAGGATTAGGCGGTGTATAGATGATATATGGATGGATAAACAATCAGAAGTCATCACTTTGTGCTCTCGTGATTGACTTGTGTCATTTTTTTAAACAGTTCACTGGATATTATTTTTGTACTTTTATTTTCCGAGTTGTTACAAAGGATCTAAAACATACCGTGCGGTCTTTATGTGTGCTTAACCAGCATACCATTTCAATTCCATTCGTCCTGTGGGAGCTGTTTCAGTGTTTGCGTGCACTAGGCCCAATTAATTTCGCAGGAGCTATGTCGATATTTACTGGCGCTGACTGTTGGTGCACGGGGATAACCTCTGACCCTCAGGCTGCAGGCTACATAGACATAGTCAGGCAACTTTGCCCTTCTAGCAGCTGCAGTGTTGTAATTTAATTTTCCTAAAATATACAGGCATCCAGATGTTGCATTCTTAACACTTGATTGCACTCTCACTAACTCCAGACTCCTCAAGATAAGTCTCAGTTTCTCAGCTTTTTCTCTTCACTCTTTTTCCGTCTCAGTCCCTGCATGTGTGTTCGGGTCTGTCTGCCTGCAGCGATCATGTTTGCCTCAGCGTCTGCACAGCCATATAGGGCTGATTGCACCACAGGGGGCAGGCCCTCGGCTATGAACTGTTGCCCGTCATCGCCGTCACCCCGATCCCCTCTTGTGTTTGGGGACGAGGTGCAGCTGCTGGCACAGCTGGAGGTTTCGTCGCACTCTTCTTCTGCCTCCTTTAATCTACCTTTGACACAGTCACCCCGTCATCCCCTTAACTCTCACACACACACTGTCCAGACTGCACACACTTCCCTGCCAAGGAAAGCAACATTTCCCCTCATTCAGTGCTTCTTGATAGATCCTGGAAGGGAAGACGGTGAATGAAAGAGGATTTTATGATTTCCTGTCCTGACCTTTTGTGTTGTCTTTTACTCTTTACGGCAGCTTTGCATATGTGCTCAGAACAACTTTATTATCTGTCAGATCTTCCTCTCTTCTCCAACTCATTCAACCTCCTCTCTGTGTTATACTGCCTTGGTGTGTGTGTGTGTGTTCATGTTCAGGCTTCCTGTTGCCCGTGTTGTCCGTTTTTAGAGTTTATGGTCACGGTCATGGCGTCAGCGTCTGTGTTTTATGAAGCAGCTGGAGGAGTTGGCTGCCAGGCGTTTTGGCACCGCGTCTGACAGCGCTGTTTCTCTAAGCTGTGTTGATGGATCTATGTCTGAAGGCACGTCTGTCTCTGTGAACTGGCAGCTTGCATCTGGGTTCAGTAAAGGTCCGCAAGCCGCAAAGACTATATTAGATGGA
This sequence comes from Dascyllus trimaculatus, assembly GCA_024666655.1. Lineage (NCBI taxonomy): Eukaryota > Metazoa > Chordata > Actinopteri > Pomacentridae > Dascyllus > Dascyllus trimaculatus. The sequence continues at coordinate 12,606,817 of CM045448.1, read as the reverse complement.
TGTATTTGGAGAATTTTAGGCTTGTAAAGATATATGTTTCACGTCTCAACACCCATCTTTCCTCTGACTTAGTTTGAGGCCCTGCAGCTCTTTTAGGGGTTGTTTTATTGTTAGTCCAGTCAGCCTAATGGATTTTGGTGTGTTGTCTAGACCTTCTTTTTGTTGTCCACATTAAATTGTTGTGTATTTAAATGGGCCAGGGAATAGTGGACTCTGTTTTTAGTGTTTAGCTTCTGCGAGGCTTGATGACATGTGGTTTAGTGGAGGGTTGACTTCATTTTTTCCATTTTTTGGACATGGTTGAATTGGATCGATGTCCAAGAGCCACGGCTAATGGTGCATCAGGCTCCATATTTTTCGGACAGCGAGGTGAGTCTGGTGGGGGGTGAGCTGACCTGGGTGGGGGTTGTGGTTGCAGTGGGATTTCCACAGCTCTGGGTATCCAGGCTAGGCAGAGGCGTTTAGCTAATCCTCTTAGCCCCACTCTGTAACACACAGACACAGACTGCCTTCTCTTCCCGTCCTGATCAGCCACCCCCAGCTTTAAAAATTCACACTCTGGGATTGTCGCTTAGACTGCCGTGCACTGCAAGTTTGTGTTTAACACTGACAAAACCTTTTTCTGTCTCTACATCTGCACACCAGAGCCAGTCAGAGTGCACAGTCCATTGCACACACAGAAAAAATGTTCCTGTGGGTCACTTGCAAGCCCTCTCTGTCTTTTCCTTCTCACTCATGCGGTCCAATCTGAGTGGAGGTATGCTAGTAGATCAGTGTGTCAGCGAAGCAGTAATCTGCTTGGCCGCTGTACTTCTCTGGGTTGGCAGATGGGACGGATATCCCTACCCGCCATCTGGACAGCCTGGCATGGACGAGATGCGGTCGTGGCCTAGTGCAGAGCGAGATCAGGGGATTACTGTCTTCCATGCTATCCCAGCAGCGTGGCTATTTTTACGGACATGTCAAATAATGAGTGTACCCATGTGACCAGAGCTGACATCCATCGAGCGTGGCATTTCATGTACAAGCCTGATATCTGTAGTACTTTGTGTACCAGAACAAAGTACTTGAGAGTTTGCAACTATGGGTTTGAATTTGTTAAATGAGCATATAGATTTTGGGTGTTTTTAAATATACGTCCATTCAATTACAAAGACAAATGCACTAGCTGGTACGTTACAGTCTGCTGTGCCATTTTAGTGATTGTATGCGAGGCTCCTCTGGTATTTCACGACCTCCAGCCACGAGGTCACACTAAGTATCAACAGGAGCCTCGCATTTTTCCCTCAGCTGTCCACCTTATCTGTCAGTCAGAGCTAAACAGTTTCCAACACCGTTCTGCGTGTCTGGCTGTAGAGCTTATTGACGTCGACCTCAAAACTCAATGTGGTCATCCTGCAAATGAATGTTTTCCAGCTGTTATAACGCACTAAGTACAGGGTGAAGCGGCTGCAACAGTGATGCGAGGAACAGACGAAAAAGTGGAAATAATAATGGGAGAGAAAACAAATCTTTCGGTTCGGCATGGCTTTCATTCTGAGGGCGAATACCAAACTTAAGAAGACAAACATGAGACTTCAGGGGAACACTGTGTTCGGCTACATCCTGAACATGAACTCGGCGTGGAAGGGAGCTGGAGAGAGGGGAGGGGAAAATACACGAGAGAGTCTGATAGAGGAATGCAAGGGAGGACATTAAAAGAGAGGAAGAAAGGAATACATGCATACCTTTAATCCTTAAATCAGCTGAGGTGGGCTGCTTGAAAACGGTTGGAGAATGACTGGTCAGATCATGTGTAAATATTTGAAGCACAACTCCATGGAGGGCTTATTTTTATCACTGGCCGTTGCACAAATAAATTGGGGCCAAAATGCCATCCCTGAAGTTGCACGGCTGCAGGAGTGGCATTGCTTTTTGGTCTGTCGACTATTATGATCCAAATTTAAATGTCTTGACAACTATAGGATGGATTGCCATAACATTTTGTGCAGAAACTCATGAGGCACAGAGGTTGAATTTAAAATTTAGATGGATCAGAAACAGAATAATACCCAAATTTTGTGGTGTTTCATGAAGACTTTATGGCTCATTGTTCAGTCAGCCATCCCACATAGAACAAGTGTAATATTAAGACACTATAAAGCATGTTTCGAGTTTACATTTGACGTCTAGTCTCTGACCTTAAGCGTACATCAGGCTCAGTGCAGAGGAGAATCGGGAATGATGATAATAAACTTCCCCTCGCAGTAACTTGAGATTCGGCGCCTATACAGATGGATGAAATGTTATATGAGCAGCATGAGCAACAGCAGTGGTGTCAGCATTGTTTGCGGCATTGTTTGCAAATGAGCAGAGCGGCATTAACATAGGCGGAAGCTAAAAGAGTGGGCAGAGCATTGTCAGCTGTGATAAAGACGACTTGCAAAGGTTGTAAAGGAGAACAGCTTGAAGTGACTCAGAGTCTTTGCTCCATTACATACAGAGATATTTTGAATCATCAATCCATCTCCTCTAGCTTTAAATATCCCTGTCAGACACGAGGCAAAGTCGGTCCTCTGTGGATTCCTTCCCTGTTCGGACCATTTTCTTGTTTTCTCTCTCTCTGCATCCCTTTTTTCATCCCCAATGAAAAGCACATCTGGACAAGGGGTGGCGATTATTTTTAGCAGCATTTATGTCCCTGAACAGGAAGCTCCTCCAGCAGAGAAATATCCCTTCCTCCTTGTTCTCCTCCTTCTCGAGTCTCCTCCTAATGCACTCCAGAGCATGTTTACACCACATCAGGACACACCGGGGTCTGTCTGTGGGTGTTTCTGGTTGAGAGGTGAAACTCTCTGTGCGCACCGTCTGGCCGGGCAAACAATGGGATGAGTGTGTGTTTGTGCTGGGCTAAAACAATTGATCTCGTGGCCGTTTCCTCTGCCTTTCAGTGCCATTGTTGCTGATGACAGGAGACATTCCACGTTTAAGGAAGCGACACAAAGGCTTGGAATGAAGTTTAGGTTTTTACTGCGGACACACGGCACATATAGCACATGGGCTTATTTACGTACGACCTCTCGCTCATTTGGGGTTGAGGATCACTCTTAGAGATGCTCTTTTACACTGATTTTCCTTTCTCTAAATCATGATTTTTGTTTAAATGCTTTGTGTAAGTACTTTGAGAGAGTCAAATTCCTTGCATGTGTACACATATTTGGCAAATAAAGCTGATTCAGAGGTTATTTCCAGGTTCTTGTTGTGATTTGCTGCTTTTCTCTGCCTCTTAACAATGTACATCAGATATCTTGTGGTGACTTTTGACCAACAGTGAAGACGCAATTTTCAGTTTTCTGATGTTTTAACAGTTAGTTGATTAATTAGGTAAATAAATTACAGATGAATTAATTAGTTACAGCCATACATTCATGGAATAGTCCCCTTACTCTTGGATGGACAATCTGTTATATTTGGGTTCCTAGAGACGTTCTCTTTAACTGCACAAAACCACATATTACACAGCTTTCTCAGCAATACTCTATGATTTTTCTTACTTTCACATGACATTGAAGTGATTACATGTCTCAGAAAGCTTTGAGAGAAAATGGCACACCGCACTGGAAAATCAAACTGCGGTCCCGAAACCGAAGAATAGGATTTCAAAGTTTGGAACTACCTATTTGAACGTCTAAAATAACTGTGCCACTTCTTCAGTGTTGGCAGTAAAACGTTATCACTGTTGTAATGTCTCCAAAGTGTCAAAAAGTTGCTTTGAAGACAATCAGTAAACTCCCACAGAGACTCTGCTTACTTTTATCCAAACATTCAATACTTACTTTTCTGAGATCTTATTTTTTGTATTTTTAGTCTTAATTTTAATAAGGTCAGGGTGGAAAGTTAAAATATATATATATACACATGCAATTAAAAAGTGAAACCAAAATTAACAGAAAAAAGATCAAAGTCAATTTTGGTTTTGTGAAGCCATTCCCAGATTTAGCCCTTTGCCACCCTTAGCTCAAGCTTTTATTTTGTATTTCAAGTTACACTGTTTCATGAAACAGACTTACTTTGTGTTCAGTCATGAACAAAGAATGCTATGAAATTTTAATCTTTCCTTTTCAAGTCGGGATCATACGCTCACATTTTGGGGATATTCAAGAGAGTCTCTTAAAAAAACACTCATCCCTTCTGTCTGTCATTCACAATTTATGCAGCTTGAATTAGATCTTTAAGTCATACGGCACAGCGCTGTTCCACAATCCGCGTCCATATGCGCCACTCTCCTCTCCATCAGAGGCTATTGCTCCCTGACTGGCAGACTCCAGAGATGCTGCTTTATTTATAATGCTGACTGCTCCCACTATGCTGCACCACCAGAACTCCAGCTGCGCTTTGAAGAAAATGCTTGATGATGCGAGCGTGTGATGTCTCGTCAGGTTTTGAATTCAGATGTCTCAGCTGCGTGTTTGTGCAACTAGTAGCTAAATGAGACCAGTGAAGCTGACAAAAATCAAAGCAATTCCTCATTCTCTCTTTTCTTTTCTTTACTAGAAAACAGTGTTAGCATACTGTCTTTTGATTCCTTGGAGGAGACGAACACACTTTAGATTCTGATTTTAAAAAATTACACTCTCCGCTTCATTAGTCATATATCTGGGGGCTTAATGTGGGAAATTTTTTCCCTGGCATCGCCTTTTGCACCTGCAGCAGCAAGCGCGAACACTTCCTCTGCCCTCTAACTGGCCAAATAGTACACCTCGGGCAGTGTGTGCCCTCTTTCATCCTCCCCTCTCATCCCACAGCCCCTTTCATCCATCAGTGGCCTTCGCTGTGTCCCTGCCAGTTCACATTCGGCCTCACTTAAAAGGGGCTAGGGAGGGAAAAAGGCAGGAGGCTTAGCTGTCTGTGCCAGCCGCCGTCAGCTCCGTGTCTCAGGTGCCAGCGTGAGGAATAATTGTTGTCTCACGGATGATGGAATTTCCTTTGCTCAGCGGTGGTTGTGTGAGAACTTAGCAAAAAAAAAAAAAGGGGTGGGTGGGGGCTTCATATTCTTGGAAGTTTAACAGTGAGGATGTTCTGTACCTTTTTCTTGTACAGTCCACATAAACTTGCTTTATTGACACAGGAAGCAGAGAGAGAAAGAGGGGAGGGGGAGCACCGTTTGGACTCGGTAGAGCTGAATTCAGCTTGAAAAACCAGCGTCAACGCACAACACTCACTCGCTCCAACTCGGTAGTCTGAATGAAATGTGAGCTGAACAGCAGGGTTTAGATGCTGAGTGAGAGAGATAGTTAAGCTAAGCTGCCATGTTGAAGACATCAGGGAATGAGGCCTGTGGCAGTTTAGCCCCTGGCTCCCGGCTCCTGGCAGGACAGTCCCCTTATAAAGCAGGCCTATTAAAATGCTCCTCCTTCCCCGAGGAATCAGGGGAGTTAATCAGAACCAGAGCTCTGGATGGAACCACTCATTTAGACCACACTGTGCTTGTCGTGGAGCTTAAGGTTCCCACTGAAATCCATCAACTTGGGCGATTGACCTTCCTAACAACCGTCCCATGTACTAACACGGCATACTCGACACACACGGCAGATCTGGTGGCAACTTCTATTTATGTTTCAGCATGTATATCGAGCCAAGCGGCGTCGGCTCCGTGCACGGCAGCGCTACCGTAATGAGCCACACATTGCTGCGCTGCTCCCAGTTGTTTGCTCCGTGTCTTAAGATATATGGCTGAGTTGCATAACAGCTTTTCTTCGAATCCTGTTCTGTTTTGCTTCATTCATGCACGTGTGGGTGTCTGCTATGAGGTCGGCCCCAGCTCCCCCTAAAGCCCTAGGGGTCCCATTCTGCTAAATAATCACTTTTCCAGTTGTTACGCACTTTCAGCCAGCTCCTGCACTCCTACAAAGTCAAGTATCGATATATCTGGACTGTGGGGTGGTTTAAGAAAGTTTATTTATGTAGCCCCAGAATCACAAAAGTCAAAAATGAATAGGATGAAACCTCAGGAAGGGCAACACACATAGAAAGAGACAGAGAGGAAGAAGTCTGTCTCTGTATTCTGCAGGATGTCTGTCTTTCTAGTCAGACTAAACCCCCCCTCCACACACCCGGCTTGTATATGCCTGTGTGGCCATGCAGGGTGCTGTGGGAGTGAATCACTGTGTCCTTGTCCATCCGGTTGAGGCCAGAGGCCAGCAGGGCTCTTGGACGTGGCCAGGAAGCCTCAGAACCTCCCCAGGATGTAGCTGTCAGCTGATCCCCCTTTTGGGAGAGGAAGAGACGGGAGGGAACGAGATGGAGGAGCGGGAGGGAAGAGTTGGCAGGTGGGGATGGGACAGGAGAGAGGGAGAGGGAGTTGAGGGGGGTTCTCTTCAGCTGACGGCAACATTGGAAAGGTCTGTTATAGAGATACAAGAAGCCTACATTACTCTTTTTTTCCCCTCAATCGCGACTTAAGTCAGACTCTATCCTGCAAGAACTGATTCAGTGCTGTGGATTCCTCCTGTCCTGCTTTTAAGAGGCACAATCTGTGTGCACATGCTCTCTGTATGTGTATTACCCATTAAAGAAAGGTTCTTTTATGACAAATGACTTCTAAGATAGACACCTCTTGTGCTATTTATAGCAAGGGGTCAGCGTATAGGTTCCACATGTTACTTCAATCACTTCCTGCTGGTGTTTAATGCCTGTGTGTGATACAGCTGGATGACCTTTGCCCTCCAACCCTCTTCTCGAAGAGCAATGCCGACGACCCTCTTTCCTCTCCCCGTCACATGAACACGCTCAAGTTATTCCACATCTGCCCGACAAAAATGTCTGCGTGTGATGGAGTCCAGATCTGTTGCTGAGTGTCTTTGAACTGGTACAAACGGTCTTTGTCTTTCGGTGATATCAGCTGGAAACATAGTTTCTTTATGTGATGTCTGGGAAAGAGCACAGATCTCACCGGACAACAATCTGGAGCGTTCCTTACATCGAGTGTGTTGGTCATTTTTAATGTTTACTTCTGTGTATCGCTCTTTCTTTCTTTCTGTTTTCATAGTGAAAGAAGGTTAGAGCTGGTTTCTCTCTCTCTCTCTCTCTCTCCCTGCCTGTCCTGCATGAATGGTGTTTAGGAAACAGAGAGAACAGGAAAGGCAGAGCAGCCAGGAAAGAATAGAGGGATATCCCCTTACAGGGTTCCCTCCTTTTTCCTCCAGGATAGAGGGGGTGAGAACTTCGGAAAGGGTGGGGGGGTTGGTAAATCACACCACCTGTCCACACGAACCTCTGCACATGCCCTCCAAAAAAATCATTCAATACAATCGCATCCACTCTGAGGCCTGTCTGCTGCTGAGAGATGCCCTCTCTCTTTCCTTGTATATGTGTGTGTAGTGAGAGACCCTCAGATTAGCCCTATGTGGGCCAGATTACAACCGGATCAGTGCTGCCACATATTACACCGGCCTGTGAACCATCAGTGAGACAGTGGGCCGGCCTGGGCTTTAAGGGCTTAGGACCCCATTTAATTACACTTCAGCAGAGAGAGGAAAAGTACAGTAACCAATTCACACAGGCTGTTATTTACACTGTGGTGGGAATCATGCACGCAATCTTGTGAGTGTCGAAGGGAAAAATGCGTGTTTCTCTCAAGAAGAAAAGAGGGAGTATAAGGTTTTAGTTTGCAGGCACTGTTTTGCATTTGTTTTCCCCAAACAAATGTGACATTTATGGGTTCTGCTTCCACAGTCGGCATGTGTCCACCTAGTGGCTGCAGCTGCTATTGCGTCCCTTGCAGAGAGGGGGAAAAAAAACACCCCTGATAAGTTGACAGCAAAGAATTAAACCTTTCAAAAAATGCTCTCCTGGTGTGCTGTGTTCTCAAATTGTAAATCATATTTTTTCTACCGAGAGGCGCATGTGGGATTTGTAATGCCAAGCTCTTATATCGTAGATGACAATTTGTTTTTCATATTGTCTTTCCAAGGTGCCACCAGGGACATCGGCTCAGCTCTGACGAGGATGTGCATGAGACACCGCAGCATTGAGGCAAAATTACGCCACTTCACCAAGTATGTGTCATTTTTGTTTTTTTCCTACTCCACTGCATTTTTCTCTCGTCTCTTGCCTTGAGGGGATTATTGTGTTCCCAGGTCCCAACCCATTCCTGTTGACCTTCTTTCATTCTGCTGCTGTTCGCTGAGAGTTTCTTGTGCCGTGGAAGTAAAGCAATTTGTTGTAGCCATCATCCTCTGACTCAGCCGTCTCATGTTGTATCTACTTGTTGCTGTAGTGTTCTCATGGAGGGCCTGGTTACACCACTCCAGGACAAGATAGAGGAATGGAAGAAGACAGCGAATCAGCTGGACAAAGACCATGCCAAAGGTGAACAACCAAAAAAACTGTTTATACTTGTTTATATAGAGCGTGTGCAAGAAATTTAAACGCTTCATTTTCACTTGTTTTCTCAGAATACAAGCGATCTCGTCAGGAAATCAAAAGGAAGTCGCTGGATACCATAAAACTCCAGAAAAAAGCAAGAAAAGGTGAGGAAAAATTTTTAGAATGTGTTCATTAATGGACCTATGATAATATTCTAATGAGGCTTAATATTAAAGACGTCTGCTGGGCTGCTGGTCCCAGTGTCAAAAAGTGAACTAGCACCATCTAGAGTGGAGAATGAAAAATGATAACTCAATCAAATCAAAATTCCTGGCAAAATCTCACTTGCTTCTTTCCAGCTTTGGATGATTTACCGTATAAATCAAAGACATTAACTTCTTTCCTGGCTGTGCTTGCATTAGCCCCTACTGCTGGATGTGATTAAACTCCTATTTTCAGACACACCGGTGGTACGGGCTAAGTCGTAATGTGTCCCAGTTTGATACAGCTAACACTGCCTGTTCTTCTGTCTCTCCTCCCCTCCCTGCCTGTTACTGCCTGTTTCTGGCTTTTTACCCTGGCTGTAGAGCTTCTAGGTATGTCTTTGCTCCAAATGAGAACTTCATGTGCCAGTTTCAAGCATCAAAAACCCATCCTTAGATCGACCTGCCAGTCAAAGAAAAACACTGCGCTGTCTTAGCATTTTTTGGTTAAAGGGGGCAGACATTTTGAGAAATATGCTTATTCTCATTGCATGACACTTACATGAGAAGACTGACAAGGCCCTCGTGTCTGTAAGGTAGTTAAATTACTGCCTGCTAGCGGCCATTTGGCTGAGCTTTGCACAAAGACTGGAAACTGGAATATTAAGCCTTGCTCTTTCCAAAAGTTGCAAAATCTACATAGCGGCACCTGCAAAGCTCCTTTAGACAGACTAGATGTTTTATTTTATTTGCTTTATCCATATACACACCAAAGTGTTGATGGAAAAACCGCCATGACTCATCTGACCTTCAAAATAAAAGACTGACAGGGCGCGCGGTAAATGTATCTACTGCAATAGGGAGAAAGAATTTCTCCAGCATTTCTCTCAAAGAGAACGAGAGACAGCTCATTTATAATATGACAGTGGAGACAAAGCTCTTTTTTAACATTAGCTTGTTTTGAATGGTTTGATAAGTATGACCTCTGAAATTTACCTGTGTCAGAAGTCTTCTTTAAGCCTGTATTTCAGACTGGAAGCCCTTTCTGCATAAGGAGTTCTCTGTTTTTTAAGCCTTACTTACTTACCTGACTGGTAGCTTCATATATTATGGACACATATGAGAATAGTATGTTCTATTTACTTCTTGGCAAAATAGTAAATGTATTTCCCAGAATGTCTAACTTTTGCTTAAGCGAAACCGCAAATGCACTCACTGTTAATAATAGAGAATGTAAACACTACATGGGTGCAAGTAAATAGGCCTTTGTCACATTAGTCATTTGGACCTGTCGGAGCAGAGAAAGCACAGATCTTTCCAATAATATTAATAACGGCTTTTTTCTTTACAAGTGTCCCAGTAAGTCATTACATTGTGGCAGTGAGCCATCAAAGCAGCTCGATGCTAAATTCGGTCATTATCGATTTCATTATTCAACTGTGCGTCTCCTACTGTGACTTGTCAAATTGTCCCTCTATGAAAAATACCCACTGGAAAAAAAAAACTATCACATTTGTTAGCTCCTTGCCACTTGTCTCGTATATGTGTGTGTGTATATCGCCTGCCAGACCTGTTTCAAATGTAGCTCCTCCATTTTCTAAATTACTCACTTTTTTGACAACTTATCCGCACACATCGTCCCTCATTCCTCTGAGTAATAACAGCTTCTTTGTCGTGCGATGACGTCTAGCTCCACGCTGATGGCTAAAGACTAGAAATCTGTCTTTTAAGAGCCTATAAAATGACAAGCTGTCACATCCTTATGGAAGTGTTCAGTTAATTAGAGCCTTAATAAATGCAGGTGTGCTGAAAGATTAGTTAATTAAGCAGATATGTGTTAAACATCAAACAGATCTACAGTGTGCAGCTCGACGAACACAGTGTTGTTAGCGATTTTGATCTCAGTAATCACCAACATGTCGAGACACAAATTGGTGTTTGCTCACACCAATGCAGCTTATTATACATTCGAGCCGTGTTACACATTCAAAGAGCGTGTTGCTCGAGACGTAACGAAAATGCTAAGATGCGGCGTGCTGCGGGGTGTTTGACAAATGACTGGCAGAGCAAAGAATGTGGCATCTCAGTGGTCATCCTCATCCTCATCCGTCTTCCATTGTGCTAATCATCTAGCATGCAGTTTGGAATGTTCTGTTCTGTACAGTCGTGTGTTTTTTTTCTCTAATCTCATCCATTTCAGGGTCTGCAAATCATCAGCAGTTGTATTTAATTGATGACATGTTTTAGTGGCCTCTCATTCCCATGTACACGAACCATTCAGGGTGGAATGTTTGTCAGTGCATTGACCTCTAAGACAGAGTGCCGTCTCATTATTTGTTCTAATCATCTCTCATTTTTTTTTACTCTTTCCCTCCTCCCTGCACTGTGTACACTTCATGTCACTTCCATAATTATAAACCTCCCTTCCAATTTTCAATCTGTTTTCATTCCTCCTCCTCCTCCTCCTCCATTTACTCAACCTTTTGTCCTCCCCTCCCTCCCTTGTTCCATCCTTCCTCTGGGTTTCCTACACCCTCGCCGTTGCCTCGCCCAGGCCGGGGTAACCTGCGCCCCCAGCTGGACAGCGCCATGCAGGACGTCAGCGACTTGTACCTGCTGATGGAGGAGACGGAGAAGCAGGCGGTGCGCAGAGCCCTCCTGGAGGAGAGGGGACGCTACTGCTCATTCATCAACCTGCTGCAGCCTGTTGTGGTGAGGAACATTTAGACTGAGAGTGGTAGAAAATGTGTGTAAATTAAGCGACTCTTACTGATGTGGTTGCCGTTTCATTTAGACCATTGTGGGTTTTTTTTGCTCTCAGAATGTAGAGATCGCCATGCTGGGAGAGATAACACATTTACAGGCCATTGTTGATGACCTCACTGTGTTGACTGAAGACCCCCACAAGCTGCCACCGGCCAGTGAGCAGGTAACAGGGGTCTAAAACTCCTAATTCATGAAATGACACTGGCGCACTTATCATCTGACATCCCCAGAGACTGGATCTCAATCAAAATTGCCTTGTGTAATTGCAGTGTAAGGTTAGGTCTGTTGGTTTTTTATATTTTCCTTACAAAAACACTAAAACCTAATGCGTCTTTTGTGCCGTTAACAAGCTCTAGCTGCAATAAATTCTCACTTAAGCAACAAATGTGTATCAATCCACAGCTGAAAATAGCCTCCAATAAATACACCATCTACTCCAGTTTGTCTATTCTTTTCTACAATTTACCCAGCAATTCCAGGAAATTAGCACGCCTATTCGACAGTTCCCACCACACAATAGCAGTGTCGTCTGTGTCGATCGTCGCAACTGTAAATTCACCGCTTGAATTTGTGTTGCTGCAGGTGATCCGGGACCTGAAAGGCTCTGACTATAGCTGGTCCTACCAGACGCCTCCTTCCTCCCCCAGCAGCACCGGCTCAAGGAAGAGCAGCATGTGCAGGTATATCCAAAAAATATCCATGTACTGTTGTGCCACGTCATGAAAGGTGTCGACTGAGCATCAAACTGTGATGTCTTATGTGTTGTTAATAGTAGATTTTGGTCTCACGTATACCTTCTTTTGATTTCAACCTTCTCAATAACACATTAGCAAGGAAATAAAACATCTGAAGACTGGTATAAATGCACAAGTGTTACGGTGACATACCTTCTTCACCGCACAGCCTAGACTGCCAGTGACAGTCGACATGCAGTAATATCTTGCCAGCTCCTTAGCTCTTGCTCCTGGCAGATTTGTAGTTCTCAAGCTTCTTACAGCCAGATTAGGTCCAAAGCTGTCAAATCTCACAGCCTGAACGCCAAGAACCAAACTCCACATGCTCACAAGGCTAATGGTGAGAGTTTAACAAATTATTTCTAAATGATTTATTTAGAAATGTGTGATTCCGGGTGAAGAGACGAGTCTTTTTTTTTTTTTGCAAATAAACCCTTGTAAAGTTGAGATAAAGGGATATCACACGTTGTCACAGGAAGCCATCGCCTACCATTTGCACCAGTTAATACCCCGTCTCATTTTTAGCGCTCTGTATTTATTCACTTTGCCACCACCGGCTGTGTTTATGGCTGACTAATTTCAACAGTTCAAAATTACAGTTAGTGTGAAGCTTTTTGGGTGAAAAAAGACAATGAAAAACTAATATCTCCAAAAATATCAGCTTTTTCTGAAAACAAGCCTTGCTTTCAACTTGACCGCTGTACATTTTAAATTTTACTTGTACAACTGCTACATACTGAAAACAAAGTGATCAAAAGACAAAGGTTTTGATGGTAAGATGTAAGAAAAGCGAGCTTGCTTATAAAAAGACACAGAGGAGAAAGAGAAAGGACTCAAGGATGGTCTGTAGTTTTTAAATCTTTTATGGTTATTTAAGTTGCCATATTTAATTTGGCAGTCCCTCCTTAAGCTTCATTCAAGGGAACAAAGATAAATGAGAAAAGATAACTTTAGATATGTTCCACAGGGGAAGTGGGAGGTGTGGGTGAGGAGTACAGAGGGAAGGTGAGAAGCATAAGTTGCACTTTTCAAAATGAGTGGGTGACAAAGAGAAGAAACGCTGAATGAGAATGACTGAACAGGAGACAAAAAGGCACAAAGACAGCTGTTAATGCTAATAGGGAAAGAAAATTCAAAGAAGGGATAACTTCTTAATGCTCTTTGATGCAACAAAATTAGAATATTATACTGATGTGATATCCTGTCAACAGTCTCCTCCAGATGCCCTCTGCAGGAGCCCATCGGCTCAGCAGCGTCTCCTCCCACGACTCAGGCTTCGTCTCCCAGGACGCCAACACCCATTCTAAGCCTCCATCGCCCATGCCCTCTGATATCACCAGCCAGGTAGCAGTCTCAGCCATGATTCTTAAGTTTACTCTTTTATTAGCAGGAGAAGAGGAATTTTTATTGCAGCAAAATGAAAGGGACAAAGCAGACTTGTTATCTCTAGAGATTTCTCAGGCAGCACAGCGGCAGGGCAGGAGGACACAGCAACAACACCACTATTTTTTTGTCAAAGTATAGCCATGATAATTCTCTCTGCATAACAACAGTCATTTTCCATTTAGTGTCTCTAATCTGATCCTGTCATGTTTGCATTTCACATATAAAGCTGTAGTCTTAGTACGAGTTTGATAGTCAAACTGAGCTTTTCATTTTTGCTGCAATAGAGCTTTATCGGTTGCAAATGTAGAATTTTTATCCCACTGGACTGATAAAGTTATTCAGACTCTCACGGTCTGAACAGATTGCAGTGTACAGAACAGACTCAGCAGCACACCAGCACACCAACTGATGCAATGTTCTTTTTCTGAATAAATGATCTTACAGGCTACCATATTTTCGATCTGGGCTATAGTCCATAGATCCCCTCAGAGAGGAAAAAAGATTCCCTCTTTCTAAAGCTCATCAACACTCTTCTCCAACTCTCGCCCTTATCCTTTGCATCTCTCACACCTGCCTCTTTCTCCCCATTTCCTCTTCAACTCCACTGTTCTTTACTCGATCTTCCCTTTCCCAGAAATCAACAAGCTCAGCCTCCTCTGAGGCTTCAGAAACCTGCCAATCTGTCAGCGAGTGCAACTCTCCTACAGCGGTTAGTACTGCATGCATCTATTACCAATCCACTTGCTTTGCTGGAAACACACACTTGAAGACACGCACAGATACACACTGATGTGCATCTCATTGTTGTTTATGGTTTAAAGAGACTCGTGGGCTCTTCATGACAGCCTCAGTGTGGTTTGACTGGGGCTATTCATGGATGTTGAGCACTCTGACTCAGACTTGTCTGTCCATTCCGCAGTTTGGCTCATGCTCATCCTTCGGTACCTTCCGCCCTGCTTTCTCTCACACTGGCACCATCAGGCCTCTCTCTGTCATACTTCCTGCGTCCCCCACATTTAACCACTCCCCTGGATCCAACACCCCCTCACCCACATCAAAGGTTCCTAGCTGGAAGGTTTGTTTTCTTTTGCAAATTTTAGTTTTGGGTTCTCTCCTTTTTAAGCTTTGTTGCTTCTTTGCTTCTTGTGTTTGTGTTTTTTTTTTTATTGCTGTCATGGACATTGTGTGCTGTAGATTAACCTCACAGTCACCGTGTCGCTGTTGCTCAGTTTTCCTGTCTTTCCTCACAAAGATGTGCTAAACTGGATGGCTCTATTATTTAACAGCACTGACATAGCCTATTGTAGTCTGCCCATATCTACCATGCATCTAACCAGTCCATGAGCCAAATCGGCAGCTTCCATGTTTAACTGACTGTACAACTGTCGGGTGGCAAACACTGGACGCGCACGGTTGGAAGACAATTTCATTATTCCATCTGCTGCTGCAGGACTGGGCCAAATCAAGTTCCTGTGAGCCATCGCTGGCGAGCACTCTGCATCGTAGGAGGGAGTCTGTGGATAAGATGAGAGAACTGGAGGCTCCACCCAGTCCACAGGGATATTCTGGGATGCAACCAGATGATCCACACAGGCTAAGAAGTGGCCCAGGAACCATTACAGCCAAGGTATGAAGTCCTCAGGGAGCAAAAAATGTTAATGTGAGTTTATAAATTTGTGTGCCCTGCGAGTTATAATGTGGTGAGAATTGCATATGTAAATGTGTGCTAATCTGTATGTATTTCCTGTTTAGCATGGCGAGCCCCTCTCTCCAGCAGCCAGTACACTAGCAATGGTTCTGACCAGAGGCTTGAGTATGGAGCAGCAGAAGAGCAGCAGAGACTCTCTGCAGTACTCCAGTGGCTACAGCACCCAGACCAACACCCCCTCCTGCTCTGAGGACACCATACCGTCGCAAGGTAACGCTCACCCTGAAAACCACACAGTCCTTAATGATGAAAAAACACACATGGCATCGCGGAACAGCAATTAATTTCAGATTTTCCATTCTGGTTTTAATGTGAGTCTTTGGAGCTGTTTGATTTGACAAGTGCAGCGCTAATTGCCTTGACTGTCAATGTGGTTACAGTAATTTATTATGTACTGAAGCAACTGCAAATTAACTCTTCTTCTGTCATTCAGTGAAAACAATAGATACTCATCACTAACTGTCACTTCCAGGTTCTGATTATGAGTGCTACTCTCTCAATGGGGATGCTGACAGTGAAGGGCAGGCAGACTTTGACAAATCCTCCACCATTCCGCGCCACAGCAACATTGCTCAGAGCTACCGCCGCATGATCCAAACCAAGAGGCCTGCAAGCACAGCAGGTCTGCCTGCAGGTAAAAGCCTGCAGGGAACTCCAAACGGCGCCGGGGGAAGCAGCTCTGGAGCCATTGCCTCAGGGACCGCCACTATTCGCCGGACGCCATCTTCCAAAACTAGTGTGAGACGCACACCATCCACATCTGGCCCCATTCCCATCCGGCCCCCCATTGTGCCTGTTAAGACTCCCACAGTGCCAGATTCTCCGGGGTACGCCAGCCCATCCCAGCATCGCGTGGGCAGCGAGGAGTTTCTGTATGGTGATGATTTATCTGCTGGTGACTACATGAAGGCGTCTCCAAAGCGAATGAGTCTTCCTGACACAACTTGGGGTGGCGGAAGAGGAGGGGCGGACAGGACTGTTTACGCCCAGCAGGCCCCCAGCATGGCCGCCCACAGCTCTGAGGAAGACCCTCTGCTCGCTGCCAACCGCCACAGCCTGGTGGAGAAGATAGGAGAGCTGGCAGCCAGCGCCCACGCCCTCGGTGAGGGTCAGTTCCCCTTCCCCAGCTTGGTGCCAGGGGATCCAGCTCAGTTTTCACCCCAGGAGATGTCCTCCGTGACGCAGGAGGACGTGGATATGCTGGTTTCTATACGCCGTGGGGTGAAGCTCCGCAAGACTGTAACTGATGACAGGTCGGCTCCCAGGTTTATTCGGTAGTTGAGGGAGAAGAAGGGCTGTGAAGAAGCAGCTTGTGGTCCCCTTATTTACAAACTGAAGCTTTGTAGTGAAATACAACGGCACTCATGTAATACATGAACCGAGGCACAAGTATCAAAGAGGGTGAATGAAGGCCAGTCGACAGCGGAATGAGTGACCATGGACAATGTCAAGTCATTTCACGTCATGTATGTATTGCGTACGTACAAAGTAATCCATATTTTTTTGGTTTTTATTCTTTTTTTTTTTTGTTTTGTTTTTTGTCTGTGGGCTTCGTGGCTGTGCATCTCTGCTCCCTGTGTGACCAGTCGTCTCAGCCCAGTTTATCCCAGTTTAGACCCAGTGATCGAATGCTCTGTGTCTTTGTTCTTGCTCTTATTATTATTATAATATTGTGCATAATTTTTTCGATTAACATGGCCACCTGTCAGCGGAGAGTGAGGCGCGCGGTGCTCTGTGAGCCTGTCTGTATGTTGTGTTTTCTCATCGTTACTGTAAAAGTACCGTATTACTGTTCTTCGTTTCATAAGCTGACCAGCAGCTGTGTAAGTCATGTAAAAATAGAAGCAATATGGCAGTGTTTTATTGCTGTACTGTACTGTCAATATATTCTGCAATTAAACAGGCTTTTTACTGTTATATGGCTCAATTGTGTTTGTCAGAAAATGCAGTGTCCTACTAAAAGGGAAAATTCTGCATTGGTACTCTGAGGGCCTCAAATAATTTGCTAAATTAGTTTATTTTAGGCTGCTGAAATGTAGAGCAGTAGTTCTATGTGTTTAATTGCTGTATGTAAAACAATTTTATTTCATTACTTCCTACAGTTTATTATATATATTTTATTGTAATTTTATTTCAAGATCCTTACATCTTTAATGCAGTGTCAGTATTTTATGATTCGTCCAGTACAGTAATAATAATTTTCTATTAGTAGCACTATCCCAAATTCAATTTCAAACTTTTAACTGCCTGTCACTATTTTTTAGTTGCAATTTTAATACTTGTGCTCAATTGACTGCAGGAGTTTTTCACCTAATGGTGCAGTTCTCTGAACAGACAGGTGGGGTCGCCAGAGACCCTCCACTGTGTCTGAGCTTAAGTCTATGGCCTCAAAATGAGCAGTAATGGAGGGAATCTGTTGACATTACTGCTTCAGTGAAGATATTTGGCAGGCTGGAAAGAAGGTTAGTTAATGGGATAAAGACAGAACAGGCCAGGAAAGGACATTTTCACAGCGACCAGGGCGAATGCTATTTATATTCAACCAACAAAATGGTGAAAATTAGGTTTGTTGGCATATTTTTTTAAACAAATAAGTCAAACTGTACTTTATAACCTCCAGCAAAATATAGCTCACAGAGGCTGATTAGGGATTATATCCTCAGGTAAATATAGGCCATCATGCAGGCTGAATAAAACCAAAAATTCACTCTGGCCCATTATTTGTTAGCTTATAGCCTGTGTTGTAAAACAAACTCAGGGGTATATGAAATTTATGTTCCTGGGAGCTGCTGAAAGTCCCTCTCATTATTTATTAAAAGATTGGTCCTGCTGGAAAACAGCTGCTAGACTGACTGTATAAAGTTATTCCCCCCTGGACAGCAGTGATGATGAACGCAGAGCCCTTTTCCTGGATAAGAGACCTGTTCTGGACGGTGCTGCTCTATGATGTATGAGCATGAAGCCCATTTAAGAGGCCACTTAACAGTGTACCCTTGGAAAAAAGAAATGAACAATAGACTTCGTAGGATTTGAAGAAGTGGAAAAATGAGGCTGTGTTATCGAGACGGAGAGGGATATAATGGATCTGCTTTAATCTGAGTCATTACTGACAATTTTCTGTAAGTCGCTCGATGATTTGTCGTGTTTTAACAGGGTAGATGGCACACACACACACACACGCGCACGCAGCTTAACAAAGGGGATGCATTCTGGTCATAGTGCTAACAAGGGGGCTGGCATCCCCCCCCCCTCCTCACCACCCACTCCCAAATTGCCTACTGTTCTTACTTGTAAAGAAAAAAATGAGTAGCACCAGAGAATGGAGATCAGAGCGCTGGATCCAGCAGCCTAAGCATGGATAATGAGGGGTGGGAGAGTCTTTGTTTTTTGTCCAATTTGTAAATCATATAGAGGATGCTGTCGGACCACCGCGTCTCAAGAAAATTATTAGTGCAGTCTGCTCGGGAAGCCTTCAGTGTTTTTCATATTCTCTTTTCTCTCCCCCCAATGGGTCCCTCATAATCCTCTCTGCTTCATAAATAGCACGTTATTGAATTTACACCATTAGTTCATTGCCTTGAACTGGACGAGTAATGGAAACCAAACCTAATGGCTGGGGCTTGCTGGGATAATTAACTGAGAGAATGAAAAAAAAAAGAAGAAGCGGGGAGTTTCATTGTGCAATCTGAGGTAATGTTCTCACTGTCTCAACTGTGTTTCAAAGAGGAACATCAACGCTTCCTCTTTCCGAGCCCCTCAACCCCCACTTTCGTCAAGGCAGAGCGAGGGACGATTGAGCCGTGCTAATTTTCATCCTCTTTCTTTTTTGCAACGACTATCTCCTGCGTCTTTTGATGATGCCAGAGATCTTTTAATGTGCTAATAGGAAGTCGTGATTTGTTCGGTGGGAGCCTGTGAGGAGATACTGTTCGAATCAATGATCATTTCTTAGCTCGCTAATCACCGAGGCAACCCCGGGCTCCACTAATCAGACCGTGGATGTAAAAATAAAGAACACGGCACTTCTTAGGCGAAATGTGGCCCTGAAGTTGCGCGTTTTGTTGCTATCAAAACAACAAGGCATGCATTAATCATGAAACTATTTTGGGCCTTTTTTCCTCTCTCTCCTTCAAAGTGCCTGCTGTTGTTCTCATTTTTATTAAACTTATTGAGTCTTCCAGTGAACAAACGTCAGCTTTTATGAGGCATAGCATTTATTTATTTATTTTTTTGAGGGGGGGGGGGGAGTTTTTTCGCTTTTAATGTTAGTGGAAAGGCAACAGAGACATGCAGGAAAGGGTCATGAGCCGGACTCGAACTCAGGACCGCTGCTGGCGGCCTGCGCCTGCATGGTAACGCCCTAACTCAGTGAGCTATCCTGGCGGTCAAGGCATGGCATTTCTCAATAAAAAGTGTAAACAGACTCTGGGTAATGAGATCGTTTGGGTTTTGTTGCTCCTCTTTTTTTTTTTACCCCCTGACATTTTCAAAAACCTGACAATAGCTGCGATACTATCAGCAGAAGGTATATTCTCAACCTGGTTGCACAGGTTGCTCCATAATTGATATCTCTATTAATAAACAGTTACGGGGTTTCTACAGCACAGCTCAAATACTACAGTAGGTGGTAGCAGCCTTAAGGGGCTCACAGATCAAATCTAATTAGCCGTACCTAATACGCGGGGGAAATGTCTTTATATTTATCCAGCTCCTTTAACTGCTTTTGCCTTCAGGTTGTGATGAGGCAAAATGCACTGAGGGTTTTTTCTTTCCATATACACGCTGAGCTGCAGAGCTGCTGCTGCTGCTGCTCCTTGTTGGGTGTCATGATGTTTCCAGAAATGGCTGTTTGCAGCTCTTCCAACAGAACACGTCTCACAGGGTTGCTCCCGTTCACCGATGAACAGCAAACCAGAGTGCTGGATTTGCCTAGTCATCCGTTTTAATTGTGCTGTCATTGTTTGATAAAAACCTGCCTGTTTCAGCCAATTATTTCATCGACTTCTGCTTGAACACTCCATTTCTAAGACACTTCAAGCACTCTGCTTATTCCGTGGCATGAACTGCCTATTCACTGATACCTCTTAGCATTACCTCCCATCATTTCCTGATATTTCTTTTGCCCACTTTTCCGGGAAGAATATTAGACAAACTGCAACTTACAGAACATGCAGGTTACATTATGGAGCCTCTCCAATCCCATCATCCTTTGTCTCTGAGGAGCACCCAAGCAAAGGTAGGGTTCTTTAAATGCTGGAAGGCTGCAACCTTTGCCTTCAGAAGCTACGTCTGCCTCCGTTTGAGTGAAGGGGAATGGATTTGGTCAATTATTCATTAAGTAAGCATGAAGCTTTCTAATGTTCGCTGGCTGCTTTCTTTGGTGTGATTTTTTTTCTCCCTTTAATGCCCTGCAGCTCTCAGTTATCTGTTGGAGAAGAGGGATGATGAGGCCCGTTTCATGATTTTTTTCCCCCTTCTCCTCTCTTTTTTGAATTCATTACAGCTTTGTTGTTTCTGCGTGGTGCATGTTGAGGTTTCATCTCGCCAGATAACTGCTGCAACCCTCAAGTAAACTATCCCTCGCACTCAGGGGCCCCCTGATTGAATTAACCCCTCGCCACCGCTATCTCCCATGCTGGCAGTCACGGTGAATTTCGCCATGTGAGACAACATGATAAAAAAAAGACGGGGATTGGATTTGCATTCATGCAGCAGTTGAGGAGTTCAAAGAAAAGTTGCAGAGCAGAATGGAGCAACGCTGGGCCCTCTCGCAGACACTGTCTATTACATTTTCTCCTTACAGTAGGTGGAAATACCAGTAAAGCCTCTCAAGGTCACTTCCCATCAATTGGCTTTCTGTCATACGATGGTCTGAGGTTATTTTGCTGGACATGTTTTTGAAATGCTTTCCCCTCCTCGGGTCAGAGACTGTAAAAAAACCCACAAAAAACACTGCTGAGTGTGGGACAGCTCATGTGTCCTGGTGACACAGCCCAGAGCTTGTGCCACATAAAAGAATACAACGATCAACCAGTATGAGCCTTGTGCTCCAGCTGCAGGCTGTGATTCTGAATTGTCTGGAGGCTCGCTGCCAGTTACCAGAGTTATTGCCTGAAAAGAACAGTTTACTGCACAGAGTGGATTTGGCTAAAATTGCAGTGATGGATTGTGGTTTCAAATTGATAAGAATCTTTCAGCGTGCAGCTCTGATGAATTCGCACACTGAATACAGATTTAGCCTACAGTATGCATGAGCAGAGAAACATTAGATGGCGTTCAGTTACTTATCAAGCACAACATCACACCCCAATGCATATGAACATTGATCCATGGACATCTCAAGGCAAAAAAGCCTGACATGACATGGGAGACAAACTCAAAGGAGCGTGCCCTTTAGCCCATTATCTCCTTATCTTTTTGACAATTCAGAGCTCTTTCGGTCCGTGTAATATTTAGTCTCCAGACTTGTCACATATGGAGAGATGAGGGGAATTGGAAGTGTGGATTCTGTGGGAATTAGCAGTAGCCACCTACAGATTAGGTTTAGAGTGCTCTGGGTGTTTGGCAGGCTTGCAGAGTGGGAAGGGAAAGCAAGAGCAATCAGGGTGACAGTGTTAATTTGAACTCTGGTGTTGCATATAACACTGGCTGCAAAGACGTATGGAGCTACTGAGCGTAGGCTGCCTTAAATCATCATGTTTACACAGTTTAACAGCCCCAGACCCTGGCATTTGCATTTATATTGATGCATTTTGCAGCTTTTTCGCAGCTTCTTTAAACTATAAATGAAACGTGTGACTGTGTGAACATGTGATCTCAGAAATGCAAAGCAGCACAGGGACTAAAGTTCAGAAGAAGACTTCTGAACTGCAGGTTCAGCTCCTCAGGGAGGAGATGAGTAATTCCTCCTGCAGCATCTAATGCAGAAGGGTTCTTGAGCAAGGCACCTCTAGCTGCATGGAGACTATACTGGTTGGTTTCCAGATGGGAGAATGAGCATGTTGTCGACTCTGTCTGGCTGTAGGAAGCTCGAGTGATTTTCCTTCAATCAACAGCCCTCTGCGCTGAGAGCTGATCTGTGTGTCACACGGCTGGGAAGGCTCACGCTGCGTGCGCACAGGCTCAGTCTCCGTGAAGAGGTCTGAGGCAGAGACTCTCCTGACCATCGCGCAGGGTGGGGTTCACCGAGGAGCTCCGTCCCCGTGCGCCGCCACGCCCCCGCGCTTGGCGCTGTCCGGAGCTCTGGTGCTGAACGCTGGGTACGAACACAAGCAGCTGCCTGCAGCGCTGTGGACTGGCTGCGCGCAGCGGTGCCGCATGGAGCCAAGAGACGGATCTCCCAGGATGACAAAGCTCAAAGTTCACAGCGCTCTCCTGGAAGGATCGCACCGTGGACAACTATGAGGGAAATGTTTCTCAAGTGTTCTTCTTTTCTTTTTTAATGATTTTGAACCCACCTCCCCTGAGTCGCTTGGAGGTACATAACTTGCCACCAACATGATTTGGGGTGTTTTGTTATGCTGCCTTCTGACGCCGGCTGCTGGATCTCAAGCACAGGAGCGGCTGCCCTTCTTTCATGGGCATGTTTTTGAGAACTCGCCAGCGGCTTCTAAAGTCAACGGACTGAGCATTCCGGTGAGGCGCATCAACGCGGAAAAATGGTGCCCGGTCTCCGGGATGCACTTCAAACTGTACGGAAACGGCAGCGAAGATTTCCGCGCCTTCGCCCACCATAAACGGGGGAATATCTTGCTTAAAACTTCCAGGGTTCTGGACAGAGAGGCTCGCTCAGAATACCTGCTGAGCATCGGTCTGTGCTGCCAGACCTGCGCCCGGGAGTCCGTCGTCTCCGAGGTTGCGTCGGTAAAAGTGGACGTTTTGGATACCAACGACCACGAGCCCACTTTTCGCAGTGCAGACAGCGTCCACATAAGTTTAGATGACACCACGGCTCTTCGCAGCGTAGTTTACAGACTGGAAGCTGTCGATGCAGACAGCGGGAAGAACGCAGAGTTGACGTACATCTCCATCCCCAAAAATGGCAGTTTCTACGTTGTCCCGAAAACGGGCGAAGTTTTGCTGGTCGACTCCATCCTGGGGCTCCCATCTAAAGTCAGATTCTATGTTTACGCCAGAGACCACGGGTGGCCTCCTCTGACCAGCAAATCTGTGCTGGTGACCATCGCTCCACAGCGGTGGGCGACGCGTCCTGCTGAATTAGAGGGGTCAGGGAGGGCAGGACGCACGCCGAGGGCACTGCTTGACCCTGGCACTGTGGTTTCCCTTAATGTGTCTGAAGACGCCAGCATCGGCTCGGTCATAACGAGCCTCAGTCCCACCAGGTTCCAGTCAGCGGGCTATGAGTTGATCTACCCGGAGTCTGACAGCTCCCTGGTCACTGTGGGCCGCGACAGTGGAGATATCACCATAACCAGGAGGCTGGATAGGGAGGCTGAGTCGTTCGTGGAGCTCACTGTTAAGATTCAGGATAAACGAGGTGTGTAGAATATTCCTCTATTAATCCGCACTTAAGGGCCCCATACACACTCCCTCCCTCCCTTCCCCCATTTCCTCTTTGCCCAGCAATTATTTGCATTGTGGTCATCATGATGCCCTATTTTAATGGAATGCTGCGCATTACAAGTGCATGGGGGAAACTGTGCCGCCATCTGGACACCTCACCCTCCATCAGTGGAGCCCCTCAGCAGGCCTCACATGTCCATCACATCCAGTCAGAATAGCTGCAGGCTCATTCCACAGGTGTGCCTCATAATCCACCCACATACCTGAAATAAATCCCCCCCTCCAGTGATGGCACATTCAGCCTGGAGATATTAATAATGCACTCTGTCCAATTTATGTTGAAATGCACAAAATATTCAAATGATTGTTTGGACAGTAGGAGCTCATTTGTAGCAGGGAGCAGGAGATGAGTTTTGCATTTTATGCCTAAAGGGTCTTTCGCCTGGTTGGAGTTACGTCCTTGATTGACATAGTTTGGGACTGTGAAGTTGTTTTCAGAGCTAATCCTTGCAGAGAGGCAAACCACGGCGACCCTCTCTCTCTCATCTACTGGCATTACCCCTCTAATCCCCCTCTCATTCACTCAGGGATTTGAAGTAGCACTGCCACACTCAGGAAACCTCTCGCATACTTGGAGGGAAAGGTTAAACTTATCAGATATTCAAGGTTTCTTTTTGTTTTTGTTTTGTTTGTTGTTTCCCGCAAAAGTTACACTTCAAGTTTAAAGGCAAAGAAAAACAAAAAACAAGGAATCAAAATGATTTGCTTTGTAATTGAGCCTCACGGTGTGCAGGAAACAGTGTGCACTGTTTTCATTTGAATTGCCTGCTGCTGCTACATTGCACAGCATGCTCTAGATTGTAATTGCATGCCTGATTGGGACACATTCTTGCAAAAGGGTGTCTGGAGGTTTTTCAGAGAGAGAGCAGAAATAGTCAGAAATCTGAGGGGCTTTTTTCCCCCCCTCCTTTCTCATAGATGCGGAACAGAATTCAGCCGCTCTAGTCTGACAGATATTCAGATACCTTCCTCCATTTTACCTCTCTCACCTGCAAAACTCTCCTCTCCTGATCAAAGGCATGGCATGTCCTTTATCCTGTGACTACAGCTTTCCAGACAGAATCCTGACGGGCGTCTGGGAGGACAGGCCTTTCTTCTGCTTGTCTCACTCCCAATCCTTGCATACACGTCTCTCTGATAGAATGAGTCCGTTTTTTTTTTTTCAGCTGTGTTTTTTAATTATTTTTAGAGGTTTCATCTAATCTCCCCCGTGATTTTGCATGTGGGTTCGCTTGGATGTTGCAATAGATTTGCACTGTGCCTCATTTACAAAGGAGCGAGCTCATGGACACATCAGAGGGAGGATAGAGTGGGATGCTTTGTATGTGTGACTCCGTCTTTGTTGATGTTTGTTTGCATGCTAGAGCGAGGCTGCCTGGTCATATGAAAATTGACCCCAGGTACAATAACAACGGTTTTAATGAGGTCCCGTGTGTTGCATCATCTCGACTTATTTTACTGCGGTGAACTCGCTGTAGCACAGAGCTGTCCGTGGTGCTGACAGTCACCTGCTGAATGCCAAACAGAAAGCGCAGTCAGGCAGTAGCCTCAGAACACTTCAAACAGCATTCCAGTCAGCAACATTTGCGGCTAACCTTAAAAACATTGACGGACGTATTCACAAATATGGGGTGGACAAAATAATTGGTACACTTGAACACAAAGCAGCGCGGCAGCATGAAAAAAACATGGCTTCACAAACCAGTACCAGGGCCGAAAATGCTTCTCAGAGACGTCCACAAAGCCAAAGTCCGGCCTGTGCCTCGGCGATAGTACAAGGAGTTCTCTCTGCAGCATCACTCTAAAGGTACCACTCACTTGTGCTTAATTTGGTCCTCAACTTTTGCATACCATCGCTCTCATTGCAACACAGATCATGAAGACATTTAGCCCCTGGTTCTGCTGCTGCCCAGGTTTTTATTACAACTTCTATTACCATTGCTACCATATTCCGTCTCTGGTAGAGCATTCAGAAATGTGCACATTAGTGATTAGTTTTCAGTTTTCAGGTGTCACAGCCTGATGTTTGCTCTCCTGGATAATTCCAAGAATGCACAGGTTTCAGTCTGTGTGTCTTGGGGGGGAATAAAAGTACACTTATTAACTGGTGAATGCAGATTTACTAAATGTATAGTGAATGTGTTCATTAACTTGTTAATGTGGGCATGAAATGCTAATCATGCTGGTATGAGGCTTTCTTATGTTAATACGTTTTCTGTGGGTACAGTGTTATGATTAGAGCCATCAGAAGAGCTGTTATTAGTGCTGTTCGAATGGAGATTAAAAAGTCGAGTTTGACAGTTAGATATCGCAGATAAATTATTCTGGCACACTGCAGATGAGGGAGAGAAGGAACAGCAGCTCTGCATTACTCTCAGCACGGGGTCCATTTTCACTCACATACTTACCTGAGAGAGTGTGGTGCTTACTAAGGATGGACCAACTGTGTTTTTTCGGGGTAGCTGCCAATTCCGATTATCAGCAGTAAAGGAGACAGATAACCGATACTTGGAACTGATGTGCATTTGCTGTAAAAATGAAAATCTTGGTGTCAAAATGTGAAACGACACAAGCTCCAGTGCAAAAATGCAGTGAAATACCTCCGTTTATTTAGGTATGTTTTACAGGCATTTAGTCAAAAGAGAATTGTTAACATTAATCTTTGAATGTTGATAGGTTATTACTGATGTTAAGTCAGATAATGGTGTGGGTGGGAAATTGCTTGAAAAGACAGAGTGGTGACTACAGATAGAAGGAGGGGGCTGCGTCAGAGTGAATGCAGTGCATTTTAAATTAAAGGTCTCATATTTTGCCTCTTTTCAGTAAATAAAAGTCTCATGTGACCATTTTCATCTTAAAATACTGCAAACATGGTTCATTTTAACATGATTCCATAACCTCAAATTGACTGTTTCAGTGTATGCAGCTTTAAATGCAGCTAGGTTGCTGCTGTCCCCGCCCCCTTCAGGAAGGAGACTCTCTCTGTCTCTATAATGGCAGTGTGAAGCAGAACAGCTGACAGAATGTCTGCAGCTTGAAAATGGCTCTGAAGTGACTGCCTGTCAACACGTAGTCTTAATGGGTTGTGTATCAGTCAGCATTTCATACTTGTTCTGTTGTCTGACAAGAAAAGAAGAAAAATATATAAGAACAGCATTATTGGGAACTTGACTGTAATAACATTCAGTATATGTGAGCACAGAGAGCAGGAGAGAAGCAAATGTAAACACCAGCTTGAGGTTGCAGTGAAGCGCAAAAAACAACATCACAGCAACCCACAGGGACTACTCAGTTCACTCTTGCAGCCAACAGCAGAACATTTGATGAGCTTTGTAAATAAATCTGGCGAACTGCAGGGCAGTCGCTCTGTCTAAACGCTTCACCTAGAAGCAGTTGGCAGTTAAAGGGAAGGGATACATAAAGTTTAATTGAAATGGCTACTAGCTCCTCAGGTGGAAAGTATTGGTTTAGTAAAATTCTCACTGGTTTGCAAAGCTGGGAGGAATGACAGAAGTAAATATCTTCATAATGCTTCAGTTTTTACTTTACACCTCCAATCAAAGGGGATTTGGGGACTATATGGGACCTTTAATGTAAAAAGTCAGGAAGATGGCTCAAACATGGGGCAAAGGATGTGTTCTGTTTAAGAACTAGGGACTGACTGATTATCGACCCAGTTAATTATCGGATCCAATATTTATCTGTATTCCTATTGTTTTAACTGATTCCCAGCAAAATGAAAAACAACATTAAAGGGGTTAATTTGAATACATATTGAATAGTGTTGTAATTATGGAACCATGTTGTGTCACATCAATATGTTTCCCTTTCTGAATGGAGTAATGGGCCACAGTTTGGCGTCCGCGAAGATATACAGGCCTACACATACCAAACGCTGTTGATTCTCATTGTTATGAATACCATTAAAATAATTTACCATAACTCTGCTATCTGCTGCTGCTGCTGCTATCCACATCTCACATAATTAGACATTGCTGCGATTGATTTTCTGCAGTAATTTGCTCAGTTAATGCAATCACGCACCATGTTGTCACATTTGACTTCTTCCATCCTTTAACCAGTTTGGCCTAGTTTATCCCCATGAAGTAATATCCTTATATTATACATTACCATCACAGCGCTCTGATTCATTACACCACTTACTTTTTCATTATGCACCCAAAGTAAGGAATTACTTTCTCTTTGCCAAAGCAAGACAAACATTTTCACTTCATTTCTTTTCTCGCAATTATCCTTTGCCCAAAACTTTCTTTAGCTTCATGAGGAAATTATGTTGTGTCGCTCATCATCAGAAGGAGCATCAATTTAAAGTAGATGTATGTATTTAGGCGTCATTACAAGGCATTTTAAAGGGGTTGGGATTTAATTATGACTATGCACATTTCAGGACCTCCTGACAAACTTCCTCCCACTGTGATGCATCAGATTCAGTGCGGTAGTATCGCCTTGTTTATTTAAGAAGTTTGTTCTTGCTCAAGGCCCGATGAAAGCACCCCTCCTTTCTCCTTGACAATCCCCTGCTAATACCGGAGAAATATTCACCTTCTAAACTTCAGTACACCAAAAATCCCCAGAGAAAACACTGATATTTTTGTGACATAGCCTCTGTGTATCAAACCAGCAGTATAAGGAAAGAAAAAAAAAAAAAAGAAAAGGTAAAAGCAATGGAAGTAGGCCATGACTCATGACTCACAGAAACTGGTTATATGGTGTTGTTTTGAGGAGAGGGAGTGAGGGATCTCTGCAGCTCTTCCTGTAAAGGATTTTCGCTGGCCCACAGAGGACGTCAGTTTGGATTTGTGGTGGGGAATTTTTTTTGCTTCTGGTTGTCCCACCCGAAGAATCGCTTCCTTTGCACCTGAGTGGGAAACTGTTAATGGTATCTGACGGGTTGGAGAGGGGGGGAGTATTGAACAAGTGGTGCAGTCCTTTGTGAGTTGAAATGGGGGATATTGGAGTGGCTTCTCCCTCTCCTTTAGGTATCTGTGGGCAGGGTGGCATTCAGTTAGCGGTAATCACCTCTTCTCGGCCTGTTTTTTATTTTTCCAGGGAACCTTCTCCTGCACTCGTCTCCCTCGCTTCCTGTCTCATTGTCAGCATCTCGCCTCATGCTGTCTTTAATCCAATTTCCCCCCTTTTCCTACTTGCCCCCCCTCCACAACCCCCAACTCTATTTGCATATTCCCCTTGTGATGTGAAATGAATTGAGAAGAGACCCGATCTCATTTTTGTTTGTAATTTGTGACTGAGGGGCTGTTTGTTTAAGTAGAAAACAATTTCACAAAAAGCTGTCTGCATTTATTAAATTTAGTAAAAAGAAGAAGAAGAAAATGCCTGTGGTGATTACGCTTTATTTTCTACCGCGACTGTGAGCATGTGTGTGGCTGCATGTGCATATACATGACGATTATCTCCCATCTACATATATAATTGTGAGAATTTGCCGGCGTGTCAGTCAGTGTTGTCACTGGCCTTTCAGTATCCACATTCTCTCCTCCCCTGCAGCCAGAGATTCTCAAGATTTGTTGTTTTCTGACGACATGTTTCGGAGCTGTAACATGCCTGCAGCATTAGATTTCTGCTCTGTGGTCTCAGATATCAAACGGATGTGTCTAAACAACATCCCCACTGTACTCTCTCTTCTCTACAGTCCTAGCATGTATCTGCCGCTATGTAGGAGGGGAAGGTGGTGTGTTGTGTTTTGTGCCACAGATTTTTTTCAAAGATGGGATTAGGCAGGAAGAACAGAAGCGGGGAGAGGAAGGGAACAGCTCTCTTGTACATGCAGTAGGGCTATTTAAAGTGAATACACGACATTACTATCGGGGGCCAGGGAAAGGTCAGGACAAACAGTGATGCCGAGGGCATGGTCACCGACTTTAAGATCAGGAGAGTTAAGTGAGGCAAAGGTGAGAAACATGACAAGAAGGCAGACAAAAGATGGAAGGTAAATACATGCCGAGATTGTTTCTTTCTTTTGTTTTGTTTCCCAGCTGCCCCTGTAAGCCTCAACGAAAATAAGTAAAGGGCAGCCAGATGAGAGACAGGGAGTTGTACACTGCTGATGAGAGGTCAGCTTGGTGAAAAATAATTGTCAGATGGTTAGAGGGCAGAAGTGAGGAACTGTTGGGGTGGCAGGAGGGGAATGAGGTGTGCATGTAGTGGAAGGCTACGGGGCATGAGGGGAGTAGAAAAAAATATAGTACTGTACAGCTGCGAAAAGGGCAATGTGTGCTCCTATTTGTCTGAAGATTGTTTGGGGGGCAAATGGAGGGAGAATAAGAGGAAAAGTATGACCTGCCCTTTGGAATGGCATGAAGAGACAGAGAGCCAAAGATAGAGAGTTAGAAAGACAGAATAGTGTGTGTTGCAGCAAACAGGGATGGTCAGTTTGACTTTTTCTCTC
The DNA here is from genome assembly GCA_024666655.1 of Dascyllus trimaculatus. Taxonomy (NCBI): domain Eukaryota; kingdom Metazoa; phylum Chordata; class Actinopteri; family Pomacentridae; genus Dascyllus; species Dascyllus trimaculatus. The sequence goes on along the minus strand of CM045448.1, from coordinate 12,576,664 downwards.
TCAATACTGACTCCGCTACTTCAGGTCGGGGTATCTGCCAATACTGATCCCCTAACATTTGCTCTCTTGAGCACAAAATTAAATGTGGGACTAAGTGGGAACAATTTTATTTACAGCAGCACGAGGTCAGAGAATTCTCCAGCAAGTCCTCCAGCTGAAACGACAAAATAAGCCGCACATCCGCTTTACATACATCGATACATCCACTGTATGTTTTGGGATAGAAATAACAGTACTCTGTTGAGGTCAGGGGTCCATCAGGGAAGCGAGCACTGTGATTAAAATGGATAAGCCACTGAAAACAACCTAGCAGGGCTGCCTTACTGCACGGATCTTCCAAATCCTCTGCAAAACTTGAAATTTTCAATGTTGTAGGCTGCTGCCAGGAGGTTGTTGTTGTTGCTCATAGGAAAGAAACCAGTGGAAGGAGAGGACAAAGATTATACCTGCATCCTACATTCAATAAGTCAGACTATATGCACACAAACCACCCATGTATCAAGACCCCATGTGCTAAGTTTTCATGACTTATCCATACGCCAGCATCCTCCCTGTGCAGACTTTGTGGCTCTATAACATCGCCACTCTATTTCTGACTGACAATAGTCAAAATTCATATGGTCGTCCGTCTTTTTCATTTGCACTGCTGAAATGACTGATACTGTCATTTATTGTGGTAGGAAAGTCTACAGGGAATCCTGTCAGACTAAAAACTGAGTTGACAGCCCATCTTCACTTAATGAATACTGTCTAACTGATAGCAGGAAAAAGCACATTTTATTATGACATTATAATGGGAATAACAGTAGCTGCATGTATTATGAGTCGGTCACGTCTGGTCAATACCTGGTCTGCTTAATTAGGCTCACTATCGACCCTGATATGAGATCAGATTGGTAAATCCATATTAGTGCTGCACAATATGCTGTTTTGGCATCGACAATGCCATGTGCACATGTGCTGTAGTCAAACTGCAGGAATTAATAGAAACACATTATGCTACAACTTTCTTTTTTTGCTTAATACAAACAGAAAACACTATTCTTACTTTTCATGACTAATCAGCAAGAGAAGTTTGTCTGATACAACCTAACATAACATTACGCAATTTACCAGATTGGATTTTTGGATACTCTGTTTTTACATTTACTTGCAAGATACAGAGTCTATTGACATGCTGATTCTGCAAGTGCAGAGCAAATTGAGTAAGAAACTTGAGATAAACACTGAAAAGGAAGATTTTCTTGCGAAAAAAGAAATGCAATGTCGGTTGTCAAGTTGCACATTGGCTTCATGATTGACTGTGGTATTGACATTTAGAATGTGCTTTTCTCAAAGAAGACTATATTCACTGAAAGCAGTGGATGTAGATGAAATCACTTAGTTTCAGCTTGTGTAAATCTGACATTAGAACATCTTATTTTACTCTTTCCAATGTAACTTTTGATCTCACGGCTGTCTGAGCTGCCGCGCTGCAGTAACTAAGTGGAGACTAGAGGCTTCTCTGTGCACAGCTGCCTCACTAGCATCTACCACGGCCTGCACGTGGTGGCGGTTAGAGAACATCTCTAAAGTTTACCATCTTTTGATAAACAGATATTCAGCAGGTGAGGTGCTTTGAGAACAATTTGATTCATAGTTTGTCTCTAGGAGATGCTCCGCATTCAGGTGAAAAAGAACTTTTTTTTAAAAGTCTTTGTTTGATGCAAAGATTTGAACACTTGCAGGAATGTAGTACGACATGGAAGCGTAGCAGTGCTAAGCCAGATCTGAATGCCATCCAAGGCAAAAAAGAAAACTATTTCAGATGCCTTTGCAAGTGTTACACCATGTGAGAAAGGTTGCAAAAGGTTTCCACTGAAAAAAGCGTCTTCACAGTAGAAAGTTATTTTTCTGCTTTTTTGAAAAAGCATTTTTTTGATTTCTGAAGCAGCTGCACTCCCCTACCAAACCACCCTAACCATTAGAGTGATTAACTCTTTACAAATGGACTTGTTTAAAACATGTGGTGAAAATCCCTGTATTGTTTTCATAGGGCAGCATATATTGCAGAAAAATAAAAACATTGTCTTTTTTTCTATTATTTTGCAGCTCTACTATCAGAACGACTGGAAAAAGGAGAAAAAAGAGATCTGTTGTGTGCTCACTGATGTCATGTTTAAATTATGCGAGCAAAAACATAATTATAGCCAAAGAGATTGAACAAACACACAGTATCTGTCTGCGATTTCTGTTTACGTAAGCAATGTATATCTCACCATAGCAGAAACCTCAGCATTCAGCCCACCGCTGTGACACAAGTTCGCTGTGTGCTGCAGCAGGAGATGTGAGTGCTGTATGTGGCACAGTGCCGTGAGGACAGTCATGGCGACAGGGAGTTTTTATTCAGCCAAGGGTCTGCATTATTGATGCCCATTACCACAGACATGGTCAACTCCAGACTTTGCACGGAGACAGGCGCTGTCAGGTAAATGTCTTGCTGACCTCCAATAGCACAGATTCCCAGAATGCCTCTGTGCAACCCGATGTCTACCTGCGTGATAAACGAGCACAGCTCGCACATTGTACCGGGAGCTTATCGCCAACAGAGAAGGTTTAGTTTTATTAAATCTACTTCGTGATGCGCTGACACCGGCTCAGTGGGAGACAAAGGTTTCAGTTTGAGGGTTTTGTTGACATAATTTAATCATCTGCTATTGTGCTGGCTGTGATTGCCTAAATGTGGAAAGATTTGTAATGAACACAGCGATGTTTTAGTTCACTGGCCGACTGCCTCCCTCCCCTCCACACCTGCCATTTCCCCTGTCCATCTCAAACTTTTTGTTTTTTGGCTCCATTTTTTTTGCATGCTGGGCAGTCTCTCTGTGGCATTTCCCCAGAGAGCTCAATTGATTTTGTGGTATTGATTAACTAGGAGCAGTTTTGCTCCCAGTCACAAAACATCACTTTAAACAACAATTTATATGTCGCAGAATAGGTTGTGACAGACTGTTGCTGATAGTTTACAAACTCGAGGAGAGGTAGGTGTGTGATTGAGTCCAAGGGCTGATAGAACTGTCCTGAAGCACTCTAATGAATCAGCCTCTCAGACAAGCCCGCCTATAGGCTAGAATGAGCAAGGGGAAAATTGGAGCTAGCACTGGGTTATGCCATGGGAATTCAATGCTGGTGCTTATTTATCTATTTGGTCTTGAATTTCTCAACCTTTTGTACCCAGAGGTCCAATTAACTGAGCATAACAATGGTTGCGAGCCCTGTTCTCGGTGGCCCAAGGAGGCGCCGATAAACACACAGGACAGATACAAGTTTGAAAGCTTTGCTGGGTGAAGTGTGAACAAGGAGACTTTTAATGCAGTGAAAAAAAGATCACATGGCTGGCCAAGTTGCCTAGTGAGATGTTTTGACATGCCATGAACTTTGCTTTGCAGTAAAGCGCGCAAATTGCAGAAATTGCAGTAATTGCGGGACACCAATTTGCACAGTGAGAGTGTGGCTTTTGTTGAAAAGATGAAAATGACTGCCGTGCAGAAAAAGATGGTAGGAACGCAGCAGAAAAGACTCTTGGTAAATTTTAGTCTGGCTGGCGATCAAAAAGACTATGTGGAAGGCGAGGGAATTGAGGCTCTCGGATTAGAAAAATGTGTTTGAAGATGATGTCCATCTCACGGTTCGTTTATTTAATCAATTCCAGGAAACAGAGAGATAGTGTACAACTCCATCACAGTGAGGACGGCTGATTACAGTAGCAGGTGTCTTTGATGCCGAGAAAAAGTAGTTCCTTTAAGGGCAGATGAGCTTCTGGGGCTACGCAGACTGTTTTAATGCGTATTTCAGAATAAGATTTGTGTTTGAGAGAGCTGCAGTTATATGGAAAGATATGCAAACAAACTAAAGAGCACAAAGGAAGACATACAAAAGAGCATTTTTGTTCATGCTTGTTTTGTGATCTGACTCATGCTTTTGTCATATTCTCCCCATCTGTATCCTTTCTGTTGTATCTGTTTCAAACTTGGCTCATGTGCTTGTGAAGCATGCGTGTTTTTTTTTTTTTTTCTTTAACTGTGTTCCAGCTACCAATTTGTGTCTGTTCTCAGCGGAACCAGTCAATGCGCACGACTGTCTTTCCGTCTTTCTTTCTGCCTCGACAGCGTAGGGCTTAATTCTGTGGACTAATCAGACCATATGGTCTCCACAGTCTTATGATGTGCCGAGAAGGATGGGATGGGGATGTTGCCGTGTCGTTAGCAGTGCCAGCCGTGCCGTGGAATCAGAGAGAGATGTGCTTCTGCCACGCATTAAGGATCAAGACCTGGAACTAAGTTTGCCGCAGCTCTTACAACCCCATTTATTCCAAATGAAACAAAGGAAATGAAAGAGGGAAAAAAGGGAAAGCAACACTTTAAACTTCTTCTGAGTTTCCCACGCAGCCAGAACTGAAAATCTGTTGTTTCGACCGTGTCCACAGTTTTGCATGCCATTTATTACAAGTTATCGACTCATAATTACTTCTGCCCTTTCTGCCCTGACAACGCAGCTGCTGTTTGATCGCGTAATTTCAATTATTAATTGTGTGAATGTGCGGTAACTTGGTTTTGATGGATATCTCTGACTGAGAAATGGCTGCATTTGTCAAACACTAAACCGAGGATCTGTCCCTAAATGTGCGGTTAGCCCAATGAATAATGGTGCGTTCAAAGTTATAAATGAGATTGCTTGTCTTAATATTTGGATTGAGAGCAAGATTAACATATATTTACACTAAATCCCAGTGATGGAGCATTACTTTTTAATAATATTAATATGAGATCACACTCATCTGGTGTGAACATGTGAACATTATCACAGATTTGGGGCATTAAAGTTGATTAATGTGTCTCTTTACTACACACAGCGTGTTTGCTGTAATCATAGATTTCCGTTGTTAGCATAGCTGTGATAGCAGATATTGTGATAAATCGTGATGAGGTGGGGGACTTTAACACTTGGTTTCTCTCGACCACAGTGGGTGATAAACATTGATCTTGTTTAATCTTGCTGGCCTGCTGCTAATGACGGGAGATGATGGTCCACATAGGACAGACTGCTCACTGGATTAGATATCTAAATGAGGACTTTATCCGCATCCTCTCTTCCTCGTCCCCCATTACCAATAAGCCAGAATGTAGTCACATGCTGAGATACACTTTAATGCATGTGACTAGTGTGGTGTGTACATGTGTGTGCGATGTGGACAATAGGAAAAGCGATCCCATGTGCGTTTTGTCAATGTGCAGCCATGCAAGTGTGCAGCATTTGCGTTGGAGCAACACTGTCACAGCTCAAGTCCAGCCTCACAGTGCGGCTGCTGCTGCTCCATACTAATCTGCTGGACTTCCACAGAATTGCATTTGCAATGTTCAACACATTATTGTATCTGTGCACAATACCAGATAGTGATAGGGTGTTCCCAGAATGCCTCCTGCTCTGGTGTTCTAAACAAGCACAGACCCAGGTCTGGTTTCAGTGATAGATTAATGCTGTCTCACCCGCACACTGTGGCTTGTTTTCCCATTAAACTTGTGCGGCTGCCTCTGTTGCTTCTGCCTGGCGCTGGTCTTCTGTTTGTATTTGTGTGTTGGCATTGCCGCCCGTGCAGAGGGCTGTGTGTGTGTTTGTTTGCCTATACATGGGTTTTTATGGAAAGATATCGAAGGCGCTCTGCGGACCACCCCCATCAATCACCAACTCAGAAGAAAATGGAGAGAAGGGCGGAAGATGGAAAGAGGGATGGAGGTCACCACAGGAAGCAGCATCCGGAGAAAGGGAGAGGAGCAGACAGAAAGAAAGTGGATGAATGGATGGAGCAGTCCGTGCTGGCTCTGATTGAGCTGGGTAGTGTAGTTTATATCCTTTAGAGATAAGGCCGGGGAGCAGTGCTCAGCAGCTTCCTCCCCCTGTAGCTTGAACTGAGTGTGATAATAAGAAAGCGTGAATGGGGCAAATTGAATTAATGCTGCGGCACACCATAAAAGCCCTAACTATAATGCATTTTAAAATCCTATAATGAGGAGAGAGCTAAAATAATTTCACACCCCAGTGAAGAAGATGGCCCTCTAACAGATTTTGGGCCTGGCTGACACTGCCAGGGCTTTTGTCATTTAATGTGACTCTAGGTGCTATGTCGGAATGATACTTACTCTTACTTCCTGGGGTTACTGCAGCATGAGGCAAACTTGGTGAACGAACCATTCACATTCCTGCAACACATGCAGGCCTTAATCAGAACTGGGGAGAGGCTGCTTGCCTGCTGATGTCTCACTTAGGTCGGTTTTACAGTCTCAGGGTAAAACAGAGTTGCAGAGAGGGCACATCTGCCATGAAAGCACTCCCTCATTACTCTCCATTAACAGCCCATTCAGTGATGGGGACAGAAGTAGGAGTTGGACCCCATCCCGCTTGTGTCCACACATGCTTATACATGCACAGGGAGAAAAAAGATAAATAAAAGGACAGATTTGGGCATTCGTATGTACGCGCACGGCAGAAACACACAAAGCATTTTTCTCTGGCTTCACATTTTCCCAGCTATCCCTTCCTCATCACCGGAGTCGTACCGCCATAAAGCTGAAATTACCTCTCCATCATCAAACCACGGGGAGAGAGAAAGATAGCTCTCTGACACACAGTAACACTAACAGACGGGTGCTGATAGAGACTAATGACCAAATGAAAGCCTCTGCTATGAATAGTGCACCTTTCTGGCTGGAATGGAATGAAAGAGAGCAACATGGTATCAACCTCGATTTCCCCTCGTCTTCCTCTCTTCTCTTCTATCATGAACATCAACACAGGCCTGCACGCCACCCCTTAAGGATCTTTTCCTCTGTTGGGTTTCTTGGAATTCTTTCTACTTTCCACTTAACCTCAGGCATGCGCCAGCAAATCACTGCCTTCCTGCCGTGCACACACACACACACACACACACACACACACACACAGAATGCAGCTGCAGATAAATAACACACACGACTTCGAAGAAAATTATCTGCGCATAAAACTTTTGCACACAAACACACATGGATGCACAAACAAGAAGCAATCCATTAAAACTTCTATACTCTTGGAGTTGCCAAACAAACCCTTTTGTGTGGACTGTAGAAAACACACAAAAGCACAACTGGCATATGCAAGTTGGGAAGACGCTACATATTCCCTGCTCCAGAAAGCTAAATGAAAGCCTAAAAGCCAGGAGCGGTGGAGGGCAGGGAGAGGCCAAAAGACAATTTATATCTGTATACCTCAGAAGCTCTTTCGAAGAGATTGCACTGGAATATTCCATCTTGCAGTGTCTTTTAGATTAACTCCCCTTGCCACCTTTCCAAATGACTATGAACTGTGTGACAGGGTGTGCACATGTGCCGTTGCGCATCATGTCACTTATAGTATAGTGGCTCCGGTGGGCAGAAGGATGGCCGAGAGCGCCGCAGACGCTACAGTACATATGCTTGAGCACATATTATTTCTACGCCAAGTGTCTGTTTGGATTGCAGAGGCATTATTCCATTACACATTTGAGAGTAGAAAGCACACTTCACAGCCAGCTCTAATTATGTGTGATATCGCAGATAGTTGTGAAGATACAATACTTGACTACTAATGTAGTGCTTATGTAAATGTAACCTAATACCTGGGTGTGCAGTTATTTCTCCCCCAGCTTCATTTGAGAGGAGGAAGGGAATCCCACACACTGCCAATCACGTCGGATTTGGGCTTTAATTTTAAAAATATCCACCAGGAAGCTCCATTTGTTTATTTGTCTTCACCTTCCCAATCAAAAGCTCAGAGAAAACACAGGCATTTATAGGAATGAGAAGAGAGGTGCCGCAGACGGAGACTACTTTAGCTGCTTATGTTGCTTCCCAATCAATTTTTTTAAGCCTCAACATCTCATTCCAACCCCACAAATGGGCCGTCTACAGCCTCCGTTAGGCTGCTTTTAACTTTCAATCTTCTGTAATCTTACAGAGTACCTACAGATAAAGCTGTTGTGTTTTTCAGCTGCTTGAGAGTCTAGATAAGAAACAAAAGGCATTTTCAGTCAGGGCCTCCAAACTTTGAAGCCCATTGCCTCAAGAAATGCAAAAAGCAACAGTGTATATTCTTTTTAAGACAAGTGAAAACCAATTATCTTGTATTCCACAGTAAACCTGTTACTGTCCTCATTATATTGTAGGACGAATATTGATTTGTTGGGAGCATGGGGTCCTGTTGGCTTTGATGGTGTATTTAGCATTTGCTGAATTGTAGCGAAGACTTTTGTGTGTCTGTGTTTCTCTGTTGTGTCTGTCTTCATGGCAACTTACTGACGGTGTTACTGATGTCTCGCTTGCAGTTTTATTGTCGAGCAAAAGGAGCCATAAGCAATATTCTTCTATAAATGATGAAGCAACACAAAGATCTGAAGTGACTTTCAGATCATTGTTTCAGCTTTCCAGAGAAAACTTTGCTCCTTTGTTTACTTATCTAATCATAAACCAACTGTATAGTGCTCACACACGTGTTTGTTAAAATGACTGCAAAGGCACCATTTTTGGCATTTATATCCAGTATTAACATTACAGTCTTCAGCCGTCTGAACCCTAAGCACGTTTTTTCTCCTGTGGGCTCATTTTTCACTGCAATATAAAGTCCTGCACCTCTATGGAAACAACATAACCATGACTAGAAATTTAAAAATGTATTTTGTGCAGTATGACTGAGTTATAACATAAACCATTAATGAATGATAAAACTGAATTTCTGATCTTTTTTTTTTTTTTAACAAAAAATGAAATAAATAAATACATGATTCGACTCCACATGTGTGTGTTTCCAAGTGCCCAGTTGGATAAAAAATGGTGGCTTGACATATTATAGATATTTTACTACCTATATTTTTTATTTTGTTTCCATGTTTGTCTCCCCTCTGCTCTGTGTCTACACTGCCTGCAGTTCAGCCTGGTTCAACTGAAAAGTCTAATGCCTTCTCTGTTGCACTAAAGAGTGCAATTTTATATATATATTTTTTACAGAATCTAGTCAGAGTAAACCAGTTATTTGGGGCATTTTTCAAATGAGACATGTGGAATAAAATGCTTTTGATGAAATACTACAATTTCCAGCTTTCATTCGGTGTACCCAACATGATCATCACAACATGATTCATTCGAGGCAAACGAGAAGTTAAAAATCTGACAACTGTTTTCTGTTTTCACAGCTACTGGCTCTGACAAATGGCGTGATTTTGGCGAGTTCATAAAGATAGCATGCTTCTCGTACCTGTTGGTGGGATTTGGGTTCAGAGGGTTGAATCGAAGAGTGTCATTTAGTATTATAACTGAATGCACCTGAAAAAACAACTTGTACTTCACTACACCATAAATGGTATAAACAATATGCCTATCCATGCCCGTTAGCTGCCAGTGGGGAGACAATAATTCACATTTTTATCAAGCTACAAAGCTAAAGGTAGTGGCAAAGGGGTGCTTTTAATTAATCAACAATAGGAATACAACAGTATCACAGGGGTTATTCTTGACTTTTGACCCTTGAAGAGCACGTTGATTCCGATTCTTCTGTGCTTTAAAATAGAATTACAAATACAGGAGCAAGTATTGTCGTAAAAAAAAAAACCTGAATGCTTCTTTCAGCAGCAGTTAAAGCAATCAATAATGTGAGTCTATCTATGACTATTCACTTAAATCTAAACCATTATGTTCCCTTAGGCTGGAGTACTTTTATTATTGACAGTATTGACCTTTCTGATCTCCTTCCACTGCCAACATGATAAAGCTTTGTCCTCACATCTGTATTCATCCTGTAATGCTGAATATATGCCCGTTCAAAGCATGTTACTTCTTTTTTTCAAATAAAAAAAATAAAAAAATAGCACAGCAGCCAGGTACACGTGTGGATCTTCATAACGTGGCGTTGTAATGTCAGTGACTGTTGAGGAAATATTCACACGCTAGCATGATTCAGTCCAATATGAAATGAGATTTCATTTTGAACATTTTATTACTGTTAATTTATTTGCTCATCCATAAGTAAAATTGAGGACTTTGAACCAGTGATGTGGAGAAGGACGTTACCTGCATATGTAATCATTTCTCTGTATTGCTTCACACACACACACAAATACAAGTAGCAAGACAGTAGCCTCTGTGAAAAACATTTGTCAAGAAAGTTAAGTGGCTAAACATAAATGAAATTCAGTGTTTATACCTTTAGGTGTATGCATCCCAGTAACTGTGATCACTTGAGTGAAAGCAAAGTAAAGAGCGCCTCTGCTGTGGGTTTAATCACAGACCTTTTGTTTGGGGTACTAGTGGGAAGGTTTAAAGTGTGTCTTTCCGTAGAGGCAATTCAGTATGGAAAAACTATTATTCCCACTGTAGACCATCAGAAGCATGTAGGCCTCTTTTGAACGTTATATCACTCTTATGGCGTCAAAGTCAAGGATCAATAAAGTGTCCTTGGTCTATGAAGGATGCGAGGAAGCAGGGAAAGCAACTTTCATCTGCAGATTGAGTGTGAGTCTGTGGTCAAGCTGTGAAACATCACACTGTAAACCTCACGGCAATATTTTTACCGACATTTTGACGTCAAGTACAGGAGCGCCATTTGGATTCAAACAACCAGTCATAACCACAAAACGTAACCACAGTCCTTCTCATGACAAACCTCTGTGCGTGTCAGATTTTGCTGTGCGATGAATATAATAGCACGACTAAAGAGATCCACGAGTGAATGACTCAGTCTCCTTTTAAGCCAAACATTTGGCTCAGATTGAAATTGGAAATGGTTCTATTGACGGTTATCGACTTGAAAGTAAATTTACCTTTTGCTTGTGTTGTGTGGAGATTGCATAACGGAATGAGTAAACGTATTTGGAGGGGATGGTTTAAATTCTTTATCTTAAACGTGCAGAATATAAGATTTCTCCTGCCTACGAGCACGACATATCCTTAGACTATCTGAAGGGGGTTAGCAGGGTTACGGATCAATCCAAGGTATTACTCTTAGAAATCCCTGGCTGTCAAAACTCGCTTTTAGTCTGTATTCAATAACATGCCTGCCTCCTAACTGAAGATATATACCATAGGGATCCATTAAACATACATAGATCAGCCACAACCTTAAAACCACCTATACAATATTGTAAATGTCCCCTTGTACTGTGAACACAGTCTTGATCTGTCAAACCATGGACTCCAGAAGACCTCTGAAGGTCTCCTGTGGTATCAAGACGTCAGCGGCAGATCCTTTAAGTCCTGTATGTTGCGAAGTGAAGTCTCCATGGATCAGTCATGTATTTCCAGCACATCCCACAGATTCTTATTTCAATTCAGATCTATGGAATTTCAAATCTAATTCAACCTGTTGAACTCTCTGTCATGCTCCTCAAACTATTCCTGAACATTTTTTTTCCAAGTGTGGCATGCATCATCCTGCTAGAGAGGCAAGTACCATCATAGTCTGACTCACCAGATGTATTTAGGTATACGCCTGCCATTGACCGAGTATCTCAGACAGCATTCTCCCCATCATTTCACTATCTATGTGTTACAGTTTTCTTCGCCACAGGAAACAACAACCTCCAGGCAGCAAACTACTGCACTGAAAATGAACCTGAAATGAAAATTCCCAAGGATTCAGATGGTGCTCAACTGTGCTATAAAACCAATAATCCTGGCGCACCAGGGCCAGTGCACCGTAACCCCTCCTATATGATTATTATTAGTTCTGTTTTCACATTGTACCTTTCTGTACTTTTCTAATACTCTATTTTATTGCAAACGCCAGCAAGTTTGCACCTTATTGTAAATACCAACAATTTTTGTCCCTATTTTTGCAAAAAACTGCATTTTTGGCACCAAATTTCTATTTCTTCGAATACAAATTACACATTAATGGACATTGTTCCCATAGCTATCTTGAATGCAACATGTGTGAGTTACTGGATACCTTGAATTCCCTCAATGAATAAAGTATCTATCTATCTGATTGTTTTTTTGTCATGGAATATCCATTTTAATGACAGAGCTTGTCTCCCTGCATGCAAATGCTCCACCACAAATATTCCAGCCATCAGTATTTTGAGGAAACACCGAAGATGCATCCTTCCTTTAGCCCCACCCACGATGACTGTGATTGGTTTAAAAAATACAAACAAACCAGAGTGTTTCTCCCATATAGTAGAATAATAGAGTGGTGCAGCCAGACCATCATGTTCTAAATAATGGACTGGCAAAGCAGGACTAATACCATCAGGGAATAGCTTTGGCATGGATAAGTGTATGTCATCTGCAAAAATGTTTATGTGCATGTTATGTGTATGTGTCAGAGTAACAACCATAAGATCCAAGGTTTCTTAGCAGAACATTGCTCGGCCGACTGGCCTCCTTCCTACAATGCATCCTGCTACAATCTCCTCCCCAGGTAAATGATGCATATGCAACCAACCGTCCACATGACGTCGAAGAAACCGCAGCTGTGTGATCTGACATTTTTCTATCATGCCCAACATTAAGATTTTGAGCAATTCTGTGAGGCAGCAACACGGCCTTCGAACCTTGAGCCCTCACGACCCTGTTGCCTGTTCACCGGTTGTCCTTTTCTGGGGTCACTCAGCACTCAGAACACCTCCCAATAGCTTTTGTCGTTTTGCAGATGCTCTGACTCAGTCGTCTAGCCATCACAATCTGGGCCCCTGTCAAAGTCGCTCAGATCCTGATGCTCGCCCATTTCTCCTGCTTCCAACACATCAACTTCTGTTCGCTCGCTGCTTAATAAATGCCACAGCTTGACAGGTGGCATTGTAACAAGATAATCAATGTTGTTCACTTCACCTGTCAGTGGTTTTAATGCTGTGGCTGATCAGAGAACACGGACTGAATATTTAGCATGCCATACAATGCAGGCAAAAGAATAAAACAAGTTATTCCCTGTTTTTTTTATCTAACTTGTGCACATTATGTATTTATTCCAAACATGGCATGTGTGTGCGGTGTGTGCCAATAGAAATCAACTAATAATTTCACATTTTTTCTTATGCTGTGAGGAAAGTTTCAGTTTTGATGGATTTACTTGAGTAATATACAATTTCAAAAGTTAACTTGACCTATCAATCAGTAAGTAAATTCACGTAGACTTTACACAAAACAATCCAAATTCCTGGTCCGTGAAAGAAATGGGCTGCTCAGACAGATTGTACCCAGTCACTTTTGTAGTCACCTTATTTTACCGTCATTTGTTTAACGTTGCATAGGGTCTTTGTGTTTTGCCAGCCCAAAACCTTGTTTGCATAGTATTTGGTTGAGGCACCAGGGATAAAGCCTGAAAAGTTTCCACACAATGGAAGAGGAAAGGTTTTTTAGTGCAGACATGACATTTTGATTACCTCAGTGGGGCGAATTTGTATCCTCATCTTTATGGCTAGCAGGGATTTGATGAGTCATTTTGAAGGTGACTAACATAACCGTCATAGATGTATTTTTTGCCTCTCCTCCTTCTGTCGGTTCATGTTCAAATGATATCTGGTCAGCATGTTACAACTTACAAGCCTCATATGGCACATTCTCACTATCGAAAGCCAATAAAGCGACACTTTTGCTCATGCATGAGTTTGTCTTTTTTAAATGGAAATGCTCCGGAATGTATTATTCAGTCCCTTTCAGGTAAGAATCGCAATTTTAACACAATATGCAATTTTTTCTTCCTTTCTTTTTTTTTTACAACACGTGCTACGACTTGTCAAAGCAGGGGAAGAACATTCAGAATGGCTAAAATTAATAGTGGCTGTATTCCATGTAGGGGAAGCTATTTCTAGGACACTGGCTTGTGCGTGCCTGCTCACTGACATGGCTCAGTAGGACGCGTAATGAGAGGAAGCATTCATCTTCACGTCAATCAACTTAAGTCCATGTCACAATACTTTGTCACATGAGCTAAATAAGTAGTCATCGCAGTGGCTGAGCATCTCCACCTTGAAACTGCAGCGCAACGACGACACTCTGAAAAGCACAGATTCAGACATCTGGAGTTCCCTTACATAAGGAACCTAAGGAACCAATTCTGTCAGCTCGCGGGGTGGAGCTTTCTGTATCATTATCCTTCTTCAGATTTGGTTTCAAGCTCAAACATGTATGGCTGAATAAGTACAATACAGCGTAGAGTAACATCCAAGCTATTTTGAGCCAGATAGCGATTTGTTTTCATGGAGAAAAACTTCTAAACATGTCATTCTGATACACAGACATTATGTTTTCACGGTGAAATCAACAACCAAAGAGGATTTTTTTTCTCTATGCTCTCCTTTTTCAAAATGTAAACACACCAGCTCACGGTTTTAATCACAGCCTTGATCTTGTTTTGACATATGACATAGAAATTGAACATCTGTGTTATTTCAAAACCCTTATAACTGATCATTTTTTAATAACATTTGAATAGAATCCTCTTTTATGACCCTTTCAGACACAGCACAGTTTGCACAATGCTTGCTACTGCCTTCAGAGCACTGCAGGGTGAATAAAAAACATATAAAAATTATATGTCTTCACCTCATTGCCTCAATTAAGAAACTTTAATAGATCTGTTGAGCTGTCGACAGGGAAACATAAACCTCATAAATCTCTGTTTATACCTACCTACAACAAGCCGCCTTACTGTTAAAACCGCTGAACCCCGGAAAACCTGTTTCCAAGATCAAGCTTTCCTCCTGACGTCTCATTACAAACTTGTGTCATACTAATCAGGGAATTCAGACACACATCATTTTTCCCCTGATTTGTAATCTGTGCCAGGCTGGATGCTTCGTATCTCTTGGCCGTGTGGGTATTCATTACGGTGCACAGTGGTCAAAGTTCGCCTAAATTGAACTTTGACTGCTCGACATGGTGCCAAAACTGCTATTGTTTGGTGCAAGCCATTGAAAATAATAGGTTTCAGCTGTTGTCGTGTTCTATGTGAAAGGGCCATTTGATAAACACATAGTAAAGTACTTAACAGCTATATAAATGTCATATTTTCTCCAAAATATGCTGCATGGCTCAAGATTTAAATTACACTTGACTACAATTGGTGACAAATGATTTGTAAAATTGAGTACTACTAGTGTGTTTATTGTTTATATGCCCTATGTTATGTAGCATGCCAGCTGTGTCGAAATAATCACAGTATACACTGAGCAGGCATAACATTATGGCCACCTGCCTAATATTGTGTTGGTCCTCCTTCTGTGGTGAAAAATGCTCTGAACCATTGGGCATGGACAAGAGGACCTCTCAGAGTGTCCTATGGGGTCTGGAACCAGGACACTGGCAGTAGATCCTTTAGGTAGTCTGGCTTGTGCAGTGGGGCCTCTGTCAATCAAACTTGTTCCACTGCATCCTGTTGATGCTTGATCACAATGGGCTGTAGGAAGTTTGGAGGTCAAATCAACATGTTGGGCCATTGTCATGTTCTTCAACATGTTCCTGATTGTTTGATGTTTTTTCCATGTGGTGGGGTGCATTTTCCTGTGGGGGTAGGCCAGTGACATTTGTGATTTCCATTTGCATGAGGGAGTGTGCTTGTTCTGGGACAATGTTTATTAGGGTGTCTAAGTCTCATCAACATGGATGGCAAAATCCAAGGTTTTCCAGCAGAACAGCACATAGTACCAATATGATCAATGATATTCACTTCACCTGTCAGTGGTCGTGATGTTGTGACTGATCGACATAAATGATAATGTGTTCTGGTAATGCTTAATTGCTACAGGGATAAGTGGCAGGGAGTTGCCCGTTCCGCTTAGTACATGTTGTTGTAAAAATGATCGGTCACTGGATCCGGTGTCGACTGGAAAAGTTCTGCACTTCAGTTGAAGTGTTTTGTACATTCCTTGGTAGCTGGTGCTAACAATAGCTTACTATGCTTAGTTACTTACTATACGAACCAGTGTTGGCAGCTGATTGATACAAATGCTACCGTCAAAGTCTCCATCAGGTCTACAAAGTGGTGCAAGTTACAGACAAACCTTGTAAAGACTTTCTTTGCCATTTTAGATTTACCAGGCTTGACATTAAAGACTAGTACAAAACACACGGACAGAGGTAGTAAGAGGGGTGGTTTTCATTAACTGGGAATATTGCATTGGCCTAATATGTACTCTTTTTAACACTGGCTGCTTCTGGCTGAGAGTGTGTGGGCAGAGCCTGCAGTGCAAGGTCTTGCAGGGGTTTAAGCCTTAAACCGCATTGTAATGGAGGACCCCAAAGATAGAAGTGCATGATGCATATGGGCCTCATCATGCAAATCCTGCACCGCTAGACTACTTGTCTGTGGCTCTGAAGAGCAGCACACATAACACAATGAGCATCACTAAGGGGATGTGGGTGGGGGCGGAAGTAATGTGGCATTATGTCTGCTTGTGTTCATCAGAAGCAGCACCTGCAATGGGAACCGGTCAGTCAGTCAGTGTGTTGTTGTTTAAAATGACAAGCTACTGGCAGTAATTATTTAGCAGAGGTTAAGTCTTAAGATTCACCGCGCTGCAAAGTTGTGACATTAATTATTTATTGTGTGGAAATAATTAGAGGGAAAATATCTTGCGGATATGAAAGTTGGCTGCAGCAGTTTTGCACATTTCAGCTTGTAAATATTGTGAAGTTATTGTAAGGCCAAATAGTAACTCACAGGCCACAAATGTTTTTATTTTATTTTTTTTTAATGAAATTTAAAATATTTCAGCTAAATTATAAATTTCCTCTTCCCTGAAGGCTATACACTACCAGTATATCTCCATTCAACACTTGCTCCTCTCTAAATCCTCCTCTTTTATGCGACTGAATAGACGTGAATGGGGCACATTTTTCTCAGCTCAAAGCAATAAAACAAAGGGGATTGAATAAGTTTTGTAATTCTTTTGGCTGAACTACAAGAAAAAACGAGCCCACCAGAAAGGAGACTGTTGCCTTTGGGGGAACACGTTGGGAAGAGTGCCATCTATCCATTCATCCGTCCTCCACCCATCCATCCTTTTTCTGAACCAATTATCCCATTCTGGATAGGGCTGGGTAATTAATCGAATAATTAAAATTTACTCATATATTTGCAAAATTGCTGTATTTTTATTTAAATTGACGATTTTACCCTTAATGCAAGGAGCTCCTTTAACCTCCCCGTAACTTAAATAATGAATTAAAGCTAACCTTATCAACAAACAACCCATTTTATGCACACAAACCCACACAGATGCAGCTGGCGTGCTCTCTCCTAGTTCGCAGCCACCACTTTTAACTGATGTAACTCAATTAGGAGGGACAATAAAGACAACAAAAGCCCACAGCAGCCCCCAGAGCTCAACCCACTGCAGCTTAAAGAAACTAAGAAAACATCTTTGCCAACTGGACAACACATGCTCAGCATTTAGAAAAAGTGCTGTAAGGCGAGAAAGCAACAACCAGAATGCTGCAGGGTTCGCCGCAGGTATCTGGGATAATATCCGAATCACGCGATCAGACAAGCAACAACAGCAACAAAAATCTATATTTATATATAAATTTTCCAACACCACCGTGTCCCAGCGTTTCCTTTTTTTAAGTGTCCTTTGCCACCGTAAAAAAAATCTGCCCAGTATTGGAGAAACAGAAGCAGTCACGGGTGCAGTCGAGGAAAAACCTGGTACACAAAAGCAAAGCGGTCATGTGGGCACCATTTGGCTTCAGTAAACACGAGGCAGGACAGAACAGAGCTATATGCAAATACTGCGAGGAAAAAAGTTTGCTGCTCCGGAGGGACGCACAACCAATTTGTTTCAACAACTGTGTCACACACCATGCTGGGTTGAAGTCCAGCTCCTCAGACACAGCGGCAACACATTACACAGGGGTTCAGTTCAACACATTAAATTTGGCTGGCATCTTTTGAAGGAATGTAAAGGCCTCATTTAAGATATTTAAATGTTGATTTTAAGGTAAATGTGATAAATAATAAAGGTAGGTTTATGGGGGTTATCATCCACCTACACCTGCATGAAGAACCATTAATGCTGTTAATACTGATTCATGTACGAGCCACTAGTTCTGGGGGAAGGGTCCACAGTTTGCACAGGAGCTCATGTGACTCCATCAGTCTTAATCCCTGTGTGCAAGGACAATAAATTAACTACAAGAAGAATATGTACGTTCACAAACATGCTTTTTGTGCACAGAAATAAGATCCAAAATGAGGAAGTCTGACTTGCGAAAAAACCAGTGCAACAAATCACAATACAACACCGTAGTATTTCGTATTGTGATGTGTTTATTCATCCTATAATGATGTGTTTTTATGCATTTTTGACCAAACAAATATTAGTCAGTTCCCTCAGCAGCCAGCGTGGTGTTAAATATAGCCGACCACTCGCTGCTGCCTCCAGCTGTTCTGAAGTGAATGGAAAAAGTCAATTGTTTCCTGTGTTGTGTTTTTGTTGGTGATTCGGAATTTTTAATTCTTTTTTTTTTTTATATAAGACATAAAACTAGTTTAGCCAGACAACTCTGTTAACATTGGAATAGATAGATAGATAGATAGATAGATAGATAGATAGATAGATAGATAGATAGATAGATAGATAGATAGATAGATAGATAGATAGATAGATAGATAGATAGATAGATAGATAGAACTTTATTGATCCTTTCAGGCAGTGCCTTCCAGGAAATTTAGATTTTAGAAGCACACAGTACAGTACAAGATTATAAAAGAGATGAAAGACAATATTAAATAAGAAATATAAAAAATATAAAGAAAATTTAAAGAAAAACACGCCACATCACCAAAGTATTAAAAAAAAAAAAAACAATAATGATAAATTATTAAGAGTATTAATGTATAATGTATAGACTTGAGGTTGATACAGGCTGTGTAAGTTATTCCTCCCAATGAATGAGATGTTGATCCTACAGATGCTGCTGCTCTGACTGTTTGGACGCATTTTTGTTGCAAACTGCACTTGACATGTTTATTATTTTCATTACCCGCGGCTATAAGGGGCGCCACAGCGATGTCGATATTGCTGCACATATAGTTGCTAGAAGACACAGGCTGGCTGCTTTAGGGGATGTGCATTTTCTGCAGAGATGCAGATTTCCAGAGAAAAACTAAGCAGAACTCGAAGACGTCCACTGTTTTTAATTGTTCTGGGAAGAAAGTGCCTGCACGTGTGTTCGCATGGTTAGTGTGTCAGCCCTTCCTGAGCTGCTAGAGTCCAGTGTGTGTGTGTGTGTGTGTGTGTGTGTGTGTGTGTGTGCATCTGTGGTGCCAAGATCCCTGAGTTAATAGATTTCCGTCCCTAGTGCTTTTAGCGTGTTGATCTCCTGCTGACGGCTTCACACTCTGCTTTAAGCACAGAGATTGTGGGGGGGAGGGGTGCCTGGCTCAGAATAGAGCCTCCTTAACACTGCAAACATTTGGTTAATGTACCTCATTACTCCCCCTTGGAGCTGATTTTCACTTTCCATTCACTCGCTGCTTTAAAAAAAAAGTACCCCTGAAATTCCACGTCTCACACGGGCCATTGATATTTATGCTTGCAGACGCAATTTGTTTAATTCCACACAGAAATATCTGTTTCTTAATTTCACCCCCCACTCAATGGAAGTAGTAGGAACAAGGGATGCATAAGGGAAACCCTGTGTTGTTAATTATATCATATGTTCTTAATTTTCTCCTCTCGTGATTTGCTACTGTGTACGTTTTTCTCCCACCATCTACTGCTGTGCTATGCTGTTTGTTGTGCTTCCCCTGTGCTCTTGTCTCTGCAATGTTATTCTACGGTTCTCTGCTAAGCATCACACAATGCTCCTTCCACCACACTGACTGCCCCCCCTCCTCTCTCTCTCTCTCTCGCTCTCTCTCTCGCTCTGCCTCTGTAGATATTTGTGTTTCTGTATCTGCCTCTCTCCTTTACTCTGTTGCCTCTCATCCCCTTCCCACACACACTCAGTGTCCTTGTACTGTGGGCAGTGTTTATGTGCACAGAAGCACTTGAGACAACTTTTTTTTTTTAATACCGGCAAGCCACTTAGCAGCTTTATATAGCAAGAACCCAAGGAGAGGATTAACAGCAAGAAACATCAACAGAACGGCTCGCAGTGATATAGAACACACACGCAGTCATGCACAACTGGCACACACATGTGCAAAACGCCACAGAGTCATTGTGCTCACCCAGCCCAGCGCAACACACGCTCACCCCTGTCACCCAACTTTCTATGCTGCATTATTATGTTAGTCATCCGGCAGATGCTTTTATCCTTATGGGATTGTGGAGTACAGTATAGACTCGCTTTTTCATCACACAGAGAAGCAGAAAGCATATTTGACTTTGAAAAATCCAGCGGAGCCCGTGAGCCCCTGCTCGTTATTTGATCACATCTTTTGTCTTGGTCAGGTGAGCCGGCATGTGTCGGCTTTGTGCTCATGGGGCATCGCTCACAGCCGCTCTCTGCTTAACTTACCAGATCAGAGAGAAAATCGCACACGTTTGCAGCCTCAAAACATGCGGCGTGCACTCAGCGCTCACCTACACGCACCCGTGCAGATCGCTCACCTCGCAAACACACACGCTCACGCGCACGCCCCAGTACATTCTTCATTATCATTCCAGAGCTGATAGGCTCTAATTATCTGCCTTGGCTCTGATTAGTCTCTCTGTAACAAGCTAATTAGATGGAGCCTTGTAAAATCATCACCACCATTACCACTGAGACATGGTTGGGAAAGACACCAACAAGCAGGAGGCGAGGAATGTGTCTTGTGCCGCTCCCCACAAAGATTTGATAGTCAACTAAATGTTAAGTGCCGCAGCTCTGATTTCTTTTTGATTAAGTGCCTTTTAAACCTCTCTACTTTTGCAATAGAATCTTTATCCTTTCTCATGATTCATCACGAAAGGATTGTTCCGTCTTACAGGGCAGGATGATCTGGCTTAAAGTGCATAAATTGCCGCTGTCAACATTTTAGGAGATAGCATCTGAACATTGATTAGTTTCTCTGCCCCCACGATACAGTGGCTATTTATCCAAAACGAACTATTGTCAGATCCTAGTCAGAACTTTTCTCTCCGCAGAGCAACTTTAAAGCCTGAGCAGAAAGCTAGATTAATTCTCTCCTCTAGCTTCTTCCTTCCCTCTGTTATTATCCCTCTAACAATCCTTTTAGGAGCTGTCACACACTTTATAGCTATTGTGTTTCAGTTGTGAACACTCCAGAGCTAGTCTGGAGTGCAACACATTGTGTTTTCCATCAAAAACGCGTCTTAACTGTAAGCCATTTAAAAAAGAAATAGGAATTGTGATTTCAGCATCTACTTTCTGCTTTCCAACTCACTTGAGCGAACACAAGGTGCTGTAAAAGATTTGTTATGGCAATTCATACGGTTTGAAGACCTCATACTCTTTGCTGTATGCACGCACCGTTCATTACTGACGAGCAGTTTTATATTATCAGCTATAATCGACTTCGGAGGAACATTATGTTACAGGAGATTAAGGAAACCAGCAAAGTAGAACTGTTTTGTGCAGAGACACATCTGTTGAGTCAGCCCTCGGGTAGTGAGAGGATGCATCGCGAACTCCTGCTGCTTTTGTCTTGGATTAAAAGGTACATATATAGCCCGTGGTCACAAACAGGAGACCTTTTACATAATGGGATTTGAAATCCATAGTTACTTTTAGCCCTTAGGTAACCCACCTCTGTGCGTAAGTGTGCACTGGTGTGTGTTTGTGAGCAGGAGACGGGAAGACAGAAAAAGACATGCAGGAGTCAACCATGTCAAGTGTGCAAACATGTGTCTGGGTGTGACAGGATGAATTGCCTGTATGTCAGTTTTTTTGCACTTGTGTTGCTATCTGTGCGTGTATGTGTTTGTGTGTGTTTGCCCTGGCAGGGGGCTCTTCTTCTCTGGGGTGGAGGCAGATGGCCTCTGTGGATCACAGCCTACTGAACTGGTTGGCAGCTCTTCTGACATTCCTTCATGCCACGTTGACACTAGATCACAGCCAATATTTGTGGAAATAGTGTCTTAGCTCACATTTCTGTGACTTGCTCCACTTTGCAGGAATAAATTCAACACTGAAAGTGCCCTAGATCGGGGGGCCGGTGACAGCATCGGGATTTTTTTTTTTTTTTTTTTTTGTGAGCACAGTTTCCAGATTGTGTCATTGTGGTTAATGTGGATAACGATCCCCTGCTATCACTTTCAGCAAAAGTCACGCTACACTGCTGTCATAGACACGCAGTTGTACACCGCTTCTCTTTGGGCGCTGCTGTGCTCTCTTGCTGTCTGCCCCGGCTTAGGGTGAGAGAGTTGGTAATTGGATTCTTGGAATCTTCTTATTCACTTCAGTGAGGCAGTGTGCAGGCGACAAAGTGCCTGCAGCCTTGAGGCATCATCCCTACGCCCCTCTGGGAAGATCAAGGTAGCTTTACCCAGACTAGGTAGATGAGACTGTGGCTGAGGATCTCTCCCTTGGGAGCCCAGGGTGTCTGGATGCCTGGATGGGAGCCCAGATGGAGAACGGATGAATGATGTCACATCCACCAACCTTTACAATGGGCCCCCAAAAAAGACCTCCTGACACCCACTTGCAACAATCTCCTAAGCCTGGCAGCTATGGCAAAGCAAAAGGAAGTGGAAAGATAGCGAGTAAATTGCACCGTTAAAGATAGTGTGGTAATTGACTTTTTTACCAGATCTCTGAGCTGAATCGAAGCTGTTCTGGTATCAGTTCCACATAGCAGACACAAGAAACTTTGGCTTTTATTCTAATCCCGCAGTATTATGTTTTGCCATCTACCAGAGAAGATTTAGATTTCATATACCTGTACCCTCAGTTGACTCGCTGCTTTTTGGTGCTTTGGATTCCCCTGGCTGCTCGTCTCCCCTCCACACACAGAGTTACATGACAGCTGTCACTTTTATTAACCACAGCTCCGTCACTATCTTTGCACTATCCCCCA
The DNA here is from genome assembly GCA_024666655.1 of Dascyllus trimaculatus. Taxonomy (NCBI): domain Eukaryota; kingdom Metazoa; phylum Chordata; class Actinopteri; family Pomacentridae; genus Dascyllus; species Dascyllus trimaculatus. The sequence continues at coordinate 12,553,657 of CM045448.1, read as the reverse complement.
GGCCCAGACTGGTACCTGAACAAGGTGAAGCTGAAGATCACTGATGTCAACGACAACGTCCCTGAGTGGAATATGAAGCCGTACCCGTACCTGGCTGTAGTGTCCCCCGAGGCCCCGGCGGGAACGTTTGTCTACCAGCTCCAGGCCCATGACGGTGATGAGGGCAAAAGCGGAGAGGTGGAATACTTTTTGTCAGATGGTAAGCTTTCTGCTGTTGATATACACACACACACACACACACACACACAATGTACAGAAGTTGCATTAGAATAGATTGTGCTGCTGTTAAAATAAGCTGACAAGCTCTAGAGTCTTGTAAATAAATACAACTAGTCAGACACCAGCACAGTCACTCAGACAGACAGCCACGGGCATTCACACGTTCATTCATGCATTCATACACTCTTTAGGTGTCCATTAGTTCCTCTGTCTCTCCCTCACCCTGTCTCTCTCTGCATCGCTATCACTGCCCCCTTTTTCTCTCTCCTGCGCAAACACACTCCCGCGCGCACACAATCGCACACAATCGCCAGAGGCCTTCGCACATTTGTTTATGCACTTATCATGCACTCTTGTCTATCTGTCTGCTTCTCTCTGTTTCATATGCACAGAGAAAGCACACACACACACACACACACACACACACACACACACACACACACACACACACACACACACACACAGAGGGCTGTTGGAAGTCTGCCAGAGCAGTGGACCCCCTGGTGGTTGAGGGGATAGAGGTTTGTTGGCATGCCAGATATTGGGGGATGTGCTAATCTTGCCAGTGGGGCCTTACAAAACACTACTGATTTCCCTTTGACTCGCATTAGTACATCGCACAGCTCCCCCAGATTTGAGTTAAAACCACACCGCGAGGTTGTTCATTGTCTACACGGCCATGCTAAGAACTCTTGTGAGCGGCGAGGTTATTCACCTTAAACCGAACTAAACGGTTTCCTTTCAAAGTAAGACTTCAAATACATATAGTTAACCCTCTTATCTCGTGCTTAACTTTTAAGACCTCGAGATGGAAGCAAAGTAGCTGGCCTCTTGATTATCAAGGTCAGTCCGTCTCACTGCATTTTTTTGGAGCATTTCAGCAGCAGCAGGGGAAAGCATTTAGATCTTTTATTTACAGGCACCCTGTGGAGTTCTCGTGTAAACAAACAAAAGTTATGTTTACATGCAGTGTTTCGCGCCAGAATGGATTGTATGCATGCTCGAGGTCTGTCAGATGTGTTAGATGTATTTCCTTCCCCATGAATCATTTGTGAGATCCATTTTTGAAATATTTAAAATCGGACACTGTTTATGTCCAATGTTTGGTTTGCTGGCTGCCTTCCTCCTCACCGCCTTTGGCACATTGATACCTTTCTTGAGGCATTATTCCTCCCAACTGTCAGCCTGTAGAATAGCGGGAAACCGACAGCCGGATGATACTAACAAAACTAATTAAAGTATTTTTCCATCGCACTACTAAGGCTCAGATAGAAACTTCATGCCCTCACCTTAAGGGAAGGTAGAAATACCACATTGTAAATAAAGCATGCACTATGCGGTAAATACTTTTACATTAGAAAATGGAAAAGGAAGTCAAGGGCAAGAGTCTCTTTACACAGAGTAAGCCTGGTAATATTCCATATGATTCATATTGGAAATAAATCCCATCAAGTAAGTAGTGTGGGTGTCTGCTGCCTGATACATTATATTCCTCCGTGCTGTAGACCCCCGAAATGATTTCCAAAATGATTAAAAAGAAAGCACTTCAATGAGCCACGCTGCTGGAGTGGGTCATATGTTCCTTCATTACAATAAACACTGTGGCTCCTTCTGAGTTATTCCCATATATATATTTTTTACTGCTGCTGTAACCAAATGTGTATTAATCTGCATCCGAAATCAGCCCCTGACAAAAGCACTGTTTACTCCTGTCTTGAGTAATGTTTTCCAGGCGCACAGCTGTTTTAAGAAATTATTATTATGCCTTTTTAATGCATATTTAAGACTTTTTTTTAAATTCGTGAGCAATTTTCAAAAGCTGCCATTGAAGCAACAACCATACACCAGACCATGTATACAAGAGAGACGTAGGCTCCAGTTTTAAAAAGTGAAGCCAGTGTGGGAAGTGACACAAACCTGCATCTTTATAATGGACAGCATTTGGTAAAATCCGATTGTAAAGAAGCCTATGAGAAAATTACCCTACTTCTCACTTGATTTGTTACATCAGTAAACATTTTCCTAATGAGTTTATGGTCTCAGTCGCTAGTTTCAAGCCTTTTTCAGTACAGCATGGTGTTTATTTTGTAAATTATGGTCCCATTTGGAGTAAAAATCAAACAGGGTATGTTTTTGGGCTGCAATTAACAAGCATATGGGCGTGCATAGTGTCCTCGAGTTCTTAGTCACATTCAACCCACACTAATCATGTCCTGTCTTAAAAAAAAAACAGCTTCCAGGCTTCCAAATGGTAGTTCACAAACCAATGGGTGACACCACAGTAGCTACATCCATTTTTTATATACAGTCTGTACGGTAATAATAATTGATCCCAGGGCTAAGTGCCACAGAGACAGTAGAAAAGTCAGACTACCGCAGTGTTGGTACAGAACCTCTCGTGACCTTTAAAGGTACCCTGATGGTTTTTAATTACTCGGTGCATTGTCGTTTAGAGCAGAGTCCTGTTTCGTTTTAATCTCAAGCATGTTTGGGTCTGCCTCAGACAACACTGGAGCAAGCCTTTTAACCCTCATCCTACCAACTGAGCTGCCTGCAGACCCCGGAGCTATATGTCTATCTCATGGGTGCTTTATTTTCAGTTTCATTTTAATTAGTGCCTTTTAAAAGTACCATTGCATTGAAAAGCATCCAGTTCTGCTGATGCAGTTTTAACAGATGGAACTAGTAATTACATTCATATTTGCCATGGGTCCTAATGTAAAGCATCACAAACTATTGGATATAAATTTCCTCATGTGCTCTGTTGATGACCCTAAACACTGTTCTTACTAATGTAAGATGATATTCAAAGCCAGAAATACACTGCAAAACTTTAGGACACACTGTTTAATGACTTTCAAATTAAATGTTTTTGTTCTATTACACACAATAAGAGACTGAAATAACATATCATGCATGTGATTGACATGTGGTGAGAGCAGGATCAGAACATGGTGTGATTATGGGGGGGGGAGGCAAAGTTGTGACCAATTCTGAGGCTGCAGAAGGATAAGTATGCAAAGAGAAAGATTTGAGGAGGTTTGCTCTGTTTCCCAGAGCTCTGAGATGTGTTTGGCTGTGATAAATCCAGAATATATCTCCATAATATAGTTCTGGATGACACAAGAGTTGTGTTTTTTTTAGGCAACAATGGCAAGCAGATCAAGCCTGGCCAGATTTTCCAATGCTGAAGTTTGGAAACATAGAGATACAACTAATGGTTACTTGAAACTGCTGAAAATGAAATGATACCAGAATCAAAGGATGGCAAATAATTATAATTTCATCCCTTTTGTAACTAATAATGTTTCTTTCAGTAGTTTATTGTCCCCAGGGACTCATTTGGCCTTCCTTATTTGTTAATATACAAAAGTTAATGTTTTTGATTACTTTTCAAAACTCACAGTTACTTTTTGGGCCTTCCATCAACCAGTTATGTACCCTTTAAAGTTAAAAATCCAAAGTTTAAAAGTCCCCTGCAACGAGGACACATATGTACAGTGCAATAAGTCAGCCAGCAGCAGATTGATCGTGACCGATCAGTGATTGTGACTGATGTCTGTTCATTACTGTCTCGTGTACATTCCACCTGATGCAAGCTGGAAGGACTGCGAGCTAGTTAAATAAATCACCCATGATTTCATGTTCAGCAGATGCAATTTAGCCGCCAACAGCTGTTGTCTTGTTCAAAAGCATAACAGCTGTCTAACAACACATGATGTGTATATTCTGCATGTGCACAAAATGTACCAGTGTATGTAAATACACCATTTACAAAAGGACAATTATGAAAAAAAGAACCATACTGGGGGTTTTAGTCATATAAAGCCTCAATTCAACCAATTGATGAAAATTTCTGTTCAATAAATAATCCTTTACATACAGTATAATGTCAGAAATCCTATAGAAAACCTTTTGTGCAAGCTTTGAAAAGATGTACTGGCAGTTTGAAAAGGCTTTTGCGGGGATTCTGGTTGTTTGAAAATCAGCGGTTGGAAATGATTTTCAAAGTTTGACTTCTTAGTCAATGTTTGCCTTTGGAACAAGTAAGCTACTGAACACCAAGGCTGATATTTCCACTGAAACCTCGCTGCTGAGTGATAGAAACCCTGAGGTCAGCAGGGCCTGATTCGCAGCAATCAAAAGGGTGGAGCGATTTAGGGAAAATATCTAATTGATTTTTCTGACATATATTGTGATTGCATTTTGATTTGTCATATGATTTTATAAAAGTGAAGCTACAGTTAAATATTCACTGTTTAATGAAAAACTGTGACAGTCTAAAATGCCATAAATCTGTAAAACTATACTGACAGGAAAGTTTAAACATGAGTAAGAATGCCAAATCATAATGTCACTGTGCATCACAGGGTGCTTGTTTGGCAAAGAATAGAGTCCAAGCATCTCTCACTGAAAAATGGGGTACCTCAAGGATCTCTGCTTGGCCCTTTTCAATTTCCCCTGCACCATGTCCCTTGCTCTAATTACAACATTAAAACCCCCTGCCAAATATTGTCCTACTTGTGATACCAAATCATTTCTGATCAGTCACAATATGGACACAGAACCTTGGGTTATCCTGTGGTGTCAGGTATTGAGTTATTGGGTCTTGTGGGTTGCGGGTGGGGTCTATACGGAACGAACATGTTCCATTAATTCAGATGCCGAGTTAGGGAGTTTGGAGGCTGGGTCAACACCTCGGGATCTTTGTAATATTCCTAGAGTTGCTCCTGAGCAGTTTTGGTGGTGTGGCAGAGAGCTTTGCCCTGCTTTGGGAGACCAAAGCAACCTCCACGCGAATGGCAAGACCCAAGGTTTCCCAGCAAAATATTGCATTGGGCTTTTATTACAAGTACTATGCTGATTATGCCTAATTCCATCAGTTTCTGTCCACACAGAAATTAAAAACTGAATGGGATGTACAGTATTTCAAAATGTGTCAGTTAATCAGAATGTGTTGCCCCATTTTTACATTTACTCTACACTGGCCTCCACTTGCTTCCTGCATTAACTCAAAGTCTCTAATTTCATTTCTGCGATCTGTAAATGAACTACTGCTATGCATTAGTACATTGCTTTTGACAAAAGCAGCTGCCAAATTAACAAGTATAAATGTAAATTCAGCTTAGTGTCGCTGTTGAATATCTACTATAGGGCCTGAAAACAAAATAGCAATTTAAAAAAGTCATTTTTATTAGTGCTGCTTCAAACATTTAAATCCAGTCGGCGTTATGTCGGAGTGGAGTCGGAGCACGGTGAACAATGATTGTACAATGAAGAGGTTTTAATGACAGCAAAAGATGTTCTATCGCTCTTTCAAAACTATTTCCTTATTGTTTAGTCTATTCCTTTCACCCATGTGTTTAAATGTTGCGTCATATAAATGAATTACACAAAAATACTGACTGTAAATGCACATTTACCCTTGAATAGAACTCTAAATAATTCACTTTTAAACTGGCCATTTGAGTGCCATTTTGGAGTTGGTATTCAAGTCAGCACCACTGGATTGGTTTGGATTCAGTTCTAGACAATAATGTCATTGTTATTTCCCTGTAGGCGGTGATGGCTGCTTTGCTGTAGACAAGAAGACAGGCCAGGTGGTGACCACGGGGCTGGTGCTCCAGAGCGAGAGAGAGTACTTGTTAAGCGTAGTGGCCCTTGACGGCATGGGAAGCCGCAGTGCCCCTGCCATGCTCTCCGTGGTGGCAGGAGCCCGGGCGCCGCAGTTCACCAACACCAGCTACGCCATCTCCATACCAGAGAACACGCCTGAAGGACAGCCGTGAGTACAGCACGCGTTGGCATCCGCTCACATACACAAACAGATTCAGTTATATGATACAGGCAAAACATCATGAATTATATATTCTCCTTCCATTGCTTCCAACATTGTGCAACTGCATCTAGTTTCGTCAATGGAAATCACAGAGTTATTTTTCTTGTAATTTCAGAGCTATGCCAGGGATTTTGTCCAAATATAGTCGATTCCCATATGTTTATCACTACTGACAACACTCTTTGTCAGATTCTTTGTTGTTGCCTCAAGAAGTGTAATTGTCCGACACTGGAGAATACAACATAATGAAGCACGTGTTAAAAAAAACGTATTGTGAGAACACTTATTTTCTGTAAACTAACAAACACCAAGATGAATGCATTGACTGTTTCCCATGAGGACAATTTCACACATACGTCTTGGTGTGATAATATTAACTGCTGAAAACCAGACATGTCAATCTCTGCAAACAAAAGTCGTACAACAACAAATGCAGAAAAACATTTCAGCTTCGGCACATTCACTCCTCGGCATCCAACTTCAAAATATTTCCAAAATTTCCTGGCTAAAAAATTCAAATGGCGATTAAAATATGTCCTCATTCATACCATTAGATCTAATAACACTGGACGAATAGCAGCTGTAGAGTATATAAAAAGTGGTAACCTGTGAATATCAGATGCCTTGTGGGGTTTTCCTGCATTCTGTCAATGGGTTTCCTCAAAATCCACCTTGCAGATCAACCCTGTCTTTTTTCAGTCATACGGCACCACCGGACAGATAGATTGAAAGGTTGGCAGGGAAATAGGTCAAAAACTGACATGCAGACCTCATTTTGTTCCATAAATGAATAGAAAATAGTCCAATTTTCTGCTTAAAAAACATTCATGCCAACCTTTACTGAATGCTATTAAACAAAGCACAGGCCTGCTTGAAATACCTGGCAAGCTCAAGTTCAAGTACCATTTGTGTTTTTTTTCAGAGAATGCAAGCTAGTTTAATCATGTCATTGCTATAACATTATTTAAGTTTGTGTATATTTTATTACTGTTGAATGTAAGTTTTTCTCTTTGAATGCATTCATTAAAAAGACTAGCGCATGCATATTAATGCATCCATATTAATGTTGCTGCCATTCCTATATTTAAAACTGATTCGCAGCAGAGTGCACTTACAGAAAGGTTGTATTGTCATCAGCTGGTCGTTTTGCACACATAACAGGGGGTTGTCAGCGCACACCAGACCTTGTTATGGTCTGTCAAATGATCATAGGCTCACTCTTTAGCACCAACAAACTGTCTTTCATTAAAATGCTGGCCTTTGTTTGTAGAAATATTTTGCCTGGCAACCCTGGAACCACACAGGCTCCCCACATTACAAATCCCAATTTAACCCCCAGCATGCAAACACACACTAGGTGCTGAATCTCAAACACGACTTTCTAAAGCTTGTGTTAATAAATATTCATTCTGGTCACAGCAGTGTGCTCAAGCGTGAATTGACATGTCATCAACACACATTATTTGGGAATGCAAACTCTGTTAACCATAAAAACAAACACTGATATCTGTGTAATAGTATTGCATTATTACACACAACTGACAAGTACTGATTGACCGCGTTCGTAGCACGTAGCCAATGGGCCATACAGTAATTGATTTCATTACAGCGCAGTGCTGATGTCGGAAAAGAGGATTTCGATTCCAATTCATCACGGGTGCAGCTCAAAAATCAAATAGTAAAGACTGTTTTTCCATTTCTTTTAATCGCTTTCTCTTTGTTCTGCAGCTTCCTGGTGGTGTTTGCCATTTCCTTCCAGAAGCAGCAAATCAGCTACAGCCTGCTGATCAATCCCAGCAGCCTTTTCAGCATTCGGCAGGAGACGGGGGAGATCAGTCTGACCAGGGCGCTGGATTATGAGAATGACCAGCGCCGCTACCTTCTGATGGTGCGAGCCAGCGAGGAGCCTGGCAGCCTGAGCACTGCCACAGAGGTTAGTTTAATTAGAGAGTGATTCAGGCCACAAACATGAGTCACACAAGACTTTATGCACTCTGGTCAACTAAACCCAAGGCTGGAGGTCCACTGTGATGTTTTATTATTGCATCTGTCAAACAGGAATTACTGTGGTGAATTAAACTGAAATTAAAAAAAAAGGCTCTCCTCTGTCGCTGATTTGCTGTGTGGGCTCTCTCACTAGACTTTTAAAAGGCTCTCAGACAGACAAGTTTTCATCTAAATGTTATGTGGCTCTCAACTGGCAAGGCTGCATTAACGCCAATGATCTGAACTCAGTGCTGACCTGTTGACATCTCACCACTTGGCGTTAACCACAGAGGAGGAGCAGCAGAGTTTGCGAATGTCTGAAGGAACGGCACGGCTGAGCAGTTCTGAAATGTTAACAACAGAACCGGAGGCCCAAGTGATGTTTTTTTTTTCCATTCCTTCCCGTTTGTTTCACCCTTTTGTTTCTGTGTCTCAATAAGCGTTTTGTCGTCAAGGGTGTGATCTGGAGATGAACTGCGCGGAATATGGAGCACGCTTTGAGGCAGCAACTCCCAAATCTGAAAACTTCATTCACAAATGAATATTTCTGGATAAACTATTCATGAATTCGGTTTCGCTTTTACATTATTAATTCAAAGATTTTGTTCCCCAATTATCATGTCAGGCACTCCGTTTCATACACACAGATTTAGCAAGCAAAAAAAAAATATCTCGTTTCTGCTCAGCTGCATGTTGTGGAGCAGGAGATGGAGACTGGGAAAACCTATCCCAGTTATTTCAGGACTATTACTCAGCTGTCACTTCACACTTTACACACAGTGGTGACAGGGAGCTTGTAGGGGTGGAGGGCGGCTAAGGGCCTTTGTCGAAAACACACACAGCGAGACACACACACATGCTCAGAACATTTCTATTTTTGACTCAGGGAAAATCATGAAGTGGAAGATAAAGGATGTGTTGAACTGGCAACTTGAGGAACTATAAAATGCAATTTAGATTTACTTTTGGGGTCAGCTTCCTGTATAAGGTTGTTTCTTGGCTTTGAGAGTTAAGAAAAGAGAGGTTAATTTTGTATTTTTCCTACTCTGATTTCTGTCTGCCTCCTCTCCTCTCCTCTCCTTCCCTCTTATCCCATCACGCCGGCACTAATCAGGTTCAGGTGTTGATAACGGACGAGAATGATTGTGTCCCAGAGTTCCTCCAGTCCATCTACAGTGTGGATGGAGTCCCTGAGACTGTAACCACGGCAACGTCGCTGCTGCAGGGTGAGAATCCTCTGACCCCATATTTCGCTTCCATCTGTTTCTTTTTGAAGTCAAGAGAGAAACTATCCCAAAAGTCACATGAAAACACAAGATGTAGTTTGGGGGAAAACCTAAGCCCCACTTCCAACCTCAAGTCTCTTCGTTTCAGCTCTTAGATACACAACGCCTCCATTTTTGCGTCACAATCACCGAACAAAACAACCCGCTACAAAGACATCATGCATTTGTTTTGATTTATTATGCTCTGTGTGAATAATGACGTGTCACTTTATCTTTTTGCAGCACGAGACGACCTTATAATTATTAATTACGAGGCTGAGAGCATATGTTTTGCTGTCAATGCTGCTTGTCTTGTAAAAGTGCACACCAATTAAAGAAGATATTGTGTTAAGGGAAGGGTAGAAATTCATTCTTTATGGGTTTTTTTTTTAATCAGATACAGAAAAAGTTGATTTGCACATTACTGCCTGGAAAAAAAAAATCACTTCTGACTGCACTCTCGAGTTTTAAGTGTTAAGATGCTGTACGTTTGAGATGGCTTTGCTGCATTTAGCTACAGGCACAGATGGAAATGAACAGGATATGAGAATTTACACCAGTTTGGCAAATTAACAGGAGCTCACTTGAATGTTCAACAAAACGCACATGAAATTCAAACGAACACTCCATTATTCTGGTATTGTTTGCTTCACGTTTCATTTTGTTTCTTGTCAAAATGTACTTGCACCTTTGGGACTCCTCTTCCTCCCCCCCCAGGAGCTACAATAGGTGATATGTGGAAATCTCCGGCTGGGCAATTGTTTCTAGTGCATTCTGACTGAGAAAAACTGAACAAATTTAATCTGAAAACATTGGAATACACAGCCTGGAGTGGTAAAAAATTGTTGGCACAGTGGAGCCGGCAGTGGGAGAAAATGGCAACCAATACAAACCAATGCATCAAGAAAAGATGAAGCAACCAGCATGGTAGGGAGAAAAAAAGACTCAGAATCAAAAGGTAGAGAGAGTGGAAACGGGGAATCTTTTGAAAAGTAAAAGTGAGAAGGCGAGATCTTTTTTTTTCATCGCTACAAATAGACTGTAGCTGGAACACCATGCAAATGTAGGACTTTGCAGTTCAATAAAAATCACCCCAATTTAGGAAGGAGGGAAAATGTGAACAAAACAGAGAGATCGAGTTAATTTGTTAATCTGGTGGACTGTTCGGCTAACTAATGAAACGTCAAAGTTTTAAGACACTGAGGGCGTGAAATCCCTATTACACCATGTCCCCACACATACAGGGCAAAGACACAGATGAATACTTTACAATGAGGCTATCACTTCAACTTTACCCACTGAGGATGATGGTAAAAAAAAGGTTAAAAAACTGGAGAGAACTAGTGACAGGGAGGTTTAAAGGTAATTCACTATCTCAATTCCTTTGACATTTAATGAGTCTGTCACATTGTGTGAGCTAAATACAAAGAGTGTACGTCGACTTAACAGTCTTGAAATGAACTACGAGACGCCGAGATGGAGAATGAAATGCTGACGTGCACAGGCTGCAGGAGCCGATGGCTGACGCGGAGAAAATAAACACATCAAAAGACGAAAGTCGCAGTTCTACAAGTGTTATGAGCTTGAGGGTCATGTGCGTGAAACAGTGAGTTTAAGTGAAATTCACTCAATGTCTGGGGCTGCGGTCTCAGAATCTCATTGCGCATTAGAAACAAATCTACAGTCTTTCTGTGTAATTACCTCAGAAAAAAAATCATTTCCACTCTCTCACACACACACATTGTTCATTTCACTCCTTTTGCCGTCTTTAAGCTCATTTTGGCAAATGATGGTAATCACTCTGGAAGGGCACAGTTTGTGTTCTAGTAATTGTAGCTGTCAGACCTCGTGATTTATTACATGTTTAGCAAGGCCATAAAGAGATAATGATCTACATAGATGTCAACATATTCATCAGCTGACGCCATCTCATCAGCTCTTTTCGATTAACTGTTAATTGATGGTCCTGCTGTTATTTCTCCGACAGTGTTGGCTACGGATTGCGACTCGGGGTTAAACGCCGAGCTCACCTATTATACGCTGAGCCCGGACTTCAGCATTTCACCCCACGGGACAGTTTTCCCTGCGAGCCGGCTCGACTATGAGAGGCCCAACCATCTGTACGAATTTGTGGTGATGGCGGTGGACAGCGGGGACGAGCCTCACTCCGGCACCGCCACGGTCCGGGTGAGGATGGCAAACGTCAACGATGAAGCCCCTGAATTCTCCCAGGCAGTGTGAGTAGCCTTGTACATTGATAATGCATAACATTATGACCACGTGCCTTATATTCTGTTGGTCCGCCTTATGTGCTCAAAAATGCTCTGAACCATTGGACATGGACAAGAGGACATCTCAGGGTGTCCTATGGGGTCTGGAACCAGGACGTTGGCAGTGGATCCTTTGAGTACTCTGGCTTGTGCAGTGGGGCCTCTGTCAATCAAACTTGTTCCACTGCATCCTGTTGATGCTTGATCTGAATGCGGTCTAGGAAGTTTAGAGGTCAAATCAACATGTTGGGCCTTTGTCATGTTCCTCAACATGTTCCTGATTGATGTTGTTTCCATGTGGTGGGGTGCATTTTCCTGCAGGGGTAGGCCAGTGACATCTGGGATTTCCATTTGCTTGAGGGAGTGTGCTTGTTCTGGGACAATGTTTATTTGGGCATCTGTAGCATCTGTGTTGATGAGTCTAAGTCTCATCAACACAGATGCCGAAATCCAAGGTTTTCCAGCAGAACAGCACATAGTACCAACATGATCAATGTTATTCACTTCACCTGTCATTGGTCATAATGTGTGGCTGATCGGTGTATTTAAAAATTACCTCTCCATTGCATCCATTTTTCATGTTAATTAAAGCCATTTGCAGCTTGTTTGCAGCATTTTGGCACTTTCACCTCACACCAAACTCAGTGGTTTCTCATGATACTTTTCTAAATATCGTTTCATATTTTAAATGAGAATAGAAAGTGCAAGGCCAAGACATAAAAGTGCATTAAGTAAAGCGCAGCTATTGCAAAACACATTCAGTGTGTGCGAGTCTGTGTGGATGAATGTTGCTTCAGATAGAGGCTTAATCATGACCAGAGCTCAGCTGCAAAGATCAATGTTTGTCACCAAAATGGCAAGTTTAAATAATGCTCCCATTGCTTCCACTGCTTTGTCTCTGATCCACCAGCTGATCACATTTCATTATATCAAAGCTTTGCTCTTTGAGCAGACAAGGAATTGCATCATAGATATACGGGCCATTACATCACACATCACAGACCTGCCTTCCTTCGGGCTATTCCACTGCAAAAATATTTGATGCTGGGAGTTCTGTCATGAATAGTGGCCAACTTGTGTCAAAACTTGCTGTAGTAAAACTACCAGTAAGATACATTCAGTGTATTTCCTTTGCTATGTTAATCACCACCATCTGGCATCAGAACAATCTGTTTCTCATTCCTCACACATTTATCACCAAGTATGACATTGGTGCTTTCATAGCATGGTCTGCAGGGTTGCTTAAAACATTCCTTATTCAATATTTTAGTGAATTCAAGCATCCACACACCACTCTCTGGGCTTTATTTTTGGCCCTCTCTAAAGGTATCCAGCAAACTGACATATGGATGCAATCCAGTGTGTCCCCAACCGCCTTTTTGGCAAAGCTGTATGAGTGGGTGGGCAGCAACTGTCACTGTGGCTCCGCTGCATTTATTCCCCCAAACGAGTAAAGCTGCTTGTCCTGTCAGTCATGTTTCAATGACCTTCACAGAAGACTGTTGCGGACCTCTGTTACCCGCCCTTGTTGCATTGTCAGGTGTCAGTCTCGGTGGGTGGCTAGACACAGAGCCAAACAAACAGGTGGGCAGAGAGGTGGAGATGTAGGCAGACAAACACAAAACTGAGGAGGGAAAAAAACACACTGAAACATGGTTGCAGGGCAAGCAAGTAGAGAATACCAAAAAAAAAAAAAAAAAAACCCATACACGGCAAGCAGACAGGAGACAGCCAGTCAGATATGCAGATAAACAGAGAAGCCTGTCGACAGTCAGACAAATACTCATGCCGGAGCAGCAGACAGATAGTTAGAAATGCAGGCTTTTTGCCAAGTAGGATGTGTTGGGCGCTTCATCATAACGCGGCTTAGCGAGATGTAGATAAATGCTGTGAGGGAGGAGGAGGACATATTGTCCAAAAACAGCATAAAGAGGCAAGTCGAGGCGGGGCGATGGATTCCGAGCGACGTTTATAAAATTATTCTCCCATTCAGACTGATTGTAATACTTGGACATGCGAGTGGACAAGGCTTATGTTTCTTGGCATGTCCTCTCAGTGCACATCTGAGTGAGTCATAGAGAGGCTAAAAGTGATTGAAGTAAGGGACGGGCAGGCGGAGAGCCCATAGAAATGCAGATAGTCAGGCAGATAGGCTGGTGTACACCGTGTCTGAGCACAACTTCACAGTTCAGTGAGATGTAGGGAGACACTCGAGGAGGGGAAAAAAGCAGAGGGAGTGTATACGTCTCATCCCATGGCGCTACGGAGAGGTGGCCTCTGAGTCGGGTGACAGATTACAGGTCACTCATGTTGCCACGGAGATTGCCGTGGCTGGCGGAGATGAATCACCCATCAGCATTCTTCTGTAAACCATCAATCACCTCTGACTTCTCACCACAGACACTGACGCCCCATCCCTCTGACACGCATACCTCCACACACTCACATAAGCATTAGGAGACAATACAAGCACAAAATCTCATGGGGGAAGAGTTCTGCTGACGAATCAACTCAAAACTCTGTGAGAACACCACCCCCTTCTTACCATCTTCCTCCATCAGCCTTCCTCCTTGCTCACTCCCACATATCACTTTACCTGTCATTCCAGTGGCAGCCTTCTTCTTTTTTCCCCTCGTCACCTGCTCCTCTCTCACCTTTTTTTTCCCCTCATTTCTCTTCATCTCCACGTCCTCCTAGTCACAGAGTTCATCTCCACCCATTGTGCTTTGTACCACAGCGGTATATCAGTCTCCCGTGTCTCGCCGGGCATCTTTGCTGCCCAGCACCACAGAGCAATCAAATCACTGTTGACATTTTAAAAGGCACTGGATCAAATGGCCCACTGTGGGTTGGGTATGTGGAAGCACCATTTGTTCAATGGCTTCAACATCCCAGTAGACATTATCATTTGTCTCTAGTCTGGCCAGCTAAGAGGACAGGTTAAATCATAGTGACAGGTAAAAGCCACAACCATAAGTCTAATCAGCCTGGTGATGCTTCGGACCGTGTAAATGATTCATGCTGGACGTCTGTGTGCGTTTCTATCGTTAACTTTCTCACTTTCTTGGACTCAAACTTCCTCTTTGCAGGTATCGAACCTTTGTGTCTGAGGATGCAGGACCAAACACCCTCGTTGCCACCGTTCTGGCCAAAGATCCAGATGGCGATGGTATAATCTACTCCATAACAGCGGGGAACGAGGAAGGAAACTTCGTCATTGACAGCCAGAAAGGTGATATTTCCTCATCTTCCAACTGGGGCGTCATATTTGCAGCTCTGACTCTAATTGACAGGCTTTCCGTCAAATCACACATTCAATTTTTCTCTAATATATTCCCGTTATAGCGGTGTAAAATGAACACCCTCGATTTTCAAAGTCATTGCGGAAAGATATTGAAAGGTGATATTAAAAGCTGTAATTCCTATACAAGTGCTGCTCTTTCTATTATTGGGGTCATAAATATAATCTATAGCATTATTTAGGGAAATTTCCACACTCTGTTCTTCTTTTTTTGCAGACGAACAAGGGGAATATTCCAAGTTTCTCTCAGCTCTCTAGCATTGGTGACTGCAGTTTATCTTTTTTTATTTACCCTTTGATCCGAAACCAGTGGCAATCGCTGTGACATTTGTCACCCAACCCTTTCAATTCAATTTCACAACAACTGCTCTATCATAGCTCACAATCTTCAGGCTGTGCTCCGCCAGCTCCTCATTCTTTTGTGTCATCGTTTTTATATTCCTTTCCACCCTTTTCTGTGTATCCTCAGAGCAAGAAAATGCTAAGGCTGATATCTTTTGGGTGCAGGGAAAATCGCTATATGCTTCCCACTTACTGTATATACGAAGAGTGCTGGCTCATTGAATATCTGGTAGAGCCGGTGTCGCATTTGTAAACAAGGTTGACATTTAAGAAGAGAGAATTACCGTGCACATCCCACAGCTCACTTATTTTAATGTAGCTGTGCAGCGATGCCAATGTCACGCATTGTCATTAGGATCTCGGACTCTTCTCTTCTCTGCAGGCAGCTGGAATCGCAAGTAATATTGGAGAGAGGAAAGTCGGGTGTTTGCGTCTGTGTATATCACCATGCTGGTTTGTCTTTAATCAAGAGCGCAGAAAGAGATGAATAGAAACACAACACGAGAGTAAAAAAAAACCTCCCCATGCGCTCACTTCAATGGGTTCCCCCCCTACATCACAGGCTGCTTGCTTGTCCTGCAACCTCTGATGTTTTTGTATTTCTGTTGACAAGAAAGATGTTGACTCAGATGCTCTTTCCTTTTATCCCACCTTTTATCTTGACTGTTACATGAAAGCAGACAAAGGAAGCGAGAGGAACAGCTAATAGGCATCTGCTGAGCCTGGTTAACTTCTAACCAGAGTCACTTTACCACTTTATGTTTTCGCTCAAGTGCCTGAACTGGATGGGCATCTTTAGAGGAAAGCATGCAATTATTAGATTAGAAAATGTGACAAAATCACCACTGTGAAATTGGTTTTTGGATTTAGTCTGCATATCAGATTTTTACCTTTCTGTGGACTTCAGAGGTGAATTTCCACCACTCGCTATCTCGCTCCCCATTTCTAGAACAACAGCATGCAGTATGCATTTTCCCTTGTGTTTTTTATTGATAGCACATCCCTCACTACGCAAGGCCACAGTGGCAATAACATCCTGCTTAATGACTAATGGAATAGTTGTACGTGCTCTGTTCGGATGGACCATATTTTATAATGTGTAATTTAATGGGTCTGTGCTCTTTGTAGGGTTGATTCGTCTCCGCTCCACTCCCCTGCCCAAGCTTCAAGGCTTAGAGTACGTCCTGAATGTAACCGCCACGGACGACAATGCGTCAGGCGGGCCCAACTGTCTGTCCTCCACTGCCAGGGTTATCGTTGGGGTCGACGATGTCAACAACAACAAGCCGGTGTTTGAGGAGGTGAGGAAAACTCTTGGTTGCTTAATCTGTGCGAAAAGCATAAAAATCTAAATTCACCACTTCAAGTGGGTTTACCAATTTCGTCGTGTGGAACAGTTGACGTGCAAGTATGCAGAACATCCACTGGTGGATTTTGTCAGAGGGGTGAATTATGAATCAAGAATAGGTTAGCGAGGTATGCTAAGCCTAAACCAGATAAACCAGATAGAACAAAAGTGGCTGTCTTTTAACCTGCTAGATTACCATGGTAACTGATGCTATACAGCTAGCCTGATTTAAATCACTATCACCGGCTCTAAGAAGCATTTCCTTTTCATCAGTTGTTTTCCTGATGATATTCTCTTTGAACAACACAGATTCTAAGCTGAGGGAATATGTAATTTTGCAAACCTGTTGAGTCATACGTAGGTAATGGCACTGAACAAAGACATGCAGCTACAGCCGGCAAACTGTATAAATTGCATTACCATGGAAGGTAGATGCATTCATGTAGCGATGCAGAGAATGCATAAACAGAGATGAGATCCTTCTCAATCAGTCACCACTAACAGGAATATCTGGAGTGGTTGCTGATGACACTAGCCCTACAAAATATAAAATAAAAACTGTTGCTTTTGCATCTCCGATTGCAAGGCAGCTAATTCTCCTTAAGTGGAAGCTGAAGCATCCCCCTATCCATACCAATTGTATTAATGCTCTTATGGAGTTTTTGCAACCATAGAAAGTTAGATCCATGCTGACAGGATCTACTGAAAAATTTTAAATGGCCTCGCAGATGTTCATCACACACATCAAGAACAGCAAACTGGATATAACAGGGTCAATGGTATTCTTCTTCTGTATTTCAGAAAAATACACTCGTGTCATATCTTTCTAAAACTTTCAAAATAAAATGTCAAAGATTAGAAAATTGACTTATCTGTTGGAATATTTACAATCAGCAACATTAATTTTACTTTAATGTGGCCACAAAGTTACTTCCACATGTTATTTGTTATGGGACCATGTCAAATCTAAATGAATTTGTTAAGAATCACGTTTAACTGAATAAAGTTAAAAGTTTACACGCTCTTAAGTGCAGCTGTCGTGTTCGAACTACGCAGTTGCACTGTGAGCAGAGAGTGGTAAAAATATATCAAATTTAACAACGAACAATTGTCTACAGCCATTCTTATATGGTATTATTTGTAGTAACAGTTTTGCTTTTACATATAATTATTGTTTAGATTTTTAATATATATTTATACATATATATATGGAGAATATTATTCTCCATAGCTCTTGATGAGAACAACCTCTTTGTCTTAAGTGAAGTAGGTGGCACACGGTTGGTTAATTTTTAGTCAAAGTATGTGTCAAATGCTCCTTTTTATGGGTGTCCTTTCAGAGCCTGATAAAAACCTGGGGTTAACAAACTATATTGATAACCACAGCAGTGAGACATTTTATTTTATTTTTCTTATTTTTATTTATTTATTTATTTTGGGGTTGGGGTGGGAGTGGGAGGTTTTGTCAAGCCAGCTAAGTTCAAAAAAGCCTGGCTTTGTCAAACATGCTTCACAGTACACCCCTCAGATTGGCTGTTTGTACCTACTTACAGTCTTCATGCTAAGCTAAGCTAGCCACCTGCAAGCTCTAACTATATATTGATCTTCAAATACCAGCAGCAAAGTGTTCCTTAGACACATTCTGTCTTTTTCTGTTGTTGGCGTCAACCTGAGCCTTTCTTAATACCTGCCAGTGAGTTGGTTCACCACAATCACAGAATTGGCTCAATACTGTTACTATTTTTTTCATCTTTCTGTCATTTTCACTTCAGCTACTCCTCTTACCATCCCTCCTTCCTCACTCTTGTCATCACACTCTCTCTGCTCTCTTATTTTTCAGCTGTGGAGTTCTCATTTCTCCGGCCTTCGTCTCTCTCCTCTTCTGTTTTCCCAGGAGTTCCGATTAGCCTGCACACCCTCTCTATCTTTAGGCACTCCATTGGGATTTCAATTAATTTATGAAAAAAAAGTGCTATATCATCACAATATACTATACCTGTTTAATTAACTTCCTCCTTAATTAGGAATGACTTGAACTTCGGCAGGAGACGCACTTATGCGGAGCTGGACCTCCCGAGGTCTTTCAGGCAGGCTTGAACTCTTGGCAACTTGATGTGTTTAAATATCAAGTTATGCCTCAGACCCACCAGGGCCAGCATGACCTTATGTTTTATATTATGTGATTTTTATGAACAGCTATCTACAGGCCATGCAGTCTGTGCCATCACGTGCCGTGAACTCTTATATTCTGTCACTTGCACACATCCTTTGATCCATCTCCTTCCCTTCTGTTTCACTCTAGCTCCTCCTTGCCAGTTGCTTTTTCTTTTTTTTTCATAGTCATTTTGTTATGTTTCAAGCATTTCTATCTGATTACTTAAAAAAAAAAGACAGACTCCAGAGAGCTGCTCTTTATCTGGGGCATAGGTTCATTAGTGGGAATGGATTAAATTCTTTGCTAAGACAAAGCTGTTCGCTGTTCTGGCTCTTCAAAAGAAATCAAGTGTTTTTATTTTATAGATGTAGGCTACTTTATCTATAACAGCTATACTGTCTTTCGTGCACAATACCTCTCTGTGAAGTGTGTGTAGTGACCTTCTGCTTAATGAGTTTATTTTCTTTGATCCCTGCATTCTCATTAATGTAACATGTTCTTACAATATATTCCCATATATAACAATTCTTTGTTGTGTTTGTTTGTCTCTTCCCCTTTGTCTCTCTCTTGCTTTCTCTCTATCTAAGTGCCAGCAATATCGTGAGCAGGCTTCAGTGCTGGAGAACCAGCCAACGGGGACTTTTGTGTTGCAAGTGCATGCTGTGGATGCAGATGAGGGAGCAAATGGAAAAGTCAAATATGGCTTAATGCACAGAGACAGCGCCATGCCTGCCTTCAGAATACATCCAGACACAGGTAGAGCAGTCACGGATTGTCTGGGGTAAAATAGGTCTCAATTAGACGTGGAGCACGAGTATCCTGTAGATAGGAAGAGCAGCATTTTAATGGTAATTGACATCTCTAATAATCATTTGAGCTGAAGTGTGATCTCAGAGGAAGGGATGCATACTGAGTTGAGATAAAAATGCTCACATTACTTAAAAAAAACCTCTTCTCAAGAGTGGAAGTCAAATGTCAAAAGCTGTGTATTGATTAACATTTTATTGAATCTGGACAGGCTTGGTGTCACTCTTCACTATATGAAAGTTATTATACATAATGAAGGGAGAGAAGAGCTGGTTCTGACCTCCCTGGGGCACAAAGCAAAAGTCTGTTAAGGGGCCCTCATACCTGATGCTATCAGCTGCATCGTGCCCATTCAGACCCACAGATTCTGTTTTACACATTTTCAAATATAAAGTACTATTTATAGAACGGCTCGGCTGAATATTTGATGGGTATTAATAACAGAGAGATGTGGATCCATGTTAGCCAGTATAGACAGCTGATCAACACTGCACATTCAATATTCAGTCATTATTAACTGACTGCGTTCTATTTTGCATTAGTCCACAATTTTAATCAAACCTTGACTGAGATGAGAAAATCAGTTTATTTTAAATTTATGTACAACCTCATACTGTGCATTTTTGACTGGTTGCTGCAGCTATAAAGCACAAGTTTCCCTTTTCCTGCACGCACAACTGAATGCATATTAACATGAAAACATGGTTTCGGTGTTCCGATCCGCCTTCTATAAACACCATTGCCCGCTGGCATTCATCAAATGTAATGAATTGTTGTATTTCTCGCTCATTTACGTTAGGCACTAAGTCACAGAATACAGACTTGGAAGTGGCTGCAGGCAAGCAAGAGACAGACTGAGCACAAGATGCACTGCCGAGCTACTTCAGAAAGACAGACAGACTAGAGGGAAATGCACTGCAAGCCAGCACATCAGCTTAATGGTACTGGTATTTGCTGACTTGGAGAGGAAAAAAGTTTACCTGATTGCTGTTCCCGTAATTCACTCGTATGGTTTTTTTTTTTTCCTTTCCATGACAATAAGTATAACGGTTCCTCTTCATTCTTTCATTCAAGTTGTAAACACAAACACCCATTTGAACACAAAGAGGCCCTTGAGTAATTGGTGCAGCCCTACACATGTTGCGTAGCGAGCGTATAGAGCCGCCTAACTCTGAGTGAAAAGCGAATAAAGAAGCTGTTCTGAAGTCCTAACACGTAGTTATCCTGCCAGTCATTTTCTTTCAGGCTTGTGTTCTATCTTCTTCATCTCAAGATTTAATAACAAAGTCACTGTACTTGAAAGGAATGCTAAACTTACTCAGAATAAATTTATAATTGTTTACTTGTTTTCTTCATTCATGAAGTGATGGATGGATGGATGGATTCAGATGGATGAATTGGAGAACTGCTGAAGGGATGCATAAATATATAAATAAATATATATACACATGCATTCTTGTGCGGATGTTTGCCGGGGCGTTGGGTGAATGGGCCTGATTATCGCTCTGTATTTACAGGAGCGATCGTGACAGCCCGGCAGTTCGACAGGGAGCGGCAGAGAGAATATTCGATAACGGTAACGGCCACTGATTGGGCCGAAGAGCCACTCATCGGCATCTGTCAGCTCACCGTCCAAATTTTGGACCAGAACGATAACAGCCCCAAGTTTGAGAACCTGCGCTACGAGTGTAAGTGCTGGATAGATATTATATACGCTGGCATCCAAATGAAACTTTAATAGCATAGCTGAAGAAGGGGCACAAGCAGGACCCTTAAAAATGCAGAAGTAGATATGCTCGAAGAGGGTTATTTGCACTTCATTTACTTAAATATAGCAAGTATCTTGCTCTAAATATGCCTGTAGATTGGGTTTTATTTAGAGGAAAGGGAAATAGCATTAATCCCCCTGCTTAATGAAATGTATCTCTGTGTAAAAAGACCTCAGTGCTCCTCGTGGTAAGAACCCAAATTATTTTTGCTTGTTAAACAATGCCCGTAACCCCTGCAATGCTTGACCTTTACCTTCCTTTGCCCTCAGCGAGTGTATCTCTTATCTCTGACTGCCTGTTTCTATCCTCTGCAGACTTTCTGAGAGAAGACACTTTGGTCGGCACAAGCTTTCTACGCGTGGCAGCTCACGACGACGACTTCGGCACTAATGCAGCTATCACTTACTCCATGTCCCTGGAGCAGCCTGAGTACCTGCGGGTCAACCCCGTCACAGGATGGGTCTACGTAAACCAGCCCATATCGCAGGTTTGTCCGCAGTTATTTCCAGGCTGTCTGTCACCCATGCACACACACACACACACACACACACACAGGAGCGGTATTACAGTGGTTTCCTGTGGGTCTATGTCAACAAAGTTAATGAATGAGCCACCTCAAAGTGCCTCCGTCTGCTACCAATCTGGGACATGTCTACTCCCCAAGATGCCGCATGTGGAAAGACCACAGAGAAGGAAAATGCAGAGAGAGACTAATTCAGGCTAAACAAATTATTTAAAATACAGTTGAACAGCCTGCGAGCGCTGAGGTCATGTTTCACCACTGCCATCCTGCATTACAAAAGACCCCTTTAAACTTGTACAAAAATCCACTAACCTGTAATACCCGTCCAAACAGGCTGTTGTGATGGATGCCACGTATTCTGAGGCAGCTAATTGTTGCACACAGCAACTCTTTGTCCATTGTAAATACACTGGCTTTGATATATTGGATTCAAGACTTTTTTTTCCATCATCATCTATCACCTGAGACTTTGATAAGGAGACTGACAGTGTGCAGAAACATAAGACGAGTCTTGTCTTTTGAAGCTATTACCTGAAACACTTTGGAAGATTATGCATGCAAAGTCGAGATCAATAACAACCGTTTCTTGAGAACTAAAAGTCATACATTTTGGAAAATTGCTAAAAAAAAAGATCATTATACTTCTTTTTAAAATGTGAATTAAGTTAGTTATATAAATGATCCTGTTTAACATGGAAACTACTCTTAAATGATTGCAAGCTGCACTTCACTTGCTCATGTTTGTTGTGTAACCAATGTACTTTAAGTGATTTACTATGTCAGAGTGTCAGTCATGTAACATATTTTGTTTACATTTTTCATAGGTACACTGTCAACTTATCAGCACTCTTCTTCCTGTTTTTCTCTTTTCATTTATTCAAAAAGGAACTGTTCCCTGGCTGGAACTTGCTAGAGCACTATAGGGCTGTTTATTATTTAGCACACTTTTTAGCACACTGATGTTTAAAGTCTCTGGCAATTTTGCCGCTGACTTCATGCAAAATTGAACGCGTTAAGGCCAAAACCTCGCCGAACAAAGCTGCTGCATATTTCAGAGCGGTTTCAGAAGCCGTTTGAATCATCCCGCAATCTTTGTGCCTTAACTAAGATTATAAAAGCACTTCATTAAATGTTAAATGTCTCAGCTGGTCTGAGACGCTCTCTATTTAGATTTTCTCATTACAGTTTCTGATTACAGTGAACAAGTATCAAGGACGAATTTTCACACCGCGCTTCGCAGTAACGTGTGCAGCACAGTTCCCAGATGACATGCAGGATTTCAGTGGAATATGGAGGAGACAGGTCATTGAACAACCGCAGACATTCTTACGCCCAAAGACACTGCAGGCAGAGCCAACCACATGTAGTGCCAAAAACACTGTACAGTGCGGCTCTGCAGAGAATAAAGTGGAGAAGATGGAAAAGGTTGCTACGACTGTATCCAGAATATTTCATGGATATGTTCTGGTTGAGATCTGACACTATTACAGAAAATGTAATTTTAACCCCAGATGGATGTTGCCACAAAGTCAGCCAGACCTTCATTTACTGTAAAAAGGCAGCAGCTGCTGGCTCAACATTGGACATCACAGATTACAATCTCTGTTCTCTGGTTTCAAGCTTTGGAGAGGAGTTGTACTCATAAAATACTAATTGGATTGTCAAGGAATGGAAAATGAAATTTTGAAGTTAAGCGAGATTTCTTTTTATCTGGCTACCTCAGCACAATAATAGAGTTGCTAGGCCCCGATTTGCATTGATAGAATAATGCAGGTGATGGGTGAAATTCATATTTGAGCAATTTTTACTCAGAGTGGTATAAAATGCAGGTTAGTGCTTAGAATGAAATGTAGTTAAATTGTGTGAGCGCCAAAAAAAGGTCATTTAGAGGGCTTTAAAGGTCTTTTTCTACACTTTGGTGTGACTGTGATGTCAATGTTACACATTTTCTAATTAAGTCCAATGATCTCTTAAAGAAATGTTTACTAGTTTTCCCTGCAGTGTCCCCTTTGATACAGTTGCTTTTTTCCTCGTAATTGAACTAAAGCAAAACGAAAAGTAGAGGAGTTTTAGTGCAATCTGAATTACAGCTCAGTTATATTTTTGGGTCGCTTTTGTTGTTTTCAGCCTAATTAAATTTCCTTAATGACATCAATACAACAGATTTAGGTCAAACTGATCACAAGCTGATCACTGCCCGGTCCGCTAAACATCTTCTCACATAAGAAAAAGGTCTTTTTAGCTCCACACATTTAGTCATTGCTGCTTTCTGCCATCACTGGCCAGTTTCCACCAAGCCACTGCTACAGTGCCAGCTGAAAACACAGCCATATGTTGCTCAGATTGAAATACATCAAGATGATGCATGAATTCATTAGTTAATTCCATGATTCTTTCCTTGATACAACAAGCGTTTGAATATCCTGTATATTTTACAATTCCAGTGAGTTGACTTTTGCCAGAAAAACTTCACAGTGCCAATACAAGCTTTGGTGCAGACAACAAACTGTCTTTAATACTTTTAGGCTGAGTTTTCAACAGAACCTTTTCACAAAATATGGCAAAATTCTGAAAGCTAAAAAGAAATTTAGACTAGGAAATATGGGACTAAAGACTAAGCAAACAACAAATCTGACCCACTTCCAAAACTTGAAACTTTTTAGATGAAAATTATATCACTGTTAAAGCTGGATTATGCTAATCCACTGATTAGAAAGTTGCCGGTACTATCCCCAGACCCTGCATGTGTTGAAGTGCCTTGGGTAAGACGCTGAACCCCAAGTTGCTCCTGACGACATGCACATTGCATTGTAGCTCTGTCTCCAATGGTGTGTGAATGGGTGCATGAGAAACCTAGAACCAGCCACGATTAAAGGTGCAATACAAGCTCCCACTATTCACCTTTTTTTTTTTTTTTATCATTATTAAATCTGTGAAATAGAAAGTGTCCACATTTGAGAAGCCTACAAATGTTAGGCATTCTTGCTCAAAAATTTCCCATGAAATAATCACAAAACTATTAATTTCATCCTGTGATACTGCAGTAATTCACTAACTGAAATACTACCTTTGACCACAGAGGACCTATATCACACGGGACATCATAGCAAGTGATGGGGGAAATCGAAGTACGTCAGTGGAGCTGGCGGTCACCATCACCAACGTGAAGAACCAGCCTCCACAGTGGGAAAAAGACAGCTACAGTGTCGTCATCCCTGAGAACACAGCCAGGGACACACCAATAGTGGTACGAGCGCATGTAACTTTGATTACTCCACTATTACTTGTTATGTCATATGGGGTGGCTGCAATTTAATCAGCTGATTGCTTTCATTTTTACTCACAATCCCCACACTATCTAGACACCGTTGTTCTCTTTGTGCTGAAAATATACCTTTGAGAGTTCTGAATAATCTGTAAAGGTGTTGTGGTTCGATGCTGCAGGAGAAAGCTGACATTGAATCACATTTGCTAAGCAAGTTTCATGACTCAAGGCTCTTTAAATCCAATGAATGCCTCCTTTGATGCAAGAAAATATATAGCTGTCAATCTGGGGCAGCACAAAAATCCCCTTTTTGCAAGGTCTCCACAAAGGGATTCACTTTTAGATAAGAGGTTATTTCAGGGCTCGGATAACAGGTCGGATTTTTTACCCCTCTATAAATCTTACTCAGATAATCAACCACTGTTATGTGTAATCTAAATTTGATATAACCTGTGCTTTTTTCAGGCTACAAACCCATAATGTTGTCTGACCTAGTTTTTATGCAGCCCGTCACATGAGAATAAATGTTACCTGACCTACCTCAAAGAGAGGAACAGTTTGGCCTTTTGGAAAAAATATGCTTATTCGCTCTCTTGACTTGGATGAAAAGATTGATACCACTCTCATATCTGGGAGTTAATTATGGAGCTGTAGCCTGCAGCCTGTTAGCTTAGCTCAGCAAAAACACTGTAAAACAGCTAACCTGGCTCTGTCCAAAGTTTAAAAAAAAGATTAAAAAGTGCCTGCCAGCGGTCCTATAGTGCACTAATTAAAGCGTGGTATCTCATTTGTTTTGCCAGACTAACAGCTTCCCTCTGTTACCGGTCTTTATGCTAAGCTAAGCTAATCGCCTCCCAGCTCTAGCTCACACAAGAGTGGTATCATCTAACTTTTGGCAAGAAAAGTGAACAAGCACAATTTTAAACTTCCCTTTAAAGCCATAATAATATTAATTTTCTTTTTGAGGGCACTAAGAACAGTTTAGCAAGAAGCTACAGCCAAGAAACGATTAACGCAGCTAGCATAAAGACCTGAAGTGGGAAGAAACAGCTCCTCTAGCTCTGTACAAAGCAAAAAAATACGCCTACTCGTACCTCTAAAATTCACTAATTAACGAGTTATAATTCATTTCTTTGATCTGTACAGATATTTTGACAAGCCAGCTGAGGTTTTTATGGGCAGTTAGATGTTTTAATTATCTATTGGCAGGACTGCCAGACTGTTTCCCTCTTCTCATCGGTCTTTATGTTAAGCTAGGCTAATCCCCTCCCAGCTCTAGCTCACACAGAGTGGTATCATCTAACTCTTGACGAAAAGTGATCAAGCACATTTCCTAAAATGTAAAACTTTTCCTTCATAGCCATAATAATAATTTTCTGTTTGGTGGAGCTCAAAGCAGTTTAGCGGGAAGCTACAGCCAAGAAATGAGTACAGCTAGACTTGACGCAGGAGGAAACTGCACAAAACCAAAAAATACACCTACTAACGCCTCTAAAACTCAGTAATTAATGAGTTATAATTTATTTCTTTGATCTGTACAGAAATTCTGACAAGCCAGCTGAGGTTTTACGGGTAGTTAAATGCTTTAATTATCTCTTGGCAGGACTGCCAGACTAACTGCTTTCCTTGGTTACTGGTCTTTATGCTAAGCTAGCCTAATCACCTCCCAGCTCTAGCTAACACAGAGCGGTATCATCAAACTCCTGACAAGAAAAGCGAACACGCACACTTCCTAAAATGTAAAACTTTTCCTTTAAAGCCTTAATAATAACCATTGTATTTTTGCAGGACCTCAGAGCTGTTTAGCGGGAAGCTACAGCCAAGAAATGATTAGCACAGCTAGCATAGATACCTGAAGCAGGAGGAAACAGCTCCCCCAGCTCTGTACAAAACTAAAAAATACGCCTACTAGCACCTCTAAAACTCACTAATTAACAAATTATAATTTATTTCTTTGATCTGTACAGAAATTTTAACAAGCTAACTGGGGTTTTATGGGTAGCTGAATGCTTTAATTATCTCTTGGCTGGACTCAATGACCTCGACGAGTCTTGTTGCTACTGTGAACCAGCGGGATGCTAATAGACAGACATAAGAGTGATATTGATTTTCTCTGCAAGAAATTTTCCAAAATGTTTAACTCATTTTTTAGAGCAAGGGCATCATATACCATCACGCGAGTTGAATCAATCTTAAACTGAAAAACCTCGCCTGTTTTTCTGCAATAGGTTTCTGTCCATTTGCTCCGCTCAGAGTTGTTATCTCCTCTGTGATTTAAACATGACCTGAGATCCAGGCTTTCTCAGCCACAAGAAAAAAAAATAAATCACAATCTGACTTCTCATCCCATTCAGACAATCAAGGCGACCTCTCAGCTGGGTGACCCGAGGGTGACCTACAATCTCGAGGATGGGATGGTCCCTGAAACCAACATGCCGGTTCGTTTCTACCTCTCCCCTAACCGGGAGGACGGCTCCGCATCCATTCTGGTGTCCGAGCCGCTGGACTACGAGACAACCCCCTATTTTTCTCTTCGCGTTCGGGCACAGAACGTGGCCGCAGTGCCTCTTGCAGCTTTCACAAGAGTTTACGTGAATATTACAGGTATAATTTGCACATTTCTCCTTTTGTTCCTTGATATAAAATGGAAATTAGTACACTTTATCAGTCAAGCAGGCATTATTAAGATTCTTCAGCTGTATGTTTAGATTTAATTGTTTTTTAGTTAGTTTGAACTTTTATTACATTTATTAATAGCATATATAAGTACCTGTCAAGAGATCAACTGCAGAATGTTAGGATCTGTAGGTTGAAAAGGCAATTAAACACATATTAATTTCAAAGATGGTACCTATTTTTCAGTTGCAAGAACGTAAGTATATATAAATATATGCATCAACTTATTGAATTAACAGATTTATTTGTTTAAGCCTTTCTTTATACCTGTCATTTTGTCTTTGCAAAGTATTTGATTATTTGACGACCACATCACCTATGCACAAAGGATCAATCAATCTGCTGATTATCTTTTAGCTCTTGTATACAATGTTGAGTTCACGGGCAGGTGAAAAAGGCAGCAGCTACAGTAAACAGTGCTATGCTCATGTTTTGTTTTCTTCTACCTCTTAAATCTTTAATGTGTGTTGTTATAGAAGCTGCACTTTTGGATGCTAGAGAATTTAAATCTTTCCTCTCTCCTAGATGTCAACGACAACGTGCCATTTTTCACATCCTCCATCTACGAGGCCTCGGTAACAGAAGGGGCCCAGATAGGAACTTCAGTTCTCCAAGTGTCTGCACATGACAAAGACCTTGGTCTTAATGGAGAGGTTTGTTGTGATTTATTTGTGTTTACATTGTGGTGGTACGAGAAGTGAAGAGATTTAACAGGAGTCTATTCAACCATATCTACAGACTGATGTTTCCTTGAAAAACCATCCATAGTACGCTAAAAGGACGAATATGTAACTAAAGTCCCTCCAGTGTGGAAGCTTGTGTTCCACAGTTGTCAAAGTATCGCTGAGGTAGTGTTGGGAACTGTGAGCTGTCTGACTGATTGTGACTCTAGTGTTGGGACACAGTATATTGGCTTGGTTTTGCCTCTAATGAGCAGACTGGGGCCTCTTTGACATTTTCAGCTACAAAGACATTAATTTCTGCCTTTTCTGTAGGTTATTGCTGCAGCTTAATATTTTAAATTTCCTGTGCTCTACAGATCACTTACTCTTTGCTGAGCGACAGCAGCGGCGACCACCATCTGTTTCATATAGATCCTGAACTTGGGATTATCTACACAGAAGCTGTGTTTGACCGTGAGGCACGTAGCTCCTACTTGCTGGAAGTTCAGTCAGCAGATGGCCAAGAGTCAGCACGACCTGGGAAGAACAAACAACCCAACACAGGTTAGATATTATGCGGATGGACGGACGAATAAGAATTTTTCATCAGCTTTAAACTCCTTGTGAATTTACATTTGCTTCATTACATCAGTGGCATAGCTGAGCATTTTGGGAAACACTAAATCTGAAGTAGTCTCACATATCTAGCTGCACTTCATCATTATCGTCATCATCATTCTGCTCTTGGGAAAAAAAATTTTAACTTGTATTTTTTTTAAACCAATCGCAGTTGTATTGGGTGGAGCTAAGCCATAGCAGTGTACCACAAGACAGTAATGGAGGGGAACTGTTTTGGCAGCGCAATTTCTGATTAGGAGGCAAGCACTGTCGATAAAATGGCTAATTCAACAAAAAGCTACCAGAGCTGCCTCATTGCACGATCATAATCCTCTGCAAAACTTGAAATTTTGCAGCTTGGTACGTTGCTGCTTGGAGATTGTTGTTGTTGCCCATAATAAAGTAGATTTTGCAAAATGTTCTTAGCAGAAAGAGAGAAGAAAGTTGGCCAATGGGAGGCCAATACCCGCTGTCTACATCTGGGAAGTCAGACTAAATCTGAAGTAACTAGTCTGCATTGACTGATTATTGGCACCAGTATAAAGAATAGTACTGACCCTACACTTGGCCTAGAACTGTCTGTGAGGAACAGTTTAACATTTAGGGAAATATGCTTGTTTGTCTTATTGCAAGAGATACTTGAGAAGGCTACCAATCTCATGTCGATAAAGTACATATAAAACTACCAGCAGAAAGTCAGGAAGCACTGAGAACCAGCTGGCTGTCTCTTGCTCTCCAATTCACGTATCTAAAGCTTACCTAAAGTTCATTGATCGTATATTGTGTTCCACTCAAGACTGTAAACTGCACCCAGCCAAAATTCCCCCATAAAACCAAAATGTATTATTTTTAGACTTTAGTTTTTGATGTAGAAAAACAACATATAATGCGCTGGAGGTGCAATTTCCTTTACCTTTGGACTGAGCCAGTCAGTTATTACTTCATTTCCTGTTTTTTGTGCTAAGCTAAGCTAACAGACCTATGTAACATGAGTACATAATGGCTTAATTCTTCTCAACTGACAAAGAACAAGAAGGTAAATACTAGAGTTTATAAAAAGCTTTGAGACTGTGCAATGTGTGTGTGTGCACAGTGCAGTGCACACGCATCCTTGTCGGTAACTGTTATGAGTCATGATGTCCAATGACACAGCTCTATCAGCAGCAGGATCTGAGTTACACATGTTTTTCTGGCCACTGGTTAAGTGCATCTGCAGTTACTCCATGGAGCTCAAACTGAAGAAACATTCTGTGTCAGTCAGCGGCCAGGATGAGCCTACCCTCATGTTGAGGATCATCCTGGTGATGATAGGTGGGTCTGCGGCTACCAACAAGAGAAGAAACAACAATTCTCACAGTGGAAGACCCCACAGTTTCCAAAACTGGTAACACAAAGCAAGATTAATGGGTTAGTGAGCTTGTTGAGCTTAAAGTCAGAGTTTTCAGTGTCGAGAAGGTGGCTCTCTTTTAACCTGGCTAGATCACCATGGTAACTGATGCTGCATAGGTAGCCTGCGCTGGAGGAGGATCGGTTCAGGGTTTAGGATTTAAATCGGCTGTAAGAAGCGTCTTCCTTTCACCAGTTATGTTCTATGAGCAATACAGATTCTCGGTTGAGGGAATATGTTTTATCTGGAATCCTGTACATTACTAACACCACTGAATGAAACCGTGCAGTTACAGTATCACACACTGCATGCTTTGCTTTGCCATGGGAACCGACACATTCAATTACTGATGCAGAAAATGCATAAATATGTTTTTAATGTTCTGATTAGCTGACATGTCTTTTTTATACTTGTGGTGCTGCAGCTAATAGAACACAGATTAGTAGACTGCTAGTATTTTTTTTTTACAGAAAATATTCAATCAACAACATTAATTTTATTTATTTCACTCTTTTGTCCAAAAACAAAAGTGACATGCTTCATTATAGGACAGTGTCAGACCTAAGTGCACTTCTTTAAAATCATATTTTAATGCATGGAGTTTAAAGTTTAACAGTTCTAATGTGCAGCTGTCACTTTACAAATAAGCAGCTGCATTATGAGAGCACTGAGAGATAAAAGTAAATGTATTAATAGTTTCCTACCAGCATCTCTTTTGCATCATTTGCAGTAACAGCGCTTTTCACCATAATTAAATTTTATATCCTTAGTGGCTCTCCACTGTAGCAACCTGTTGACTGAGGAAGACAGCACAGGAAAGAGCAATTTGGCGCAGAAGAAGAGTCACATGACGCATTAAACGGCCCAAGAGGCGGTTGAATAAAAGAAAACTAACTAATGTTACCAATTAGCTCTGATTGGAGTTTTACGTTTTGCCGGCTGCCTGGCTATGTCAAACTTGCTTCATAATGCGCACATACAGGTTGGTTTCTTCATCATTCACGTGGTTTTTACACCGGAAATTCATCCGCCAGAGTCCGACTGTCACGGCAGAATTCTGACGTAAGGTCCCGTGGTGTCTAATGGAAAACATCTGGAGAAAACCACCTGAACTGTGGCACCATGACACGTGAGTGCTCCAGTGCATCGTGCGTCACAGCGCGGCAATTACGCACGAGTGTTTTTTGGGCCAGAACAACACAATCGTCGCTCTCCACAATATTTACTCACCAGATTTAGCTCCCTGTGACTTCTTCCTCTTCACCAAAATGAAATGCAAGTTGAAGGGTCGGCAGTTTGGCACAGTTTAAGAGGTTCGAGGCTAATTGTAGATGGTCCTTGACACATAATGTAAAATAGGAGTAGAACACAGGCCCAACCGTTAATGGCGCGGTGACATGTGACTTCCTGACAGGTAACTGCCAGCACGTGTTGCGTGCGCGCTCATAGACTGTCTATGTGCGCGCACGTACCGTACCGTGCACTCTTGTCTTCGCCCAAATTTGTATGTGCATATTTACCAACCTTTCAAACTATTACCTAAACAAAATTCTAAGCCCAGCTTAATTTACTTTATAATTATGCGCATAATAAGTAAGTTACCCAAGAATTTTCAGTCATGCATATAGATGTTTTTCAGTGTCGTTATATTTTAAGAAACTTTACGAGTTGGCAGAGTTAACTTTGAATTGACCTCTGCCCTGGTGTAATGTTCCATTCATAAAAAGCAGCATTGTTCTTTCCCTGTAGGCCTACCGGGCAAGAGGGAATCTGTAACTCTTAACTATGAGAAGTGCTTCCTCTGTGCACTGTGTTTTAAACATTCTGCACTGGCGTTACATTCGTTTACACCTTGGGATTGACTTTGAAAAGTGAATCTTAATTTGATTTATTCCACTGCCATGACCAGACAGCCTCACAATCTTCCATGTAAAAATAGCTTGGTAGATTTCTGCTCTTTTTTGGCTGCAAACCCTTTTTCTGTTTTTCCATTTTTAATTTTCAGTCTTCAATATTTAACCAGTATCTGGCTGTTGTTGTTTACCATGCTCTTCGTTTGACATTTGGGCAGTCCTGAAACCTCAGCCTGTGTCTAGAGTGACGTAGTATGACGTTTCAATTCAGATGCGAGTCTCTTTGCTGCATTTGTGGAGGAGGTATTAGGGGTATGGAGTGATGTTTTGAAGCGGCAAAACCCCGCTCTCCAGGGTTGCCAGGGCTGCTTAGCATTTGCAATGAGCCTTAGCTCAGTCTACGTATCTACCACATCCAGAAGGGCTCATCTGCACCGCAAACATTACCTGTCTTTCTGTCACCCCTGGGATACACTGAGAAGAGGAGGGGGAAATGTAAAAACAAGCCAAGAAAATAAAGCCACATTCCACCATCATCATCTCTTACCGCTGCAGCTCCAAATTAACATGTCACCCGTGTGCTCGGTGAGCAGATAATTTACTCTTTCTAACTAAAGAAATAAACAGTGTAATGAGGAGGGCATAGATAAGACACAAACACTTGTCATCTTATAAATATTTAACCTTCCCAGTAGAGAGGTTCTTTATCTACTCTCTGCAAAAAAACTAGTTGAAAAGGTTTTTTCCCCCCATTGCTTTTACTCTTTCTGCTGCAATCTGTTGCCCCGGTTAACACAATAAACTCTTGACAAAATGAACACTTTATGTAATTTACAGCGGGTCTTTGTGAACAGTGATTTGTCTAATTTCTTTGTCAGTGAGACACAGTGTGCTGGGTTAAGTGCCTCTTCCCCGCTAAACAGTGACAATGAATTGTCGAATCAATAAACAGATGTAGAGTAGCACACGCGCGGTGTGAGTTGAACTGTGTGTGTCACGGTGTCGTGTTTACCAGTTTTCTATGTCACCTATGTTCCATCAGTTAATCAGTCTTTTTGTATTCTGTACACTGTATAATTAGTTGGCAGTTTGTTTGTCTATTCTTCCCCGTGTTCTTTTTTCCTCTGTTTTTCACTCCATGTTCTCTTGTTTTTCAGTTTATGCCTTGTGTAGTTTTTTTTTGTACTTGTAGTGTGCACCATGGATTCTGTCTGTGTTTTCACTTGCCTGTCTGGATTTTTGCATCTTCCTGCAGCTTAAGTAATTAACGCTCGCTTTTTTTTGCAGACTACCTCCTGCATTTGAGTCCACTTGTCTGAGCTGCAACAGTGCCGCTGTGTGTGTGTGAGTGTCAGTGTTGTGTTAGTGCGCAGTGCCGTTTAATCTTCTGCCATTCTGTCATTCTTGCAGACACAGCGTATGTGAGGGTTTTCATCAGCGACGTCAACGACAACAAGCCAGTCTTTGCTCAGCGACTGTATGAAGTTGGTGTCGACGAGAATGCAGATGTGGGCCTGGCTGTTGTCACCGTTAGTGCTAATGATGAGGATGAAGGTATGCTTGATGAGGCAGCGGAGTGAGGAGGTCCCGCGGAGATTTTACCGATGCCACCTCCTAGAAATAAAGGTTACAGAAGCTACCCAACCAGAACCGATATAAAAAGTTTTTGTGAGACACTGTGAAACTTCACAGACATTTCCAGATTGCACTTTCTTTATCTTTTGGCAGACTCTCTTTCTGGGAATAACAAAAGCAGTTCAGCAGGCCTATCCATCAGTTTTTCAGTGACTTGTTTGCCAAGGAGGTGCAGTTTTGCAATATGGTCCGTGTTTGTAGCAGCAGGGATAAAGTGACCCTGTGTCTTTCCCAGTCTGGTCTGAGCTTTGCAGAAATCATGCTGCCGAAATCAAGCTGTGTGCTAGATTTAGTAGTCATTTGAGTGCTTGGTAATGCACTGTAGCACATATGTTCCAAAAAGAGTGACACGCTCCCACACAGTAGGTGGGCGGGATTTAAGCAATAAAGCAGTTGCTCATCCTCCGTACAGCGGTAGCCTAAGATCCCTTTATCAGGCATGTTTAGGTCCGTTAATCAAGTATTTATGGAGAGCGGGGGTGCAGCTTAGGCTGGGCTGCAGCACTAATGATGAATAGCTGTGGAATAGCACCAACCCCCAACGTTAAAGTTACAATGCTGGTGCACTTGCGCCTGAGAGGCTATGCTCAATCTGTCTTGTTTAAAAACTCTATCCTGGGTCTGACTGCTGTAAGCCTGACAGAGCCCTGTGGGAGATGGGGAGCACTTAGTCAGTTAGGGTTGTGTTAATAGTACAGATTAGTGTATTTACATGGGATTGCAGCTACTTTAACCCAACAGGATGATTGAAAGCAAAGACTGTACATTCCAGGAGATTATCTTATCTATTCCGACGTTAAACCATTAGATTGGACGGTCTCCATGGAGACACGGCAGATAAGTTCAGATATTGACTTCCTTTTTACTAAACTACACCCCCCACCACCACCACCACCCTCTCCCAAGCCTCAAAATCATTCCCTAGAGGGCACTATCAGAGTGTGTTATGCTGCTTTTCACTCTCATGCGCCCCCCCCTTTTTGCAGCACTCTTTTTTAATTAGTATCTGATTAAAGCTGAGGAGACGCGGTACAAAGTTTCCATTTAATTAAGTAATCACAACAAGAAAGGGATACATGAAAACCTACTAATGGTCAGGTCTTGGAGGAAATGAGGTGTAATACCCTTGTGGTTACCCCCTTCTGTTGTTGCAGGAGTACAACAGTATTAGGGTAAGAAAAAGGGGGACAACACTGAAGTAGTCAGCATGCAGAGATTACAGGAATAATGAGGTCAACAGAAACCTGCTGTGGATTCAACTCCCTTTCCCTGCTACACATTCCCAATAATGATTTTTTTTTTCAATTCCTGCCACAGGGGCCAATGCCAAGCTGCGCTACCAGATAACATCTGGCAACAAAGGTGGCGTTTTTGACATCGAGCCAGAGGTGGGGACGATCTTTATTGCACAGCCACTGGACTATGAGCAGCAAAAGAGATACAAGCTCCTGGTCCTCGCCTCTGATGGAAAGTGGGAAGATTACGCTGCAGTGGTAGTCACTGTGGTTAATAAGAACGATGAGGCACCTGTGTTCTCCATGAATGAATACTATGGATCTGTCACAGAGGAGCTCGATGGGTCACCTGTGTTTGTGCTGCAGGTGAGAGGCTTAGTTGTTTGTTTTTTTTGCAATAATGTCTGTAATCTATGTATCTCTGATTATCTTTTTTTTAAATCAGCCTCTTCTCAATATTTGTCCTCAGTGTGGCTGTATATAGCCGCAAAGTAAAGTTTACTATTACTTTGTGCCTACAAGCAATGTTTACTATTTCTTATTGTGACATATTATTTCAGTTTATGTACCGTTAGTGTTTTACCCTCGCTTGAAACGTTATTGAATTTTCATTCCACTGAGTTGCACAGACAGTAGTGATAGATCTCTTGTGGAGGGGAAATTCAGCAGTGAGGCTGTCAGACTCACTCTGGGGCCAGATGCAAGAAACATGCCTGACCAAAGCTCATTGCTTTAATTTAGGTGGTCAGGAAAAAGTGCAAACGCTTAAATGGGCTGTCGAGAAAATCCAAAAGCAAAGAAGCCTTGGTTTGACGGCTGAGAATAGATAAGAGGAAGCTGTAATTTGAGTTTGACTGGATGACTGAATATCTGTTTTCTTAAGGAGTTATCATTATCTCTGCAGGTGACAGCTACTGACCCGGACAAAGACGCAGACCAGGGCGCCATACGGTATTCCATTCATGGCCAGGGGGCAGAGTCACACTTCATGATAAACGACATCACTGGAGAGATGTACGCCCAGCGCACCATGGACCGAGAAGACCGAGCCGTCTGGCGTTTTGTTGTCATGGCGACAGACGAGGAGGGCGAGGGACTTACCGGCTTTACGGATGTTATTATCAACGTGTGGGACATCAATGACAATGCGCCCACCTTCTCGTGTGCGCCTGATAACTGCCACAGTAGCATTGCGGAGAACTCTCCACCTGGAACATTTGTTGTGGAAATGACGGCGGTCGACCTCGACGATGCAGCTGTGGGTCAAAATGCAATCCTCACCTATCGGATTACTGAGAATACACATAATGCAAACAGCGCAGACCTTTTTGCTATTGATTCCAGCACTGGCACCATATCTGTGGCTGCAGAGGGGCTGGACCGAGAGTTTGCTGACAGCCACCACCTGGTAGTGGAGGCCCGCGATGGTGGGAGTATGACCGGCACGGCTACAGTTACTATAGTGGTAACAGACATTAATGATCATGTGCCAAAGTTTAGAGAGGACTGGTGTGGTGCTCGTGTACCAGAGAGCATAAATGAAGATGCTCCTATCCTGGAGCTGAGTGCTACGGACCCTGACGCCGGCACATATGGACATCTGACCTTCAGCGTGGTGGCAGGAGACTCAGAGCAGCGATTCTACATGGTTAGTCACAGACTGGAGCAGACGGGCACTCTAAGATTGAAGAAAAAGCTGGACTTTGAGCAGCCGGGGGAACAGCGGTTTAACCTTACAATCAAGGTGGAGGACTCTGACTTTTCCAGCCTCATTCACTGTCTGGTCCTGGTGGAGGATGAGAATGATAATCCCCCTGTGTTTACCCCGAGCTCACACCTGCTCTCCCCTTTGCCTGAGGACACAACTGTAGGTAGCAGCATAATTCAGGTCGTGGCCACTGACTCTGACTCAGGCCTGAATGGGGACATTTTGTACAGCATTCTCCCCCAGTCAGACCCATATGGGCACTTCACAGTCAGCCGTGGCGGCGTGGTCACAGTTGCCAGGCCGCTGGATAGGGAGACCGTGGTGGGCTATGAACTTGTCGTCATGGCGACAGACCGGGGTACCCCAGCACTGACTGGCAGTGTCACAGTCCACTTGCCTCTGCTAGACATGAATGACAATGGGCCAGAGCTGGAAATGGCCTACACTCCTGTGCTGTGGGAGAACAGTCCAGCGCCTCAAGTTGTCTGGGTCAATAGCAGCTCAACTCTGCTCCACGTCGTGGACAGAGACTCCCCAGAGCATGGGCCTCCTTTCTTTCTCTCCCTGCCCTCCACGTACTCAGTTGACTTCCACCTGCAGGACCACGGCAACGGCTCTGCCACCCTCACCACCCTGAGGAGGTTCGACAGGGAGAGGCAAAGCGAGTTCCACCTGCCTGTGGTAATGATTGACAGCGGCGACCCACCAATCACGGCCACAAACACACTCACCATCACCATCGGAGACCACAATGACAATGCTCATCAGGCAGGAGAGAAAGACGTCTACGTGCACAGCCGCAAGGGTGAGTCGCTCGCTTCCCCTCATTTCCTTTTCTTTGCCCCTTGCTTTTGCTCCAGAGTTTTGCACTCTGCAGGCAGAGCTTGAGTGAAGAGGGGAAACTGAGGCTACAGCAGAAGGGAAAAGTTCTCACCGCCATACCTGTGCGTAGTGTGGAATTCATAACTGCTCTCTGGCTTTTACATTCAAACAGTGTTTTGTTATGGTAATATCGTTGTCAAATCCTTTCTCAAGCCCTCAGCACATTCTTCCCTTGCCAACCTTACGCCTTAAGCTTATATGAACATTGCATTATGATAAGGATCATGATTCTTTTGGTGTTTTTTTGTAGTGTTTTTAGCCTCCAGGTAAGTTGGTTAGGTGCTTTGGCTTGTTAGTATTTTGATCGCACACTCAGCTAAATGGCAGTTTTGGTAATTGTGGAAAACAGGAGCGCAGTGATTCATCCAGGCTGCCATTGTTTACCCAGCTGCAGTACTCTGGCACTGCAGGTCGATAATAACATAATCCATACTGAGATAGCCTCGCTTCCTTAAGCTCCACACTCTCTGAAGTGGAGCTCTGAGAGCCTATTCATTCCAGCAGTGGGACTCCACAGTTATGAGCATAATAAGTAGAACAGAACACAAGAATGCAAGATAAGGAGAAGAGAGGGACGAAAAGATAAGTGTTGGCATCAGCAGATTCTGTCCAGACTGAATCAATGTGTGTGTGTGGTGTGTATGTGTGTGTGTGTTTACCTTGAACAGGAAGGATGGCAAACGCAGCACTGGGGAAGGTGTATGCCCCAGATCCAGATGACTGGGACAACAAGACCTACACTCTGGAGACAAGCGCAGCCAAGTGAGAGCTCATTGTTAAATGCATTTAATTTTTTCTGAAAACATGCTGATCTCCACATGTGCAGCACGAGTACAAGTGCTAAAGCAATGCAGTATCAGAAGAACTGCCAACAGTGTAGAATTTGAAAAATAAAGAGGATGTGGACTCAGCGATGAGCCCATATTTCCCCCAGCAAGGCCTCTTTCAGTGATACCACACGGCCTAGAACATGCCTAACCGGTATTTCTCCTAATCTTAGATCTAATTCCCCGGCCTCTTACATGAGCTCCACTTTCCAAAAGGGACTTCAATCATTACCGTCAGCAGTGATTGCCATTCTGGAAAACGGAGTCAGAGTCAGACAAACGAAGAAATCTTGGTCCACCTGTATGATGTTCCTGAGATGAAACAGCCCATATGAGCACAATCTTACTACATCAGGGACCTTGTGCAGCTATTCAGTATTCATACCCTCAAGATCAGATTAGAAATACCAATTGCATATTTGTTTTATTCATATAACAAATTCTGACAGTTACCATGACGACTATCAAGCTCTTTTTGAAGCTTTCGGAGCCCGAGAATTTTCCTTCTTTCTTCTTTTCCGTCTTGGCAGGTCTTGTTTTTTTCTGTTTTTGTGGAGGGGTTTTTTAAAATTATTTTCATTCACATCCTGCTGGAGAAGACCCAGGTACCACTGACCAAGTCTCTACTTGTCTGCCATCTGTCGGGTATTTTTCCTTTGATCAAGAGCTCAGAAACAAAAGAAGCCACTTGTCAGGTTTTTTTCCTCCAGTTTCTCTCATCTCACATCGTAGGAGTCGTCTCCTACTTAACAGCTCCTCTGCTTTTTTACAGATACTTCAGTCTGAACCAGAGCTCAGGAGTGTTGACCGTCCGGCAGAGCACTCCCGCTGGCAGCTACTGGTTGAGGGTCGGGGTCTCTGATGGGGTTTGGCCCGATGTGATCTCAGGAGTCAGAGTCCATGTGAGGGAGCTGGAGGAAAAGGCCATCCTGTCGTCCGCCTCGCTGCGTTTAACCGGTAATGGCTGCAGAAACACTGACTCAGCTGGTGGCTTAAGCACTGTGTTAATTTTGAATCATTGGGTTCCTGGAGGTCACTTTCACCCGCTATGTAACTACACGAACCCAGAACTAAAAGTCAAAAACATGTCGAACATAACAGCTTTTCAACTGGATTCCCACTCTCAGTCCTTCTCCACAAAAAAACGACAGAATCCTCTTTGTTGTCGCTGATAAATTCTTGATGTTCAAAGAGGCAGCATCTGCCACAGGCACAAATAAATTGGTACTTTTCATTGAATGATTATCAGGTTGTCAATCCAGTTAATGGTGAAATAATAGGCTGTCAGGAGAAATTTTTATATTGCCATTATTTAACTTTTCTAAGCATTGTAAAGCAACTATTCATACTGCCTCTTCTTCTCCTTCTACACTCTGAAGTTTATGTTAGAGTGTTCATTTTTCTGACAGTCACTCAGAGCCAATCTGAGTTATAAAGGTCAATTCGAAAGTGTCAGGTAAAGTCCTTGACATTTAAAAACCCATTCGGTGAACAGAGTCAAAGGCTATTATGGATGCCTCCGACTCCAAGTCGTTATCATTTTTGGGAGATTAAAGATGACTGCTCACATTCCTCAGATATTACTGGAAGTCGGCACCGCAAATGTGATTGATTTTTGCGGTCATTAAAATATTTCGTACAAGGCAGTTTGTCAAGTCTCTAACTTTATGTCAGTGATGGAATAAACGATTTCTCCTTGACTGCGTCCCGACTCGTTCACCCTGTGCATGATTCAGTGAGGAAGTGGGATCGATAGAGGG
This sequence comes from Dascyllus trimaculatus, assembly GCA_024666655.1. Classification (NCBI taxonomy): domain Eukaryota; kingdom Metazoa; phylum Chordata; class Actinopteri; family Pomacentridae; genus Dascyllus; species Dascyllus trimaculatus. Next base: position 12,513,325 of record CM045448.1, on the reverse strand, counting down.
AGATGTTAGGCTACCTCTTGTGCTAATGGAATCAGGAACTTAGTAGACTTTGATCAACTCTGTAGTTGTCATTGACGAGTCAGTAGTTCTTATTTCATGAACCCCTGTTCTCTTTGTCTCCTGAAGGCATTACAGCCAGAGATTTTATCGACCCTCACGTCGAGGGGAAGAGTCGGCTGGAGGCGTTCTGGGACTTCCTGTCTGAAACCCTGTCCGTCAGACCGGGGAGTATCAACATTTTCAGCGTATCAGACGGAGAGGAGAAAACAGTGGACATCCATTTCTATGTGCTAACCGATAATGGCTACCTGCGCCCAGAGAAACTACACGCTGTCCTCATCGCACATAAAAGGAAGGTATATATACCATCATGTCGACTCGATAGAGATCAGTGCTCATATATCAAGCGATACACTCGGGAGCTCGAGGGGGAAGAGATAACAGGGCTTTTTATCTGCCCTTTTATTTTCACACCAACTTTCTGTCTGTTTACTGCCTGGCCCTGTCATGTCTCTTTGTCTTTCACATTCATTCCCTGTTTGCGCTTCCGCTCTTCCATGTTTTCATTGTGCATCATTGTGATCCCTCTGTCAGAACATTAAAACATTCATGTCGAATTTCTCGCCTTTCTCTTTTGGATTGCTTCTGAAGCCATTTTGTCCCACCTAATGTATATCACCATGTCTCCCACTCCACCAATGCCGGGGATTTAAATCCCTGTTGTCTTCTGTAGAAATTATAGCAATTCCCATTTTTATCTCCCTCATCGGCTCCCTTCTTTCTTCCTTCTCTTGGCAGCTTCAGTCACTCCTGCGTACGAATGTCAGCCAGGTGGAGGTAGATGAATGTGTGCGCGCCGACTGCAAGACATCCGGCGGCTGCTACACACAGTTAAGCATCAGTGACTCGCCCACCTTGATAGACTCGGGTGCTTTATCCCTGGTCTCGGTGAAGGTGACATCCTCAGCTGTGTGTGGCTGCGCTGCCAGAGAAATGACCCACCAGCCCTGCTCCTCCTACACCAGTAACCCCTGCCTTAATGGGGGAACCTGCGTCGACACCCAGAGTGGATACAGGTGAGAGGCATGTCTGCAGCTGTTGCAGGACTTGAGGTGAAAGGACTGGGAAGAGAAATAAGAGTTTCCTGATGTGCTGCAGTGTTCTCTCTAGTCCTGTTAGACTCACAGTAAGAGTGACATCGTGGAAACTGAGTCCACAATTACTAAAACTGCCCTTGTGAGATAAAAAATCTTGACCTAACAGTCTGAAGCTGCTCTTCGGTGTTGCCAGATGAATATAGAGTTGCAGTTGTTTTTTTCAAAAGGGCTTGAATCTGTTTGCCATGGAAGGAATGCACATGTATCTTTCTAAATAAATCATCCTAAAAAACTAAACTCTGGATTCATCTTGCCAACATTTGTAAATTAGGTATCTAGTTTTAAAGCCTGACATTGAAATTTTCAAAGTATTGTGCGCTACATTAGCAAAAACCAGACGGTAAATAATGAACTCAGCCTTTATAACAAGGTCATCAGCCAGTGCTGTAAATTATTAACCTTAAATATCGATAAATGTTCCTTAGTCAATAGAAAGGCCTTCACCTTCAAGTGTGTAGGTTTCTGTGGGTGTCTATCAGAGAGAGAACAGCATGCATTCCATTTCATGCACACACTAATGCCCAGATTAAATAAATATAGGGCAAGGGGATTAGTATAACTCTGCCCCCCTCTATGCTCACAACTTCTCAAAATCTCATTTAATGCCATTTACATGAACATGCAAGTTTGTCAAAGGCACAGTCTTTAGAGATAGCATGTGCAGAACTCGTTTTTCTCTTTTCCCCTCTTTATCTTTCAAATAGTCTCTGCTGCAGTTGATCTGCACTCTGCTGAGAGAAGCCCTTGTTCTGCAAGGAGGATATCTCCCCATATGTGCTGTATGTGCCCTCATGTGAATGCAGTCCAGTCATAAAGAATCCAATTCTTGGTTCTATCCTCTGTCGAAGGGGCTTAACGGGGGAAACCTCAGACGGCAGTTGATCAGATATTGTCAGTCAGAAGTGAGGAAAAACATGCCTTTTACTTCCTGATTTGGACTGGCACTGCTCTCCTGAGACACATGAAAGTGCGGCGAAAGAGTGAGGTGCTCTGCTCGCCGTGTGCATATGTATGCATAAGGCTACACTCAGCCTAAGCCGTCCCTTTTTGCTGCGTATGGATCAGTATTCCTGACATGCGTTGCCCCTCTGCAGAATAAACAGCAATGGGAGAAACAGCCCCTAACAGCCTCAGTACACACAGCCTTCCTCAGACACTGCATGAAAATAGATGGCTTTGACATTATCAGCAAAGCCAGCTTGTCTCACATGCCTGCAGTGGTGAGGACAGGATGAGATCAACCGCTCGCCTCCATCCTCGCCATTGCGGTGATTGAATGGGCTGTTTCTCATCACTACATGCATCTCTTTCTTTATGTTGTTTGTTTGTACGATTGTTAATATTTACCATTGCAATCTCATTACAGATTTGAGAAAAAAAAACCATTTAATTTTCAAATAATGCAAAAGCAGTGATCCCTAACACTCGCGCTCTAATCAAAGTAGATAAGTACAAAAAGAGGCAAGTGCGCAAGATATCAGCCAGAGTGTATAACACCTTAAAAATGAGAAGCTGGCGGGGGGGGATAAGAGGTGGAAAAAAGTACAAGAAATTTGCGGTTATACGCCACATAGAGAAGTGAGAGAAATAGAATTAATTATCTCCTAACAAAGGAAACGTGATGTGCCGAGCAGGAACAGTCTCCAGAGAGTTCAGCTCAGACAGCTCTGATAGATAAAGAATAGACCAGAGTAGTGCCCATGTTCGTAGCTAATTGATTTAATGCAGAAGTGAATATTCAGGACATTCTGGTTAATGCAACACAATTGATTGATAAAAAGCACTTTCCCAGCTGCATGTTGACAGTATACCTGCAAAGTCAAACCTCTGCCCGCTGCATCAACAAGACTGTCACGTACGGCGGAGAAAAGTCACCACGCACGTACCCAGAGATTGGACAGTGTGAAGATTCCTCTGAGCTCCAAAACTGAATGACACTGATTGTTTCTTTCCCCTTGTTTTGCCTTGATTTTCCTCACTGTGTTTTTCTCCTCGGTGCTACAGGTGCCACTGCCCCCCGCAGCTCGAGGGGCCAGACTGTCAGCAGACGAGACTTAGTTTCCTTGGCAACGGCTATGCCTGGTTTCCCCCCATAAGACCATGCTTTGATAGCCATCTTTCACTGGAGTTTATGACAGAGGACGACGACGGACTGCTACTGTATGCCGGCCCGCTGGCAACCCTCCTGCCTGGGGACAGCGAGGACTACATGGCCATAGGTAAAAGAAGGAGTCTGAATAATTAGATGTGTGTCGAGGGAGCCTGCGGTGCCATTATTGCACTAAAAACTTGGAACTTAATTTTGTGTGTTTAATTACTGGGTGGTAGCTAATCAGATATATGAGGCAAATTTCGTTTGTTAGTGTACCTCTGAGGGATATGGGCGCACACTCGACTAAGTTACACAGCAAGTGCCTAATGTGAACTGGGCAATTCAATCGAAGGCAACTGGACTCAGTAGACTGTCTGTGAAGACATTTCGCCTCTCATCTGAGTGGTTTCATCAGTTCATGCGTGTCCAGACTAGACTGGGCTAGTCTGACTCGCGAGTGGGGAAACCCAGGTATTTAACCTCTGTGGAGGTGTTGCAAAGACCAGCGGTGACTAACAGTCATTAATGCTCCATGATGTAACGAGGCCAATCGAGAGCAACACTAGTCAGAGTTGTTCCAGTCACAATGGACCATTTGCGAACGACTATGGTTCTTAGAGGTTAAGTTGTTGAATCTCCTGGGTAGAGATGAAAAGATAGGTGGTGCCACAGACCTCCTCCCCTGTTGAGGGATGGTTTTTCTGCTTTTACATAGATGGCTTCCTTAATTACTCTTTCAAACCATCTGTCCTCCTGGTCCAAAATATGTACGTTGTTGTCTTCAAAGGAGTGTGCCTTCTCCTTTAGGTGTAAATAAACAGCTGAATCTGGACCTGAAGAGTTTGCCCTTCTGTGTTGGGCCATACGTTTGTTCAGCGGTCATTGCAGTCCTCACTGCACTGTCCTCACTGCATATATCAGGTCACTTTTCTGGGAGTGTGGTGCACGGTCTTTAGGGTGTACCAGTTTTCGTCTGAGGGTGTTGCTGGGTTTGAAATATACAGGAATGTGGTGTTTTTGAAAATCCTTTCTCAGATACTCCAGCCACACATGGAATGACCATGTTATTGCACATATTTCCCCTTTCCTCTGCACGCTGTGAGTTTGTGTTCTTGCTGGATTATATAGCTGTTTTCCCAAAGGTCCAGTTGGAGTCGCCACATGTGGTGAGGGCCTCCCTGAGGTGTTTGTGCTCTTCACTGATGAAGCCACTGGGATGAGAGGCGAAACGTCTTCACAGACTTTCTTCTGAACCCAGTTGCCTTCGACTGAATTGCACAGAATGACTATGACTTGGATGAATGAGAACATTCAGAGACATATTGCCTAATGTGTTGCAACCCAGTTTCTCTCTCTTTTTTCCACTTAACCCTCTTTTTCAGTGTCACAGCAGCACAGTTCAGTTTTTGAACAGAATTCATAGTTTCACTCAAGGACACAGCTGCTTGTTTATTCCTGCTGACATAGAGGCTCAATCCTGAACCCTGTAGGTGAAGGACGGCGGTAAATATTTGATCAAACCGCATAGATGATTGGAGCGTAGCGCCTGCTACATGTAACACTTCACATTTACAATATGTTTATATATAGTGATAAAGTGTCATAATAGCGATATTTCAGCGCAACCCCCTGTGCCCTGGAAAACTTTGAAGGAGCCTCATTACTACAATGAGTCATGTTACTTGTTGGTGCAATGGGCAGTGACGTCTTTTTAAATGACCATGATTTTCTTGGTTATTGGAGCGGAAGAAAATTGGTAAAAGGAATTAAAATCATTATGACGATGACAATGAAGATTTAAGTAATAAGGACGTGTGTGTAGAAAATGATGTAGTAAAGCAATGATGGATTAAAAAACAGTGTTAATGGTGTATTTTGATGAAGCTGTTATCTGTCTTGATACACACACATATACAGTAAATGAATACAGCCTCCAATTACTATTTGTCAGCCCATAATTTTGCATTTTACACAATGGATCTATCCACCAGAATTACACAAACACAAACATACTTTATAATTCACTACTGGTGGTATCCAGCCATGCAGATAGTTCTTCGCTCAGCTTCTGAGATATCTGTCTCTCAGATATCTGCCTCCACCTCAATCTGAAAAAGGTGAATTCAATTTCAATTGTGAGGCTTACGCCATTTAGAAAGGAGATTTGACAATAATAATAATAAAAAAAATCTGCAGAGACATATTCAGAAAACTGTGCCATCATCACTGAATAATCCACATAGCTCACCGTGAACAGTAATTTGGATGAACCGACCCGTTATTAGGCTTTTATCTTCCATTTTACAACCACGTGTTAACTATCATCCGTAACCTTATTACTGGTGCCATGGAGAATCCTGCTATAGCAGGGTTACGTTGTATTGCCACCCTCTCTTTTTGTTCTTACTGTGTGTTTGTTTTGAGGTGAGACGCTTTCATACGTCCCTTGGGTTGTTTTCCTGCGCCTGTGCAAACAGGTTATTTGCATCTTGCCTCCTTTTTCCTTTGCCTTTTTTGTTCCCTCTGCATTTCATCAGTTCTTTTTTTATTGACTCTGCCTTTACATTTTGTCTGTGCTCGCAAATTAAACTGTTTATTATTATTCTACAAATCTGTAAGAGTTGACATTTCTTGTGTTACAGTTTTGTTCAGTAATGATCTTTAGAGTAGTGAGTGTTATTTCTGATCACTGTCTTCCTCAGAGCTGATTGGTGGGACACCCAGTCTGAAAATTAACCACGGTTCTGGGACCCTGGTCCTCCAGTTAACGAACAACGCCGGTGTAGCTGACAGACGCTGGCATCGCCTTGACGTGAGGAGCAACAGCAAAGTAAGAGACCTGCATTAATGCGAATCCCACTGCATGTCAGTCTCTCTTAATCCCTGAGTACAGACAGGATGTCAGATTAGAATATATGCCACAGTTTTTAAGAGAGTGTCAGGCAGCAGTAAGCTCACATATCCACCCATGCAGCAGCGATGACCGGTCTCTCTCTCTCTCTCTCTCTCTCTCTCTCTCTCTCTCTCTCTCTCTCTCTCTCTCTCTCTCTCTCTCTCTGTCTGTCTGCTCTCCACCAATTTAAAGGAAGTGCGCTTCACTCTGGATCGATGCTCCAGTGCGATTGTCATGGAGACGGAAGGCGTGGACTCCTGGGCAATGACAGAGGACCGCTCATCCTGTGAAATCCGTGGGGTCACACCCAACAGGGACAAGTAAAATCCATAATTAAATGAAACAAGTGTGACTAACTGGGCAGAAAAAAACAAACTAACAAACAAAAAAAAAAAGAAAGGAAGTCAATAACAATGAAGCCCCCAGGAATAAATCACGGGATAAATAATAAGTTGTATTTATTATATTTTACAGTATAATAACAAATGGGCACATAAGGAGACACATAAATAAGCGTGTATATATTTGTTCTGAAACAAGTGAGCAACAATTAAGGTTTAGAATTTCTCCAGAGAGCCTTCTGGGTTTCTTTGTCTGTGGTTGCACTAATCCACAAAGATTTTCTTTTGTTTGCTGTTTTTTTAATCCAAAAAAAAAAAAAAACCCACTGCATGGCCCAAAGGGACATTGTCTAAATGCCCCGTGCTCCCACAGGGCTAAACGGGCCTCTGTGGAGAGGAGCATTAGCACTCGCATCAACAGCAGTTTCCAATATTGTTCGAATTAAAATGAGGAATAAACAGAATTGTTTGTTTACCAGCTTAGTAACTAGATACTAGCTTTTAATACTGTATATAATACATACTGTCATGTGCAGCGTGTCAACCCTGCTTGCAAACTTTCCATAAGAAACCAAACACCAGCTTCAGTGGATAAAAGATGCTTTATGCACCATGGTTTACTAGTAGCCTTTTAATGATAGATGCTCAACTTAGTGGCATGCAGAACTTACCGGTGACATTTGGAATACTGCTGCTTGATGCAAAATGTACATAATACCAAACAGCAGTCATTACTTTGCCTTTTTTTTTTTTATTTGGGACTGGGTTTAAAAAGATTAGATGAAGCCTCAGGGACTGTAACATTTAAATCAAGACCTTTAAAAAGTTAATTAATGATTTAGTTTTTCAGGATTTCACCTTTATTCAACAGGACAGTGTAGAGAGATAGGAAATCAGGTAGAGACAAGAGCAAAGCGACGTGTAGTAAATGATCCAGCCGGGACTCTGCTGCTCAGACGGTATGAACTCCAACCACTCAGCTGCTGGGCCACCCCAAGACCTTTTAAAACTTAGTGAAGACGGCAACTAGCAATTATTTTTAGTAGGGATTATTCTGTCTGCTCATTTTAGATTAACCCTCTGAACCCCAAGCAGTTTCTGGGTGTTTTTCTCACAGTGGCCTGAGTCCTGCACAATCATGGGTCATTTTGTGCAGTATAGTGAAGTAATAATGCATTAAAACGTCAAAAAGGTTGTGTTTGTTTGGTAGTTTATTTTACAAAAACTGAGGAGGGGGGGAAGAGATCAGCAATCAACATGCACAATATTTTCCCAAGTGCCCACAGGTGTTACCAAGACTGGAAGAAATGGTGACCCTGCATACTATCAATATTTTACTTATTACATTTTTAATTTGTTTCCATCCTTGTCTCCTATCTAGCTGTGTAAACACTGCCTACAGTTCAACCGAAAAGTTGAAATTATAAATTCATAAGTTTTTCTTATTCATAAGTTTTTTCTGATGTGATTGTTGGTTACAGCTGAGTCACTAATAGCTTTGCAGCTATGCCAAGGAGCAGGGAATTATTTTGTTTTTTACAGAATCTCCTCACCGTCAGTGATTTATTTTTGGCAATTTTTTTTAGACGAAACATGCAGAATAAAGAGTTTTGATGAAATGTCTTGATGTTTGAAGTGTTTCGAGGGAATGGTGCATCACATATCATTCAGAGACTTTCAGAGAAATTCGATGATTTTTCCTGTTTTAGCAGTTTCTGGCTCTGATAAATGGTGTAATTTTGGCGATTTTGAAAAGATAATACGTCTTTCAAACCTGCCTTTGAGTTTTATGGTTCAGAGCAATTGTTTCAAATACAAATTGTAAGTTCTTGAAGCCCAAAGTAGTGTTTTCAGACTACTTTTTTTAAATAATATGACAGCACTAAATCCTAAAACATAAGAAGATGAAGCCAGAGAAAGCATCTTCAATGTTGTATTTCCCTGAAAACAGCCCATGTTTCCTCAAAGACTAGTATTCTCATAATCAGGCATATTAGTTTACAGTATATTCATAAATGCATCATGCTTCATGCTCGGTAAATAGTATCTGAGACAGTGTTTATGCACGAGCCGTATTATTTGCTGAAATGAAATCAGATAGTGATTCAGACTCGCAGTGTTCTATTTCTCAACGTAGCAGGTTGTTCCTCTCCAGAGGGAAGAAACTGTTGATGAAATCCTCCGATATAATCCTTAAAACACCAGCTAATCTTTGGCTATGTTTCCTTTCGTAGCTGCTTTTGCTTAATCACAGCTGTGTTTGCCGTCGTTGGTCCGGGCCCGCTGCTGGGCTCGTTATTATGCTGTGCAATTAAGCCATGAGTTTATGGAGTTAACAATGCACATTAGAGCTTTACCACTGCCATTACCTGTAATAACTTGTAAATTTTAGGACCCTTTTTACGGCGTGACTTCAGTTAGAGATTGGGAGGTGCACATAGTTATGCCATTAAAGACAAAAGTCCCTAGTTAACATGCTAAAATTATCACTTTCTGCATCCAGTTTTGAAAACACCAGAGGTGCTGTAGCGAATCATTCCGTGTTTGTGATTGCTTTGGACGAATCACAAACCCGTCATGCATATATTCAAAATAAGGGGGAAAAAGGAACAATAATAAGATGTCACATTTCCTGTCAGAGAGCGGTAAAAGTAATGACAGTCTCCGCAAGAATCGATGGGAAATCTGAATTTTAACCTTGACAGCTTATGCGTGTATGTGCGTTCCATTTCTTCTACTGCTTGCTTTCTGTCTCTCTATATCCGAGAGTTGTGTTCTGAATTATAACCTTGGGAACTTTCATGGTTTCTTTGTTTCATGTTCCTCCGCTCACATTCCTCACTTGTTGTTCTTCATTCCCAGGTACCTGAATGAAAGTTATGTGCTGCAGCTCGGAGGGGTCAATGAGAACATATCGTACGAATACCCGCAGCTGCAGCACAAACACTATACCGGCTGTATAAGGAACCTGCTCGTGGACAGCAAGGTAAATAATGGAGCGAGACGGTTTTTGCTGCACACACATCATCATGAGGCCTTTTAAGTAGCTGTTGGATGAAGAAGCTGCTATACTGTACCCCCTTTATTTATTTTTTACCTGTTTGGATGACAGGCCACATAGGTGATAGAGTATTCGGCTCCAATAAGAATGTAAATGTGACCTCAAGGCTGCACCGGAAAAACCTGATGAATGCTGATGTTGCTCACTCATCACTTTTTCTTCTCAGACTTATTCAGTCTCTGTATTGACAAAAACAAAAGTAGCACCTATTTTTTAGAATGGTGTGAGTGGATGTTACATTATTAAGTATTAACTTACTGAACTATTCTCACTAATGTGTTCATGCGAAGCACTTAGTGTCACACGTTGTATGAAAAGTGCTCTACAAATAAAATTTGATTTGATTTGAATTTTTCAGCAGATTTTCATGTAATTTGTCGTATTTATCTACTCTATGCATTGCTCTGTAGTTTAACCTATAGTAACATAACATATTTTGCAAACCAACTGAATTTGAATGCAAAATGTCCATCTAAAGAGCTACAAGTGTCATGGACTAAAGAGTGCAACTCTTCATTTTAGAGTGCAAAACAGCATAAAAATGAAAAGTAAAGTACATATATTTTAAAAAATGCACTTGCATAAATGTATTTAATGCCTTCTATAAATACAGATAACAGGTGCTGCTGCTGAGTAGTGCTGTTTCTATGACCTTCTGCCCTGTGACATATCGCACCAGATGCATTATACCATTAAAAGATCACAAATGAGATTTAAATCTGTATTATCCCACGTTTAATTATTTCTCTCTGTCTGCAGTCTCATTTCTTTTCACTCACCTACTAGGATAGCAAGGCCAGAGGAATAAACCTTTTCATATTGCTCCTTTCTCCATGTTTTTCCCCTTTTCATTTTTTTTCTTTCTCTTCTGATCTTCCTCTGCTTCCATTTAGTTGTATGACCTTGGTTCCCCGGCTGAATCCTCCAACACTTTGCCGGGCTGTACTCTTATTGATGGCCACTGCACCAGCGTGGAGGCGCTTCCCTCCTGCGGCAAGAGGGGTCGCTGTCACGGAGAGTGGGGCTCTTTCAGCTGCCTGTGCGAAAGAGGGTTTACAGGGCCGCAGTGTGATCAAGGTAAGCATGCGGCATTGCTTTTTAATTGGCAGTGAGATATTCATGGGAAAACTACAGTCTGTTTTCTATCAAATTGTACAAACCATATGGGAAGTGTGCTGCTGTGGGAAGATAACCTTGCCTTACATAAACTCCTTTTTCTCCCTCCACTGTGATATCTTCATGTATTTTCCCATTAGACATTTGAATTAATTGAACAAGCCTTGTGTGCTTTTGATTGACAAGTGGCCCCAGAGTTCTCCTTTGATGGCCGGAGCCACATTCAGCTGCAGCTCCTGTGGTCACTGCCGGCGAGAAGGACCAAAGTCCAGGTTGGAGTTCGGACCCGGGCTGCCGCCGGCGTCATCCTGAGCCTGCTCTCTCAGGAGCAGAGTGAATACCTCCGTCTAGAGGTGAGTCACCAACGGTCACTCCCCTCCACCTTGACAGCTGTGATTGTCTTGTTTGCAAGCATTAAAATGATGATTAGGCCCGGACAATGATTGCTGCAAATGCTTGTCAGGCGGAGAGTGAGTAATATCAGGGTTGGAGACATATGGGAGGATACTGAGGGGGCTGGTGATTGACATATGTATGTTGTCAACAAGGTCTTTCAGTAAGTCTGCAGAATGCCGCTATTGAGAGGATGCTATTTAAAAAAAATTAGGTCTTTTATTCAAGGTTATTTTTGTCTCTCGTTAATCTTTCAAGCACATTTCAATACTGCAAAAAAGAACAACTGTGTGCATTGTAGCAGAAGGTCGGATCCCCTGCTCTGTACTTTATGGTTTGGAAGCAGCTTCACGGTCGGTATACATGCTGCTTACTTTGCCGGTGTAGAAACTGCGCTCACACCCAGTCGGTCTACTTCACTTTGCCAAACATCCATAATAGCACAGCTCTCTCCTGCTTGACAGTTTCCTGAGTGGATATGAAGTCAGTGTTTCCTGTCGAAGCCTTTCGTCTCATTGACTGACAGGCCGAGTGTGAACAGCACCTGGAAGTAAACGACTCTGTTAGAACTGTCACTTTTGGCTAAGTCACAGGTCACCTGTTTGCAGTGAACCCGTCTCTGTTCTGCTGCATTCCACACCGCTGGTCTGTCGCCGAAAACATCTCGTCTTTGAGCTCGTGCTTGTTATTTGTCAGACAGCACTGTTTAAAGCATCATCCCTTGTTCTTCCCCGGGTCTTTACACTACAAGAGGTAAAAAAAACAATGTTGTCCTCCTCCCTTGTTGCCTCGCCAAAGTGACAGGGAAAGGAAAAGGCTGTAGCCCTTTACTGTATGTGGGCTGCGAAACCCTCTCCGGAGCTGAATTGGTGAGCTGTATAAAGCATCTGATGTCTGTCTGCAGCAGCACACTGAAGAATTTTCAGCCCAGTTGTCTCAAAGCTCTTAGAAACACTTGAGCACAAGCCTGGTGTGTTTTCCGACAACAAGCTCTAATTTAAAAGGCTGCTTCTCTGCCCTTTTTTTTTCTTAAGGGTAGATATGGGATAGAGTGCACACTGAATAAATAACCACACTTTCACACAAAGGTTACCAGGGGCTAGCTGGGTATAAACAGCATGCAGCTCTCCAAGGAGTATGGTGTCTCTGTAAAGAAAACATTTATCTAATGCACTCTGTGAAGGAATTCTTTGGCTGGCGTGCATTACAGTACTGTCCGGGACTAGTAACCCTTAAAAACAGTAAAACACACAAGTCAGAGCTTTTTTTTATTTCGATTAAATTTCATTTGAAATGTGAAAGTTCAGACTTCAGACATTTGCTTGAACGTTTTGTACTTAATGGTGATTGCATAGATCTCTGGAGGCACTGCAGAAAAGTTTATATAATCAGATTTTTCCTGAGTATTGATTGAGTCCTGTGCTCTCTTTTTTTTGTTGTGGACTTGAGGGCAGGATAAGGTAACAGGGAGGGTACAGTCAGCTTTTTACTGTGTGTGTGTGTGTGTTTCCAGTAGGGGAGGCTCATTTGAGATGCCCATGCTGAGGGAGCAATAGTTAATGCAGGCTGGGCTGAATGTGAATTATCTTGCCCCACTGTTTCCAATTAAGCTTTGGACATGTACAAGCTGCAGTTATGGGAGCCTCTCATTGGTTGGGTCCACTGTGTTCGCTCATCCTTAACTGCTGAAGATAATTGTTGTTTCTTGTATACCTTCCCTTTGGGATGACTCCGGTTTCAGCCACGTAGTGATGTATGCATCTCTGCAGAGCATCATGGCTGCAAAATTACTGAATTATTTTTCACCACTGAAATTTCTCTCTCTTTTTTTTCCAGGAATGTTCACCACAGAGAGTTTTGTCCGTGTAGTTAAATTATACAATGCTCGCCCAGGCCAGCCTTCAGTGGCTTTTCTTCACTGCAGGAGCTGGCCTACTTTTTTTTCCTAAGATTTTGTGCTCAAGACCTGTTTTTGCCCATCAACACAGCACAATATGGTTGGAGTCCAGGTCTGTCACACTGTCAGTCAGCTAGAATTTGTGTCACCCCGTTTTGCAGTTTTATTCGCGGGCCTTGAAACGTACACTGACACAAATAGTGTTGCAGCGGCTGATGACAAAGCTGACCAGCTTATTTCACAGCAGTGCAAAAGTGTCTAGTAGTGGAGTTTTCATACTTCAAACATGGAGCTGCTGCGAAAGATTAAAATATCTTTATTTTTTTTCACGCCTCCTCTCAGGTTATCCAGGGTCTGCTGGCTGTTCTCTACAACCTCGGAGACGGAGACTATAACGTCACTCTGCCCTACCGTCGCCTGGATGATGGAGAGTGGCATGAGGTGGAGCTGGATCGGTACGGAAGAGAGTTTACCCTGCAACTGGATGGAGGCGGAGGACGGCAGGAGGTTACGGCTTCGCCTGGCCAGAGTCAGGAAATCATCATTGACCCCTCTGTGGTGATGCTCGGAAACTCTTTTCCCTCAGGCCACAACAGGAGCTTCCTTGGTAGGTGGCTGCTATTCTGCAAGAATGAGAGCTAAAGAGGGTATGTGAAGATAAATGGGTGAATTGTCAGATGAGCAGAGAAATTCATTGATGATCGATAAATTAACAAATAGGCTGGTTTGTGAAAGAATCAATAGACAGACACATACTCAAAAGAGCAGAATAAACAGTTGGACATGCAAATTATTCAGTGTTTATCCCCTGCCACTTACTGGGGCTTGTGCATTTCACAACCGGACCCAAAGGTGTTTTTATGCCTTAGTTTCAAATAGATGAAAGAATGTGAGTCAGTGACACTGATCTGTATTTAAATGATGTTTTAGGCCTCGTGCTCCCCACAGAGCGAGCAAACTAACCAGCAGAGAAAATATCCTACGAAAAAAAGAGTCCATGCTGACAGCTTAGCCCGAGGCTGTTTGTGTGTTTCCCTGTGTGAGAGCGCACGTGTGCACCGGTCTGCAGGTGTGTCAGCGAGTCTGTTGATGTGCGTTAATGCATGTGTGTCTGCGTATTTCAGTTAACACCCCTGCCGCGGTGTAAAAGTGTGTCTATAAAAGATTTTGCCTGAGGACTGGTGTCTTAGTGTGTCTTTTGGTATTGTAAACTCTCTCTTTTTTCTCTCCTCTTCCTCGCTTTCTTTCTCCACCAGGCTGTTTGCGAGATGTGAGGTTTAACGGCCGCTTCATCCCTGTCGATCGGGAGCAGCCCTCGGAGGGGCTTCAAGTGGTCAGTTCGCAGGGTGTCTCCGTCGGCTGCTCTTCAGATGCCTGCAGGAAGCACCACTGCTCCCCTCCCCTGGTCTGCGTGGACCTCTGGAGACAGCACGAGTGCAGGTGCAGTAAACATACCGGATAAATAATCCAGCATTTTAACGGGCCCTTGGAGTGTGCAGGCGTGTTATGTACATATTTACACACATACATCTGAGAAATGCACAGCACAGCCTTGTGTATAATAAAATTAGTAAAGCCAGCACTCAACTCGCAAATTACATTAACAAAGCATGTCAAGACCTGAGCAGTTGCGCAGTATAGATTTACTACATCAGGCATTTAACTATTAAATAACAGATTTGCAATGTGAAAAGGCTCAGTCTAGGCTGAAAGCTATTTACTACAATTTCCCAGCTATAAGCTGAGGCTGGCAATTAGCATTTATTTGTATGACGTTTCAAAGCAACATTTGACAAAAAGAAGACAAATCTTCTGTGAGCAGATTGCAGGTGCATTGGTTCAAAAATACAATGTGTCAGGGGAAACAGCACGGCAATTCACAACATGTATCCAAGTAACTATGTTCTGCACACAAACTGTGGCTTAAAGTGCTTTATGGTAAGCGTGATGAACTGACAAGTGAAAAGCGGACAAATTAAACAACAACAGAAATTTCAAACACATCTTAAAAAGGCAAGTAAAATATGAAAATGACAACACAGTAGTGTAGAGCGCATTGGCAAACAATAATACTATACACTGATCAGGCATAACATTATGACCACCTGCCTGATATTGTGTTGGTCCTTCTTATGTGGTCAAAATGCTCTGAACCACTGGGCATGGACAAGAGGACCTCTCAGGGTGTCCTATGGGGTCTGGAACCAGGACGTTGGCACTGGATCCTTTGGGTACTCTGGCTTGTGCAGTGGGGTCTCTGTCAATCAAACTTGTTCCACTGCATCCTGTTGATGCTTGATCACAATGGGGTGTAGGAAGTTTGGAGGTCAAATCAACATGTTGGGCCACTGTCATGTTCCTGTTGTTTGGTGTTTTTGCCAAGTGGTGGGGTGCATTTTCCTGCGGGGGTAGGCCAGTGATATTTGGGATTTCCATTTGCATTAGGGAGTGTTCATCGTTCTGGGACGATGTTTATCTGGGTGTCTAAGTCTCATCAACACGGATGGCAAAATCCAAGGTTTTCCATCAGAGCACCACATAGTAACAATGTGATCAATGTTATCCACTTCACCTGTCAGGGGTCATAATGCTGTGGCTGATCAGTGTAACTGTCATGTGATTGTGAGGCCCAACTTTGCAGTGTTTCAGGACAACTGTTGTGGGTTTTTGTGAAATCTCCAATTGACAGGTACTGTCAATCAGATATTAAAAGACCACCCTCTGGTGAGAATCAAGTTGTTGTTGTTTTTTTACATTGTTAATGTGTTCATATGGTGTTTTTTTATATGTGAGATGAGCGAATGACCAGTCAACACCATGGCTGAGCATTTCTGCCGTGAAACTGCAGTGTACTGATGACAGTCTCAAAAGCATGGATTCAAACTTTCTGACTTTCTTACGTAAATATACCTCCGACTTTTAGGGCTTGGCTTTTACTATCATTATACTTCTGAATCGGTTGCCGGTTTGAACATGTACGGCTGAATTACTCCGTTACAACTTGCCATTGCGTAGTGTAGAATAGTTTTACTGTTTTTGAGTTGTAGGTGAGCTGGTGTGCTCTAGCTGCAGTGGGTGGGGAGGGGTTAGCATCGAGAGAGGTGAGGACTTTGTCGATTTGTGCATTCTAGAGTGTAGAGATACACCTAAGCTAATTTAGTGGTGGAAGGAGGTATTTTCATGGGGAAAAAATCAGAATATGTAACTTTAATACACAGAGATGAGTTTTTAGAGGTTTGATCAATGACCTGAGATGGATTTTGCCTATATATTAGCACATATTAACATATAGATACTTGTGACTTATTAAGTTTGATCGATAGCTCATTAGAAAGTAAAAACTTCAGTATCTCTCGATGATAAATAACTGGCAACAATAAAATATTGCTAAAGCACCAGTGTATGATCGATGGCTGGGTCCCACTAACTCTTGACAATGAACCAGCATGCACAAAAGCAGGATCTCAAAATATCTGCTGTGAAAAAGGTCAATAATGAAGTCAGTAGATATGACTTATAAATCCACGAGTGCAAAAAAAAAAAAATCAAACATGTTAATTAATGCAGAAAATGCACACAGCACATATAGTTTGTGCATTTTAGAGCACATAGTGGTCTGGTCTGAGTTTGCTGCAGCACCACTTGCAGCCAGAGTGTCCACCAGGTGGCGGCTAGTCCGAGTGTGCCCCTGCTGCACAGTGTGTCTAATGGTGTGTCAACCTGAGAGAATGGCGTATAACAGCGGTGACTGTCAGAGTCTCGGCTGCCCCCTTTAAACTCTGCAGGACCACTAAGTCTGGCTGTGATTTCAAGACTCCAACCAGTGGGGACTTTGACATCCATATTCTGTGATTGCCGCACCGCCTCAGGATACAAAGCGCTGAGAGAAGCAGGGGGCTAGGGGTGAATGATATTCAGGGATATTTTGTACAAATATACTGAGGGACTACGACTGCAAAGCCAATCTTTAGCGTCTCGATTTCTCTCTCTGTTTTTTTTCCTAGTTACAGTCGACTCTCTGTAACCTTCAAAGAGCATATCTTTGGATCTGATAGAAGAGGTGTAACTCCTGAGGGATTTATTTTTACACTGTCAGCTTAGGTCTCATAGCTCTGTAGAATTCAGTGTTCTTTTTATCTGACAGCTTCCCAAGTGTTCCTTGTTCCCTGCTTTATGCTCCTGTCTCTCCTATACGCAGATGCCCCCCAGGCCACATGACCAAAGAGAGCTCCCTGGGCAAAGTGTGTGTGTACACGCTGTGCGCCAGCCGGCCTTGTCGCCACGGCACCTGTGTGGCCCACTCACCGTCCCGCTACTCGTGCCACTGCAGCGAGGGCTACCGGGGACGCCACTGCGAGGTGACTCTCGCCATGTTCCACAACGAAGACGGCAACAGCCTCAGCCTAAGCTCCATGTTCGCCATCAGCATCTGTGTCATGGCCTTTCTAGGTAGCTACGTCGACTACGTCCTCTTCTACCTGTGGTAACCCCATACTGTCATCGCTTCATGTGTTTTAAATATCTTTTGTGCGTCTGCATCTTTTCATCTCATTGTATCTTTTGATTTGTGTTTGTTGTCATCGTCACAGTACAATTACTGCATTATGTTATGTTTTTTTTTGTTGTTGTATGTAACAACCACACTTTCATTTGTTTCCCGCTCTTGTTTAGTTCTGTGAAATCTGTTCACACACACATATCTTGTGGCTGTATTGATCTCCTGAGTTGTGCGAGGGTGTGATTTCTCCATGGGAGGTTGGGTGGAAACATGAAACAAATATCTGCTCTGGAGGAAGAGCAGGGAGGGTAGAAACATTGTATGTCTTAATTTGTGATTCATGGGGAAGCTGTAAAAGTCCCCGGAGTATCGGAGGGTTTCTTTATGCGTTTTTCTATATTTCTCATCACTTCTGTGTCCCCTGTCTCTTCCAATGTTACGCTCCGTCTTCAGAAGTCAATTTCACTCTCTGCCTTACTTTTTATCTGTCCAACTTATTTTATATCCCGCCATCCACTCATTTTACTCCCTTGATGTCTTTTTTTCTGCCTTTCCTTCCACATTTCTGTTTTCCCAAGTCAACCTAAATGTGTCCATATTGTGCACTTCAGTGTTATGTACAGTGTATGGAGCCGTAATCAGGGATCACACTCACAACAAGCAGAACCTCCGAAGTCAGGACAGTGGGACAGTTTTTATTGCCCCCTGGTCATTCTAGGTTGATTCAAGGATAAAGGTTAGATTTAGGTTGAAGTATGTCATAAAGATGATGCATCTCGGCGTTAAGGCTTGGAATCAGTAGGTTGCAGGTTAAAGGGATAGCCTGAATATGAGAGTTGGTGTTGGGGGAAAAAAAAATCCAACTAATAATTCATGACACATCTTGTGAATACATATAAACCAAGCACAGTGTCTCAGCACATTTTCCAGCAATAGCACAGCTTGCAGTCTGCACAATACCAAGTCAGGTTAGAATTATGCCTTGTTTGTGTGCAAGAAAAAGCTCACTTCAAACAATTCAAACTGTGATGAATGAGACAAAATAAGAGCACCGGATTAAGGCATCAATGGGAACATCATGTTCAGTTTATTTAATTATACCGTGGCGGAGAAAAGGAAGCTTCTGAAAAGGAAGAATTTGAAAGATGTTTTTAAGTTTAGCTGAACTGGTGACTCTTTGGTGTGGGAGTTTGAGGGCCCTCACTGAAAAAAGGCTCCCTTTGAAGCCTTATCGGATAATCTGACTCTGCACTCTGGCATATGAAGGGTCACAGGTTCAGGAATGTATACCAGAGACCAACCATTGACTGCTTTGTAGGTGAAGAGCAGAATCTTAAAATCAATAATTATGAGATGAGAGCTACGCAGTCTTTTCTTTGTGCCTGGTGGGACTGAGCTGCTGAATTTTGAAGCTTTCAGACTTGATGCCTGAGTGCCTAGCATCACTGAAGCAAGAAGGTGTAAATACACACAACCTCGTCCAGGCATGTAGGAGTTAAAAAACATAATATTTTGGATGTGTTTTTTCTGTCTAAACCAGGGGTCTGAAAGGTGGAACATCTGCCTTGGTTTTGTTAAAGTACAGACAGTTTCAATGGCATTCAGCATTGAAAGCAAAAGTCAATAAGACAGAGGTCCAATGAAGTGAGGTCAGCTGTGGCATCCGGCTTCAAAAGAAGTTGCAATTGCGAATCTGTTTTGAAATTGTAAGAAATGTGTGTTTGTTTTTATTTTTTTATTTTTTGCAGTACGTGTTCACCGCGAAGCATTTACAGTGTAATCTGAAAAGTGCAGCACCTTAAGATGAACCTTGAGGAACACTGCGAGTGAAAGTTTTCAGTTTTCACAAAGAAAAAAATAAGACCTGAATGAGGCTGTGGTTAATTTCTTTTTCTTTTTTTCATCATTATTATTATTATTGATGTATCTTCCATTTATTTTCTCAATAAATCGAGAATGAATCATTTATTCTGTAACATGTCAGAAAATAATGAAAAAATGCCAATCAAATTCTCCAAAACCCCGGGTTGCATTTTAATAGCGCTTTCATCCATAACCTAAAGACACCCGGTTTACAGTGTCATGAGACCAGGCAGAGAAAAGATTAAATGAACTGAGGAAACTTTCTGATCATCCATCAAAACTGATCAACTAATGGATTTCTCGGCTAATGTGTCCCAGCTCCAGACTTGAACCAGTTTTTAATGGCAATGAGACTGGCCCGCTTTTATAAGAAGTCTAATAAAACTGTGTACTCGCTTGTCTCATAAGCTGCGTTAAGATCTAAACTGATCAAGAATCAATATCTTCCCACATCTGCTGCCGGCGGGGCCTTTTTAAATGTGTGCGCATCGATATCTGGGGAATACTGTCAACAAAAGATGGACGATCACTTTAACTCGTTATGGTTTCAGAAAGGGATGAGTAAATTGTGTTAGTTTTGGAAGACATGTCTGTGAAGATGCTCAGTCATCCAGGTCACGGTTGTCCTTGTAGTTTCAATCGTAGCATCTGGACTTGCTTGAGTTTCTCGAAGATGTTTCACCTTTTATCCAAAAGGCTTCATCAGTTCTAAAGTGACTGGTTGAGAGTTCCAGATTTTTATACTTCTGAGGAGCCGTTAACACTATTGAAGCTTCAATCTGCTGGGTGTGTGTTGCCCCTCCCCTCATTATGAGAGTCGTTCTGGTCCTTCCTTCTCACAGTGGGGTTCGTTAGGGAACTTTGTGGCCAGGTGTGAATGGGTTCTGTTCTTCCTGGGTAGAGAATGTAATACTGCATTGTAAACAGGTGAGAGGTGATGTCTCAGGCCTGTCCCTCTGTTTATTGAGGGTTTTTCCAGTTTAACTAGATGGCTTCCTTCACCCCCCTCTCAAACCATCTGTCTTGGTGAGTTTTGGAAGGATTGTCCCTTGTTTTGTTTTGTTTTTTCTTCTTCTGGTCCTCACAAAGATGGAAGGACTAAATGTTTGTGTGCGAACAGCTTGCATATTGTTGCTCACTTCGCTCTGCCGGGCCACAGAACTGTTTACGAGTCCTTTCTGTCACGGGCAGGCTTATAAAACGCTTGGGCAATTCAATACACTGTCCCTGCCTCTCTAACTGACTCAACATTCCCTCCAGGGCATGTGGCAAGTATTGGGACATCAGTTATTGTGACACTTGAGAGTGAAACATATAAAGCAGTCTTCAATATTTGATAATGAATTCAAAGATGATGAAATGTGGCCCCGACGTCATTCATGAAAATTCATGTGGTTTGCCCACACACAAACTGAAAGAAGGTGCGGTCCATTTTGAAGCCCGGTCACAGTTTAGGCATTTACACTCAGCGGTCACTTTATAGGTGCAGCTTGCTAGTAAAAGGTTGGACCCTGTTTTTGCCTTCAAAGCTGCCTTAATTCTCTGTGGCATACTTGGAACAAGGTGAGATTTTGCTTCATATTGGCATGATAGCATCACGCAGTTGCTGCAGATTTGTCAGCTGCACATCTATGATGCCAATCAGTCATTCCACCACATTGCAAAGGTTCTACTGGATTGAGATCTGGTGACTGTGGAACCCACTGGAGTACAGGGAACTAATTGTCATGTTCAAGAAACCAGCTAGAGATGATGTGAGCTTTGGGACATGGTGCATTATCCTGCTGGAAGTAGCCATCAGAAGATGGGTACACTTAGGTCCTAAATGGATTGACATGGCCAGCAGCAACACTCAGGCAGGCTCTGACATTTAAACGATGCTCAGCTGGTACTAAGGGCCCAAAGTGTGCCAAGAAAATATCCCCCACACCATTACAACACCACCAGTCTGAACCGATGATAAAAGTTATGATGGATCTTTGCTTTCATGTTGTTTACGCCAAATTCTGACCTTACCATCTGAATGTCGCAGCTGAAATTGAGATTCATCAGATCAGGCAACGCTTTTCCATCTTCTGTTGTCCTATTTTGGTGAGCCTGTGTGAACTGTAGCCTCAGTTTCTTGTTATTAGCTGACAGGAGTGGCACCCGGTCTGATCCTCTGCTGCTGTAGCCCGTCTTCTTCAAGGTTGGACGTGTTGTGCGTTCAGAGATGGTTTTCTGCATTTCTTGGTTGTAACGAGTGGTTATTTGAGATACTGTTGCTTTTCTATCATCTCGAACCAGTCTGCCTGTTCTCCTCTGACCTCTCACGTCAACAAGGCATTTTCGTCCACACAACTGCTGCTCACTGGATATTTTCTCTTTTTGGGACCATTCTCTGTAAACCCTAGTGATGGTTTTGCATGAAAATCCCAGTGGATCAGCAGTATCTGAAATGCTCAGACCAGCCAACAACCATGCAACGTTCAAAGTCACTTAAATCCCATTTCTTTCCCATTCTGATGCTCGGATTGAACTTCAACAAGTTATCTTGACCAGGTCTTCAGGCCTAAATGCATTGAGTTGCAGCGATGTGAGTGGCTGACTAGCTATTTGTGTTAACAAGCAATTGAACTGGTTGACCTAATAAAGTGGCTGATGAGTATATATTCAAGGCTTTAAAAACTTTTCTCTCCCCACCAACAATCACCAACTGCTCCTTTATGTAATTCAGATTAGAATGAGCACTCTTTGGTAAGTGTAATTACATTTTCACACCCTGGAAAAAATTAAAATCTTTTTCTAAAACTTCAAAAAAAAAAAGAAGAGACAGCTTCACCTCCTGATTGGCAGTCCTGTTTTGCCAAATGTGCAAATGAGACGAATCAAGTGTTTTGAGTTTTTTAATGAACAGGTGGTTATACAGGATGTAGCTGTTTAACGATGACCCTCATCACTGCAGGAACCGCTGCCATAAATACACACCGCACACTCACCGCACTGAGCAAGACTGCTAGCTGGGTGCTAAATTAAAGGGGGACTCCGGCTCTGCCTCAACGTGCATTAAAAGTTAAAACGATCATCCATTATTAAGTTTTACATGAGCCATCGCAGGCCGACTGGAGAGCGAGTTCAGCGCGCGTTATTGACAGAGCCAGATGAGCTGATGTCTGACCGATCCTCATTAGTCGAGCATCAAATCTTGACTTTCTGTTTTTGATGAATGGAAGAGATTAGCCTCCCCCATATGGGTTCTGGGTGCCAAACGATTCTGTAAAGTGCCTGTTTCTTCTCACTCCCTGAAAGATGTATAAATAAATGATGCTTTTCACAACTCCTCCTCATTTCTCACCTGTCTCATTTCCGTCTGCTCTTTCTCTATTACCTCCCGCTCATGTTTCACGTTGCTCATTTTTTTTTGTTTGTCGCCATTAACCCCAGACTGCAGCAAAAGGGTTAAGTGTTTGCGATCAGACTGTGTTGTTGCGGTTTACTCCACAATCATTCATAATGCACGGTCCGGTCCGGGCTACCATCATAAAAAAAAAACCTGTTCTTAGTAACTGTTGGAGGGCAAAGAGGCAGCAGTGTTATAGATTGATGAATGACTGCGATGTTTGTTCTCCTCCCTGAGTGATATTGATCTCACTGGAATGTAGTCACACACACAAACACACACTCACACACACAACTCCAGGCAGTATAGCGGCTGCAGATGTAGTGCACAAGGAAATCTGTGTTTACCTGTGCTTAATTGCATGTGTGTGTGTGTGTGTGTGTGTGTGGTGGAGGGTTTCAGCTCCACTGCTCTGTGAATAGAGGTGCGTTTAATGTCAGCTCAGGTGAGTGCATCCCTGAAGGCAGCCCCTCAGAGCAGGTAGTTCATGGAGGCGAGGACGGGGTTGAGGGCCCCGCGTCTGGTTGGGTTGGATCTTATCAAGATTCTTGTTTTCTGCAACGGTGTAAGAGTGAAAGAAGGCCAGGTGAGCTGATCGATACAGCTCACCCCTCCACCCCATGCTGAGGATCAAGTGGGAATGCCTCTTTCTGATACGAGAGCAGCATAAGAAAACAGAAGTGGTGGTGCAACGGTTAAGTCTTTGGGCTACTGATCAGAAGGTCAGAGGATCAAACCCCAATCCCGCCATAGTTGGGCCCTTGAGCAAGGCCCTTAACCCTTCCTGCTGCAGGAGTGCCGTACCATGGCTGACCCTGTGCTCTGACCCCAATTGGGATATGAGAAAACAACTTTCACAATACTGTAAAAATGTATTCTTGACAAATAAAGGTTTCTCCCTTTCTTTCTAAAAGCTCCAGCAGCTCAGGAGTTAATGTCGTCGTCTCAGGCAGTGAATACATACAGATGATTTTTAATTGAGATAACTTTTTTTTTTCCTTTTTAGAGATTAGCTCTCAGGGAGTTGTTTTTCTGTCTTTGTTTATGACTACCTACCTGCAAGCGTGACCCCCGAAGAGTCGTTGGTGCATTATTCTCTTTCGAAAAGCAATTACTTTAAAAAAAAATCCAGACTAATGTGATTACCCTGCATTTCTCAGAAGATTTCCAATTAAACTGATACTTAGCTCGCACCATATAAAACTATTCTAGTTGAAATGGATCCCATCTAGTGCGAGAGATAAAAGCCAAGGCCAGACAGAGGCCAGAGAGGGACTGAAAAACAGGAACAGTAAGAGACTTAATGAGTGAGGAAGAGAAGGGGAAAGAGAAGCTCCAATATAGAGACCCCCCTCCCACTCAAAAAAAAAATTACAGAGATAAAAAAGAAAGAGTGTCAAAGTGTGAACTAGTAAAAACAGATAGCGGAGGAAGGGGGAAAAAAGAAGAGGGAAAGAGAGAGAGGGATGGCAGATGGGAGAAAAATATTGGTTGAGATTAATGGACTTTAAAGGTCAGTCCAGCATGTTGTATAATTCAGCACACAATAGCTGTGATTGATGTGTATGCTTTAGGACCTTTCCTGCTCGGCTCCCGCAGCATTCTACTCCGCGTTCGAGCCGAGCCACTGAGGCTTTGAGTTTAAGCTGGGAGGAGTAAAAATTCAGTTAATAGGTTTCTGAGGAACTGCGGACTTTGATAAGACAGGAAACAGAGAAGCAACATCAAAGGGAATAGGTGGAAAAGGTGGTGCCTCTGTTTCCATGCACGTTCCATTAGTATGTCTTAACTGTACAGTGAGTGCGGCTAATAGGCCTTATAGGATGAATCAGTCTGATGGAACAATCTGTTTACAATCACGTATTAGCAGTCTGCCTTGCCTATTTATTTCCAATGATGTTACATTTGAGGAAACTTACACTTTCTTCTCCTTCGCCAGACTCCGGTGTTTATATCATAACTTTTCCGCTCACGTTGTCAATTTCATTTACACCCAAAGATGTTTTTTTTTTCTCCTCAAAAATCTCATTTTAATTATGCAAGACGTGCTCCCCTGCTGCATTAACCTGCTCTCTGGCACCCCTCAGTGTTGATGCTGGGCCTGTTTCTCTACTCCTGCTGGAGGAGGCACAAGGGCCTGAAGGAGGGTGTGTACCATGTGTCGGCGCACCACGGCGAGTGGGAGGACATCCGGGAAAATGTGCTCAACTACGACGAGGAAGGTGGAGGGGAGCAGGACCAGGTAAAAATATACACATGCTGACATTTAGACAGGCAAAGTAAATAAAAACACTAAACGCACGCTTTGGTTTAAGTTCTCATTTCACGGTTATGTATTCTAAATGTCATCACGCTATATTTTTGGGGGGGACTTTTTTTTAAAAAACAGGGATGTACAAATAAGGACAGGAATTAAAAACCAGAGAGCATTAGCATTTGATAGAAAAGTGCGTTTGTTGGTGCTTTGAAATATAAAATAAATATCAGTTCCCTGGAGACACTAGGAATGCGAGTCAATTAGCTGAAATTAAGCAAGTAGACACCAATAGCTGTTAATGCTTCTGTTTTAATAGTGCTGGTGATAGAACTGCCCCCCTCTCTGCAATCAGACAATTAATTACTTGGCTGATCAATGGTGCTGTTGTTGCCAACATCTCTTCCTACATAGTGGATGTTCGTCTTAGCCTGAAGAAAGGCTGTGTTTGCTCACAGAGGCATTAGCTGAGCTACATTGCTCAGATTGGTGTCATGTCCCAGTGTTTTTTTTCATCATCTCTCAAATTCCAGAAAAGATTACACAGAAGGGAATAACTAGCTTTTCTTCTCGTTCCTTTCATTCCCTGCTTTTCTCTCTGTTTCAGAATGCCTTCAACATGGTGGAGCTGCAGCGCTCCCTCCAGCCCAGCCCGGCACAGTCTCTTCGCTACAGCTATCCGCAGAGCATCATCTCCTATCCGCAGACGAAGCTCAGTCAAGACAACAACAAGGCGGGCATGTCCAACGGGAACGGCAACGCAGCCATCGCCCTGCGTTTGGCCATTCCTCCTTCGGAGACGGAGACCCTGCCATCACCTCTGACCTTCCGCCGCTCCCACAAAACCCTCTCCTTCTCCAGCCAGGACTTGGCCCGCTACCTGTGTGAGGTCATCAGGGACATGGAGCACCCAGAGGAGCTCGGCACCATGACCACGCCCCGCCGTCCCTCCAGCAAGGAGCGCGGTCTGGCAGCGGTGCGCTCCCTCAGCTCCCTCAGTGCATCTCAGGGTTCAGAAGTCAGGCTTCAGGCAGCCCAGAGCACCCGGCTGGACAGGTTCAAAACCCTCCGAGCTGTGGTGAGCGATTTAAGAGGAGACTCCAAGACTCCGGAGGGCCAGAGAGACAAACTGAAGGAGAGCAGAGGGCAACTGAACTGTGAGAAGAGCGGGTGAGGCTGCACTCAGAGAGACAGAACTGAAGGTTGCAGAAAAGCAACACTAATCAGAAGTCGGCGGTGGAAATCCAAAGGGAGATAATTAAATGTGAAATACTTTGAGACTGGGAGGTTGCCCAGGGTCTATGTGAAGTCTGCTATAAGTGTACTGTATTGATGAAACTTTGAACAGTTATGTTCTTTGATATAAAAGATGTTTACCAATGAATGATCAGATGTGATGTATTGTTTACTCGGCACTGCACTGTACAGTATTTACTCCACAGAAAGCACTTTTTGGAAGCGCCCTGTGTCAAAACTTCTCATGTCATAAAACTCAACAAGAGTAATGTCTGCAAGTAAGACGGCAAATGAGTTTCCTGTGAGATAACTGGATTCTTCTTGCTGTTAATGACTCATGAAATCATTTATGTGACAAAATGATTTTGTTTCATTTGTATTATCTATTTCCTTTTAAATAAATGAATATCTTTGATAATATTTCAAACTCCATCTTGTTCAAACTGCGGTTCGCGTTAGTGATCCTCAAATTTTTCCGCCTTTGAAGTTCAAGCCAACTTTCATCATCAAAAAGTTGGGAGGGAAGAGTAAGATGTTGGTAAGATTTCCGATTACCTACACATGAAAAAGACTTGTATCATTTAATTGTCTCCCTCTGTTCCTGACGTTGTGAGGATGACAACGTTCGTGGCAAACTGGAACAGCTGTTTTTGTCTTATTGAGCTAACGGTTACCAGCAACAAGAGCCTCTGATGACAAGAACAAAGTCAATTTCGGGATTAATCATTCATGTCTGGAGCCTGTAGCCTCCTGACCTAAGCTTCAGGGAGTCTCCAGTATGAACTCAAAGTGTGGAGGTCCCAGCAGGCCGCCCTGCATCATACTTAATTGGCCGGCATTACTCGAGTTAAACAACTGTGACACTGGAGCGGGCCACTTGGGAAGCACACAAAGCTGCTGCAGCTGATGGTCTTGATGTCTGCATACGGTCTGTCTGTACACCTCACATTATACATCATGCTAAGAGATATAAGAGGCTAAGAGGACGGGTTAAACTCCCTGTAGGTGTTTAAGTAACTCCACATTTATTTATTTTGTATTCATGAGTCTTGGTGTAATGTACATATGAAACACCAGAGCGAACTCAGAGCTCATCAGTACATCCCAGCAGTACATCTGCTTCTGTATATAGTAATTATTATCATTATCACTGGATTATACTTGATCCAGTCATAGGCTCAGAGATAAATATCTTGCATGAATGCACACTGCCACCTACTGGCGACCTGCCTGCACCACCTTCAGCTCATTACTTCATATTCAGAGTTAGTCTCCACACTCAAGTGGGATTTCCCACAGTGGGATCTATCCTTGAATGAGTTCATGGTTATCTCTGCTATCATGAATTACAATTTAGCCCGATAACACTGCATTTATGAAAAGCAGTACAGGCTTAAGTGTACTCCTGCAGTGTTTCCTACCTATTTCTAGTGTAATCAGCTGCATAACATGGTCTAAATTTGAGTGAAAAACAAAAGTAAAAATGGCAAATGTGGCACCTGACCTGTTTCCAGGTTTCTGGTTTCATAAATATGATGAGACCGCCACTGCAGTGTTGCTGCTCATTGGCCAGCAGACTGTGTAATCCTGCAGTTTTCAGGAGGGACCAAGAAGGATGTTGTTTAAAAATACAGCATCGCCCACAGCAAAATTACCTTCGACAAATAAAGGATAACATGGAGAAACATCCAGCTATTAATTACTGCAGTGGATGTAATTCACCATTCAGCCATAAGAGGACACTCTAAGTCCGTAAGCAGCAGCAGGCTGCACGGTCCACAGCAGCAAACTGCAGCAGCACCTGAGGGGCAATCATAAATAAAAAACCTTTATAAATCAGTCAAGAAACCTCAGCAAATGCTTCGATTAGTTCAGAATTAATTTGAATCTTATGCTGCAGCACAGCCACTGGATGTCCGCACAAGTAAATACCTCAGTACTTACTTATATCAACACTGCAAAACTGCTCTATTACACATAAAATGATAGAATTGAAAACATTTGATTAATACAGAAGTTTAATCAGTAAAATTTTAGAAAATATAAAAACTTAAAGCACTCATAATGCAGAAAATTATCATAATATTTAGAATTACACTCATTTGCAAACACTAATCCTTCATTATGTAGCATCTTACAATTATATTGAGGTGGAGATCGTTTTAAGTGCTTTGTGAGATAACAGGATGCTGCACAAATCTGATTTCATTTTTCCTTCTCTAATCTTTGCTTTTTTTGTTAAGCATCGGATCATTTTGTCTTTGAACGGCCGAGAACAAAACCACGAGAGGAGTTTGGGCGGGAAAATCCATCTAGATGAGTGATGAGTTTACTCTCAGACGTGGCTTTTATAAAATTGAGCCACAAGCCAAAAAAAAAAAATGTTGTGAATCTGGTTTAATCCATGTTTTGGAAGCTTTTCCACATCTTAATCTGAAAAGTAATTCTAGTGGTGAAATGTTTGCAGAAGTATAACGTAGCTTAAGCAAAGCTAAATACAACTACCTGGAAAACTGAATTTAGGTACAGCACTTGAGGTTTCCGTCCACCACTGTAAAACAACACAGGAGGGACTGTAACGTTATTCGTTCAGCAAACTTTAGAGAGTTGTTTGAAGGTGTTATGGAGGCTCACGGTGAACAAACCCATCATCAGTGTTGGATTTCATCGCCCCGTCTGCAGGTAATCACATAATAGATTTGACAACTGCGGCTCCCACAAAAACTGAAGCCCTGAAATTCTCAGATTGGACTCAGTAAATCCCCCCGTAGATCACAATTCTAAACCCCCAAAGATTCCCCAGAATGAATGACTGAATGGAGGGGACTATCAAGAAGTGACTGTTGTGTCCTCCTGCACTACAGGATACATTTCTGATGAGATCTAAGCACAGAAGGCCGGGGTGAGTGGGTGGGTGAGGGAGGGGAGGGAGGAAGGAAGGTTGCGGAGCTGGGAGGAAGGAGGAGGAGCAACACGGGAGCCGAGTGTTTGATGTGACAGCTGGAGATTGTAAGAATGAGGGGTGACACAGAGCTCCGGCTTCCTCAGCCCCGGCCTGGTCATGCAGTCAAGCCTGTCAGTCAGTCACTCTCTGAGATTCCAACTCTGTTTACTCTTGTGTTATTAACGCATGTGAGTGACTGTGTGTGTGTGTGTGTGTGTATGTGTGTGTGTCCATGTTTATCCTCAGGCAATGGATCTGGGAGAAGTGACAGTGTGGCGTGGCCCTCTGTCAGTCGCCCAGTAAAGTGGCATGCGTGTCAGCTCTCCTGACAGACGCTCTCATCCTGCCGGCCAACGACGGCGGCTGCAAATGTGGGACATGTCTTGTGACAGAGCGACACAGCCTACACGACAAGCCGGCGCGCAGACAGGACACGAGCAGTCGAGTTTGATGTGAAGGGGGTCACCGCTGAGGGCCCGGGCTCTCGCAGGGTTGAATGAAAGCCGCGGTGATCTCTGCACAGCTGGAGACCCGGCGACTATGCTACACCTACAGTATTCATAAATGGGCGTAAGAGGAACCTGTTTTTGTCAGAGAGATGTGCTGACGTGGTTCCTAAATGTGCCGTGCATAGCTTTTTTTTTTTTTTTTTTAGCATCACTGAAGTTATAATCACATTCCTTGGTCCTTTGAGCTGATTTGCAGTACAGGAAGTATTGGGTTTACCACAGCACTGTTCATGCATGCAAAGAGAGTTCAGACTCAGATGAGTGAATGAACAATCAGCTCCAAGTTATTCTTTGTAATAGAAAGCAGAAGAGTTTATGTCTGGTCTTTATATTTGGTTATGCTGCCTGTTTCTAGCTGGTTAAAAATAAACTTGTGCTCCTACTAAGGGTTTGTCCAAAGATTACAAGCAGTAATTTACCTTTTCTTTTTCCTGACTAAGGGCAGCCTGATAATATATTAACAACCAAACTTAACATTTCAGCGCTCCCTCACAGGGTTAAAATATTAAAAAAATGATGGTTCAGTGGGTCATAAACATGCATACGCTTTGCTTATGCAGAGAAGAGTCTTGCCTCTGTCTGTGCATTTCCTCCTTGCGGGGAAGCATTTTTAAAACTACAGCGTGTAACCTGCAGATGGTATATATTACTGATCACACTAAGCTTGTTTGTTCTGTTTGGCTCCTAGCGTGAAAATATTAAAGTTTAAAACTCCATTCTCCTTACTTGGATGTTACACCAGTATTATATTTTGAGTTGTCAGGGCACCCGTGTTGCACTTCTGCGCTCAGGTGCAAATAAAATATTAATGATGGGAATATACACCGGCAGCAGCAACATTAAAAATCACCTTCCTGATGTTGTGTCGGCCCCCTTTGTGCTGCCGAAACAAGCGCTGACCCGTCAGGCCATGGACATGACACCTCTGGGATGTTGGCAGTAGATCCTTTACATCCTGTAGGTTGCGGGTCTTGGGCTCTTCTTCTTGTCTTTTGAGCTTTTCCTGAGCAGTTTTCCGTGGTCAGACTCCTGGCATCGGGGTGTACCTTTGCCACGTGGGGGTGTGCTTGGCCTACAACATTGTTTAAAAGGTAATACATTTCAAAGTAACACCCATATAAATGCCAGGAGCCAAGGTTTCCCAGCAGAACATTGCATTCTAACGAGAAGATCAACGTCACTTCATCTGTCAGTACTTTGTAATGTTGTGGCAGATTGGTGTGTACTTTTTGCCGCCTTTAAACCTGCCACATCAGAGTAGTGAGACTGTTTTCTAAAGTGCATTTTCTAAGGTCAAAAATGACTTTT